>OZ012735.1:891981303-893188018 GCA_963859935.3 Lathyrus sativus | reverse complement strand
TACCACCCACTTATCCTGTGAAATGTATGATGGCAGCACAAAAGTTTTGAGTCGCGCCTGCTGGAACAGCTTCCTGTATTCTTCATTTTGAAGAGGAGCATCGTTCTGGTCGAACACAAACCTTGGGACTGATGGCTTACTATCTTGCAATGCCACTTTCCTACCCACTTCATACTTCTCAGCAACATTTTCGTCATAGACGGTGTTGTATCTCGGGCATAACACAACCTTCGACCCGCTCACCCTGCATTTCTCTTGGAAATCCGTCAGACTTTCGCCAGCTTGAGGGTAAACTGCCTTGAGTTTTTCCACAGGCTTCTTGTCGGGACCACAGTAGTCTCGACCATCATCCATTCAAAATCTTCGGTTGTTAAGTGCTCGTTGAGACCCTCAATAGCCTCACCTGTCATGCAGTCATACAGCTCAGAGTATAAGGCTCCTTCGACCTTCAGAGGGTTTGTAACTTTCATCTTTGGCCTTTCACCAAATTAAAGTCGACCTTCCTTCAAAGCTTTCTGCACTAAGTCGACCTTCCTTTTTTTCTTCTTTTATTCTAAAGGGGGATCTTTTTCCCCAGAAGGGACAATAATATGACCGTCTTTAACTAATAAATCAAATATTTCGTCGCACTTAGATACATCAAAAGTATATGTTTTCGCGATGTACTTATCTGTTTTTTCAGTTTCGACAGGATTTTTTCCATACGATGGTTTTAATAATTTAGATGTGTATAAAGGCCCTGGCTTAAGTTCAACCACATTAACCTCACTTTCATTGATGAGCTCCTCATCGTTAGAAGAGTATTTGTCAGTGGCCATGAAACTTTCTCTTTCTTGCGGTATCTGTTAGCCTAGGTTTTTTCATTTTTTAAACGTTCCACCTGTCGAACCCTATCAGCTAGTTGTGCCATATCACTGAGATATTACATATCTAACTTTTTCCTGATTGAATAATCTAGGCCGCCATCTCGACTAGCTCATGTTCAGGGACTTGCGTGAAGCATCGCGCTTTCAAAAGTCTAAACCTGTTAAGATACTGATCCACCGACTCTGTGGCCTTTTGTTTGACATTGGCTAACTCTTTCGGACTAATTTTCGATTGTCCCATGTAAAACTATTCATGAAACAACCTTTCTAATTGTGCCCATGTATGGACAGATTGTGGGGGTAATATGGTAAACCAAGTAAACGCATTCTTTGTGAGGGAACTTGGAAAATATTTCATTTTCAAGTCCTCGTTGTTTACTATGTCACCAGCTTCAGTTTGATATCTAGAAACATGTTCGACGGTGGACTCTTCAGTCTCTCTGACGAATTTGGTGAACTTTGGAACCTTCTATCCCCTAGGAAGCTCTGTTTGCAAAACAAAGTATGGTAGTGGGGACGTATATGTTGGTCGTCAAAGGTCTAGGTTCTCTCCATTGTGAACCATAATTTGTTCCACCATAGCTTCTAATTTTGGTTTGCCAGCCATGGCTTCGTGTCGAACATGTTTAACCACATAGCCTGGGTCTTGGTTCCTATGAACTAAAACAACGGGAGGCCTTTGGGCCACCCTAGGTGTGTGTTCAACCTCATGGGGTTGCTGGTCAATTGTTTTGTCAAAGACTTCGTCTTATCAAATTGGTATCTTCGGTCGAGGCGGAGGCGTCTGTCGGCCTGGGGCCCTAAGAGCGCCTAAGAAATCACCTATTTGTGTCATCTAAGTCACCAATTATTGGTAACTCTGGGTCGAATCTTGTATTAATGGTCTTAATATGGTGCCCATTTGTTGGGTCAACATGTGAACTATTTCGTGATTACTTTCATTCATCTGCTGTCTCATAACAGCGATGGAACTTGAGGTGAAAGTTGGAATTGAATGTGACGGAAGACTAAACCTTGTGGGCCTAGTCACTTGGTTCGCCAAAGGCCCTAATCCTTGATATGGTGAGAAAGATGTCGATGAACTTTCTCCAAAGAGTGGGCCACTATGATGTAAGCTCGACATGAACTATGTCGGCGTCCAAATGGCTCGAGGCGTGGGCATTATGAGACTAGGCACATACTGCCCCCCAGTCCATATCATCATAGGCCTAGGTTCAGGTCGACGTGGTGTCACGACAGGTTCACTATATGCAATCGAAGCTACAGACATAGTGTCAGCGCCAACATCGGTTGTTTGCGTCACAACCGTATTTCCCTCCTAAGACAGTTCTTCATTTAAAAGTGGTATCACCATCTTACCACTATGTAAACGCATACACCCCAACCAATGGGTCCCACCAGGTGTGTCAATTTGTTCCAACGCATTTTTCTCACGAACAACCTCCGACCTCCTAACGCATGTTTACTTGCGGGACCGGCTAAACAAGTCCCAGAACAGTCTGGTCTAGTCTATATGACCCTGGTAGAATGGTTTTGTTTAGAATGACTTGTAAATAAACTTGAATAAAATGCATACACTAATTGAAGAACAAATAAAATAAACAAGAAAAAAGGCAAGATAGCTTAAAGTTTGGTAATGTAAATTGCTTTTAAAAGGAAATGTGGATGTTATCATACATTTTGCAGGAGTGAACTCTTTTCTCTTAACGCTTGGTACTCAGAGTATATTTCCTTCACAATGTTACAAAATTCTCCCCCCTTTCAAAATGAAAATGGGCATTTCTTTAAATAGGAAAAGAAAATAATTGTTGTTTTCTTCATATTGGTCTTGGTGGCGCCACGTGTCCCTCCACCATCTTTGTAGCTTCCCCATGTTCTCAGCTTTTAAATTTCTTCCCGCTCAAAGGTTCTCATACTTTGTGTCGGTTTCCTTAACCATTAGTCGACACCTTTGACAGAATAGCCTTGAGTCGGCTCACGAAACCTCTTCTGCTGGCGTCGACTTGCGTCATTTCCTTCACCATCTTTCCCAGCTTGTAAACTCACATGTTAGCTTTTATGTCAACTCCTCTCAGTCGAAATCTTCCAGCCAAAACATGTCGGTCCTAGATTTTCTAGATTTTACAAAAAAGTTCATTGTAGAAACAGATGTTTCATGAGTTGCGGTTGGTGCAGTGTTGTCCCAAGGCGGTCATCCTATTTCTTTCTTTAATAAAAAGTTGTGCCCTTGAATGTAGGTTGCATCTGTGTATGTGTGCAAGATTTTTGTTGTTATAGAAGTAGTAAAAAAATAGCGTCAATACCTTATTGGGAAAAAAATTATATTTACACTGATCAAAAGAGTTTTCGAAATCTGTTACTTCAAAAAATACAAACACCAGAACAACATAAATGGGCGTCAAAATTTCAAGGATTTAATTTTGAAATCTTTTAAAATCCTGGGAAGTTTAATCTGGTTGTTGATGCTTTAAGCAGGAAACTTCACACTGAAGACATTTTGTTAATGGCTTTGTCCTCTCCTATCCCAGATCTCTTGCAAACACTTCATGCATTTTACTCACAAGCCAGAGCAGGTAAAACATTAGTTGAGAAAACAACACTAAACACAAGATTTACAAGTTTTCACATGGCTTACTATACTACAAATATAGGATATTCGTACCTGATATTCAAGAGCTTCGTCATAATGTTTTGCACGAGTTTCATAGTACTCCTATAGCAGGTCACTTTGGGGTTAAGGCCACTCTAGCTCGTGTATCCACCTCTTTTTTATGGCCTGGCTCTATGTCGCAGTTAAAGCCCTTGTTAAGCATTGTTCCATCTGTTAACACAACAAATACGAAAGATAAAAGAAAAAAGGGTTATTACAACCTCTTCCTATCCCAAATCAAGTATGGGAGGAGCTAAGCATGGACTTTATAACCCACTTACTGGATTATTTTGGTCATATTGTCATCTGGGTGATTTGTTACTGCCTCACAAAGTATGATCATTTAATTGCCATGCCAACAAAATTCAATGCCAAAGATCTCACCAACCGCTTCTCTGTGGAAATTTCTCGCCTCCATGGGACTCTTGTCGCAACTGCAAAAAAGACCTGGCAGAAAAAACAGAAGAGTCGCCAATGAACGTTATTCATCCCAACAGCAGAAAGGAAATGATCAAAGAAAATCTCAAATAAGGGAGAAGACATGGTCATCGTAACTAAATCCGAGGTTCGAGATTCAGTTACGCGAGAGGAAGGTATTAGCACCCCTTCGCGTCCGTTGTACTCAAAGGGATCCACGCTTGTTGTCTAATAAAAGGGTGTGTTATCTAAAGCCTAATTCTAAACGGAAATGAGAACAAAAAAGAAAAAGGAGACTCGATAGGACTTCATCGTCCTATGCCTATGTATTCCCTCGTGCAATGAGAAAGTCAGAGTCAACGTAGTTCGGAAGACTATAGGTGAAAAGGGGGGAAGGTTTCTCGCCAAGACTTCATCGTCTTGTGCCTATTTATTCTCAACGGGGATGATAAATCAAAGCAGTCATAGTTCAGCTCACAAATTGTTAAGTGTTTTTTATGAGCGATGTTAAGTTCTCATTCCAGCAGTTAGGGTCAATGCATGTTTGCGGTAGAACGGAAAAATAACATACTCTTTCTGAAAAGGTTTTAACACACGATCCCGATAGATAAAAATGATTTGAATTTTTTTGTGAGTTTTAGAGAAGTGAATTGATTTGGTTTGAGATTCACATTGCACTAAAGTCTATGATATAGGAGCAAATGTGTTGCATGGTCGCCCCTAGACGGGACAAACGCTAAACACTCTAGACGAAGCAAGGAGAGACTCTTCACTCATTATTTCCCATATACTTAAGGCTTGTGGCACACAATATTCATCACATTTATTAAGTGTTTTGAAGTTATTTTGAGAGAGAAAGATAAAGACGCACAGAAGGTCTAAGGGGAAACTCGGTCCTAACGTTGTCGTGCAAAATGGCCTTAAGGTCGGGATGCAAGAGGACATTCTTTCCTAATGTTAGCATGCAAAAGTGGACCTAAGGTTGAGGTTAAAAGGGGCTAACCTAATGTTATCATGTATAGATTAACTTCTAATGTCTATCTTACTCCAAGCTTAATCAAAAATTAAGTTGGACTAGGAGGCTTTAAGGGAGCATGCAAGAACAAAACAAAACAAGGAAAACAAAATGAAAATAGCAGCTACGACAACGCTCCAGCTTCAGAACAACAATAAAAAATCAGCAAGTAAGCACAACAACATTTAACAGCTCATATTTCAGTACATAACAGGTGTAAAAAGCCGCAGGCGAATGGATGCACAATTAACAGCATGTTAAAATCCAGAACCGCGGGTGTGAAAAGTCAAGCAGCATGTAGAATCAACATTGCAACAAAAGAAAATGATATGGTAAGGATCAATCAAGAATATGCATTAATAATCAAGCACAAAACAAGTTTCGTACATAACTAAACATTTGACGAGAACATCATACATATTCAACACCAATTAATCATTTGAATGATCGTGCGCTTGCGGAATCGGAAACAAACAACGAGCATGTAATGCATATCCAGCAAGATAAACATCAATACTCATCAATCAACATTATGAAAACGAATACACAACATGATCATCACCCCAAGAATGCAATACAACATTCATAAATGTTCAACAAAAACCGAAAGTCGCGTGTTGAAGAATCACGAGCATGCTATCAAGAATGATGAAACATGTCAAAAACAGTCCACATATATGCATCATATCAATACACGAGGTTTAAAGATGAAAAGAAACCCAAACAAGCTTGAAAATGCAAGAAAAAGGCATCTTGTCTCAATGGTAATCGATTACCAATATGTGGATAATCAATTACCCACTTGAAAACTTCAGAATTTAGTTCAACAATGGAAGCATTAATCCAAAACTCTTTGACAAGATTTGGATAAGTAAAACCACAGAGCATCTCAAAGTATCCATTCCAACTTTGTTTAGACACAATCTTCCAGAAGTAAAAGCCTAACTTAAGCAACTCATCAAAATCCAAAAAAAAATCATTAATGACAACTAGTGAATTCAAGTAAGAATTAACTAAAGAATTCATCACAAGTTTGGATTTATTAGCACACAACCAAAGAGAAAATAAAAAGAAGAGAACTAAATAAGATTCCTAAAGGAATAAGAATCTTGTCATAAGAATGGCACAAAATGATGTTTCACAAGACAGGGGATAGTGACAATAAATATATAAAAAGAAAACATCATTACCCAAAGGTTCTTATCCAGCAGATTTCATGAATCCACTAGATGAATTTCACCTTTATGAAAATTTAAGTAATATGAAAGTTTTAGGAAAACCTTTTACTTAAACTAATTTATCAGAAGTAAAGAATCCTCTTCTGATTCTCAAAATCTGACAACTTTAAGAAACTATCATCCATTAGAGTCTAATAGTTCTAGAATTAGAGAGAGATGTCTTCTGTCAGTCATTAGTCTCCAAGATTCTATTCAAAACCAATACTCCCTCTTTAAACAAGAGTCATGAGTGATAGGTGAATATTGAATTCTTTCCTTTGATAGCTAACAAAAAGCAGTAACATCATAAAAAGTAAGGAAATTGTTTCCATAAATATGATCATCATCTAGCTTAATGAAATATTCAGTATAGGTAAATACAACAGAGTTTCTTCTTAAAGATTTCTGAAGATTCTTTTTCCAAAAGAGCTTCTCTAGGAATCTAACAGAAACTTTTTATTTACATCTACACAAATATCTCATTGAATCAAGAGATAAGCCAGAAAACAACAAGCACACCTTTTTTTATATTATTTTTCAGTCAGACTCGTATCAGTATTCAGACTTGACCATAGAGTCTGAACACCGCTTTGAGTGGATTCTGATTCAATGGATGTTAAACCAATGACTCCACTTCTCTTACCAAACTCAGTACCTCCAGCACTTGAGTCTGGGTTGTGGGTTATTCTTCCATCAAATGATGTAAACAACCTTTGATAAATACCATGTAAGATGTCTCTACTCCTTTCTTTGATATCTACAACAAATATATTTGAGTAATGACACTCATATTTCTATGAGGCCATACATGTAAGTACTGACATACTTTTCTTTGCCTTGTGCCTTAATCTAATAGTAGAACCATAATTCATTCCAAAGTATAAATCTAGGGTGAGTTATGATAAGAATAAAATCTTGTTCTAAGCAAAGTCATTGATTTCATTATCTAGGATTAAATCTTTTGACTTTGAAATCATTGACAAGCTTAGAACCAGATAGTGTTAGCTATCAAACATTGACACAAAACAAACTAAGGCACTTTTATAGTGTTGCTAACAGAACTAAAATAGAAATTGAAGACTTTTCATAGAATTGTCTTTTAATACTAATTCCATGATGGCCTCAATCAAGAAGTAATGAAGTCTCTTAAGATATCAACTTAAAGAGCAGAATCCTTATTATCAAATATTCAAGTAAGATAGATTTGATATAATCTCTTTCTCTTTGATACTTGATTTTTATTTCAAGACTCAGATGCTTCTTCAGAAGCAGTAATGATTGGCAGAGTCAGATTACTCTTTTGGTTGAATCCTGCATTAATGTCATCTTCAAAAGAATATGCAGTGAAGATTAACTGTCATTAGGTTCTGGTAGTGTTTTTCATTTCTTTCAGATTTGGGAAATCAAGTGAAATACTAATATTTCAGAAGCTTCTGAAGTTATTTTTCTATCAACAGACGTTACAGCTTATTTAACTGCTTAAGAAGTTATTCTGACAAGAAATATAAATTTCTCATCATCAGACATTCGAAAAAACCAAGCTTTAGGAAAGGTGATATGTTATATAGCTTTTCATCATCTAATTTCATTTCTTTTCTTTGAAGATTTGCAAGACAAACCAACAGAGCACAATAAATTCAAGTTGTATAACTTTTTAAATAATTGTGACCTCAAGTTTGAATCCAAACCAATCTCCTCATAGTTTGCTTGAAATGTTAGATGAAGTGTAACTAGACAAGCTTCAAAACTAATTCCCACAAATCTAAGCACAAGGATTCAAAGATAGCCCGAGCATCAGACATATCAATGATGCTAACATACTCAGAAGTGAGATAGAGCACCTACCAGAATGCAACTACCTCTGAAGATATTCAATAAGCTTCTTCTGAGCTGGTGATAGAGACTTTCAAACAAATCATTTCTACACTATCAACTTCTATAGTAATATCTTTTTCAAGGATATTCTATAGACCTTCAGAAACCCCTTTTATCAAGGCCAATGAGTTAAAAATATGTTTTTCTTTTCCATCATTTAAATTCAGTTGAATCACCCTTTAAATATGGTAGGAAAAGTAATATGATATTATTCATGTGGCACTTGATTCCTTCTTGAAGAAAAGTCTTTGACAAACATATTTTTCTTATTGGATCATTATATGTGCCATTGTGAAGTGTTATGCACAGACCGTGCTCTAATAACAAATTGAAGGTAAGAAAAGTACACAAGAAGGGGGGTTGAATTATATTTTCCATTTTCTTAATTTGCATCTGATCAGAGTTCATAATCTAAACTGGTGTTCAAATTCTGGTTAATTCTTAGCAGCACAATGATAAAAGAAGAAAATAAATAATAGCATAACACATGAAGATTTATACTGGTTCCTCCTAAACTAAGAGTAGTCCAGTCCCCTTACTTCACAAGATATTTTCACTATAATCAAATCATGATTACAATCACTTATACATTCTGCATAGGACTTTTACACTTGCTCAGACCCAAGGTCTAAGACTTCTTGCTCAAGCTCCTCATTCGAGACTTCTTGCTTAGATTCCATGAACCCAAGACTTCCTTGCTTAGGCCCTCAGCCCAATATTTCTACTCAAGTCCCTCAGACCCAAGACTTCTGCTCCCAACCACTCTGGTTGAGACTTCTACTCCAAGCCACTCTGCCTAAGACTTTTGCTCCAAGCCACTCCGCCTGAAACTTCTACTACAAGCCACTCTAGCTGAGACTTTCCTGCTTGAATCGCAGGCCAAGACTTTTCTTGCTCAATAAATCCACTTAACTAAGACTTTCACAACTCAAGCACATAGCAAGAGACTTATGTGGCTCAAGCATCTTGGCTTGAGACTTCCTTGCTTAAGTCCCAATGACTTAAAACTTCTGCTCAATCAACCTAGTTGATTAAGACTTGCATTGCTCCAGCGCATAGCAAGAGACTTACATGGATCAAGCATCTTGGCTTGAGACATCCTTGCTTAAGTCCCAATGACTTAAGACTTTTGCTCAAGCAAATAGCAAGAGACTTTGAACTAAACTGTTAAACAAGTTCATCTGAATAAAGAACAAGGTGTACTTGATACAAGTATCATAGGTACGGGAAATCACCATAACAAAGACATAAAGCACTTAAGATTTCCAAGATATTCAATGTGTAAGAAATCTTAAGGCTTTTAGAATTATAACATACAACAGAAAGTCTGCATATACAATGGTGTTAATAATTGTTGATCTTGTTACTCTTTCATAGTACAAGAGATGTTGAAGATAGACACACCAGAAAATCTTGATCAAATGTGTAACTTGTTTAACCTTTGAGTCTTCAAGAGGTTTTGTACTATAAGATCCATTGAGAGTAGATATTCGTAAAGTATGCCAGCCTTTATTGAGCATTACAATATGTAGACTTTAGCTGACAAACTTATTTGACAATACAACTTGCTTTCTACAGTACGGGAAGCTTTAGCTTTATCACCAACTCTAAATGGTTCTAGAAGCAAATTTGTATTCACTAAGTGTAGAGACAATTATATTGCTTCTTTCGATGTTGAGACCTTCAGCTTCAGAGTCTATGTTAGGCATCACTTAGCAAGTGTTCTTTAGATTCTACCACCAGAAGCTAATAATTCAGCAACTCTCAAGTGTGCTAATGTAAAATAGATTCTGACTATAATATTTATAAGTATTAGAACCTGCACACATGTAACACACATCAAATAAACCATTGTTCTTTCAATATTTTGTTATCATCAAAACTCAAGGAAATATGTCATGAATAAATCTTGTTTTAACACTTACCCTTCAAAAGAATTAAGAAACAGATCTTGAATGAACCAAATCCTGAGCTACCTGATTACATTAAACCACCCTACCCGATTCTAAAGAAGAAACCTAAGAAAGAGTTGGAAGTGGGGAAATTTAAAAATTTCATGGATATGTTGAAAAGAATACAGGTTAACATCTCATTTTGTGAAGCTCTTGAGCAAATTCCTATTTATGCTAAATTTATGAAAGAGATATTATCGGGAAAGTGTAAGTTGGAGCATGATGAAAACATCGCTTTAGTAGAAGATTGCAGCATAATCATTCAAATAAATCTTCCATCCTAACTCACTAGTCTAGGTAGATTTACTATTCCTTGTTCTATTGGTTCGCTAACTATTGGTTATGCACTGTGTGATTTGGGAGATAGGATCAATCTGATGCCACTATCTGTGATGAGGAAGTTAAATTATGGTGAGCCGAAACCAACTCAAATGATTCTAACATTGGTTGACCGGTAGATCACATGCCCATATGGATTTTTTTAAGATGTCCTTGTTAGAGTTGATGGCTTAGTGTTTCTAGAAGATTTTTTGATCTTAGATATGCCTGGGGATTCTAAAACACCACTACTCCTTGGAATACCATTCTTAGCAACATGTAAGGCTTGCATTGATGTAGTAACATGGGAGTTAATATTGAGGTTTAACAATGAAAAGTTTTCTTCAACGTGTTTGAAGCAATGAATCACCAAAAAGAAGACCCTCGGTGTTACAGGATAGACATGATGGAAGAAAGACCCAAAAGGTCATGTAGGACAAAAGTTTTTGTTGTACAAAACTCGACTGAATTTGTTTCTTGGTAAGTTGAAATCTAGATAGGCAGGTCTTTTTACTGTTAACAAAGTGTTTGCATATAACGATGTAGAACTACAAGATCCAGGAGATTCTCACAGTTTTACTGTGAAAGGAAAAAAGGCTAAAAATCTATTTGGGAGATGAGATACCAACTGAGAATGTGTCTCTGAGATATGCAGAGTCTTAGACGGAAAAATTCAAGCTAATGACCTAAAAGAAGCTCTTAATAGGAGGCAATCCATCAAAAAATTTAATTTCTATCGGAAATGCAACTTTGCTTTATCAATTTATGTTACTTCCTTTAATAGTTTGTTATTTTTTAGTATGTTGTTAGAGAAATATTTGTTAGGAAAAGAAAAGAAGAATGGAAAGAAGAAGATAAGGTATGAAAAAGAAGTGAAGAAAAGAATGATTAGCTACTAGAATTCACGCACTCGTGATTGATCCTTCATGGTCGTGTTGGAGATGCATCACGGTCTCAATACTTACAGTGTGGTCACGATGTAGCTGTTATAAAGAGACGTTAAGTATTTTACCATTGGGCATTATTTGTTGGGCATCATAGTCGCGATATCCTTTATTGCGACCGTGATGACCCTGCTACAGGACTTATAAATTTGCAATCTTATCATCTTCGCGTACAAGCACTTTTAGAAACTCTCTTTACTCACTTCTTCTAATTTCTTGTATTATTTTTTTTTGTATATTTCTTGTTGCAAAAAGAAATGGCTCTTAAAAGAAGAGTTTCCCAGGCATCAACTTCATCTGCACTAACCACTTAAGATGCCTCACTCTTCCCAAACTACCAATTCTTTTCACAAGCTCACATTGAAAACTACCTCAAAGTCAAAGATTATAAAGTGGTAAGCGAAATATCTTTCGATGTTCAAGATTTGGAAGGTTGTGAAGAGTTAGTGATCATGTTAGAAGATAGGGGATGGATGAGGTTCAATAGCTTGATTAAAGAAACCAACAAGTTTGTCGGTTTGAAATTTTACACAAACGCAACTTTTCATCCTCATCAAGATTACACTTCTTATGTGCGAGGTAAAATTATTTATTATAGTCCTTCTAGAATTAATTATTTACTTCATCTTCAACTACCAAGTAGGTGTAGCATTCAACATAGAATGAGTATTAGTATGACCGAGCAAATGGGTGAGGTGATGAAAAATGAGTTTTATCAACTCGGGGCTGAGTGGGTGATTGTGAAGGGTAAACCATTGAGACTGCACACTAGGAAGATGTGTCTGATACCAAAAGCACGTACATATTTTATTGTTCAAAATTTAGAATAAGCATCTAACCAGTCAAAATTTATTATGAAAATGATGTATGCCTTTGATGGTAATTCTGAATCATAAGCAAATTGATGCGGGATATTCGATTGCTGAAAGATCAAATACAAGGTTGACACACCACAACAAGATTGTGGACATTTTTGTGTTATTAATAAATTGTGCAGGTTAATTGGAGTTCAAAGTCACCCTCATGATGTGATGGTTAGTCATATTCATCCAATCAACGGAAGTTCCATGAGAGGGATTCACACACATAAAATTAATGAAGGCAGTAAAGATGGAAGAGCATGCGTTTGGCATTACGAGTCGAGCAAATGAGAATTTTTTACCATGTTGCCACTACCTGAAATGAAATACACCAATTTGCCACAACTTGAAAAAAATTTGCAGAATTGCCACAAACCCAGAAAGGGTAAGTCCAACCATTGGACGACCCAATGAGGCCCATTTGGACGCAGCAAGGGTTCGGCCATCCATTGGCCGACCCTGCTCTAGCTCTTTTTTTTTTTATTTCAGAATTAAATATGTATTATTTTTTATTATTTTTTGTTTTTAATAGTTTTTTATATATTTAAATGATTTAAATAATATTATATAATAATAAAAAAATAATTTAATTATTTTAAAAATAATTTAATATAAATAATATAAATTTCACATTATATAATTAATTATTAAATATAAATAATTGTTTTTTACATTATCTAATTAATTGTTTTTTATATATTAAAATTAGTTAAATGATATTTTATATTACCTAATAAGTAATTTAATTATTTCAAATTATTTTTTAATATTATTTAATATACAAAATGATAAATAATTATATAAAATAATAAATTATATAATTAATTGTTTAACTAAATAATTAGATAAAATAAAAAAAGATATTTTATTAATATTGATGAGTGGAGAAAATACATCATTTTTATCTACGCAAATGACCGCCAGTTCCACACAATGTACTCTTTTTCACACGTTTTCCCCTGCCTAATTCTTGAGTTTGCCGTATTGGAGGTGATGTATCAAGCATGTCCAATTTATATTATTTATATTAAATTATTTTTAAAATAATTAATTTATTTTTTTATTAATTATAATATTATTTAAATCATTTAAATATATAAAAAAACTATTAAAAACAAAAAATAATAAAAAATAATACATATTTAATTCTGAAATAAAAAAAAAAGAAAAAAAAAAGAGCTAGAGAAAGGTCGGCTAATGGATGGCCGAACCCTTGCTGCGTCCAAATGGGCCTCATTGGGTCGTCCAATGGTTGGACGAACCCTTTCTGGGTTTGTGGCAATTCTGCAAATTTTTTTCAAGTTGTGGCAAATTGGTGTATTTCATTTCAGGTAGTGGCAACATGGTAAAAAATTCAGCAAATGAAGTTTAACCCAACTTCTATGTTGAACCACTAATATTTGGGCCAATCTATCTAACTTTCTATAATTAGCACAAACATAACATGCCGGTTCAGAGCTTGCAGGAGTGTTTTGCCACAACTAAAGATATGGAGACATTCTTTAGAGAGAAAGACCAAGCCTTGACCAAACGAAAAGATGAACCGATGACTACTCTGACCAGACATGATCAAGAATTCAAGAATATTGTGGATAATGTGCATAAGTACTTCAACTTCAAAGACATATGATTGAGGAGTTTTAGTTTTATTTTTTAGTTTTTATTTTAGTCTATTTCCCTTTTTCTACTTTGATCGAAGAAAGAGTAGTAGCTAGCTTTTAAGAATGATTCTCCCCTTTTGTATTACTTTTCTATGATTTACTTAATGGACAAGTTTATTGTTGTTGTTTCTTTCAGTAATGATTTGCTACCTTACCGAGGACAATATGAAAAAGAAAATTAGAAGTCACCGAAAAATAATGACCTAAAGAAGATCAACATAGAAGCTCCCATTGCGGATTCACATATGATGAAGAAAAGGGGACATCAACTGACTTGTACTCAACCTCCAAATACCTCAGCTGGTAAGGTTTGAGCCAAAAATTTATACTGTATACTTTTCCTTCTTATGAGAGTATTTTTACATTAATAATTTCTAGAATTTACTTTATTTCTACTGAGTCTATTGGTCTGATGAATACACGTTGAGGCAGTTGTTTGTGAAAACTCTGAGTCTTTTTAAGTCAACTTGATTTTAATGTTAATATCCTTATTTAACCACTTTGAGTCTGAAGCTTTTATTTATGTGAAATAACCTATTATATAATCAAATGACTTGAAATATTAATCTTTCCACTCTCTTTGGAGTTAGGTAGAAATTTTAGTTTCCTTGTCCGATGAAAAAGAATAAGTTTGGGATTGCTCTTGAAAGTTAGAAATTTTTAAGCATGAGGTTGGGGTACTAGAGAAGAATTCTTAAATTAAAGAAAACTAAAAGAGAAATAAATAAAATAAAGAAGTTAAAATGACTTCTTCAAAATTTGTGCAAACTTAATTGAAGTATATTTTCTTTCTCAATCAATTCTCAATTTCTTGATGCTACATTTAGCATGTTTTTCAACCAATAGCTTAAGTTTTTGAATTGAGTGAATACTTTAATTTTATTCTCCATCAAGTAAATTCACATATACTAGGTGAATTATTTTACGTGAATTCATTTACGAAGGTTAGAAAATAATAGTTATATATCGTTGGTTTTACTTCAAATGGCACACAGACAACTAAATAGACAATCTCTACTTTGATTTCATAGGAAATTCATGATTGAACAACTTTCATGCCTTCTTGGTTACACAACATTTTTCACATAGTTGCTTTGACATTTAATCTGAGGAAGATCATACACCATTTTCTTCGTATGCATCATATTCAAACTTCTAAAAGTTAAATAGTCATATCTTTGATGTCATATCTGATCAGACTCAAGCTCTTAAAACTAAAATGGTCATATCTTTTATGTCATATCCAATTAAGATCATCAATAATTGTTGATGCAAGACATTAATGTTAAAACATGTTGATCATAACTTTGAAGTCCAATTGTTTCACAATAGTTCTATCAAAATTAGTTTAAAATATGCATCAAACATTTTATGTTCCTTGTTCTCTAACTTCATGGTATAATTCTTATCAAAAAACTTACCCAAACTATTCAAGTTACTTTCCATAGAAGGAACATATAGAACATTATTGATTATTGCTTATTGAACACCACTCATATTCACAAAAATGTTCCCATGAACTCAAATGCGACTTTGATACTATCACTAATAACTCTTCTTACTAATTTTTAGCCTGATAAACTAGTCATTATGTCATGTGATTGATGCAACATGTGTCAAGATAATAAACATTGATCATGTCTTGTGTCAAACGTGTATTAGCCATTAGGATTACTTCATCGGATTTCTAATTAATAGTTTATACGTCGCTTACTTGCAACCAAGTAGACTACCTCCTAAATGATAAACTACATTTGAAAAGTATAAGTATAGCATAACTTTAGAGAATTTTTTAATGCACCCTATATATTACTAAGGCACCACGTCAAAATGCTAAAATTCACCCAGATTTCAGAGATGCATCTTCGGACGCACCCTGAGTTCATAGAATCCTAACTTAATGTTAAAATATTCCAGAGATGTATCTTCAAACTTATTTCGAAGATGCATCTCTAAAAGGTATTGAAGCTTAAATTGCGCCAGAATCCTTCTCCTTCCTCATTTAAAAAAAAAAACTCAAAACTTTCTCAAACTCTAAAATAAAATCATCAACCAAGTCCAAAATCAAACAACCAAGCTCAAAGGTTCTTCAATCAACATCAACTACATCATAAACATCATTCAACATTGAAATAAAGTCAAAATTTGTAAGTTTTTGATGTTTTGATAAGTTTTTTTAGTTTTTGTGTAAATGAGTAGAAAGTGATGAATTAGGTCAGAAATGAGTAGAAATTGCATGAATGGTAGTTTATACATACTGTAAAATATGTAACCATAGATGTATCTCCGAAAATTATCAGTCTATTTTTTCGATGTTTAGTTTCCTAGTAACCAAAGATGTATCTCCGGAAATTATCAGTCTATTTTTTCTTACTTGTAGTGTTGTTTGTACTAATTATTTGATTTACTTACATACATTATGACTGATAGAGACGATAGACTAAGGCGCTGAAGGATTTCACAGCATGCATCGGTGCGGAGGGAGAAGAGTCAGGTTTTGGAGGCTCCTATTCACTCTAGCCATGCGGAGGCATTTACTTCTAGGGCTTATGATTTTCCATTATCTTCTTCCCATAGGAGATGTGATTCACCTACCGAAACATCATTCCTTCCATCCTCTCACAGGTGACAGGTTTCACTTATTTAGGCGCTAGAGGTACCTGAGTCACTGGTGGTACCTCAGGCACCAGTGTCACCTATGATCATGGTTGTCAAACTCGCAGGTAAACTCGTACGAGTTTACGATTCTAGGAAGCATAAACGATTAAACTCATGCATAGAATCTTTTTTTGATAGACTTGAGTAAATTCGGGTAGACTCGCACAAACTCGTATAGAATCGCGAGTCTATAAGATTTTTTTTAAAAAAAAATTAAAACTAAAAAAGACCTAAAAGATTCTCTCTCTCTCTCTCTCTCTCTCTCTCTCTCTCTCTCTCTCTCTCTTGTTTCAACAAAGTTCTTCCTCCCTTCATCAACAGCGTGAGTTTGTTTTATCTCTTGCTTTGTTCGTGTTCATGGACGTAAGGAAATCCTTTGTTGTGTAAGTATTTTCTTATATGATTCAATTTGATGCTTCTCGTGTATGATATCATGTGTAAAGGTGATGCACCATTGTCCAATCAAGTCCAATGATCCCAATGCACATGTATCAATTTGCATGCGACAAAATAGTTTAGAAAGTTTATGATTTATGGCAGAAAATAGTTTAAGAAGGATATGTTACCTACTGAAGGGTGAGATTTGTATGAAGATATGACTCTAGAATTAAAGAGGTTTGTAATTTGTGTTCTAAGCTTAACTTATAGCTCCTCTAGTTGTGAATATAATTGAAATTCCTTTGAAATGACAATGAATTATTATTTGTTTTTTTTATAGACTTGATTTTAATATTTTTAGAAACATTGAGTTGAATTATTATTTACATTTTAGGTTCTTAAAAAGAGAAGAAATATGTTGCATCAAAAAGAGGTGAATATTTTGGTTTATATCATGTAGAATTTAAAGTTGAAAAGTCGAAAAGAAAAATAAAATAGTGTTGTTATTTGATTTGTGTCATATACAAGGCATTTATAAGTTAAAGAACACATGAGTGTGTCATATATGTGTAAATTATAAATTTTTGAATGTCATTTTTAATTTTCCATAGACTCGTACGAGTCTGCGAGTCAAGTCTATAGACCTTTAACGAGTCTGAGTAGACTCGCGAGTTTGACAACCTTGTCTATGACTGATTATGCTTCTGAGTCAGTGTCACCTCCGAATGATGAGGCTGCTGAGCCAGTACCACCTCAGACTAGTCAGGCTGCTGAGGATGATGGGCCATCTCAGGAATTTGGAGGAGGTCATGTAGAGTTGTCATTGTTGCCTCTGTACCCCGACCATACTGTTAGAAAAATATGAGACGGAGAGGTAAAATTAGTTGGCTTCATTTTGTTTTAATTTATGTTTATTATTACTGATCTGACCTGATTAGAAGGGAATCACTAGACCGCCACGCGTCTTTGATCTGCTTCCTGTTCACCGATGGTAAGAAGGAGGAGGGGGTGTACCTGCAAGACACTCCGATGGCAAAATGAGAGAGGACCAGAGTGAAGCAAATACAAAGAGAAGGTTTAGAATTGAATATCTGACCCTCTAATGAAAAAGGGTATTTATAGTGAGACCCCAGCGAAGGGCCAACGGTCACTTGTGTTGGACTGGATTGTCAGGCCCAACTCAAGGGACTGCTAGGGCTTACGTGGCGTAGTGAAGACCAGAACGTGGTCTTCGCCCTAGGTCAACTGCCCTGTGATCTCCGGAAGGTGGGCTAATCTTCTCTTTCGGAGGTGGGTAGTTGCTTGATGACGTGTCCCCGCGGAGGGGAGCACGTGGAGAACGTGTGAGGCACACGTCTTTCTGTCCGACAGGGGAAGCGTTCTACCCGACAGGGCAATGTCTGGTCAACGGGAGCCTTGTGCTCGACACATATGTGGAAGGCTCCTTTGGGCCTTTCCCCAAGTATAGGTGGGCTGGGTCTTCCCGGTCAGGCCGGGGCCTAAGCCAGAACAATTACATTACAAGTTTTTGACATAGGTTTATTTTTCTGCAGGACCATGATACGCTGAAGATTATTAATCATGGGCGGAAGATTACTAGCTTGCCTCAGCTGAATGAGGAGTGGTTTCATGTTGTTTTTCCCTAATTTAGATGAAGGATTTGTGGATGTACGGTTATATTACGGTCAATCACGAAATGTTTAATGCATTCGTGGAGAGATGGTACACTCAGACCTCGTCATTTCATCTACCGCTTGGTGAGATGTCTATCACACTCGACTATGTGTCGTGTTTGCTACATCTTCCGATCATGCAGAAACTTCTAGATCATGGAAGAATTAGCAAAGATGAGGCACTTAAGATGATGGTAGACTCAGAGGCTGTTATTAGGGAGTTTGAAAAAAACAATAGTGGCTTATACTATGTTTGAATTTCTGAAAAAAAGATATATACAAATGAGATCGTTAGAATAGAGCAAGCTAGAGGCGATGACGAGCATACTAGAGAGCAACTGGAGTTACATCGACGGGTACATCAAGTGGTTCTTCAAGGTGTCACATTCGTCTATGGTGCAGGTTGTTCTAAGAGATTCACCAAGACTAGTTCATCAAAAGATACTAAAGGAGGAGTAGACACGGTTAGATCATGCACATGATGTCTGACCTAGACGTCGTCGCATATTGAAAATTGCGCAGACGTGAATTGACAGAGATATCTTCACTGATAGGCCTGAGGTGAGGAAGGTCCTAAATGTCGTTATGACAAAGACACGAGAGACATTGATGTATTGTAGACAACATTAGAGAACGGGAGGTAGTGGAGGCCGAGGAGGCAAAAGAGTTGTAGTCCGACATATGCAGTAGTATATAGTAGTTGTACTTTGGATTCATTATGGATTATATTTTGTTTGACTTAATTTATGTTATTTTTTAACCATCTTGATTTATACATGTTATTTTTTGCATATTGATTATATGATTTAAATCTCATCACATAACAAGATTCTTGACGTTTATAAGTTATCACTTTTATCTGCATAAACCATAAAACAAACATAATTTACACTTTTCTAATAGATTACGAATATGTATCTCCATAAATCCTAAATAGAGATTAATCTCCAAATAATTAACATGTAAAATATTTTTTTTAGAGTTGGATACATGGTCTATGCATGAAAATATTTTATATATGCATTTCTGAAACAGTTAACATTTTAATTTTTAAAAAAATAAAACCGAAAATGTATTTTCAAAATGTAGTGAATATTTTAGATTTTCCATAAGATATATTTTTCCACCTGTAGATTGAGATAAGAAATTCCTTTAACTTTTTGTACATTTGAAAAGTAGTGTTAATGTTGTAAGATGAGAAATGCAAACGTCCATATAAAATTTATTTGTAACATGAGAAGTACAAACTTTAAACTTTATTGCTATTTGAATTTCGTTCACCTGATACTTTACTGTAACACTTTAGTCAAGCGCACGTAGTTGTCTAGCATTAAAATACATGTTTTTTTACTCAAACCATTAAAAATACATTATATTTGTATTTACAAAACTATTCTATTAAAAGTACACATGTCAAACTTTAAGCTTAATGTCAACAGCTAATCTTTGATGTTAATTCAACAGGTATTCTTAAATGGATGTTGCAGACATTTTTAAAACATCATAAAAATTCTTCTGCAAAAAATTGATTTATAGGTTCATATTTTTGTTAGTTTCACTTATTTTTATGGGATGAAAAGCAAAACATTTAAGAATTACTCGCGAGAAGTGTTACCGGTTCACATCTTTAAGTACAAAATCTTTAATTCCCCGCCCCATAATACAGTGTTGCAAGGAATGCATGTCATTCTTCCGAATCAGTACATACATTTTTTCCACATGAAAGTAAATATAAAAAATTGAAATATAATATATATCCTCTAAAAAATAGGCTATAAAACAGCACGAGGCACAAGTAATAATTAGAAAAATAAAAGAGGAATAATTTGTGGAACCAATACAAGTAAAATGTAAACTGTATTAACAGAAGAAACCTTTTTATGGGTAAAGCTTTGTCATGAAATTAACCCCTTAAGCATCTTTTTTATATACTTGTAGGGTCAATTCCCAACTTGTTATAGCTTACCTCCATAAAATGAACGACGGACAACAATCCACTCAATAAAAAGTGAAAGACTTTTTAGAATTTTACCACCAAGATAATGTGATCGAGTGCCGGCTGCTAATACTGTACCTTCTCGTCATTGAAATTCATGCTCTCAATACCTCGGAGAGTTGACTCAAAATTCTTTATGTTTGATGTGTTTCTGCTGGATGTTCCTTTGAGCTCTGATGATGTGATAGGTGAATTTCTTTGAGCACCAGAGGTTTTAAGGCGTGATCCAGGACTACCATCCCTTGCAAGAGGAAGAGAGGGTTCAATTTCACTGCCAACAACTGCATCACGACTGTTGGAAACAGCACCTACTCGTCTTGTAGATCCACTTGGTCGGAAGAAATTAGAACTAGACAACTACATAAACCATACACAAAATGTCAAAAATAAAATGAAAACTAGCTACAATATAATGATTTGTGTATTGTGCCAAGCAGGCAATGTCATAAATGACTAAAATCATTATTATCCCCTCTAACAAATGCATACAAGACCTCATTAACCCAAAAGTACAAGCACGGACAGTTTCTTTTAGCCGGAAAACAGGAACCAGAGTATACTACTAGCACAAAATGCTTAGATATAGAAAATCTGAAGCAGAGTTATGTTACTTTTCTAAAACAAAGATGACATCAGAAAAATATTTGCATTAATTGCTTATCTTATGCTTCAATTATGCACACAGACAGACAAATGTAACAGCCAATACTTTATAATTCTAGTTATGAATAGAAGAATCAAAGCAACAAATCATAGATTCATAATTTCTTTTCCTTCTTCGAAAAATGTGAAATGACTTTCATTTCTTGAACAAGAAAGGTAGTATAAAAGAAATAAATGAATATAATGTGAATACATATAACATAGTTTTTCAGCTTTCATACTCGGTCATGGTCATAAGCAGTCCTATCTATAAATGAGTATACTGACCATAGCATCTTTAGATGCAGTTGAGTCACTTGGAACCGGGGCTTTTTGTCTAAATAAGTCATTTGCAATAGGTCCAGAGTTTCTTCTACGAGCAGGATCTGATGAAGACCAACCAGCATGTCTACCCTCTTCCCCACCTAAGCATAAATTTCCACATAAAAATGAAAAAGCCGAGATATATGACAAAACATAAAACAACACAAAATCTACATAGAATATCTAATAGATTGTTGAGTTAATAAAGTAAGAAACCATACTTAAATAATAGACCAGGTTCGTAAAAGTAAAAGAAAATAAAACTATACCTGTCGGTCTATCAGTAGCACTCACAACAGCTGGTGGTATGCCAGAACTTGGCCCAGCACCAGAACCCTGCAATATATCATTTTCCGTAAGACAAACAAACCTAAACAACAGCACAATTAACGCAACCAGATAGCACACCACGACTTACAACGGCGCGTGAAGGAGGAGTGGCAATTTGAGATTGCTGATACTTCAAGATGGTCCAATCAAAGACATAATCAAACTGGAACCCTGGAGCAACAAAAGAACACCAGACAAAACATATAAGTGACATTAAAATGTAAAACATGACTACACCGTCTAGGTATCAAAGACCTTACTAATTTCAAAGTAAAATATAAATAGGAAAACAAAGAGGCTTAAACCTTCACGAATGAAAAGGTCACGAAAAAGCCTTTTCAAATATGCATAATCTGGTTTATCATCAAACCGCAATGACCGACAGTAATGGAAGTACGAAGCAAATTCTGAGGGGTAGCCACGACACAAGGACTAACAAAAAAGCAAACCACATTTTATTAAGATAAATAAAAAATAGTATGTACCAAAATAATACTTTTATAATACAGCTTTACCTCAATAGAAGTAGAAACTTTCTTCTCGCTGATTTTTTCGTACTTCTGTTTCTTAGTACCTGCTTTCAATCCCTGCCATGGAAGACTGTAGAAATACCAAGTATAAATAATTAAATTAAAAGCAGTTGATAAAGACAATACAACAGCATAATGGCAAGGATAATTACCTTCCTCTCAAAAAGTACATAAGAACATATCCAAGTGATTCTAAGTCGTCCCTACGGCTTTGCTCTGAAAAATAATGATTAGACATGTCCAAAGTTCAGAAAGCAATAGATGCGAAGCCAGGTGAGCTGGATGAAGATCACATTGAGAACATACCAATTCCAAGATGTGTATTCATACTAGCATATCTAGCAGTTCCTGTCAAATTCTTATTCTCTCTGAAAAGGAGTATAAGCAACTAAATTCAGAGAAAAACCACAAATAAATTGATTACTAAGAACTACAATACAATAAGCAAGTAGCATTTAAATAAATATATTGAAAGTTATTATAAAGTGATTAAATAAAATAACAAATTAAGTAAAATAAAATAAAGATGAATTACACAATCAACACAACATCTAAGCATTTTCCAATTAGGTAAGATAGATTCCATGAATCAATTGACACCGTAAAGTCCTATCACATAATAGGTCCAAAAAAAGATCCTCTAAATCTCTCATAATGGCTTGTCCTACAGTTTTCTTTCGCCTCCCTCTACCTCTAGTTATAAGACTATCCTCCAGCTGTACAACCCTTCTTACCAGCAATTCTACATGTTTTCTACACACATACAGATTACCTAAGACCTTGCCATTTTCTCTATAATGGAGAATACCTTAAATTTCTTTCTGGCGATTGTAACAGTCTATAGCAGAGTTATTAATTCCAGATAGTGGAGCGGAGCGGCCGACCTCAAAAATGGGATAGCGACGGATAGCAAGATAACTTTTTGGACTAATTATATGAATAATCTACATATATATTTAATGTAGATTAATTAACTTTTTGGACTAATTATATGAATAATCTACCTATATTAATCCCAGAATCAATATATCAATATATTTTTAAAAGAAAAGAAAAAAAAATGATATGAAAGAAAAAACAACCTGAAAACGAATAGATAAACAATGAATAGAGAACAAAATAGAAACGCAGAAAACAGTAGAGAAGAAGAAGAATAGAGAGATGCTTGAAGCAGTTGAGGCGGAGGAGTTAGGGCAAGAGAAGCAGCGAGCGAAAAACGCGAGAGGCCGCAAACAGAAGAAACGCGATGGAGAAAGGTGACAACGCGATTGAGAAAGGAGAAAACAAAAAAAAAAAAAAAAACTACAAGAAATTTTCCAATTTTAAAATTTTTTAAGGGTACAAAGGTCTTTTTGCACTCCAAAAAAGCACTAGTAGCAGAAAACCGCTCCGGGCCGGGAAGCGCTCTGCTCCCGCAACCCGCTATCCCAGCTTTCCCGGGCGCTATCCAAAACTGGGATGCGCATTGCTCCTCCATAGCGAAGGGTTGCCGCATTGGGAGAGAATCCCGGGATAGCGCCTGGAGTGGCCGCTATTAATAACTCTGGTCTATAGAGAAGTTACTTAAAGATAATATACAAGTATTTTAGCATTAACAACAGCTTGTTGTACACAAATTACAGAAGTAGAAACTAGCACCCGCTATTGCGACAAAAAAGATCTAGATTTGATAATTTTCTGTCCAGACCTATCAAATCTCATATAACTTATTACAATGGTGGGTACATTAAATTCTTCCAGCAATTCACACATCAACATTTGGTAGTGAATAAATTTATCACTAGTATTCTAAACCTCAAAGCTCTAGAGGAAAATAGATTACTTTGGCATCTTCTAACAATGCAAACAAAAAAATCACTTCTGCATAAAATACAAAACGAGAGGCCAATGTTGCTAAATAGCCACTATGGCGGCACCATACCACTAAGTGTAGCTGAATTTGGACAAACCACTTCTGTTCCGCGATATGACATTTAGTACAAATGTCAAATAGCCGCTATAGTGGCCACTATATCACTATTCCATAATGGAATTTTAAGAAACTGCTATTTTCCGCTATCCGCAATTGACGACAATGCCAGAAGCACAACCTAATGCTGCCACCCGATATTAAAGCTAATACTCTTCTATTAGGAAACCAATCCAAGTGAATAGTCAGGTAAGGGCCGTGCAACAAACAATACTTTGCATTTTCAGATATATTGAATTTGCCATTATCAGTTAACTGTAGTTCTAATTTCCTTCAGCGAAAATTCGTTTCGACAGTGCCATTACAGATAAATTCAGAAAAGCTAAGTAAAAATGTCAGAAAATACCTGTAAGGAATATGCTGATGAGTAGAGGTGTCTCTGTATTTTTTAGCGAGACCAAAGTCAATGGCATAAACCTACAAAATAAGTAAATTTGAAAAGGATAAATCCAATCCAAAAGATGACAGAAAAGGAGAAGAAAAAAAACGGAATTGAAAAAGCGAGAATTTAAATAATACTTGATTAGCACGCCTCCCCAAACCCATCAGGAAGTTGTCTGGCTTGATGTCCCTATGTAAAAATGACTTGGAATGAATATATTCAACTCGATTTATCTGCAAATCATTCAAGATTTCCCCATATTAAGAATTAAGTGAAAGAAAACTAGGAAATTTACTAAGAAATAAAGGAAAGCCTACCATCTGATCAGCAAGCATGAGTACAGTTTTAAGAGACAACTTGCGACTACAAAAACTGAATAAATCCTCGAGACTAGGTCCTAGTAAATCCATCACAAGAACATTGTACTCTCCTTCAACGCCAAACCATCTCACATTTGGGATACCAGCTTCAAATACAGATAGACAACCGAAAACGTTTAAAGTGAGTAATATGAAGTCTAATATGGTAAACAAAGACATCGGAAAGATAGAAATTCAGTAAGATAGGAGATTACTTCCTCCTTGAAGTACTTTATACAACTTTGATTCATACAACAATTGAGGATGCTTGGTTTTGACATTTTCCTGAATTCAAAAGCAATGAGAAAGAGAGAAATATCAATTAAGCACATCCATAATCCTCAACAATCAGCATTATTCTTCAATAAGTCAATTATCATCAATGTCACAATAAATCACAATATGCTTAAATAGCCAAGCCAAAGGCTTCTTTAAAGTTGCGGAACTAATGCACAAGGAATGAATTTAACTAATTAACACACGTAAACAGCGCACACCTATTATCACATCTGGTTTAATTAATTCCTCAACAAAAGTTCAAACAAAAACCCATTTGTTCTGCCAGCATGGACATAAAATAAACTCACTTTAAGTGTGTTCATATTACAAGGAGAGAGAAATAATTAAGATAAAATCGGAAATCCAATAGAATACATTCACTTGGAACATAAGTGTCTAATGTCAAATTAAGATGTCTAAAAAACATTGCTTTTGTTCTAGAAACTCCACCACACATCCCTTAAAGCACACTTTCATTATTTCAATTGTGTAAACTCATTAAAATTGAACAATATACGACACTAGTAAGAGTATATAGTATATACAACTTTTCCAACAAAAGATGACAAACAGTAAAATCACACCTTAATGAGCAAAAATAACTCTCACCACCAAACAATTAAATTATGCTTTGGAGTTACACAAATGAAAAATTAAGGTCAAAATTTTCCAAATAAAAATATGACATAATATTAATACTCACAAGCTTGATTGCAACCTCTTCGTTTGTCTGTATATTTGTACCTGAATTTTGCAAAAAGAACACAAATTCAAAGTTAAATAGAAAACATAAACTATAGATAATTCGCACAGCAACAAAAAAAAATCACAGATTAGAAGATTGAAGGAAACACATCACACCGAGATAGATCTCGCCGAAGGATCCGCTACCAATCTTGCGGCCAAGACGGAATTTGTTCCCAATACGAGGCTCCATTCGATCGGGTCAAAACCCTAGATGCGAGAATAAAACCCTAGAAATTGGGAAATTGAGAATCGGAAATTGAAAATGGATGGAGTTGGAAGTCGGTGTAGCTGAAGAGAATTGGAAGGGGAAGGGAATGGGGATAGAGACGAGAAATGAAGAAAAGTTGAAGGACAAAAATGGAAGAAAAAATGTTTCTCTCTCTGAAATGAAGGTGATTATTAGGGTAGAGAGAGAGAGAGGGGGATCGTGATGATGCCTCTCCTCCCCTCACGCTTTCACATCCAAGCGTATTTTCTTTTCTTACTTTTGGCTCAAGTCAGCAACTACATCAAACGACGTAGCTTCGATTTTGTAGTACTGGACTAAACAATAGAATTTACTTAATGATCGCTAATCGATACCAATAAGCTATCCAAAAGAATTCTTAATTAAATTGAAAAGATACAATGTTCTTTTATTTTAGATGATAATGAAAAGAGTTAGAAGTTCTATTAGACTAAACAATGGAATTTACTTATGCTCTCTATTATCGGTTAATTGATAATGATAAGTTATCTAAAAGAATTCTTAATGAAATGGAGAAGATAATTGATATCGATAAGTTATCTAAAAGAATTCTTAATGAAATGGAGAAGATACAACGTTCTTTTATTTTGAGTGATAATGAAAAAAATCGGTGTGTTCTGCTGGTTAATTGATAATGAAGATAGGTTGGAATACAATTACTCTTTTCAAAAATATGTGAGGGTTGGATTTGAGAAGTTTGGAGTAGACGAATGACGTTTGTCATATGAAATTAGGATAGGCTTTGAAGAGAGGGGAACAAAGTCTTTGAACTCAAATTCTTAAAAGAAATATAGTTGAGGTAGCATTATGAGTGGGGAGGTTATGGTGAGCCCAACTGATTTGGCTCTTTGGAAGACTATTAACTTCAAGATTATAAAATTTTGAGGTGTTAGAAATGGTGCAAATATCCTTTTTTGGGATGATAAATGGTTGGATGAGAAGACAAGATTGCGAGATGTGGCTGATATGGTACTTGAGAACTTTAGCACCAGAAGATTATGTGATGTCAATACTAATAAGGGTAAGTGGAATTTAGATTTGATTCATAACTGTATTATTTTGCTTGACTTTCAGCTGTTAAAGTTGTCTCAAAAAAATAGAAGAAAATCGAAGAACAAACAGAGGAAAGCACTCCAATTGCTAAGGTATATTTCTTACTTAATTTTTCTTGACTGCAAAGTCTTTT
This sequence comes from Lathyrus sativus, assembly GCA_963859935.3. Lineage (NCBI taxonomy): Eukaryota > Viridiplantae > Streptophyta > Magnoliopsida > Fabales > Fabaceae > Lathyrus > Lathyrus sativus. The sequence goes on along the minus strand of OZ012735.1, from coordinate 893,160,543 downwards.
GTTGTCTGATGCCTCAGGTTTTTTACAGAGTTCCCGAAGGCCTCCTCTTACTCCCAAGAAACAAAAGACCAGGGGAACTTCCCACCAAATCATCATCGAATTAGACGAGGAGGACCAATCTCCTCCTGAAGAACAAACTTTGAAGAGGAGGAAGAAGCAAATTAAGATAACTGAAGCCTTCAACTAACCAAAACTAAAGGTTGGCAACCTCTCGATAACAGCAACTCCCACTAGTCACGCAGCGCAAGATGAAAGTGACAATTCTAGTCCTGGGGCTGGTGAGCCCAAGGTAAAAACTTCTTCTATAACTTTGTAGCACTTCTTTATCATTGAATCTTCTAATTTTTCTTTTTCCTTCATAGATTGCTACCGACACCAGGGGTCATCCCATGATTAAACAGATTATCCCTATAACCAGCAGTGAGCCAAGCTACCATCCGACAACTCCATCAGGGGCCTCTACGAGAAGCCCGACAAGAGGCTCTAAGGAGGGAATCCATTCTGCTGACACTCTCAAAAAGACACCAGTTACTCCTGCGGTGGAGTCTCCCCATATCGAGGCACATGCTCGAAAGGAGGACCCTGCCGAGAAAGAAGTTGTTGACTTTTATGGGGATACCGTGATACCTGATATAGAGCAACCTGTTAAGAGAGACTTTGAAGGAAAGATAAGCGAGGATGACAACCCCGTCGAAGAGGAAGAAAAAAATGAAGGGGATGGCGATGAGGAAGAAGAAGAAAAAGAAGAAAAAGGAGAAGAGAATGAAGAAAGAAAAGAATTAGAAAAGAAAGGAGCCTCGTGCAATAGGAAAGTCAGAGCCAACGTAGTTCGGAAAACTACAGGTAAAGGCGGGGGAAGGTTGCTCACCAAGACATCACCGTCTTGTGCCTACATATCCTCATCTGGTATGAGAAATCAGAGCAAACGTAGTTCGGGCTAACACAATCACAGGTTGGTTCAAGCCTTTTAACGGAGTAGGGTTAAACCTTCGTTCTAGCAGTTAGGTGTATTGTTGCTCGACCATTGGAGACTTAGGCGTTACCTGTTTGCGGTAGAACCTAGACTTAACACACTCTTTCTGAAAATGATTTTCAAACAATCTCGAAGGATAAAAAGGTTTGATGTTTTGTTTTGTATTTTTTTATGAAGAAGTGAATTGAGTTAAATTTGTAACTCATGTTGCACTAAAGACTATGACTTGAGAGCGAATGCGTCGCATATCGCCTAAAGGGCATATGCTAAACACTCTAGACAGATTGAGAGGAGGCCCCCAACTATCATTCCTCAAGTACTTAAGGCTCGTAGCGTACAACATTTATTATCCTTTATTAAGTGTCTTAAGGTGTTTAGGAGATGAGAAGAGAAGACACAAGCTCTAAGGGGAAACTAATCAACCCTAATGTTGTCATGCACAATGCTCCTAAAGTTGGGATTAAGAGGGGAAATATATCCTAATGTTATCATGCAAAGGATTGAACACCTAATGTCTCTCATACTCCCATCTTAGACAGAGGGACTAGGAATCCTAAGGGATCATGGCAAAAGACCAAGTAAACAACAAATAATTCAATCACAGATGAAATGGAAAAATGAGAAGAAGTGGACTTGAACAAGTCAAAGCAATGCAAACATGATATGCAAAGATGCACAGATGAGATGTGAGAATCAAATGATGCAACAAAGACCAATGATCAAAACAAGTTGACTTAAACAAGTCAAGAAGAGTGAGATGAAATGGGAGAAGTAACAACTCCTACAACCATTCAAACATCCATCACTTACACCAAAAGCTAAACAAAAAGCAAAAACAAAAGGCCATGATCAAAGATAAGATAGGAGAAAGAAGCTTGGGCAGCAAGCACATGAAAATTATCTCAACCAAACATCCAACAGTCATCATGCAAAAGAAATGAACAAACAAATGCTAAAAGTGATTCATTATCCAAGACAAACTCAAACTGCAAATATGGACACCAAATCATCTTGAATAAGAGGTAAACCACATGGGGCAGAAGTGGATCATCAAGAGAAAAACCTTAAATCAAATTAAGAAGCAATGCACAAACAAGAACCAAGTCAAGGCAAATGGAAGAACCAAAGTTCTATCTCATGTTCAACACTTAAAAACAAGTGGGAATGCCTAACTTCCAAGTAACTTGTGAAACAAGTTACACAAATGTGTGACCTAAAAATCAAGAACCATCACCTTAATCATGTCATAAACAAACATCAAGACTCATAGGGTGCATATGGGATCCATAAAAGTCATTTCCCAAAGGAACTAGGTCAAACTAGTTTGTATGAACCTCTTCTAAGATGACTTGACTTGCAAGCTTCATCAAAAATAGCAGAGTTGTTCAATAAAATCCAAATAAAAAACACAAAGTATCCAAGTCAAATGGCAAACAAAAGCCAAAGTTTCAAAGTCAAACTCAACTCAAGGCATCACCAAATAATTCAATTATCAAGGGTGTTCCACCTTATCGAGCATAAATCGAGGGACAATAAAAGTCAACTCAAATTCAAATGAAAAATGATAGTTGGTCACTCAAAATCATCCTCAAGAATACCTCAATACCTTATCTAGGTATGGGAGAGGCCATGGTCATAGGAGATAAAGAATTGAGGTCCAAACCAATCAAAACCACCAAAGGTATACACCATAAAAGTGATCCAATTGTAAAATTAAAATAAAATAGAAAAATAAAATAATCAGAAACAAAAATAATAGAAAATTAAATAACATCTTGAAATAATTGAAAACATTTTTTAGGAATTTTCTGATGATTGGAGCTATTTTAAAAATAAATAAATGAAAACAGAAAGAAAAAAGAAATAAAATAAATGAAAAACTATGGGAGGTGCATCAGCGAAGTTCAGAATGAACTAAAACAAGTGTAAAGCGCAATTGGGCTCAAAAGGAGGAGGGTGCAAATAGCAACTGAGGCCCAACTAATCCAGACTCAGTGTCTTAATGAAATGCAGCGTTTCATTAAAACACCTCATGGTCAAATCTCCACGCCATCAAAGTCAAGCCAATGAGTAATGGACAAGCATGCAAGTCAAAGGGTCCACGCATTCCACCTCAGCTCTGACTAGAAACACAACCAGACGCCGGAGTTAGGGGAAAAACCTCTATAAAAATGGTGAATTCTGGTATGGTTAGAAAGCTGAGACTACAAGGAGTATGAATCCAACCACCATTTCTTAAAAAGGTTCTTAAATAGAGAGATAACAGGCCACGATTTTCAAACTACACATTCTGAAACCTCAACAAACATCCATGAAAACTACACAAACATTGCCTATATTGCATAGGACTTCATATGCACCCTTAATGCAACCTATTAGATGCATAACATAAGAGATTTAAGTGAAGAAAACTTACCAAACGGAGTTGCTCCGTTGGCTCTTGAAAATGAATGCAAGCTTCTGTTTGACACTTCCAATTCTTCCTTGAACTCTACTGAAGATAATAGGCACCAAAACTTGAATGAAAATCCTAAGATGAACCAGATTCGAAGAAGGAAAAAATTGAGAAATTTGATGTGATTCTTTCTCTTTTTCACACAGCCAGCCAATTCTGATGGTTTAGGGCAAATGTTTAGCTTTTATGTGGTGGGTTTTCAGCAACCATGCAGGCCCATGTTGGCTGTATTGGTTGATTTCAAGTTTTGGCCAAAAATGAAATTTGAAGCACACATGGGTTATGGGGTATGGTACACTCCCTTGGTCAGCACAAATAGGGTATTTGGGGTGTGCCAAAATGAAATGGAGGAGTTTGAGTCATTGAGAATGGATGTGTGCCAAGTTTGGTGCATGACTTTTTAAGGTATAAAAATGGGAAAAAGTGGCATGTAATATGATTCTTGTTTGTAACAATGAGGTAATTAGCATCATGATCATGTATTGGTGTACAAAAGTTCAAATATGAAGCAAGATATGACTTGTAATGGAAGAAACACTTACCATGTCCAAAAATCAATTTTCCAATTCAAAAATGGCTCAAAGGATCACACAATCCATCAAACATCATGGATTTTGAGTTCATTGTGAATTTAAGGCCATTAGACACGAGTTTCATGTTGGACAAAATTGGATTTGAGGCCTTAAAGTTCATGAAAATGACCATTGAAAAGAATGACCCATAATAAAGTTTCCAAAAATACCCTTGCCTTGTGAGGTCCATAACTTGAGATGTACACATGATAAAAAGGACTTTTAGGACTTTTTGGAAAGCTAAGATCATGAGGAACAACTTTCATGTTCACTTGAAGTTGAGGAGAAACTTGATTCTAGGTCAAAAATGCCTTGGAAGTGGGTTGACTTTTAGTTGACCAAAATTCTCTTCATCTGAGGACCCTAACTTTTTGGTATCATAACTTGAGATGTACAAACTCAATGGATGAGTTCTTGTAATCAAAAGAAAGCTTGGAAGATTCTCTACAAGTCTCATGTTTTCATGAAAAAAGATATTGATCTTGCATCATATGGAAAACTGTCCTTGAAGTTAGGCACTAAAGAAGGGGATTTTACACTGAAAACCTCTGAAACCCTAATTTAGTAACTTCTTGAGCTCATGATTCCTCTTGATTTGATCTTATCATGACATATTAGATGCTTCAATATGAATTCCCATGGCTTGTATGACTTAGAACCAAGTCTTGAACCATCTCAAGTCCACAGTTGATCTTGAGTTGACCAGATGAAACTCTAGTTCCATATCTTTTGACTGTCCCCTTTGCAGATGAATTGAATGATTGCACAAGATCCACAATGACCCCTAAGGTACTCAATGAGCTTTTAAACTATGCTTCGGTCAAGAACAAGACCTCATGAATCTCCGAGAACCCTCTGATGATCCTCAGGATATGAGATGATACCAATACACAAACCTCTCCTCTCAAGGAGCTTTGAAACTTCCATGGTGATGATAAACACTTGATAGATTGCATAAATGCTCTTGCTTGAGCTTGAAACCAAAGAGAATCTCCTCTTGAATGGCACAAAAAACCTTTTGATCCCCTGTTAAGAACAATGCTATGCAAATGCAAATGCTAAAATGAAATGAAACATAAGCCAAGTACAAGAAAAAAAAGGTTGGTCAAATTTTGGGGTACAACAGTGAGGCCACTGGATTTTTAGCCGAGGGGCTGTCCCCGGATGCTTTAGGTAGAACTGTTGGGAACCTTCCCCATTTTTTTAGCTGCGTCATTTGATTAGGGTTAGGTCGAGGATGCTCTTCTTCGACCTTTTGCGCGCTCTTTCACTTGACTAGCAGTGGAAGGGTGAATTTGATTTAGCCATCGAATTCATTGTTTCCTATGCTTTTCAAGTAAAAGATATGTCACGCAGGGAAGAAGAAGAGAACCTTAGGGATTCATTAGAGGACAGCTCCTCGGAGAGCACAGATACAGATGATAGTTCCTCGTCTCAGAGGTCGTGGGGACGTCCATTGCGATGTCGCTGGTGGACGAGTGGACTGTGGTCGAGCCTATGGAGCATGCGTCCATCTTCGCTTCTTATACCGGGGACACCTTCACCATAGTAGGACCGGAGGGAGAATGGAAGATGCACTTCCCTTTTGAAGAAGACCGCATTTGCTCGGTATACGGGGAATGCTTCCCTATGTATGAGTATGTTTTTAAGGAGATAGGGATGAGGTTTCCCTTCACCAATTTTCAGCGTGCTGTCTTCGTCCATCTTGATCTGGCGCCTTCACAGTTGCACCCAAACTCTCTCGCCTTCATGCAGACATATGAGCTGGTATGTGAGCATCTGTAGATCGGGGCCACCCTTCCTCTATTTTTCACCATTTTCCATCTTTAACGACAGGTCTCGAGGAAGAGATTTAGATGGCTTTCTTTCAAGCAAGGGAGGAAGTTGTTTAGACCTTTCTCCCAATCTATTCGGACGTTCAAGGAGAGGTTCTATGTGATCGAGCCAGTGTCCGAGATGGACACTGATTCGACATTCGTATGGGAGGTCTCAACGGACGAGAACGAGGAGGAATTGATAAATGAGGAGGGTAAGATAGTCGCCCAGAGACTTTTTACTTTTCCATTTTGTTGGAGTGGGGCTCACTTTGCCTGCCTAACTGACGAGTATATAGTTGCTCCTCACCAACTAGCGGAGGATGATAAAGCCAGTTATGCCAAGCTGGTGGCTTACATGGATAAATTCCTTCTTGCCCAGTGTGCGACTTGCGTCAGGCAACTTTTATACGAGGAAGACGGTGGGCTGCAGGTGGAGGCCTGATACATCAATACAAAGGAGCTTATCGAGTGTCGTATTCGCGGGGAGGCTCTTGAGCTCCGGGGTAGTTGCCACTTCTTCCTTATCCTGATCGAAAGCTTTCTTTCTCCATGCTTATGTGTTTATTATTTTTGCAAGTAAAATGTCTTCAGCGCAGGAGCGAATGATGAAGCATGCTCAGGGGAGAGTGAAAAGTGGTGTTGCACTGGGCAAGAGTTGTCTCGGTCAGCGGATAGCTCCTTCTACATATGGTTCGGGGACATCATCTTCTACTCCTCCGCCCACCTAGACATCGCCCCTTCCTGTGAGCTCGAGGACCAAGCATCCTCGGGCAAATGAGGTGGTGGACCTCAGCCGAGAGTCCGCTAAGAGCAAATACGAGCTTCCCCCCTACTTTCTCGACAGGAAGTTCTTCGAGGGGGCCTCTCTGTCCGTTCCTCGGGCGGAATCTCTGAGGCTCGAGGAAATGAACCATTCTGCTAAGCGGGTCAGTCTCGCCCAAGATGCCTCTGCCTTAATGAGGGTCCTAGAGATGGTTATGGTATACGCCGAAGAGAGTTCTCTGCTGGAGTTGGAGCTGAAGAAGCTCCAGACCGCGGTGACGGCTCTGGAAGAAAAGGTTAAGAAACTCCAGGAGGAGGGAGAGAGAGGGAGCTCGAGAATACTCGTAAAAGTTGCGAGGAGGTGGCTTGAGAGAGGGATGTCGTGACCGCCAAGCTGAAAGCTCTTGAGGACCTGGTGCAGAAACTATAGATTGCGGCTGCTCCTGCTAAGGATGAGCCCGAGGAGACGAGGCAGCTGACAACCCGCTCAGAGTTAGTTACCCGGTTCCTACTGGCTGCGGACGACCTGGTGGCTATCCACGAGGAAGCTTTCCAGAATGTGGTGGACCAGATAAAGGTGGTAAACCCGAAAGTCAAGCTGAAAACTGAGGGCACAGGGTTCCTTTACACATTTAAGGATGGCCAGATAATCGTCCCAGAGTTCCTTCGGTTTAACACCGGTGAGGGTGAGCAGAGGCACGATTCGCACGAGGACATCCAAGAAGAGTAGTCATATTTGTTGGCCTGCGTGCCACTCATGTAATTTTTCTTGTAATCTTTTTTTGTGGGGCATGGCCCCCTTTTAATTGTATTATGCACAATCGTGGCCCTTTGTGGTCGTTTTAAATGATATGTTTATAACTATATAGTATATCCGTGTGTTTGTAAGTTTACGTTTTGGTGAAAATTTTCTAAGTGTTTTGCACCGTCCAACACGGTCGTTTTAGATGTATGTTATGTTGGATATTTTTAAGTGTGTTGCACCGTCTAACGTGGTGGTAAGAAACACTTAGTAATTTGTCATGTTCTGGGTATGCTCGATGGGTGATGTTTGACAGTGCGGGGAACTGATCCAAATAACCTGGGTTGTTTCTGGGCAGGGCGAAACTCAAGTCACGGTCGTGGGCTGAGTTTACAGCGTGAACCTCCCATCGTGAGTTGGGGGTTCTGTCATTCACGGTACTGTGGCGACGGCAGGCTCGGTCGAGGAACCGCCGCCGAACATGGGTAAGCCTCTTTGCCAGAACCTTGCCTAGATCTTTTGGTAGTGCGCTGCCTGTACCTGGGCGTGCAATGTTTAATCGTTTAATATGACCGACGCTTGGTTTGGGAACATTGATAGTGGGGGGTGTTAGCTGTAGTATTACTTCAGCTTTTCAGTGTTCCATGGTCGAGCTAATTCCTCCCCAGTTAAGTATTATAGGTAGTAGGCCTTGTTCCCCGTTTTCGTTCTAACGCGGTAGGGTCCTTCCCAGTTTGCGGTGAGCTTGCCCTCTCGGGAATCTTTGTGATGAACACATGGATATAGTGGAAATATATATATATATATATATATATATATATATATATATATATATATATATATATATATATATATATATATATATATATATATATATATATATATATATATATATATATATATATATATATATATATATATATATATATATATATATATATATATATATATATATATATATATATATATATATATAGGACGAGGCTGCCTACATGGAATTCTCGTTTGATGACCTTGGTGTTGTGCCTAATTGTTATTTTTTACTTGAGTGAGGCTTCACGGAGGGCTGCCCCTGTCTGAACCTCCTCGACGAGGTCGAGTTCTTCCCTCAGGGCCTCGTTGTTTGTTTCTTCGTCCAAAGGTGCTTCTGTTTGTCTAGTCAGAACATGGGTTTCAACGGGGATTACTGCCTCTGTCCCATATGCTAGGCGAAAGGGAGATTCCCCGGTGGATGAATGAGGTGTAGTGCAATAGGCCCAGAGCATGTTGTGCAGCTCTTCGACCCACTGCCTCTTTGTTTCATCCAGTCTTCATTTGAGACCTCTTAATATTACTTTGTTCACTACTTTGGCTTGCCCGTTAGTCTGAGGGTTCTGGACGGATGCGAAGTGTTGTTTAGTGCCTAGTTGAGCGACGAATTCTTGGAATTTTTTGTCCGTGAATTGTGTCCAGTTGTCTGTCACAATTACTTGAGGAATGCCAAAATGGACAAGGATGTTTCTCTTAGAAACAAAGTATGTTGTGGGCTGTTATCTTGGATAGAGCTTCAGCTTCTATCCACTCCTACTATTAAGTATTTATTTTGGTTGGAGCCTACGACGAAGGGTCCCAGAATGTCCAAGCCCCACTAAGCAAAGGGCCACAGGGAGGACATTGTCTTGAGCTTGTTGGGTGGTGCCAGGAGCATATCCCCATGCCGTTGGCATTTTTCAGATTTCTTTATGTGTTCTTTCGCGTCATTTTGCATGGTCGGCCAGTAGTAACCTGCTCGCAGAGCTTTCCTCGCGATGGACCTCCCACCTAGGTGTTGGGCGTTTACCCCTTCGTGGATTTCGCGTAGGACGTGGGCGACTGTTTCTTCCTCGACGCACTTGAGGAGAGGTACAAAGAGTCCTCGTCTGTATATTTTGTTTCCGACCAGGACATAGGAGCATGACCTACGCCTTATCATGTTGGCTTCCTTTGGATTAGATGGTAGCTCGCTTTTAATGAGGTAGTTGTATACTGGAGTCATCCAGCAATGGTCGTTGCCGACGACGTGCACGTCGAGTATCGGGGATGCTCTTTCGATGCTGGGTCAGGGAAGTATCTCTTGCATGACAGATTTGTTTCCCTCTTTCTTTTTTGTATTAGATAATTTTGACAGGATATCTGCTCGAATGTTGTGCTTGCAGGGAACATGTTTGACTTCCACGGAGGAGAATTTCGCCATTATCTCTTTGACCAGGGCCAGGTACTCGGCTAGTTTATCATTCTTGACTTGGTACTCTCCCCGGACCTAGAGGGCCACTAGCTGAGAGTCGGTGCAGATGACAACTTTGTCTGCTCCCAAATCATCGGCGAGGCGTAGACCGACCAAGAAGGCTTCGTACTCAGCTTGGTTATTGGAGGTTGGGAAGGATAGTGTAAGTGAGACATCGATGAGGATTCCCTCCTCATTTTCTAGGATGACACCTACTTCACTACCGGTCGAGCTGGAGGCACCATCAACAAATATGACCCACCCGCGGGCACCTTCGTTAGGTTGCACGGGCAAAGTCATTTCTGCCACGAAGTCATCTAGTTCCTAAGCTTTTAGGGCCTTTCTGCTCTCGTAATGGATGTCAAACTCGGACAACTCTAATGACCATCTGAGCATTCTGCCGGCCATATCTGGGTGGGCCAATAGTTGCTTTATGGGCTGGTCCGTGCATACCACAATAGTGCGGGCCAGAAAATAATGCCTTAGTCTCCTTGCGGCGTTGATAAGGGCGAGAGACATATTCTCTATCTATTGATACCATAATTCAGGCCCTTGCAGTGTCTTGCTCATGAAATAGATGGGCTTCTGCCCCTCATGGGTTTCACGGATGAGGGTTGCGCTTACGACTTTGGTTGCAACGGCAAGGTAGAGAAAGAGGGTTTTCCCGTTTTCTCGTCGGGAGAGGGCTAGAGGCACAGATAGGACTTACTTTAGGTGAAGGAGAGATTCGCCACATTCTTCTGTCCATTCGAATGTGCTTCCTTGTGGAGGAGTTTAAAGAAGGGGAAAGCGTGTTGGGCAGATTTGGCTATGAAGCGAGAAAGCGACGCGAGCATCCCGTTGAGGGACTTGATGAACTCTTTTGATTTCGGCGTGGGGAACTCAGAGAAGGCTCTGCATTTGTTGGGGTTAGCTTCGATTCCTCGTTCAGTTAGGTAGAAATCGAGGAACTTTCCCGCTTGTACCCCAAACGTGCACTTCTCTGGGTTAAAACGCATCTTGTATTTCCCAGCCTGCTCGAAAACCTTCCTTAAGTGGATCGTGTGATCGAATTTGTCATGGGAATTCACAATCATGTCGTCTATATAGACTTTAAGCATGTCCCCAATCTCTCTTCGGAAAACCTTGTTCATCATTCTTTGGTAGGTAGTGCTGACATTCTTTAGGCTGAAGGGCATTATGTTGTAGTAATAGTTGTCTGATTCGGTCATGAAGGTCGTGTACTAATTTATCTATGTTGGGGAGGGGGTACGCATCTTTAGGTCATGCCTTATTAAGATCGGTATAATCAACACACATGCGCCATTTTCCATTATTATTTTTAACGTATACAACATTTGAGAGCCAAGTGGAGTACTTGGCCTCTAATATAAAATTTTCCTCTAAGAGATCCTTTACAGCTTGCTCGACAGTCATCATTTTCTCTGGGGACTGCCATCGTCTATGTTGAGCAACAGCTCTGACGGTGGGGTCGATGGTGAGATGGTGACAGACTACCTCAGGGTCCAATCCGGGCATCTCCGTGGTGCTCCATGCAAACAGGTATGTGTTCTCCTGGAGACATGCTCTCAGTTGTTTCCTCGCTAGCTTGAGAGGATGGCTCTGATCTTCACTCCTTGTTGGGGGGTCATCGCTGAGTGGGACCAGCTCAAATTCTCCATCTAGGATGAGACACATAGGACGGACACCTTCGCCGCTACTGAAAGAGGTGTCTGACGGTGACTGTACTTCCTTTCCCTTTGCCTTCTGAGTTTTTTGATCATCTTCAAAGAAGCGGTTTTCGATGTCGATGGAGTCGATGCGATGGAGTGGATTTTCTTCATTGGTGTTGCTGAGCAGATGTGCTTGGGCTGGAGTCTTTGGTTTGGCGGTGATAGCGTTCAGTCCATTTGATGCTACTTCAAAACATCTCCTTGCGGCTTCTACGTCCCCGTGTAGAGTTGTGACGAGGCCTTTGGAAGTGTAGTATTTCATCTTCAGGTGTACCATTGAAGGTACGGCTACCAGCTCGGCTAGAGTTGGTCGATCGAAGATGCATTGGTATAGAGACGGGAATATATTACAAGGAATTGCACTTTGATAGATCTGGTTGTCTCTGCGGATCCAAAGGTAACGATTAGCTCAACATACCCTCAAGGTTTTGCCACTGATCCATTGAACCCTTGAAGGTCAAAGCCCACGTAGGGAGTCAAATGCAACTGATAATGCGAAATCATATCGTTTATTTGGCTTGATTTACATGCATTTATTTGTGACTATTGTTAATTTATCTTGATTTATGTTCTATTATACGGTTAATTTGCTTTGTTTTGCAGACTGTGGAGAATTTGGATTAAAGAAAGAAAAGAAGAAGAAATGGAAGGAAAAGAGATAAGAAAAACAAAAAATAACAGAGAAATGGACTTTGCGCGTGTGACGCTCGTCACAACATCATCAGGGTCGTCACGTACATGACGGTCGTTACAGAGCAACACGGTCATCACGTTCATCACGCCCGTCACAGATTCATCACGATCGTCATGCTCTCAAAAACAAAATAACGTCAAACACAGAAGTGGCCACGACTGCCCACTACTGGAAGTTACTCCCACTTTCCCCATAACTCATGCACGGTCTCTGGAAGTTGAGAAATGAAATATCTCCTATAAATATGCCTGCGATTCACAGCATTGGGGGGAGGGCTTCGACGTATCGAAGTGCTGCCGAAATTTCCATTGAAGTCGAATTTACGTTCTTGCATTATTTTCCCATTTCCTTTCCTTTTTATTTTCATTTGTACCGCTTTACTTCCTTCTTGTACCTTTACTTCTCGCCAAGGTAGAATCCTGCCGACATTGTGGAGGACTACTCGAGGATACGAGATCAGTACGATTTACAGGTTTTTATTAATTGAATATTTATTTTGTTTCTGTCATAATGCATATTTTATTATTGTGTTGTTTATGTTTATTTCCATTTGCATTAATTATCATGTCTAGCTAAATTAGTTTTATCGGTATGTAATCAAATTAGTAGGATGAGATTCGATAATACCCGGTGCACCTTCCATTTTACAAACACCTTTCTGGCCGTAGTTTTTAATCAAAATCTTCTAAATAAACCTTCGTCGCGAAAGCGAGAAATTATTTACAGTAGTTTTACCACGAAAGTGGGAAACTCATTAAGGCACGAGCCGGCACGCGAAAGTTGGGGTTCAAACCGGATAGTAAGAACTAGGCATTGATTTTAAACACAGCGAAAGCGCTTTAAAAGAAATCAGAATTTATTTGTTTTCAAAAAGTAGTTTTAACCCCGAATGGGACTGCGAGAGCGTACATTCCGCCTTAGAATTATGACCCGAGTCAACAACCATCGTGAGGCAAAGGTCTTTAAACGAGTATTTTCTCCTGAAAAGTGTTTGCAAAGACTAAAAAGCACCGGTGACCTGTCGAATTCCTGAAAACTAAAGCATTATATACCGATATCCCTTTACCGCTTTTCCTTAAACCAATAACCTTTATTTACCTTTAAATTTAATTTCACTCGCAATTAACTTTCCTAATTCTATTAGCCTTAGCTTTACGCCGCAACAATAGATAACGGTAGATTGACATTGGTCTTTGTGGGTTCGACAAATCTTTTATATTACTTCGATATTTCCGTGCACTTGCGGACGCATCAAGTTTTTGGCGTCGTTGTTGCATAGTATAGACTAAGGCACTCTTATCTAAATCACTATGTATAACCCATATTTCCCTTATAACTACCACCCCCAATATTTTGAGGAACCACAAGATCCGCTTAAATCTGACCTCGAAATATTATTAGAAGATTTCAAATCGACGCATTCTCACCCAAATTCCCTCTACAATGAAGACTCTCAAATTGTGAGGAACCGCAAGATTTTGACATATCCAACCTCGAGCTATTACTAGAAGAATTCGATGCGACACTTACTCACTCTAGGACAGAATCTATGATGGAACTCTTTATAGAGACACAAACTCTCCAAAATGAAGATTTTAGAAAACAACATCTCTAAATTAATGAAAATCTCAAGCAGATGAGCAATATGGTCGATTCCCTCGCAGCTCACAGCGAGACTTTGGAGATTCAAACCTCCCTGCCTACACTAACACCTCTAGGACCCTTCCCAGAAGGACATGTGAATGTTATAACAACCATTAATGATGAACGATTAGAAAATCATAGGGAGAGTGATCATGAGTCTGAGGAGAGTTTTGGTGAGAAAAGCATAATTATTGAGAATAATCCACCGATACCACCCGAGAGGGAGGTTGTCGAAGAGGTAGAGAATGAAGCACCTATTGTTGCTCCTCCTCCCTATACCCCACCTATTTCTTTCCCACAAAAGGTTATGGAAGCTAAGGTAGACTCCTAATCCAAAACATATATGGAGGTATTGGAAAATATCCACACCAATACACCTTTGTCTAAGGTCCTTCATAAGAAAAGAAAATTTGAGGACCATGAAACTAGGGTCATCATTACTGTTAAAAGGGTAAGATTAACCTTTAAGGTGGTGGATGAAATAACTAAGCCCAAATTTGAAAAACTGGTACTCAGGATAGATCCAGAACCACCACCACAAGTTCAAAACAATGAACCACCCTACAGAAGAAAGAAAAGAAAAGGTGAGGGATATGAGAGATGGCTTGGTAAGTGGCCATGGAAATCGAAGACTATTCAAAGTTCGATCGAGGAACCATTCTTGAAAGAACCACCATGAGTACTTGCACTCCTTGGCCGTCGAGCTATCGACGTTAAACAAAGCATTGTGTGGGAGGCAACCCACAAGGTCTTTATTTTAATTTGTTTGTTTAAATTTGCAGACAATAAAGAAATGTATCGCTTGCTACGTTTTAGCCACATCTAGGCGAAAGTTCTAGACTTACACAAACGAAGGTATCTCAAAGTGCCCGCCGCCAAAGTAGAAATGATCAACGAAGACATGGACATCAGGAGCATGATCATAAAGGATTTGGCACGCAGTAGCATTCATACAGGTTCTATCTTTCCTTTTTCTACCTTTTACTAAAACATTGAGGGCAATGTTTGGTTTAAGTTTGGGGGAGGAACTCTACCGCTTTTATTTTATCACTTTTTAGCTGGATTTACTGCTTTATTTCATACTTTTAGGAATTTTATCTGTTTTTAACGTTATGTCAAAGTCTTCGCATGTGTTGTCGAGTCTTTATGCATGGTTTTCGCTTGTTATTCAATTTCCCCATAATTTCAAATTTTTCAACATTTATACCTCCAACAAATTTTTGCTTCGATTCATGACATGGTAATCTGAGAGTATATAGGTTGTTCATGCTATGTTAGAAAAACTTGGGAAAGTTTTGATAAAATCGATATCATCCTGACACCCTTAACCCCCTAAATACGCAAAATCAATTTGAATACCTATTATGCCGAAACCTTAAAGCTCCAGGTTCTTGTAGTAATCCCTAAGTAGTTTATTTAAGCAGTCAGCACCATCCTAAACACACTAAGTAAGAAACCGATGCAAATAAGTGTATGATCTCTAGTTTAAAATGAGAAATTAAGAAAGAAAAAAGAAAAAATTATGAATAAAAATACATGTTCCTTCTAAGTTAGGTGCTCCTCACCCGATCACTTAGCCTAATGGTACAAACTCTTTAAGTTCAATTGATGCTTAAGCATATTTGCAGAGAAAAAAATGAAATAACATCGAGATCATAGTCATTAACAGGTTTACTTACCATGAATGTGTATGGATAATGGGCTTAATATGATTGCACTATAATGAAATGGGGTGAAAGAGAGCAAGAAATATAGGTTGAGTTATAATGGCATAATTCTGATTGGTTTGCATAAGTAGGGAGTTTTTGAAATTGTGTCGTTACGGTATCCTTGGTATTGATATTTAGTACTTGTCGATCTAACATTAGCCTAGCAGCCACGTATGATTAGAGTCTCATCGTGTCTTTGTTTCGAACTATGCTTATTTCTTTTTACCGTGTTGGTTGATTGTTTGAGGACAAGAAATGGTTTAAGTGTGGGGGTGTTTGATAATGCAAAATCATATCGTTTATTTGGCTTGATTTACATGCATTTATTTGTGACTATTGTTAATTTATCTTAATTTATGTTCTATTATACGGTTAATTTACTTTGTTTTGCAGACTGTGGAGAATTTGGATTAAAGAAATAAAGAAGAAGAAATGGAAGGAAAAGAGAGAAGAAAAACAGAAAATAACAGAGAAATGGACTTTGCGCATGTGACACTCGTCACAGCATCATCACGGTCGTCACGTACATGATGGTCGTCACAGAGCAACACGGTCATCACGTTCGTCACGCCCGTCACAAATTCATCACAATCGTCATGCTCTCAAAAATAGAATAACGTCAAACACAGAAGTGGCCACAAGCACATTCAACTTAATCTCCTCCTACACTCTCCACTAACTGCCCACTACTGAAAGTTATTCCCACTTTCCCCATAACTCATGCACGGTCTCTGGAAGTTGAGAAATGAAATATCTCCTATAAATAGGCCTGAGATTCACAACATTGGGGGGGAGGGCTTCGACGTATCGAAGTGCCGCCAAAATTTCCATTGAAGCCGAATTTACGTTCTTGCATTATTTTCCTATTTCCTTTCCTTTTTATTTTCATTTGTACCGCTTTACTTCCTTTCTGTATCTTTACTTCTCACCAAGGTAGAATCCTGCCGACATTGTGAAGGACTACTCGAGGATACGAGATCAGTACGATTTACAGGTTTTTATTAATTGAATATTTATTTTGTTTCCTTCATAATGCATATTTTATTATTGTGTTGTTTATGTTTATTTCCATTTGCATTAATTATCATGTCTAGCTAAATTAGTTTTATTAGTATGTAATCGAATTAGTAGGATGGGATTCGATAATACCCGGTGCACCTTCCCTTTTACAAACACCTTTCTGGCCGTAGTTTTTAATCAAAATCTTCTAAATAAACCTTCGTCGCGAAAGTGAGAAATTATTTATAGTAGTTTTGCCACGAAAGTGGGAAATTCATTAAGGCACGATCCGACACGCAAAAGTTGGGGTTCAAACCTAGGCATTGATTTTAAACACAGCGAAAACGCTTTAAAAGAAATCAGAATTTATTTGTTTTCAAAAAGTAGTTTTAACCCCGAATGGGACTACGAGAGCGTACATTCCGCCTTAGAATTATGACCCGAGTCAACAACCACCGCGAGGCAAAGGTCTTTAAACGAGTATTTTCTCCTGAAAAGTGTTTGCAAAGACTAAAAAGCACTGGTGACCTGTCGAATCCCCAAAAACTAAAGCATTACATACCGATATCCCTTTACCGCTCTTCCTTAAACCAATAACCTTTATTTACCTTTAAATTTAATTTCACTCGCAATTAAATTTCCTAATTCTATTAACCTTAGCTTTACGCTGCAACAATAGATAATGGTAGGTTGACATTGGTCTTTGTGGGTTCGACAAATCTTTTATATTACTTCGATATTTCCGTGCACTTGCGGATGCATCAGTAACTCGTCCAGCTAGGAGTACATAATGTCGATGGAGCTGCCTTGGTCGATGAGGATTCGCCGGACGTCAAAGTTCGCCATTTGAGCCCTGACAAGCAGAGGGATACTGGCGTTGGGTGCCCCTCTGAGTAGCTCCTCACGGTAGAAGCAAATAGGACGAATTCTCCTCTGATCTTGTCCAGGGTGGAGTTCTGGTTTGAACTGCTGTTTATGAGGTGCTCAAATTTCCTCTTGACAGATTATATTGTTACCTTATTGAAACCCCCCAGAGATGACCATGGAGGAGGGGAACGTCTCCCATGGGCTGTGTGCGAAAAAATATGAAGGGGTGGTGAGTCCCTCAGGGACACAGGAATCTTCAGGTCGTGAGATGCTCATGGAAACCTGGAGAATGGTTTCCTCTGAGGTAGGCACTTCTTCCTTGACCTTCTGGGCATCTGGAGCGTCTGTTCGTGGAGTTTCTTTTCGCTTGGTGAACTGTTTCAGGTGCCCGTCCCTGATGAGTATTTCAATGGCATCCTTTATGTTAGTTCCTGATTAGCAGGCATTTTGGTAAAACATGGTGTAATCACAAGATGTCCTATAGGATGTCATGACACATGATTTTAAGGTTCTGCAGGTAGCTTTGTCTGGTGTAGCAGAACTTAGGTCATGATGTCCTGACTCTTATGAACCAAACATTCTGTGAGAATGTGTTTGTGTGATTCTTTTTATGCAAACTTTTTGTACCAATCTAGTGCTTATCTGCGTGGTTGCTGTTATTAGCCAAAGGCGTTTTTGATTCATAAATCGTGGATCATTTATAAATTCAAGTGGAGCTATTTTCTGAAGATTGTCTTGGAGATTTGAAGAGTGATTTGATTAGATCTGATTAGATCAAATTAAATCTGCTTCATTAATAAGAATTATGAAGATTGATCTCTTCACAATCTGCTGTTATTTTGACACAGGCCAAACTCGTCCATGCTCTGCTATTTAAAGATTCGCAACCCTAGCTTTCAGATCAGAGAAGCTAGGTTTAAGTGTGTGCAATTGTGTAAAGTTTAGTGCTCTAGGTTCTGTATGTTTTGTGTTAGTTTGTGAGTCATTCACTCATTGCCTCAATGTGTGAATTGGACTAAGTTCTATGGTGTAATTTGTTCACTCAAAGATTGTAAGCAAGAGTGCATTGTACTTGACTGAAGCTATTAAGCAAGATCAAGTTGTGTCTTTGAAGAGTGTCTTCTAAAGTCTTATTATTTGTTGTTGTTATCACTGCTGTGATTGAGGGGGAGTGAGAGGTGTCTCTTATCTAGGTAGGTCCTAGGTAGAAATTGCAAGGGTAGAGATTAGGTGAGAAGATGGTAAACTAGAGAGAGTCTACTGTATATCTTCAAACTAATTCTACTTAATGGATTTCCTTCCTGGCTTGGTAGCCCTCAAACGCAGGTGTGTTTTCACCGAACTGGGTTAACAATTGTCTGTGTTTTGTTATGTATGTTATATGTTTGTCTTTGTTCTTATTGATGATTGAACACATATTAGTGTCGTAACATCGCCTTCGACATCTGATATCTGATACCAAAATTTCAATTGGTATCAAAGCAGGCATCCTGCTCTGGTTCTGGGTGAGATCTAGGGACGATATTTTCTGGTACTATGGACAAAGAAGGAGGATTTGTAAACAGACCACCTGTTATGGACGGGAGTAACTATGGATAGTAAGGGTAGAAAGCTGTTATAAAAGGATGGGAACACCCTGTGATTATTGATAAAGATGGAAAGTCCACATCTGACTTGAAGCCTGAGGAAGAATGGACAAAGAAAGAGGATGAACTGGCTCTTGGTAACTCCAAAGCCTTGAACGCTCTATTCAATGGAATTGATAGGAACATATTCAGATTAGTGAACAACTATGAGGTAGCTAAAGATGCTTGGGAGATACTCAGGACTACTCATGAAGGTACATCCAAGGTAAAGATGTCTAAACTTCAACTACTAACTACAAAGTTTGAAAACCTAAGGATGAAAGATGATGAAAACGTACATGGCTTTCATATGAATATTCTTGAAATAGCCAATGCTTCAAGTGCCCTAGGTGAAAATATGTCTGAAGAAAAGCTGGTAAGAAAAATTCTTAGATTTCTTCCCAAGAGATTTGACATGAAGGTAACTGCTATAGAGGAAGCACAAGACATCTGCAAAATGAGAGTGGATGAACTCATTGGGTCTCTTTTAACCTTTGAAGTGGGAATGAGTGACAAAGTTGATAAGAAAAAGAGCATAGCTTTTGTGTTAAATACTGAAAATAGAGAGGGCGAATTAGATGAGGATACTAATGAAAGCTTAACAAATGCCATAGTTCTTCTTGGAAGACAGTTTAATAAAGTGATGAAAAGAATGGATGTGAAGTCAAGACCTAATGTCAAGAACATCTCTCATGACATCAGTAGGTCCAATGATGCAGGTAGAAGAACCAGAACTGAAGAAAAATCCACAAATAGCAAGGGGATACAGTGCCATGGGGTGAAGGTTTTGGTCACATCAGAGCTGAATGCCCAACCTATCTTAAGAAACAAAAGAAAAGTCTAGTTGTCTCTTGGACTGATGAAGATTCTGACAGTGATCTTGAAGAAGAATCTGCCAAACATGTAACTGCCTTGACTGGAAGATACTATTCTGATGAAGACTCCAATGAAGATGAATTAACTTTTGAAGAACTTGCAGCTTTCTACAAAGTGTTGTGCCTTAGAAGCGAAGAGGTATGCCACCAAGGTGAAAAACAGAAGAAACTCATCATCAAACTGAAGACTGAAAAAGAGGAAAACCTTACAACTATCAAGGAATTGAATGATGAAGTTGCTGAACATCTTAAGACTATCACTAAGTTAAATGATGAAGTTGCTCAATTAACTTCCCAACTTGAGCAAGTGGGAAAGTCTGTGAGAATGATGAACAATGGTACCAAAACCTTGGATATGATTCTTCAATCTAGAAGAAGGACAGGAGATAAGACAGGGTTAGGATTTGATGCAAACAATAATCCTGCCTCACACCACAAGCCTTCTGGATCCAAGTAACAAATGTTCCATCCAATGTCTCAACATCACAAAAATCAACCCAGCCAACCAAGAAAATTCCAAAAATGGAGATGCCACCACTGTGGATGCTTTGGTCATATAAAGCCATTTTGTTTCAGACTGCATGTATATCCTAAGTCTATGCCTCAAGCAAGACATGATCGTAACATTCACTCCTCTAGTAAGCAATGGGTTCCTAAGGCTCCTGCTACAAAGCAATGGGTTCCAAAAACTGACACCACTTGCTTAATAACTCATATGTCCCTGAAAGTCTCTACTAAGGAAGATTGGTACTTTGATAGTGGGTGCTTAAGGCACATGACAGGGATAAAAAATCTGCTAGTTGACATCAAACCTCACTCTACCAGCTATGTGACTTTTGGAGATGGTGCCAAAGGTGAAATAAATGGAGTTGGAAAGTTAAACTGCTCAGGAACTCCTGATCTTGGCAATGTTTTGCTAGTCAAAGGATTAACTGCTAACTTGATTAGCATTAGTCAACTGTTTGATCAGGGTCTCAATGTCAACTTCACAAAATTTGAATGCTTAGTGACTAATGAAAAGGGAGAGCTAATCATGAAGGAAGTCAAATTCAAAGACAATTGCTACTTATGGGCCTCTCAAGACTCCAAATGTGCTCTTGCCAAAGAAGATGAACTGAAACTATGGCACCAGAAACTTGGTCATATGCATCTGAAAGGAATGAAGAAAATCATATCTATGGAAGTTGTCAGAGGAATTCCTAAGCTGAAGATTGAAGAAGGAAAAATCTATGGTGAATGCCAAATAGGAAAGCAGACTAGGATGTCACACCAGAAGATCCAACATCTCACTACTTGTAAAGTGTTGGAACTTCTTCACACGGACCTAATGGGACCTATGCAGGTGGAGAGTCTTGGTGGAAAGAAATATGCTTATGTTGTAGTGGATGATTTTTCAAGGTACACCTGGGTAAATTTTATAAGAGAAAAATCTGAAGTGTTTGATGTGTTTCAAGATCTGTATTAGAAGATTCAAAGAGAAAAGGAAATCAAGGTTATCAGGATCAGAAGTGATCATGGGAAGGAATTTGAAAATCAAAAGCTTGCTGAATTCTATTCTTCTGAGGGAATTATCGCATTGCTGCAAAGAGGGGCCGACAAGGACAGAATAGTCGCCATCGTGTTATCCCAAAGAGAGGGAAAGGAAACGATCAGAGAAAACCTACGAAAAAGGGAAAAGACAGATCATCGCAACCAAATCTTGGGTTCGGGAGTCGGTTACGCAAGGGGAAGGTATGAACACCTCTCACGTCTGTTGTACTCAACGGGATCCATGCTTGTTGTCTATCTAAAAGGGTGTTACGCTTGTTGTCCCATCAAACTCTCGCACAACCAAATCACTTGGGGTACAGATTACTCCCTGTGTGTCCAACTTCATCAGAGCTTTCTTGGGCAACACGTTAAGTGAAGACCTAGTGTCTACCAGCACATGCGACAGTACAACCCCTCTGCATTCAATGGAGATATGCAGGGCGTGATTATGGTCTCTTCCTTTGGGGGTCAAATCAAGATCAGTAAATCCTAGCCCATTCCCAATGTTAATGTGTGCCACGACTCCTTCAAGTTGATTCACGGAGATTCCCTGCGGTACATAAGCATTATTCAGAATCCTCAATAAGGCATTCTGATGTGCCTCAGAGCACAATAACAGTGATAAGATGGAAATCTTCGACGGAGTTTGTTGCAAATGATCCACAATCTTATAGTCACTTTTCCTGATTAGACGCATAAATTCTTCCGCATCTTTCAACAAAGTTTCTTTCTCACCATGCTGAGAACCTTCTTCAACTACAACCTTCCCTTTACCCTTATCGGATCTTTCAACATTCGCTTTTGGTGGTGCAAACACCCTCCTACTGCTGGTTACTCCATAGTTCCTACCAAATTATCAACAGAATCAAACGGCGAACTCTTCAGCTCCCGCTTTTGACCATTGCAGAAGACTTCAGCCCCATAGTTCCATGGGATCGCCTTGGTGCTTTCATAAGGTATTGGTCCCGCCTTAGTAATTATGATAGTGGGTGGCCTCGGAGGCACAAAAATGTTGATTGTTTTGTAAGGAATGGAGATGGTGGCCACCTCATCCTTCTCTCCACTGATTACCCTTTCGTCGTTCTTCCCACCGATCTTATCAAACTGTAGTATACCTTCATCCATCATACGTTGTACATGACTTTTCAAACTTTTACATCCCTCGGGATACGCTACACAATCTTCACAATCTCTTCCACAACCAGGGAACACTCCACCCTCTAACAACTTACTCTTCACAAAACTCAAAGGAGTTTTCAGCTCTTCCACATCAGACACCAAATTCAAACCTTCTTCCTCAACAATACCGTTCACCCCAACCGCTCCATGATTAGGCATGGGATTCTAGACAACATTGGGCACATCATGCATGAAATTGATAGCTTTACTGTCGATAAGGTCTTGTACCTTGTGCTTGAAAGCTTTGCAATTATCAATGTGATGACCGGGCGCACCTGAGTGGAAGTCGCATTGGGCATTAGCATCATATCCTAGAGGCGGTGGGCCAGTCAAAGGTGCTAACGTCCTTTCCTAGACCAACTGCAACTGCATCAAATGTTGTAGTAATTGTGTGTAAGGCATCGGCAGTGCGTCAAAGTGCCTGTTCACCATCCTTCTGTGATCCTGGAACGGCCGAGGCGCATAGTTCTGTTGTTGTTGTTGCTACTGCTGTGGACGTGGTTGCTGTTGCTGAGGTTGTACTACTAGGATAACAATACTTGCCACTTGAGGTTATTGTTGATAGTATTGTTGACGTTGACGTTAATTTTGGTTCCTATTCCGGTTCTTGAAACTCGACACTGCATTTGTTTCATTTTCTCTTTTCTTGGTACCAAAGTTCTTCTTACCTCCCCTAGATGAGGGCCCTTCTCCTGCCTGTATCTTCCCTAACTTTATGCCATTTTCAACTCTTTCGTCTGTAATGATCAAATCTGAGAAGCTGTCAGACATATTGCCTATCAATTTCTCATAGTAAACTCCAAGCAATGTAGCCACAAACATGTCGATAAGTTCTCTCTCCACCATGGGAGGTTGAACCCTCGTGGCAAGTTCACGCCATCTCTGGGCATACTCCTTGAATCCTTCATTGTTCAGTTGCGAAAGGTTTTGCAATTGTACACAGTTTGGTGCCAAATCACTGTTATATTGATAGTGTTTGACAAAAGCTTCTGCCAAATCTCTCCAACTTCTGATATTAATCGACTCTAAACCCATATACCATTCTAAGGACGGAGCTGATAGGCTATCTTGGAAAAAATGCATAAGTAACTTCTCATCATCGGAGTATGCTGAAATTTTTCTGTAATAAAAGCGAAGATGCACCCTGGGACAGGTCATCCCCTTATACTTATCGAAATCTAAAACCTTGAACTTCGGAGGGATTCTCAGTCCCATAATCAATCCCAAATTTGACATGTCTAGACCCATAGAATTATGGTTCTCAAGGCTCTTCATTTTTTCCTCTATCGCCCTGAACCTTCTGTCTGCATCAGATTGTAGACCTGCACCAAGGTCTCCCATAGAGAAGATGTCATCTTGCTCGTCTTGTTCCCACTAGGGACCATCATTACTGTGCACTGCACACGTCGCTCCTGGAATGTGAACTCCATTCTGGTTTCCTTCGCCTGGAGGGACAACCACTGTCGGGACAACATCTGCGTGCGGAGTACCCGCATCAGTCGGAGGAGGAACAACAACAGTTCCACCGTGAAGGACCCCACTTCCGTCGACCCTTGCAATCAGAGGTTGGACCAGCGTCCTCAATTGTTCTTGTCCATTGGCGAACCTTTGCATCAGGTCCATAAATTGTGTCATACAATCACAAAACTCCTGTAGCTCGTTTTGAATCTGATCAATAGCTTTTCGTTGATTTCCCCGCATAGAATAGCTATGGATTGCTTGGTATTCAATCCTGAAACAAACTAGTGGAGAACCACAGGAAGAAGTAAGGTTAACAGAATCTGGAACACCTACGATGCAATATGAAAAATGATGCAAAATGCAGACATGTAAATATATTTCAGGGAAATTCTCCCCTTGATTCTAGTTCCACGGGCATGATAGGAGGATGAAAAACCAACAGAGTGTCACACCCTAATTTTTGACCATAAGATCCCACCTCCTGGTGTGTATTTTCTTTTTTGTTTTTATTTTACTTTTGTATGAATGTTTATTATGACTAACCCGTTTTACACAGGTGCGACAATTTCAAGCAAAGATTAGATCTTTTTCTTTCCATCGGTGTTGAGTGTAGTCATTCAGGGACTGGTTACGGTGGCGGGGCAAGAAAAGAGTATGGATTAATGACTCGGGGATAATATTGCTTTGAAATAACAAGGTCTGAAACATGTTGAATCAAGTTCGTGCAAGATATCCTCAAAGCCAAGTCGAGACTACGTGATCCAAATTAATGTTTGAGTTTGTTGAAGTGGCAATGCTTAATAATTTTGGATGAAGAAATAATTGGTTCAACTCTACCAATTTAATATCACAAAATCAAAGCCCGGGTCTATTTCAAGCCCTTTTGTCAAATTAGACACTCACAAGATCCAAATCCAAACAAGCGCATGGTTGTTTTTTTTAAAATCCATGAATCACCTCTTGTCAAAACACCCTTTCTGGTCGTCAAGAGAAAATGAACATTCAAATTTGAAGGCATAGGGATTAAGAATGACTATTGATCCATAAGTCTTTAGTTTTATAAGTTTGTTCTTCAATACAAGGTTTGGTTTGGTGTGTATGGCACATGGGTTTGTGTGACTTCTTCCAACTAGCTGGGAATGGAAGATCCAAGAGTTTTTGGAAGTTAACATCACACAGTTGATAATGAGGAAAAGGTAGGCCATTTGTGATTGCCTTCTCAACATAAAGTAGCAGACGTTATCTAAAAGTGGTGGTGCCGCATTATAAAAAGAATCAAAGCAAGAGCGGTGGATTTGAGAACACCAACGGAGGGATGTTCATTTATCATTTGCACCTAAATAGAGAGTTTGGGTCTAGTTTATTTCCAAGCAAATACAACAGTTGTATGTGACTATAACAGTATGTTGGTGATGTTATTACAAGTGCTACTATATACACACAAACGTTTACCTATCCCCTAAATTTCCCTTACAAAGCACCCCACAGAATCTACAGTATACAGATTGGTAACGTTGAAAGCATGGCAACATTAAGAAGTGGGACGACTCCTACAATCCCCATTCCTCAATTCTGAAAACCCCCACCGACATTACTCCTACAAATGGGACGTATGCTCAAAGGTTTGTGAGGCAATCTCTGCAGCGTGTAGCCGTTACTTACAACCAGGTAAGATTTAGCACTTCATGCTTCTGTCACCATTGATCTCCACTTGTTGCTAGCAAGTTCTTATGTGTCGGCTGCACAGAAAAAGAAAAATATAACTCACTTGACATCAAAGCGTTCTAAAGACGAAGCTGAATTGAAAAGAGCAAGCCCAATGATCTTGTCTTACATCCTTCTCGTCGTCACCACTTGTGCGGTATGACGCCAGTTTCTAGGCACTTTACGAATGAGGCGAACACTACAGGACATAAAACATTTTTTCGGTTAGTTTGAACTTATGCGCTACGACTCAACGTGTCCACTCGACCTGCATTTCAACAACAGGATTTGATCTATCATCTAGATTTAGAATTCACTCCCGAGTAATGATAAGTAGAAGGGAATTTGAAATCATACCTAACATACATCACACTCTAACAGGATTTCTTCTTCAGATTAATTTGGAAGACCCTTTGCACTTATGCACTTCCTTAATACTGGAAATTTTGGGTACGGGCATCCGACATACACAACTTCAGCATCTTTAAAACCTTCAACTATCTCACAATGCCGTCAATCTCAGTACGGTTGCGGTAGAAGTCGCCCCTACACAATTTCGAATTAAACCAGGATTCATTACAATAAAGGCTTGAATCATGTGATGTTTTTTATGGTTTGGAGTTGAGAATCTAACCTGCAAAGTTGCATACCAACAAAGCCAACCAGAAATTCTTTGACCCTTTATTGTACATGATGTTTACCTGCAACCAAAACACATACACAAACATCCAAACAAAAACTCTATCAGCTCTGTCTAAAAAGGTCTACACACATGACATAATGAAATCTCTTATTCAAAACTTGAAGGCCATCAAACGGAATTGAGAAAGCTATACCGTTCATAACAACACCTTGCCTTTCAAAACTCAAACTGTGTATTGAACTTTGCCATATTCAAAATTGCTCCAAGACGTACTGAAAGGAGATGAAAATAAGTTAAGAAAAATCATAAGGTGAGAAATATCTTACAGCAGAAACGTGAAAGTTGAATAAGGAAGGATATCACACGCACAACAGAAACAGGACAACACAAGATTTATCATAGTTATCATATGCATCTGAATAGGGAGATCTCGAAGCTCACAAACACCATCTCAGCACGTAAAAAAGGAAACTCAGTCAGTTTCATCATTTAAGCAACTTTGCGGGAAAGACTTAGTTTGAACCAGAATTCATTTATGCACAGATCCTATTACGAATCATCATAAAGCCGCTTTCAAACCTTCCCAAAACCGTATCCCGACATGCAGGGTTGTCAAACTCGCGGGTAGACTCGTAAACTCGTACGAGTTTACGAGTCTAGGAAGCAAAAACGAGTAGACTCGCGCATAGAATCATTTTTTGATAGACTCGAGTAGACTCAGGTAGACTCGCGCATAGAATCATTTTTTGATAGACTCGAGTAGACTCAGGTAGACTCGCATAAACTCGTATAGAATCGCGAGTCTATGATGAGTTTACGAGTTTATAATTTTTTTTTGTATTTTGTTTTTTTTAAACCCAAAAAAGGCGTAAATTCTCCAAAATATTTTATTTTATTTTTAAAAACCCCTTATTTTTTTGTTTGTACGAGAATTATAAATTCTTTCTCCTAGTCTCTTGTTTCGACAAGGTTTCTTCCTCTCTTCATCCTTTCATAGACGTGTGTGTTTATTAGGTCTCTTGCTTTATTCACGTTTGTTTTTGTGAGTTAATCATTTGTTGTGTAATTATTTTATAATATGCTTCACTTGAATGTTTCTCTTGTATATTCTCTTGTGTAAAGATGATGAATGGATAATTGAAGATCCTAATGAGGAAAATATGCAAGCTGAAGTTAATGTTGAGTAACATGATGTTATAATTAACAATGTTGTGGAAGTTGTTGTTTTTGTTAATAATGTTGTGCGAAGTGGTGGTGGTGGTGGAAATATTGAATTAGGTGGAAGTGGAACTTCAAGAAATCCAATTTTGGTTAATGATAAAGAAAGTGTTTCATCCGACGTAGAATTTGTTGATGATACTCAAGATACCGATGAAGATGATGGTGATGATTTCACTGGAGTTTTGGATGTGTAAAGCCATTATCATATATATTTTATGATTTTATTTTTTCTTTATATAGTAATCAATTGAGAAGAAATTAGTACTTTAAGTTTTTAAATACATACTTTTCTATTTTGTTTGTTTTATTATTGATTTTTTTAAAAGAAATTTGGAGTATGAAATTTAAATTTTGATGTTAATTGGTATTCTATTATATATAAGTGTAAAGATGACGCATTTATAAGTTTAAAAATACATATGTGTGTCATGTATGTGTCACATATAGGTTTTTGAAAGTTAGTTTTAACTTTCCATAGACTCGTACGAGTTTGCGAGTCGAGTCTGCAGACCCTTTACGAGTCTGAGTAGACTCGCGAGTTTGACAACCGAGCTGACATGTCGCGGACATGTCTCTTCCAAAAAAGAAAGTCTTTCAAAGGGTATTCAAAAATCAGTAATTCACAGAATCGACACAATCAAACACCATTGAAGATCATCAAGTAAGAATCATAAAGTTGTGTTCCCTTCCAAACAATTCTGTCATAAATCGGAATTTTGAAGGGCCTATAAAAGGAGGAAGTTTTGATATGAGAAAGGATGATTCACAAATACAAACCCTAACATGGCAAATTAAGAGAGAAAGAGGAACTTATCTCTTTATGCTTCCGTCACCGTCAAAACCCTCCATCTTTCACGAAACTACCGTCGAAGTAGCCAACCTTCATCATTTTCGCAAGCCGTCATCAAATTGCCATCGCCATGATTCGAATCCACCACCGTCACCCTCGTCGCAAACTCCAACGATCTCCTTTGAGTATAATTCGTTGAGATTTAATTTGTTGAACGCATTGATTTCTGACTTGCTTTGTTTTTGTTTCAGGTTTAGGGAAAGAATACGAAGAGTTTAAGTTGAAGGAGAAGAACCGAGGAAAGAAGAAGTTGCGAAGGAGAAGAGTAGAAGAAAGAACAGAACGGCAGAAACGAGAGAAGTGAAGATGGAGAGAGGAGAAGGATCGATGGCGGAAGAGGAAGAAGAATTGGGGCTTAGGGTTTCAGATCTTTTTTTTATATTGTTGTAATCTTGTACACGCCACCCCATAGTAATATCATGCACCCGCATCGTCACACGCACACTCCTCACCTACCATATGATCACACTCCCCCACGCTGCCTACCCACGGTAAACCCCATCACAACTTTCACCACACGATTCGTCCGCCCATTAACCCCACTTAATTAACCTTAATTTATCGTTTAAATTCACTTAACTTCTAATTAACCTTAAAAACCATTATTCTGCCATTAATTAATTAATCAATTAACTTAATTTTATTTTTATTAATCAATCCAAATTAATCTTTAGCATAATCAGCTTTTAAAAAAAAACAATTAAGTTCTTTTTTTTTAACTCTCTAACTCACCTTTATTTATTAACTCAATTTATTTTATTAATTTTATTTTCAATTTAACATCATTTCATTAAATAATTGAACAATATTATTCATCATAAAAAAAACCTTTTTTAAAAAAATAATTTTTCATTCATTAATTATTAAATTTAAAATCTAGAAAACTTAATCTTTTTTTACTCAATTTAATTTTACTAAAAAAAAACAAACCTCTTATTTTATAAAACCCATTTTAATTTACTATTTCTATCTAAACTTAAGCCACTTCTAATCTAATTTAATATCAAAAAATAATCAAATAACTTTTTCTCAAATTAACTTATCACCTAAAGATTTTACTAATAAAAAGCCAATTCACCCTCTGATACAACATTTCACCTAAAATCAATATCCTAATCCAATTAATCGTGCGCGCTTACGCTTATGATCCGACTCCATTCACGTATTCACTTTCACTCACAATTCACACACTTTAGCGCTTTCATGTGTTTATCTATGGTTTTATTTACCTGCCTTTATTTTCTGCAATTTATTATTTCTGCAATTTATCTTATCGCATTGCATACCGTCCAAAGGAAGAATCTGCGCGTGACGTAAAACTTGCGTGTATGCATCTCATTTGCATCATATCCCTACTTGATCCTTGATCCCATTCAAGTCGATCTTTTAAGATAGATCCTACCCATAAGAGGACCTTTGTCTTTTATTTTACAACCTAGATGAACAATCTTTAAACAAAACAATCTAACTTTTCTCCTAAAATCAATCAATCAACTACCTTTATCCCGTAGGAACTTTGACCACAGTCAAAGAACTCCTCAAACCCTTTAGGGGAACTACAAATACTTTGATTCCACTCTCGTAAGGATATGTAGGCATAAGATGCGATATCTTATCGAGTATACTTAGATATAAACCCCTAGGCCTCCCATCCTTAAGCAGATAACCTTTAGCAATAAACAACATTAAAACAAGAGGTTCTTGTAGAGTACTACAAAAACTTAGGATGCTACCACCTTCCCTAAGTTTAACTAACCCCCGAACCTATAACTCTCTAATCTTTTGCATGTGCATTGCATTGTGGGTATTTCGATCTTTTTCCCTTCCTTTGGACAAATCAAAGTTCGGTTGCAAATAAATTAAGATTCAAGCTCATCAATAGCTTGGTATCCAAATTTCACCGTGACACAGAGGTAGCCATAAAAAATTTCTCATAAATAAAATCAGGCGTAGGGTATCAATACACATCACAGAGGATATACAACAGAGTTAACATGACCTCATCCAACAATCCTGGTGATGGTCAGAATACAACATAACAACAAATAAGAGAAACTACGTCAGATACAACATCGAGTCTGGAACTCTTCTAGTAACTCCTTCGTGTCCAGATGATCAGGTCTGTCAACCAGTCCTTGAATGAGCAAATCCCTCTTACTAATAGTGGCTTGCAAACCTTGAGCATAGTCTTCCCAAGTGCCTTCCCCAAATGCATCTTCAAGCCTGGGCTTCTTCTGATCTGCTCTCAATTTATACTCTTCCAACGTTGCAAGAGCTTCTCGAAGTTTACGGTTGCATTGGTAATGCCGAGAAGATTCACTTGGATCTTTCTCCTCTTTAACCCGGAGTTGAGTCTTCAATCTGACAATTTGCTGACGAAGTCCATCTTCCCTTTCTTTGTTATTAGTCAAGATTGCATTCCATTGAGCGTTGAATTTGGACATCTCAAGGTGTGCTTTCTCCAACTCCCTCTTCTTATCTTTGAGGACATCACTGGCGCTTTTCAAGTCTCGACCTACTCGCTCTCGGGTGCAAATATCTTCTGTCAACTCTCTACGCATCTTGTTCGCTATCTCTGTCTGCTTCTTGGACAAATGGGTGGCTTGATTCTTTTCCCTCCTAAGATGATTGATTTGCTCTTCCAACTCTTCGTTTGTCTTGCGTAGTTCTTCCTTCTCAGCCTACAGTTGATTATATTTCAGAATATCGACTGTCGTGGGTTCTTCTACTACCAATGGATATAAGGGTTCTCTGATTGGAAATGGTAGCAATAGTCTCTTAACTCTTTCTTGGATCCATCCCACATCTGGTCCATAAGCTCTGCAATCATTCTTGCCCAATGAAGATTTTCCCATACGATGAATCCTACCCCAAGCCTTTTCTAATCTGGTTAAAGTCTCATCATCAACTGCACCGGTGAAATACAAAGACTCCTGTATTTCTTCCTTCGGAGGTTCTCTTAAAGTGTAACTAAATTGTCTGATGGCGAGAACAGGGTTGTAGTTAATGCCACCCTTCCTCCCAATCAAAGGAACATTCGAAAAATTACCACAACTATAAACAAACTCCACGCCCATGAGATCTCTATTGAACCACACAATGTTCTTAGAAGTTAAACCCATAAGCCTCTCTGACCAATCAGTAGTGCCAGAGATGTCAACGAAAGGACCAGACTTAGGCAGATGCGAGATAAACCATCTGTACAAGAGAGGCACACAACAGGAAACACTATTCCCCCTTCTATTCTCATTCTTGTAGTAGACAGAATGATAAACATCTCCTAGAAGCGTTGGCACAGGATTCTTTGAAGCGAAGATATGGAAGGCATCCAAGTCAACAAAATCTGGAATATTCGAGAACAATATTATACCATAGATACAAAGAGCCAAGATGGCATTGAAGGCAATCTAACATCCTTCCTTTGCAAAATATTGAGCTTTATTCACCAAGAAAGGTAATGGGAAACCAAGCATTCCATTTCTCCCAATCATCTTTCCCTCCAACTCAGAAGCATCCAAATGAAGAGAATGTGCTAACTTTGTCAAGTTGGGCTTTACTTCAGAATGGTAGAAAGGCATTTTCTCTAGAACCATAATTCCTAGTAGCATGGCAAATTCTTCCAAAGTAGGCATTAATACATACCCCGGAAAGGTGAAACATCTAAAATGAGGATCAAAGAATTGAAGCAACGTGTGAAGACCTCCTAACTCAAACATTAAAGCTTTGTAGACGTAACTCATAATCTTCCCATACTCTTTCTTGAAATCCTCCATCACATTATGATTGGCTGCAGAAATCAGGCTGAGCAAGGACCCTATATCTGGTGTTGGAAACTTGTACACAATTGTTCTCTTCAAATTGGGCTTCATGCTGACAGTGGATCAGATTACTAGAATCAAGGAGAAAATGTACACCTGAAACATAAATACATGTCAATGCTAAAACGAAAATGAGTATGCAAATGCAACAGAGGATCAAGACTGTTGTGCTACTGATTGAGATGAACCAGCGCTTCGCTTTGGTGAGAAAATACCGGAACACCAAAGTATAGGAACCTCATATCATCAGAAATCAAAGGTTCACACTGATAAGAAATCGGGGTAGGTTGGAGGTCAAGTTTCCTGCATAACCCTCCCAACTCACAGGTATGAACCTATCTCTGACAAGGTCTGGCATCCTATGCGGTCGTCAGCGTCACAGACTTCCAAGAAATGATGATACGTTCACCATTTCTGGTTTGGCATCATAGTCTAACGAAGTGGCCTCACTTAGCTGACTTCCAAATGATCGGTCCCCAGAGTCGACAATCCTCAGATCCAACATCCTCTCAACTATCCGAAATATACTGGAAAGGTAGTCATCAAAGAGAATCTCGTCTGAGCGCGAATTTCGTGAGAACTAGTGCATTCCAAACATACAGGTTCATCACTACTTTCCACTTCTAATACTATGGTTATACTCAAGCCTGGGTTTTGGCTTATCACACAATGGAACATCCCCACCCAACAACACAACAATAATGATATATACAATGTTGAAAGCAAAATGCAAATGCAATAAAGTACAAATGCAACACATATACACATATATACGCACCCAAATATAAAAACAGAGAAGCGCTAGGATTGACTCGCATAGGAAATGGGAAACATTCCCCAACAGAGTCGCCAGTTGTCGCATCGCTGCAAAGAGGGGCCGACAAGGACAGAAGAGTCGCCACCATTCGTTATTTATCCCAAAGAGAGGGAAAGGAAACGATCAGAGAAAACCTACGAAAAAGGGAAAAGACAGGTCGTCGCAACCAAATATTGGGTTCGGGAGTCGGTTACGCAAGGGGAAGGTATGAGCACCCCTCATGTTCGTTGTACTCAACGGGATCCACGCTTGTTGTCTATCTAAAAGGGTATTACACTATTAAAGAACTGGTTCACAGGGACAAAATAAAAGAAAAGAGACTCGACAGAGCATCGCCGCTCTATGCCTACGTATTCCCTCGTGCAATGGGAAAGTCAGAGTCAACGTAGTTCGGAAAACTATGGGTGATGGGGGGAAGGTTGCTCACCATGACATCGCGTCTTGTGCCTACGTATTCTCATCTGGTATGAGAAATCAGAGCAAAACATAGTTCAGGCTAACACGACCACAAATTGGTTCAAATGTTTTAACTGAGTAGGGTTAAACCTTCGTTCTAGCAGTTAGGTGTGAAATTCTAGGTACCAAGCCGTTGATGTTATAATGGATGATATGACATCCACTACTGACAGACAATTAGGCTAAGCAGTAAAACACTTAAATAAAGCAGTAAATAACACCGAGAATTGTTGACCCAATTCAGTGCAATTCACACCTACATCTGGGGGCTACCAAGCCAGGGAGGAAATCCACTATTAGTAGAATTAATTCAGAGTCAAACAACCAGTTTGAAATCTTCACTTAAGACCTACCCAATGCAACTTCAGCCTAACACTAGACTTGAGTTCCAACTCACTCCCCCTCAATCACAACAGTGATATCAACCAATAAATGTTACAGATTAACTGAAGACACACTTCAAACAAGTCTTGATCTTGCTTCACAACTTCAATCAAGAGACATAACACTCATGCTTAAAAGCTTAGAGTGACACACACAGAGTACAGCTCAAAACAAACTAGTCCAATGCAATCATCCAAGAGATAATTGCTTGGCTCACAAGTAATCCTAAGACACAATACACACGTGAAGATCACAATACACAGACTGAATTCTTCACTCACAAACACTCTGTACTCTTTGTCCCAGAAGCTCTGCCAAGAACTGTCTTCAATTAGGATTGCTACTTTGTTATTTATAAGCATAAAAAAGATCTTGGGCCTTAGTGCAGAAATTAGGTTTAACCTAGTTAAAACCTTTTTTCATTAAGCTGCGCACTAACAGTTAGGTCAGGGACATTTCATGTTATCCTCAGCATTGCCTAGCATTTCTCCTGAGATAACTAGGATCCCTAAAATGTCTCCTGAAGTATAGCCTGAGCTTCCTCATGCAATATACCAGAACCTAAAACACACGCCCTGATGTCAAACTGCTTGATGTCATAATATCCAGCATGACATCCAATTCACTTTGCTCTAGCTAACTAAACTTACCATGCAGTACTCTCTACATGTATGTCATAACATCAGTGATGACATTCACACATACATCAATGTTTTTCCACAAAATGCCAATCAAATACATCTACAAACTCTCCCTTTGGCAAATTTTTGGCTAAAACACTTTGTCAACCTATCAGAGATCACAAGAAGCAGAAAGTTCATACCATATATCTAATCATGCAGGAAAGCTACTAGCTAAAACTACCAATCAACACACATATGCTATAGTACCATATCAGAGTCATCTACACACACAAACAATACCAGCTTCCAGCCACTCAGGATCAACCTGTTCACACACAATAAAACACCACATGCTAGATCAGACTACAGATGTCACAACATTGAGTGAGACATCCTGTGATACCCCCCTTCAGCTGATGCACATCATACATAATCTGCAAGCAACTTCCAGACCCACACACTTCCAAGCATAAGCACCTAACAGTAATAACCATACACACAGGATCATCATCATGCTCACACACATACACCTGCACATCTTCAGCACACTTGTAACACATCTCATAGATAACCACACACACACAGGATCATCATCCTGCTCACACACATACACCTGCACATCTTCATCACACTTGTAACACATCTCAGAGCAGCAGCATATCATCAGCACACCTGTAAACCTGCTCAGTGCAATCCACCTGTGAAGCATACACACAACTCATCCTACACATCTACACACACAACCCGCTGATAACAACTATTTCTCCCCCTTTTTAGCCACAAAATTATGATCCAACTAATGAATTAGAATATATCAAATAAGGTTGAAAACACAACAAATGTTAGAGGTATGGAGACCCAAAATTACAAAACAAAACAAAATATCCCATTTTGTCAAGGCAGACACCAAAAGCAAAAATCTTAACCAAAAGGAAAAACTAGCCAATCCATCAGCACCAGCAAGCAGACAAATTAAGGGGGATTCTGAAGAGTAGGCAAAAAGGAGATAATTTTAGGCATAATGAAATAACTCGATTGCGTGAAATGGAGAGCTTTTATGGTCAAGGACGTTAAATGCATTAAAGTAGGGGGTTGTGTTGCACCCCAAAATTTGCCCAACCTCTTTTCTTTGGCTGGCTTTTGTTTCATTTCATTTCTTCCTAGCATTTGCATTGCATAGCATATTTTATTGAATAGGGGATCAAGAGGTTGTGCATAGCAAGAGGAGTCTACTCAGAGGGTTGAGCCTAAGCAAGGGGTGTTACTCAAGTTTGAATGGTCATCAAGTCATCTAGAAGAGGTCAATGTTCTTTGAAAGGATTGATGGATGTATGTGGGTCAGCCCCTAACTCGGAGGCTAGTTGAAGAGCATCAGAGGTTTTTGAATTCATAATTATGGACATAAGATGTTAAGAGAGCTCATTGAGTGCTTTAAGAGCCATGTTGGAGCTTATTCAAGTTGTTGTGTGAAGTGGAACAAGCCATAGTCAAGAATGTTGCATCTAAGGTTTTCATCTGGTAAATCCTCAGTCAATTGTGAAATTAAAGGAGATTAAAACTCAATTCCAAGTCTCTATGGTCATGGCGTGTTGTGTTGAGATGTCTAATATATCATTTCAAGATCAATTCATCAAGAATCAAGAGTGTGAGAAGTTACTAAATTAAGGTTCTCAGTGTAAAATCCCCTATTTAGTCCCCAACTTCAAGACCACCTATCTCAAGATACAAGTTTCATCTTAACTTTTGACCAACATGAAACTTGTAGAGCATGTTCTTAGCTTTCTTTTGAGTACTAGAAGTACTTGATTGGATTTATATAACTCAAGTTATGATGCAGACAAGTTATAGGTCCTCAGATGAATGTGATCTTGGTCAACAAAAGTCAACCAACTTTCAAGCCATTTTTGACCTAGAAGGATGTTTCTCCTCAACTTTTGATGAACATGAAAGTTGTTCCTCATGATCTTAAATTTCCAAAGATTACTATAAGTCTTTCATCTAATTTGTAGAACTCAAGTTATTAGACTTACAAGTCAGGGGTATTTTGGGAAAGTGAGATTATAGGTCATAAAAATTATAGGTCCATTTCACCAACTTGCACACTTCAAATGGAGTTTTTTCCAACATAAAATGTGTTCCAAATGGTGTCAATTGTTCAATCAAACATTAAGAAGTCATGGATTTGGCTTGGAATGGTGAATCCCTAAAGTGATTTTCATGGAAAAGGCCTTAAAATGAGAAAATGGGAATTAATTCATGTTGGATCATTTTTGTTCAAATGAGTACATATTTTGAGTGCAAACCATATTTCAAATACAATGGCAATGTTAGAATTTGAATTTGGTGAGTTTTGATGTGCCATATACAAGCTTACTTCAAGCATAAGTTACACAATCAATGTGCATCATTGAGATCAAACAAGGATTAAATCTCAGCCATTCACACTCCTCATGTTACCAGCAAGTGATTTAAAGCATTTTGGAGGCAAATTGGAAGGGTTTTCGTGCACATGGCAAAGCTCCAAAACTCAAATTCCATGGATATGCAATTGGGCTCTAGGGACTGCCATTGGGCTTCCTTATGATTCAAATCCATTACATAAAAGGTTTCTTTCATTCACAAATCATCAGAACACGAATTGGAAGCAGAATTGGAGCTAGAGCATTTTGTAAAAGTGAAGGAAATTCAAAATTTGAATTCTGAGATCCAAGCCATTTCAAGCCAAATTGTGGATTGCAAAAGCTTTATTGAAGTTTGTAGAGTGATTCTGGACATTTATCTTCAAGCTTCATCAAGAGTTGAAGGCTCAGTGGAAGTTCTCCATTAGGTATCTTCTTTTCAACTTATCTCTCTCATTATGCCATGATTCTCTACCATTTTTGCATATTTGAGACCTAGACAACATGTAGATCATTAATCACTAAAACGAACTGGCATTTGTGATGGTTGATGTTGTGAGCTCCAAACTGTTTGGACTTGAATTGATCTATTCTTGAGTTTTTGTGCTTAATTATTGCTTGATCTGTGATCTCCATAACATGTAGATGATGTTTGCACAAAATTGAGTGAGTTTGGTGAACTTTTGTTCTTGATGCACAAATATGTTTGGCTTCGGGTTGTTTTTGTTATGCATTATTAAGGAATTTGGATGCTGGATTTGTGATCCTTGTGATCTGTAGATTAATTTTCATACAAGGTTTGCTAATTTGGTGAAGTTTTCATGTCTGCGTGTTGTTGTTTAATTCGCGGTGGCCGGAGCTGCGAAGAAGATGACCGGAGTTGCAGTCCGGCCACCACCTGGTTCCCTCCAAGTTTGAGTGAGGAAGATGACTACGTGTCATGGTGCTGGCCTCACGATTGGTTTACTTTTCACATGCACGGTCCAGATTAAGAAACATGATATACCTCCGTTGACTGCACACGCGTGATTCCATTTAAAATTCATTAATTGAGCTGGCGTGTTCTGAGCCTCATGATTTACATACTTTCTGATCATGCGCTTTGTATTGCTTTCCACTGTGTACCATGTTTGACCATGCTTCATGTGATCACCAGAGTTATTTGATTTTTGTTCTGTTGGATTGGGCTTGTATTTTCGCCTGCTACTCACACCCCCTGCTGGGCCCATTGCGTGTTTTGAACTGCATTTCATTGCTATTTGAACCAATGTTTTCTCTTTTTCTTCTTACTTTCTTTATTTTATTTTCTTTTATTCTGTTTTCAATTTAAATCATATAAAATAGCTCCATTGTTCTAAAAATTCAACAAAAATATTTTTCATGAACTTTAAGATGTCCTTTATTTTTAGGATATTTTGATTTTATTTTTTTGATTTTATTTTCAATTTAAAAAGGAATTAAATAGTAGAGTTTGTTTTAAATGAGTTAAATTGTAGCATTGTTTCTTATTGCATTTGTTTCTCTCATTTCTTTTTGATCCAATGAATGGAAATTGATCCTTATCTCAATGATGAGTTGGTCAATTTTTGAGGATCATTTTGCCTCTGGCTTGTTGACTTTTGGGTTGAGTTTTGTGGCTTTTCTTTTTGCCTTTGTTTCTCCCATTTCAAAGTGGTACATCTAAATGAATTTTTTCTTTTGATGGTGCTTTGAGAGAATATTTGCCTTATGCTTGTGGCCTCTGTTTGCCAACATGTTTAAGTATCTTGTGCATTTTATTTGATTATTCTTGAACCATTTTCCTATTTTTGAGGTAACTT
Organism: Lathyrus sativus; assembly: GCA_963859935.3. Classification (NCBI taxonomy): domain Eukaryota; kingdom Viridiplantae; phylum Streptophyta; class Magnoliopsida; order Fabales; family Fabaceae; genus Lathyrus; species Lathyrus sativus. The sequence goes on along the minus strand of OZ012735.1, from coordinate 893,121,950 downwards.
GCAAGCCAAGTTACCTCCAAGGGAGGTTCACACATGCACCTTGACCTAGTTTGACTTGGATATGACATTTTTGGATCCTTTAAGCTCTCAATGCCTTTTGTTTCATGTTGCTAACATGTTAAGGATGATGTTTGTTCAATTTTAGGTCATGATATTGTTTCTTTCCTTGTTCATTTGTTTGTTTTCTTTTGAGCTTTCAATTAGGGTTTCAATGTGTAGCTTGTTTGCATTCCTTTATGTTTTTGTTTGCATTTCTTTTTATTATACTTTGTTTTTGATTTTGAGCTTTCCTCTTCATCTTTACCTTCTGTCCAATGACCTTGGAGTGTCATTTAAGGTGGCTTGGTCCCTCCTTTGGAGGTATTTGAAGCATACTTAGAATGATGAATCCTTGAGGACACTTTTGGTGCTTCTTTGCTTTTGATGGGTGATGCTTATGGTTGAGTACCTATTATGAGGTCCTTGTTGCCCTCATTTGGTCTCCCATCCTCACTTGGCTTTGGGTTTTGTTTTACCTTTTATTTGGTTTAGTTCTTGTGGTGTGGTTGATGTTGTTTGACTTAGGTCATTTCATCCCACCTTTGGTGCATCTTTGTGTGGTTTGTTCTTGTTTGGTTGGTTTCTTCTTGTGCTCCACTTCTTATTTTCTTTTCTTGCATTTCCATATGCATGCTTGGTTGAGATGAGCTTGTGGAGGCTACTGCCCCACACTATTTTCCTCCCACTTTCATTCTATTTATGCGTCTTATGTTTGCATCTTCATTTGCATGTGCTTTCTTTCTTCTTTTTATTATTCTTTTGCTTTCTTTTCCATGCTCCACATAAGTTCTCTAACCTCTTGAGTTTATGATAGACATTAGGTGCCTAACCATGCATGATAACATTAGGTAGTTCCCTTTTTCAACTCAACTTTAAGTCCACATGGCATGACAACTTTTAGGATTGATTAGTCTCCCATTAGTGTCCTTTCTTCTCTTCTCATCTTCAAACATTCATAAAACATCTAATAAAGAATGACAAGTGTGGCACGTTACGAGCCTTAAGCTACTTAAGAAATGGTAATTGAGGGGCCTTCTCTCAATGACCTAGAGTGTTTAGTGTACACCCTTTGGGTGATATACGACGCATTCGCTCTTAGGTCATAGTCTCTAGTGCAACATGAGTTACAAATCAAATTCAAAACACTTCTTCTCTAAAAAACACAAAAACACTTCAAACCTTTTTCATCCTTCGGAATCTTAATAAGGAAAACCTTTTCATAAGCAAGAGTGTTGTTGACTTCTAGTTCTATCGCAAACGGTAACGCCTAAGTCTCCCATGCTCGAGCTGCATACACCAACTGCTAAAACTACTTGTTAATCCTACTCGGGCCTAAAAACTTTTGAACCAACCTGTGGTCCTTTTAGCCCGAACTACGTTTGCTCTGATCTTTTATACTAGATGAAAGTATGTAGGCACAAGACGCGATGTCTTGGCGAGCAACCTTCCCCCCTTCTTCACCCGTAGTTAGTCGAACTACGTTGACTCTGACTTTCCCATTGCACGAGTGAGTACGTAGGCACAGAGCGGCGATGCTATGCCGAGTCACTTCTCTTTTTTTGTTGTCCCTAAGCCTTTAGCTAGATAGTTTCAACACACCCTTTTAGATAGACAACACATGCATGGATCCCGTCGAGTACGACGGACGTGAGGGGTGCTAATACCTTCCCCTTGCGTAACCGACTCCCGAATCCAGACATGGTTGCAATGACCTTGTCTTTCCCTTTTCCGTCAGGTTTTTCCGATCATTTCTTTTCCCTCTCTTTGGGATAAATAACGAAAGTGGCGACTCTTCTGTTTTTCCGCCGATTGTTTTTCGCAGTTGCGACAGGTTGGAACAAGTTTTTCCTAATAAGTCTTATTTTAAATTGACAACTCTTTTTTTCCCCAGTAATTGCTATAAGTCCTCACACATGCAAATTCCCAACTTTCCTCTTAAATTCTCAAATTGAGCAGCATCTAGAGCCTTTGTAAATATGTCAGCCAATTGTAGTTTCGTGGCCACATGCTCCAGGGTAATCACTTTGTCTTCTACAAGGTCTCTTATGATGTCTGATATCAATATGCTTGGTTCTGCTATGATGAATTGGGTTCTTAGAAATATTGATAACACTAAGATTGTCATAGTACAATGTCATGACATCCTGAGTGACATTATACTCAGTTAACATTCGCTTCATCCAGATCAGTTGAGAACAACTGCTACCAGCTGCTATGTACTCAACTTCAGCAGTGGATAGGGAGACACAATTTTGCTTCTTGCTGAACCATGATATGAGGTTGTTCCCCAAGAAGAAATATCCACCAGATGTGCTTTTTCTGTCATCCGCACTCCCAGCCCAATCAGCATCACAATACCCATATAGAATAGGGGCACATCCATGAGAATACGACATACCATAATCACACGTCCCATTCACATATTTGAGAATCCTCTTGACTTGATTTATGTGACTTATCTTGGGATCTGCTTGATATCTAGCACACACACCAACTGCAAAGGCAATATCAGGTCTACTGGTTGTTAGATACAACAAGCTTCCAATCATACTTCTATACAGGCTTTGGTCAACACTAGTACCACCTTCATATTTAGATAACTTCAGATATATGGGCGCAGGTGTTCTTGTGTGGCTAGCATTATCCATGCCAAACTTTTTGACTATGTTTTTGGCATATTTACTTTGGGAGAGAAAGATAGAGTCTCACATTTTCTTGACTTGCAGCCCAAGAAAGTATGTTAGTTCTCCACATAGACTCATTTCAAACTTAGATTGCATTTGATTGACAAACTGCTTAACCAATTTATCTGACATTCCATCAAAAACTATGTCATCCACATAGATTTAAGCAATCATGATTTTTCCACCTTCATCCTTCACAAAGAGAGTCTTGTCTATCCCTCCTTTCCTGTATCCATTAGCAGTGAGAAACTCAGTTAGTCTCTCATACCAAGCTCTAGGAGCTTGTTTCAATCCATACATAGCTTTCCTCAATTTATATACATGGTTTGGTAGGTTAGGATCATCAAATCCCTTGGGTTGTTCCACATATACTTCCTCATTCAAATATCCATTTAGAAAAGCACTCTTCACATCCATCTAGAATAATTTGAACTTTAAAATGCAAGCAATTCCTAACAGCAGTCTTATTGACTCAAGTTTTGCAACAGGTGCAAAAGTTTCATCAAAATAAATCCCTTCCATTTGAGTATAACCTTGTGCCACCAGTCTAGCCTTGTCTCTGGTTATAACTCCTTTATCATCTGATTTTTTCTTGAAGATCCACTTGGTGCCAATGATTTTTGTTCCTTCAGGTCTTGGAACCAATTCCCACACTTCATTCCTTTTGAACTGTTCTAATTCACCTTACATAGCATTGATCCAATATTCATCAGTTAGAGCCTCCTTCACATTTTTGGGTTCTATCTTGGATACAAAGCATTAATTTGAGATGATTTCTCTAGCTCTGATTCTTACACCACTGTTAGGGTCTCCAATGATAAGATCTTTGGGATAATCTTTAAGGATTTTGATAAAAGGTTCTTTGCTGAGAGCTTCTGACTCAGAGTCTGGAGTTATAACTTAAGGATCTTCAGAATTGACCATAACATCAACAGGTGTCTCAAGGAATGTTCCAACATCCTCCATGACATTGGTTTCTTCATGTTGATCATCAATAATCACATAGGCGTACCTCTTCCCACCAAGACTTTCTACCTGCATTGGTCCCATCAAGTCCATGTGCAACAGTTCTAGAATTTTGGATGTTGTAAGATGTCCAATTCTTGGATGTGACACCTTGGTTTGCTTGCCAACCTGACATTCACCACATACCTTTCCTTCATCAATAGTCAACTTGGGAATTCCTCTCACTACTTCCTTGGATATGATCTTTTTCATCCTTCTTAGATGAAGATGTCCATGTTTTTGATGCCACAGTTTGACTTCCTTTTCTTCTCTGGCCCTAGAGCACACAGTAGAGTTACTTGATACCTTAGGCTCCCATAAGTAACAGTTGTCTTTACACCTAGAACCCCTTACAACTTCCTCTTTTTCTCCATTTGTGACAACACATTCTCCCTTAGTGAATTTGACATTGAGTCCTTGATCACAGAGCTGACTGATACTGATAAGGTTGGTAGTAAGTCCTTTTACCAGAAACACATTGTCTAGGTTAGGAACTCCAGGACACTCCAATTTTCCAACATCTTTGATTTCCCCTTTGGCTCCATCACCAAAGGTCACATAGCTAGTGGAATGAGGTTTGATGTCCACCAACAAGTTCTTTATTCCAGTCATATGTTTGGAACAACCACTATCAAAATACCAGTCTTCTTTAGTTGATACCCTTAGAGAGGTATGTGATAGTATAACACCTTCCTTGGCAACCCCTTGTTATTTCTTGACAGGAACATCCTGTTTGGATTTGACTTGATGAGTGTGGTTGGGAAATCCATGCAGCCTTAAGCAAAAGCGATTTATGTGACCAAATCTTCCACAGTGGTAACACCTCCACCTTTGAAACTTTCTCTTGGTCTGTTTCATGTTTTTGTCCCTCTGATGTTGTGACATTGGTTATGACATCCGGTTTGTCCCATGATTTTCAGGCTTTGTCCTCTTGCAACCCAAGATGGGTCTCTGTTCACCAAGAAAGCCTATTCCAGACATGTCTATAGCTTTCTGACCCACTTGTAGAATTTCTTCTAAAGTGTCAGTCCCATTGTTTAACATCCTGATGGACTTTGACATCTGATCAAGTTTGGAGTTTAACAAACTGACTTCACTATTGAGTGAGTTTATTGTTTCAAGATGTTCCTTCTTTTCGGCCTCCAACTCCTTTATGATTGCCTTTTGCTTCTCCCCTTGTTGGCACACTTCTGTACTTCTGATACACAACTATTTATATGAGGCTGCAAGTACATCAAAAGTCAGCTCATCTCCACTAGAATCATCATCAGGTACACATACACTAGTTAGTGCAGTGATATGTTTTGCAGATTCTTCTTCTGATCCACTATCAGAATCTCCATCAGACCAGGTGGCAGTTAGACCTTTCTTTTACCTCTTGAGGTAAGTAGGACATTCAATTTTAATGTGATCATAGCCTTAACATTCATGACACTTAATTCCTTTGCCTTGGTTAGCCTTTTCTTTAGATTTAACTCTTCTGCTGATGTCAGATGAAATGTTCATGACATTAGGTCTGCCCTTCTTATCTATTCTTTTCATGAGTCTGTTGAATTATCTTCCAAGCATAGTTATAGCTTCTGACATATTCTCCTCACGTCCACCATTGTCTTCATCTGAGTCTTTTGCAGTATTTGATACAAAGGCTATGCCTGTGTTCTTCTTCTCAGCATGATCACACATACCCATCTCAAAGGTTTGGAGAGAACCAATGAGTTCATCAACCTTCATGTTGCTTATATCCTGAGCCTCTTCAATAGCAGTAACCTTCATGGCAAACCTTTTGGGCAATGATCTGAGAATCTTCCTTACAAGCTTTTCTTCAGACATCTTTTCTCCTAAAGCTCCTGAGGTATTGGCAATTTCAAGAATATTCATGTAGAATTCATGAATAGTCTCATCCTCCTTCATTCTCAGATTTTCAAACTTGGTGGTCAGCATCTGTAATCTTGACATTTTGACCTTAGAGGTACCTTTATGAGTTATTATGAGAGTATCCCAAATCTCTTTGGCCAGTTCACAGTGATGCACGAGCCTGGAAATATTCTTGTTTATTCCATTGAATAAAGCATTCAAGGCCTTAGAATTCCCAAGAGCTAGGGCTTCTTGCTCTTTGCTCCATTCTTCTTCAGGTATTAACACAGATGATCCATCTTTACTAGTCGTCACTGGATGTTCCCATCCTGAGTTAGCATCTCTCCAGGCCTTGCTATCTAGAGACTTCAAGAAAACTGTCATACGAGGTTTCTAGTAGTCATAGTTAGAGCCATCCAGAATTGGTGGTCTATTTGTGAATCGTATATCATTGTCCATAGTACTAGAATTTATCTTCCCTAGATCTCACCCAGAAAATAACAGGCAGGGTGCTTGCTCTGATGCCAATTGAAATTCTAGGTACCAAGCAGTTGATGTTATAATGGATGTTATGACATCTACTACTGACAGACAATTAGGCTAAGCAGTAAAACACTTAAATAAAACAGTAAATAACACCGAGAATTATTGACCCAGTTCAGTGCAATTCACACCTACATCTGGGGGCTACCAAGCCAGGGAGTAAATCCACTATTAGTAGAATTAATTCAAAGTCAAACAACCAGTTTGAAATCTTCACTTAAGACCTACCCAATGCAACTTCAGCCTAACACTAGACTTGAGTTCCAACTCACTCCCCCTCAATCACAACAGTGATATCAACCAATAAATGTTACAGATTAACTGAAGACACACTTTAAACAAGACTTAATCTTGCTTCACAACTTCAATCAAGAGACACAACACTCATGCTTAAAAGCTTATAGTGACACACACAGAGTATAGCTCAAAACACACTAGTCAAATGCAATCATCCAAGAGATAATTGCTTGGCTCACATGTAATCCTAAGACACAATACACACGTGAAGATCACAGTACACAGACTAAATTCTTCACTCACAAACACTCTGTACTCTCTGTCTCAGAAGCTCTGCCAAGAACTGTCTTCAATAAGGATTGCTACTTTGTTATTTATAAGCATCAGAAAGATCTTGGGCCTTAGTGCAGAAATTAGGTTTAACCCAGTTAAGACCTCTTTTCATTAAGCTGCGCACTAACAGTTAGGTCAGGTACATTTCATGCTATCCTCAGCATTGCCTAGCATTTCTCCTGAGATAACTAGGATCCCTAAAATATTTCCTGAAGTATAGCCTGAGCTTCCTCATGCAATATACCAGAACCTAAAACACGCGCTCTGATGTCAACTGCTTGATGTCATAACATCCAGCATGACATCCAATTCACTTTGTTCTAGCTTACTAAACTTACCCTGCAGTACTCTCCACATGTATGTCATAACATCAGTCATGACATTCACACATACATCAATGTTTTTCCACAAAATGCAGCCAATCAAAAACATCTACAAGGTGTATTGCTGCTCGACCATTGGAGGCTTAGGCGTTACCTGTTTGCGGTAGAACCAAGAGTTAACACACTCTTTCTGAAAATAGTCTTCAATTAATCCCGAAGGATAAAAAGGTTTGATGTTTTGTTTTGTGTTTTTTTAAGCAAGAAGTGAATTGAGTTAAGTTTGTAACTCATGTTGCACTAAAGACTATGACTTGAGAGCGAATGCGTCGCATATCGCCCAAAGGGCATATGCTAAACACTCTAGACAGATTGAGAGGAGGCCCTCCAACTATCATTCCTCAAGTACTTAAGACTCGTAGCATACAACACTCATTATCCTTTATTAAGTGTTTTGAAATGTTTAGGAGATGAGAAGAGAAGACACAACTAAGTGGAAGCTGAACCCTAATGCTATCATACACAATGCTCCTAAAGTTGGGATCAAAGGGGGAAGAAACTATCCTAATGTTATCATACAAAGGATTAAACACCTAATGTCTCTCCTACTCCCATCTTAAACAGAGGGACTAGGAATCCTAAGGGGATCATGGCAAAAGCCAAGTAAACACAAGATAAATCAATCACAAATTAAGTGAAAAAGAAATTGACTTAAACAAGTCAAAAAACAATGCAAACATGGGATGTGAAGTGCAAAGAAGAGGTGCAAGACTCAAGAGATGCAACAAGACTCAACAACACAAGAGACTCGACACAGAAGAATGACTTAAACAAGTCAAGAAGGATGAGATGAAATGGGAGAAGTAAACTCCTACAACCATATACCATCAATCATCAAGAGAAAATGATGTTATCCTAAGATGCACACACAAAGAAAAAAGGGAGGAAAAAGTGTGGGGCAGCCACCACCACAAGCACATCTCAACCATACAATTCTTAAGACTCAAGCAAAGTAAGGCAAACAAGCAATGCAAAACCAACACCAATGTTCATGACAAACTCAAAATGCAAACATAAGCATCAAATTATCATGAACAAGTGTCCAAACCACATGGGCAGAATTAGAACAATAAGAAGAAAGCCTCAAACTCAAGGTTATAACAAGAAGGAAATACAAGCATGATCATGTACAAGTGATGAACCAAAGTTCAAGCACAAACTCAACACTTAGAACAAGTGGAGACACATGATTCAAAGGTGACTTGTGATGCAAGTTACACACTCAAATGATCTATGACAAGATGAAACAGCACCTCAAGTATATTAAAATGAATCAACAAAACTCAAAAGGTGCATATGGGATCACTCATGATCATATCCCAAAGTTTTAGGTCAAACTAGTTTGTAAGCATGTCAAAAGATGACTTGAACTTGAAGCAACTATGAAAAATAGAAGACAAGATCAATAAATTTAAAATAAAATGTCAAAGCAAGCTTGATCAAGCATAAAGCAGCAAGCAAAAACTCATGGTCAAGTTCCACTCAAGGCACCACCAAATAATTCTGTGAAGGTATGGTGTTCCACCTTTTCAAGGGTTTGTCTAGGGACATAAAAAACCAACTCAAAACCAATTGCAAAATAATCAATCATGGTCCAAAACCACCCTCAAAGAAGCCTCAATCCCTCACCTAAGTGAGGGAGAAACCATGGTCATAGGGGGTAAAATTTGCTCAAATGGACAAGACAATCACAAGGTGCACATTATAAAACACATCCATTTGTAAATTCAAAATAAAATAAGAAAAATAAATAAAAAATAAAATGAAAATATGGAAAAAATAAACAACACATCAAATTGTAAGAAAAATATTTTTTGGGATTTTTATAAGTTAAAGAACTATTTTTAAATAAATAAAATGAAAACGAGAAATAAAAAAATAATAAAAAAAAACACACACGAGCTGGGGGTGTATTAGAAAAAGAAGCATGAACTGAGACTTAGTTTTAAAGCGCAAATGGGCCACAGACGGGGTGTGCGGATAGCAAAGTAAACAGGGCCCAAACCAAGTTCAGATTCCATGTTGGCACCTTATTAATTGACATGGCGATGACTCACACACGTAGGAGAATGAGAACGAGACAACACAAGATTTCAAATTCAAAAGAGGGCACCAAAGTCCAACTCAACCCATCTCTAACCTCCAGACACCGGAACCCTAGTTCCGATTGTCTTCTCCAGCGACCCCTCACTGGAGCTGGCCCAAAAATGCCCAGAAATGAAAAAGACTGGTACCCCTCGACTTAAAATTCCATGGAGATCTCAATTCCATCATCACATCTTAAAAATAAGCCTATTTACATGGTGAATCGAGGGCAAAAAGTTGGGGTACCATAAACTGAAACTCAACCAAACTCAACCAAAATGATGTGCAAACATTGCCTACTTGCGTAGGACTTCAGATGTACACAACATGCTCCTAATAGGTGCCTAAAATGGGACAGAAAAGTTTGAAGAGTTACCTAGTGGAGTATGTCTACTGCTTCTTCATAACCTGTTGAAAAGCCTCCAAAGGATGCAGGATGTCTCCCTAGAGCTTGAGTGATCCTGAATTGAGCTTGAATAGCCTTGAAACCTCTTATAAATCTTCAACCAACTTGAAGCATGTGTAAGCTAAAGTGCTTGCAGAAGGCTCTTTTTGCAAACAGAAAGTGGAGAGTAGTGTGGTGAAGGGATTCTGAGGTGCAAATGGATGAAATGCTTAAAGGAGATTGTGATTCGAAGAAAAAATCAGAGAGAAAGCAAAGGAGCTAGGTCTGATATTTCACTCAAATGGAAGCTCTCTCCTTGCCAGGGTTTGTCTCTTAGCTTATATATGAAGTAAAAATGGAATTTGAGGGTTTAACTGTGGTAAAACTTCAATGGTGCAGATGTTATGATCAAAATGATTTTTTTGGTTCAATGGTTGATGATGAACTTCACACGAGTTACTTTTCATTTCAAGTTGTTTTGCTTTAGTGGAATTGGAGGAGAAGAAGGAATGTGCAAGGGTCAGAGTAAAGGTTGCTTGTCCCTTTCCTTCTTTGGCAAGAATTTTCAAAATCATGTCAACATAGTACATGCCTTGTTGGTCTCACTTTGGTAATGTTTTGGAGTGCAAAGTTTGACACTTTATGCGTATGACTTGGAGATGAGGCAAATGCTACATGGCTGATTGGAGAAACATGCCAAAATGACCTATGAATCATGCTTTGAAATATTGTCCAAACCACCATCTTTGAGCCATTGTAGCTTGATGCACAAGGCTCCTATTGATTGGAACTTGGGCTCTAATGAAAGATTGCATGGCAAGGAACAACTTTGATGTTGACAAAAGTTTGATTTGAATCTTGGAAAATCATGGAAATTGAGATTGAAAGTCATGACATAAAATCTGCCTTGAAGTAACTTAGAAAAATTCTAAGTTATGAGTTTGATCCACTTGAAACCTCAACTTTGAACCTTCATATCTTGAGCTTTAAACATCACATGAGAGACTTATAGTAATGGATGGAAAGATTGAAACAAGGCCTACAACTCTCATGTGGGAAAAAATTCCATTTGACAACAAGAACTTGGTGAAAACTGTCTTAGAAAATTGGTCCAAAAATCTGTCCAAACTTGCTAACTTTGAGATCCTTGAAAACCCTAACTTTGAATCATCATAACTTGAACTTCAAGTATCACATGATGATGAATTGGTACTCAAAAGAAAGCTCAAAATATGAGGAAAAAGTTTGATATTGGACAAAAGTTCATTTGGAACCTTGACCATGAAGAAAAGTGGCTGGTTTACACATGAAACTTTCCATAAATGGAAAGTTTCTAAAACCCTAATTTTCCTAAAATGGCAAATTTCACACTTCTTGATTTTTCATGATCCCTTTGACACTTCTTGGTCAAATTTCACCCATTAGCCATATTGAACTTGAGGAACATAATTTTGACCTTAAAAACTCAGGAGTTGACTTTTTCTCTGCACAATTGATTTTTCCCCAAATCTCCTGATTTGCAATTAACTGACCAATTGGAGCTCTTCTGGTTGAAATTGATGATCCATATTCTACTTATAAACACCTTGTGACATATTAATGATCATGGAAACAAGTCTTGCTCCAAGAAACAAGTCTATACTGATTATATGTGAAACCCTAATTTCATGCCCTTTGTCTAGGCCCTTTTGCAGATGAATTGAATGACCATTCCAAATCCACAATAGCCTCTAAAGTACTCAACAAATCTATAACCCATTACCACACCAATGATAGAGCCTCATGAACTCTTGACAAATCCTCTGGTGGTTCTCAGACAAGGAGCCATAGCACGCCTCTTCTCTCAAGGAGCTTTGACAACTTTACAATGGTACCACACACTTAATGACCTCTACCAATGCCTTTGCTTGAACTTGAAGCCAATAAGACTCTCCTCTTGGATAGAACATAAACAAATATTGATCCCCTGTTAAAGACAATGCTATGCAAATGCAAGATGCTAACAATGAAAATGAAACACAAGCCAAATTAAGGAAAGAGGTTGGTCAAATTTTGGGGTACAACAGGAATCAGTCAAGAATTCTCTTCTCCTATTACTCCTCAGCAAAATGGATTTGTTAATAGAAAGAATAAAACTATCCAAGAATCTTCCAGAGTAATGATCCATGCTAAGAAGCTGCCTTACCATTTCTGGGCTGAAGCCATGAACACTGCCTGCTATGTCCATAACAGAGTAACCTTGAGAACAAGAACAATGACCACATTGTATGAACTATGGAAAGGAAGAAAGCCTACTGTTAAATATTTCCATGTTTTTGGAAGCAAATTCTACACACTTACAGATCGTGATCATAGAAGGAAGATGGACCCTAAAAGTGATTAGGGTATATTCTTGGGCTACTCCACCAACAACAGAGCCTATAGGGTGTTTAAATCCATAACTAAGACCATGATGGAGTCTATCAATATTGTTATAAATGATATGCATAAGGAGCTTGATGTCCCGGAATATGTTGGAACATCACTTGATATCTCAGTTGAGCCTGAAAACAGAAAAATGATCATAATCCTACCATCACTGAATATGAACCAATTAACAAAGGACCTTCCACCATAATCCAGAAAGACCATCCTATGGATCTCATCATAGGTGATCAAAATAAAGGGTTAACCACTAAATCCAGAGAAGTTGTTTCAAGTTCCTGCTTTGTATCTAAGATTGAGCCTAAAAACATCAAAGAAGCTTTAACTGATGAATTCTGGATAAATTCCATGCAAGAGGAGTTGGGTGAGTTCAAGAGAAATGAAGTTTGGGATCTTGTGCCAAGGCCTGAAGGAACAAATGTGATTGGAACCAGATAGATTTACAAGAATAAGTCTGATGAAAAGGGAGTTGTCACTAGGAATAAAGCCAGACTGGTTGCTCAAGGATACACCCAGATTGAAGAGGTTGATTTTGATGAAACTTTTGCTCCTGTAGCTCGTCTTGAATCTATCAGACTCCTTCTAGGAGTTGCTTACATTTTGAAAATCAAGCTGCTTCAAATGGATGTTAAAAGTGCCTTTTTAAATGGTTATCTAAATGAAGAAGTTTATGTGGAACAGCCTAAGGGTTTTATTGATCCAAACTTTCCTGATCATGTATTTAAGTTAAAGAAAGCTTTGTATAGTCTGAAGCAAGCTCCTAGAGCTTGGTATGAAAGACTAACAGAGTTTCTCGTTGATAATGGATATAGAAAAGGTGGCATAGATAAAACTTTGTTTATCAAGGAAGAAGAGGGAAAACTCATGATTGCTCAAATATATGTTGATGATATTTTCTTTAGTGGGATGTCAGATGAGATGGTTCAACATTTTGTGTAGCATATGCAATCTAAATTTGAAATGAGCCTTGTTGGGGAATTAACTTACTTTCTTGGGTTGCAAGTCAAACAGATGGAAGAATCCATATTCCTATCTCAAAGTAAGTATGCCAAGAACATTGTTAAGAAGTTTGGAATGGAAAATGCCAGCCACAAAAGAACACCTGCACCTATCCATGTAAAGCTGTCAAAGGATGAAAAAGGAGTTAACATGGACCAAAGTCTTTACAGAAGCATGATAGGAAGCTTGTTATATCTTACAGCAAGCAGACCTGACATTGCTTTTGCAGTAGGTGTTTTTGCCAGATATCAAGCTGAACCCAAGATCAGTCATATTAATCAAGTCAAGAGAATTTTGAAGTATATCAATGGGACAAGTGAATATGGGATGTTGTACACTTATGGTTCTAGTTGTGTGCTATCTGGATTTTGTGATGCTGATTGGGTTGGAAGTGCTGATGACAGAAAAAGCACATCAGGAGGATGCTTCTTCTTGAGAAACAACCTCATCTCGTGTTTATCAAGAAACAAAACTGTGTATCCCTGTCCACTGCAGAAGCTGAATATATAGTTGTTGGGAGTAGCTGCTCTCAACTTGTATGGATGAAGCAAATGCTTACAGAGTATAATGTCACACAAGATGTCATGACATTATACTGTGATAATCTGAATGCTATAAATATCTCCAAGAATCCTATTCAACATAGCAGGACTAAGCACATTGATATTCGACATCATTTTATAAGGGAGCTTGTTGAAACTAAAATAATTACCCTAGAGCATGTCAATACAGAAAAATAGTTGGCTGATGTTTTTACTAAAGCTTGGATGCAAATCAGTTTGAAATTTTGAGAGAAAAATTAGGGATTTGTATTTATGAGGATTTATAGCAATTACTGCTGAGAGAGATTATTATTCTTAAAAGATGTTTTTTTTCCTAAAATAGATATGTCCCAACATCTCTCTTTATTACATAGCACGCTCAAGTCTACCCTCACACGCTACCCCTATCAATTTTTTCCCTCTAACTGCCCTTTCAACTCTTATACCTCCACTAAGTTTCTAATTGCCTCCCACTATCTGCATATCTCTCCCATCACAACCCACGACTCCTATCTCAGAACTCTCTCTTACATTACAACCTACATTTCTTCTCCCAGGAAACTCAAAATGTCTCCCAAACATGCTGCAACTTCCTCAAAAGCCTCACAATCTGATGCTCGCCCCATGAACATTTCCTTTGATGATGCCCTTGACATGACTCCTCTCTCCATGGTTCCCAGTCATGATAAGGAGACCCCCAAGACCACTCAAACACATGCAAAGCAAACTTCCAAAGGTGAAACATATGGAACCTCTGCTAATAACATCACTAGGATGAAGAACAAAGAAGGAACTGCCTATGTTGATAGATCCATTAGGGAACTTGTAACTAAGGTTCTCTATGGTGGACACAATGTGCCTGGTATCTCCACCCCCTTATCTCGTATAGATCTCACTCCTAGCTCTGATGCTAACCTAGGAAAAGATGCTGAAAAACCCTCTACTAATGAGAACCCTAATACTGAAAACTTGCATAAGCTTACTAGCTCTGTGCTTCATGATATAAGAGAAGAAGATGTTGCTGACAAGAATAATGGTATGGAAGACTCCACAAACTGCTCTGCTCCAAACAAGGAGAAGATCAATACCTATGAATATGTGGTGGATGTTGAAGATGTTCCTTCTAATGATGAACTGATCAAAAATATTTCCCCAGGCATTGCTAAAAGACTGAAGACAAGAAAGGGAAAGGCTATGCTTGAAGAATCCCCTTCCAAAATCCAAAAGAAGAAGACCACGGTTGGACCCCCTAAAGCTTGGAGCAAGGTTACTACTGCTTCCAAGAAGAGGAAAGATAGGATGGAAAATACTGACTCAGACAATGATGTTGAAGATGATGTCCCGGACATCACCCCTGCAAAGAAAACTCAGAAATCTATTGCTAAGAAGACCCCAAGACCTGTTCCTACTGCACCTCTTGACAATGTATCCTTTCACTCTATTAGCAGCGTGACTAAGTGGAAATATGTGTACCAACGAAGGCTTGCCCTAGAAAGGGAGCTTGGAAAATATGCCCTGGAAATAAAAAAGGTTATGGAATTGAATACTGAGGCTGGTTTACTCAAAACTGTCACTGGGTTTTCCAAATGCTATGAGGGGATGGTAAAAGAGTTTATTGTAAACATTCTTGCTACCATTACTGACAGGAATAATAAAGATTTTATGAAGGTTTTTGTTCGAGGCATGTGTGTAAAATTCTCTTCTATGGTGATTAACAGACTTTTGAGAAGGACGGATGAAGGTGAGGATGAGATGAAGGCTTCTGACAACCAAGTTTGCAGGATCATTACTGCAAACCAAATCAATGCCTGGCCATCAAGAGGTAAGCTCTCTGTTGGGCAACTCAGTGTCAAGTACGCCATCCTTCACAGGATTGGTGCTGCTAATTGGGTGCCTACAAATCACACCTCTACCATTTCTGTGGGTCTGGGCATATTTATCTATGTTGTGGGTACTAAAACTGAATTTAATTTTGGATAATACCTTTTTGATCAAAGAACTAAACATGCAACCACTAGTGCCGTGAAAAGGCCTATTGCATTTCCTTCTCTGATTTGTGAAATCATTCTTAATTAACACCCTGGTATTCTCACCACAAATGATGTTTCTTGCAAGAGAGAATCATTTATATCCCTTCATTACAAGCTGTTTGCTGGAAGACATGTCCCTGACATTGTCTTAACTTCTGCTGAGAAGGCTTCTGCATCAAAGGTAAGGATAATTTCAGAGTTGAAGGAAACCTGCAGGGAACTAGGTGATATGATTAATGTTGCTACTGCTAGAAAAAGTAAATTGGAGTCCTTAATTCAATGCCTTGAAAGTAAAGATAGGGTTATGGCGGATGATGATACTCATAATAATAATGGTGAGGATGTGTCTGAAAAGGAGTATGAGGATAATGTTCATTTTGTGCCTACTGATACTGATGATGATGCTGGGAGTTCTGATTCTGAGGATGAAGATTAAGTTGTTTGATTTGCTCTTTGGTTTCTTTGATTTGTCTGCTTTGGTAGAATGTACCTTTTTTTTTTTGCACTTCAGGTGCTTTTGGTTTGTAATGTTTTTGGGTCTATATACCCTTAACTCATATTGGTTTTGACTATATAAAGTATTTTTCTTTCCCTTAGCTTATATTCTAAATGTATGGCTAAAAAGGGGGAGAATCTTGGCTTGCTGTTTGTATAGTGTTTGTACAGATGTGGTATGTGGTAGGTTTGTAGCTAGTATGAAGATGAAGCTGGTTACTGTTTGTTGTATGGTGAGGTTGATGCTGTTGTATGCTGAGGTTGATGTTGTTGCTTGCTTTGTTTGCTCTGTTGATCTTACGGGATGTTGATCCTGCTGGATGTTGTGGTTTTGTTGTTTGGGTTATATTTGTTGTGCTTACAGGTTGCTGATTGTTGAAGTGAGTTTGGGTTGGTTGGTTTGTGTGCTTGGGCTGTTTTTTTAGTTTGCATTTATTGAGGGGGAATTTTCATTTACTCCTATCTTATTGCTTTTCTATTTCTACTGTGTTGTGCTCTTTGTTGCTTTGGAGCTCTTGTGATCGGTTTTTGTTTTAGCCAAAAATTTGTCAGAGAGGGAGTTTGTCAGTTTCTGATTGGCATGCATTTTGGTAAAGCTTGGTGTAATCACAAGATGTCCTACAGGATGTCGTGACATATGGTTTTAAGGTTCTACAGGTAGCTTTGTCTGGTGTAGAAGAACTTAGGTCATGATGTCAAGCATGATGTCCTGACTCTTATGAACAAAACATTCTGTAAGAATGTGTTTGTGTGATTCTTTTTGTGCAAACTCTTTGTACTGATCTAGTGCTTATCTGTGTGGTTGGTGTTATTAGCCAAAGGCGTTTTTGATTCATAAATCGTGGATTATTTATGAATTCAAGTGGAGCTATTTTCTGAAGATTATCTTGGAGATTTGAAGAGTGATTTGATTAGATCTGATTAGATCAAATCAAATTTGTTTCATTAATAAGAATTGTGAAGATTAATCTCTTCACAATCTACTGTTACTTTTGACACAGCCCAAGCTTGTCCATGCTCTGCTATTTAAGGATTTACAACCCTAGCTTTCAGATCAGAGAAGCTAGGTTTAAGTGTGTGCAATTGTGTAAAGTTTAGTGCTCTAGGTTTCATATGTTTTGTGTTAGTTTGTGAGCCACTCACTCATTGCCTCAATGTGTGAATTGGACTAAGTTCTATGGTGTAATTTGTTCACTCAAAGCTTGTAAGCAAGAGTGTATTGTACTTGATTGAAGCTTTTAAGCAAGATCAAGTTGTGTCTTTGAAGAGTATCTTCTAAAGTCTTATTATTTGTCGTTGTTATCACTGCTGTGATTGAGGGGGAGTGAGAGGTGTCTCTTATCTAGGTGTGTCCTAGGTAGAAATTGTAAGGGTAGAGATTAGGTAAGAAGATGGTAAACTAGATAGAGTCTAATGTATATCTTCAAACTAATTCTACTTAGTGGATTTCCTTCCTGGCTTGGTAGCCCCCAGACGTAGGTGTGTTTTCACCGAACTGGGTTAACAGTTGCCTGTGTTTTGTTACGTCTGTTATATGTTTGTCTTTGTTCTTATTGATGATTGAACAAATATTAGTATCGTAACATTGCCTTCGGCATCTGATATCTGATACCAGAATTTCACTTTAGGTGGATGAAATCTTCCGTTGTATGATCGTGACTCTTGTGGAACCAGCAGTATTTGGGCTTGTCTATATTGGGTGGCCGATATTTGCTTTGGGAATCGGACCCCTGCCTGGCGAAATTCTGAGTTGGCGCACTTAGCGAGGATCTTTTCCCTTGAGACTGTCAGGGGGTGTAATCGTGGAACCTGCCGGAGGGCCCTTTGTTGTCCCGGGTCTCTTGGGGATGGTCCTCTTGTTTTTTGTCTCCTCGACGGGATGTCGAGGGCTCGTCGATCCTGTTTGACCGGGCATTCTCCTGATTCCTGGACTCTCGAGAAGAGATGGCAACCTCTTTCTCCTTGTACAGGATATACGACTGAGCTTTGAGGAGGAAAACGTCCAGTGTTATGGGGGGCCAGGGGCCTATAGCTTTGGCGAAGTCTGTGCAGGGACAGAGCCCACGTTCCAGCAAGAATCTCTTCATGTCATCAGTGGTGGAGACTTGGATGGCCTCTTTATTGGACCTTTTAATGTAGGCTCGCAGAGGTTCATCCATGCCTTGAATGGTGGCCTCAAGGGAGGCTTCGGTCTTCGGATGTCAGCGAGATACCGTGAAATGTTTGGAAAAGAGTCTCCCCAGTTGCTTCCATGAGGTGTGGAGTTGTTCGGGAGCCTTTTGTACCAGGTCATGGCCCATTTCCTGAGTGTGGTCGGGACTAACCTGCATTAGATGGTGCCCCGAACACCATAATAGTCAAGCAGCGCATCGATGTTTTTGATGTGCTCGTCAGGATCGGTTGTTCCGTCGTATGTGCCCAGATAAGGGGGTTTCTCTACCCCTTTTGGGAGGCACATGGCTATGATTTCTTGGGATAACGGGCCGCGAGGCTCATTTTCGCTGTTGTTGTCGATCCAGGAGGGGGAACGTGCGCTACATCTGTAGGTAGGACGGTGGCCACGTCGCGGGGACGAGGTTTGTGCTTGGCCCTTGGACCTGGGTGGTGAGCATGGAGACTCCATCAGGTGTTCTCTTCGGATCCTCTTGGGCTGCAGAAATTGACGGTTCTTGGGAGAATTCTGGTTGCGTTTGCGAACGACCATGGTCTCTGGTTCTAGAGGCGTTCGACGATTTCTCTTGCACCGGGGAGGGGGGCTCCGTTGCTGCCTTTCTTTCCTCGGTGGAGGGGATCTTGGACAACAAAATTCTTCCAAAGCTTCAATTCTTATGCTCTGGTTGAGGATGATGAGGTTGGTCTTGTTGAGAACCACGAGGAGGGCCGCCATGACCGGGTCGGTGTTGAACGAAACTAGGACCGGCAGGTGCTGCTGGTCAAACGAGGCTTTGTCGTGATCTGCACGAATAGGGGATGGAAAAGTTGTAATTATGTCTCTTCGTTGGAGGATGTTGACGGCATGAGAGGTAGAGGTCCCTTAAGCATCAGTCTTGCTGACGGGGAGGAAAGCAGAGTTATAAGCATCAAGATTATTGTCACGGGCAGCCATGATCAGAAAGTTGAAGAATTATTTTGGTCTTGTGTCTACGAAAAGAGAAAAGACAAGGATGACAAGATTCCCACAGACGGCGCCACTGATCTTACCGAACGATCAAAATTTGAGATAGGTCAAAGACAAACGTATGTGATGTTGGGTGTGAGAGAGGAGGAGGGGGTACCTGCAAGGCACTCCGATGCTAAAGTAAGAAAACGAGCAAGTACAAAATATGTGTATTTTAAGGTGAGAAATTGGGTACCTGACCCTCTCTAGTGAGAGGGTTTTTATAATGCCCCCAGCGTTTGGCCATTGGTCCCTATTTTCGGGGCGAGATAACCATTTCCCGAAGAATAGGTAACTGCCAGAAATATTCGTTGGGACAGGCAGACGTGCCCATAACTAGCCGTTGTGACGGGAAAAGGTACAATTACGGGCACAAGCGTCTTGCCTATTTCTGGATGGTGAAACCGTGCATGACGGGCAGAGACTAAAGGGGAGATGTGTTGTGACCAAGGGTAGATAGGTCAGTCTCCCCTGTTGGAGGGGCATAAAGATAAATTCTCTTTCAAAGAGGTTAGACTTAGACAATTGGGTCGTTCTGGGAGCAGAAGTGGGTTGGGCTGTACCTAGCCATCGGATCTGCCCGGAACAATATTGATTCAAAATTAATCTTTTAATTTATAAAAAACAAATTAAAAAAAACTTGTAATATTTTAAAAAATATTTTTGTAGAATTCATTTAAGAAAAAAAATCTATTTTTTTAAAGTTAAAACAAACTAAACTATAATTGATTGGGGACATGAGCTCTACTAAAAATGGATAAGTATTTTATAGGGGTAGTTAACATTATTTTGTGGATCTAGAAATAAGACCTTACATGGCTCTTTCAATAAGTCTTTGAAGACTTTCCTCACAAAGTATATCAACTCCCACTTAATTTCATGCACCAAAACATAGTTGAGGATATTATTGAGTGAAAAACACTAATTCACGTATTGTAACGGGTTATTGCGGAGTTGTAATTAGAGATGTTCATAAATTGTAACAGGTTATTGCAAAGTTGTAATTAGAGGTGTTTATGGTTCATAATCTGCATTGAATTGAACCATATTTATGGTTTGGTTCAGTTTGCAATAACCACTTTAATAAAAATTCAGTTAACTGTTAAAATTATTTCAATTTAATTTAAAACAAGTTTAGAACTAATTTATATTTATAAACTAGTTTATAATAAGTTTACAATTTTAAACCAATTATATATTTTGAACTCTTTTAAAATCAAAATTTTTAATTTCATGAAATTTAAATTCTTTTATATTAAAAATGAAAAAATTTCATCAAAATATTTATTTTTTTAAAAAAATTGAGAAATTTATTTTTCTTCAATTTTTTGAAAAAAAGAATTTTACATTTTTTTTAGGTTTTGTATTTTCGGATGAAAAAAAACTTCATTTTTATTTTTTCATATTTTCGAATAAAAAAACTTATTTTTCACATTTCTAAAAAAACCAAATTTTTTTAGTAATTTCAAAAAAAAAAACAAATTTTGTTATTTCTAAAAAAATTCGATTTTTCGTATTTTTGGAAAAATTCGATTTTTTGTATTTCGAAAAATACTCGTATTTCTGAAAAAACTTGATTTTTTTTGTATTTTAGAAAAAAAAATCAACTTTTTCATATTTCTAAAAAAAAACTAGACTTTTTCATATTTCCGAAAAAATTCAATTTCCTGTATTTCTGAAAAAACTCAACTTTTCGTATTAAAAAAAAAAGTGATTTTTTGTATTTTCAAAAAACACATATTTCTGTATTTCTGAAAAAAAATCGATATTTGTATTAAAAAAAAATCAATTTTCTATATTTGCAAAAAATCTTGATTTTTCATCTTTTTCGAAAAACCCGACTTTTTCATATTTCTGAAAAAAAAATCAATTTTTCATATTTTCGAAAAAATTCAATTTTTTCATATTTCTGAAAAAACTTGACTTTTACATATTTCCGAAAAAAAAAACTCTATTTTTTTATATTTTCGAAAAAACACTCGACTTTTGCATATTTCTGAAAAAAAACAAAACTTTTTTAAAATTTTCGAAAAAAACTCAATTTTTTTTCATATTTCCGAAAAAAGTCGACTTTTTCGTATTTCCGAAAAAATTCGAGTTTTTTTTCATATTTTCGAAAAAAAATCGACTTTTTCATATTTCGAAAAAACACAACTTTTTCTTATTTTCGAAAAAAAGTCGACATTTTTCATAATTTTGAAAAAACCCGACTTTTTAAATTTTCGAAAAAAACTCAACTTTTTTCATATTTTTGAAAAACTCGACTTTTTTATATTTCTGAAAAAACTCAATTTTTTCATATTTCCGAAAAAAATCAATTTTTTTATTTCTGAATAAACTCGATATTTTTCATATTTATGAAAAAACTCGACTTTTTCATATTTCCAAAAAAATTGACTTTTTCATATTTCCAAAAAAATCAACTTTTTCATATTTCTGAAAAAACTTGACTTTTTAATATTTCCAAAAAATCTCGACTTTTTCATATTTCTGAAAAAAAAAACTCGATTTTTTCATATTTCTAAAAAAAGCTCGACCTTTTCATATTTCCAAAAAAAAGTCAATTTTTTCATATTTCCGAAAAACTCGACTTTTTCTTATTTCCAAAAAAACTCTACTTTTTTCATATTTTCGAAAAAAACTTGACTTTTGCATATGTTCAAAAAAAAACTCGACTTTTTCATATTTCCGAAAAACTCGATTTTTTTTCCGTATTTTTGAAAAAAATATTGATTTAATATGTTTCCGAAAAATCAATATTAGTTTTTTTTTTCGAAATTTTTTTCTTTCACAATTTTTATTTACTCTCAATTTATTTTTTATTTTTTATTAAAAACTAATTAATTTATATAATTAAACCAGTTTATAAAAGAGAATTAGTTCCAAACCGGTTTTAAACTGAATTTGAATTGTTTTAATTAAATAATTCAGTTCATTAACCATTTAAGTGATTCAGTTTTTTTATTGTGCAATGCAGTTCAATTAACCATATTTTTTAACACCCGTAGTTTTAACCGGTTACAACTGTGTAGAAAAATGGATAAATTTGAAAATAATTGATTATGTTGAGAGTGTAACTGGTTACACATTCAGAGTAACCAGTTACCAATGTTATGTGATTTAATTGTTTAAACAGTTGTAACCGGATATAGGTAATTAATTTTTTAAGCTTTGTTACTTGTATCTCAATCAATTGAAAATTGTTTATATATCATGGAGGTATCAATGAATAAACTAATGACAATGTGTATTTCTCTCCCCTACTTTCTCCATTTTTCACAAAGCTTGTGATTCCAAGTTCTAATATTTGGCATCAAGAGTCTGGTTCAATCCACCAAACACCTAGTGTGCAACATAAATTCAGTCTCCAATGAAAGAATCTATACAAACCTACACATCCTTTATGCAAAGAATTACGACAAATGCTGCAAACAAATGAAGGTGTTTTTTGGCTATCAAGATGTTCTTGAAGTGATCAAGAACGAGGTGAATCCTCTTATCAAATGTGCAACATATGCACAACGAGCAACACATAAGGAAGAAAAGAAGAAATATTTCAAGGTGTTATTTTTTATCCATCAATGCGTGGATGGTGACAACTTTGAGAAAATTAGTGATTGCGAATCATTGAAGCAAGCGTGGGAATTATTAGAGAAGACATATGCAGGGGTTACCAAATCACAAATATAAACTTGAATTGATTCAAATGAAAGAGAAGGATACCATCAATGATTTCACGACGAGAATTATTTGACTAGTAAGTCAAGTAAAAGCACGTGGAGAAACAATCATGAAGCAGTATATTGTCGCAAGAATCTTGTGTTCTTTGATAATAAGATTTGGTAACATAGTCATAGTAATTGATAAATCGAAGAATCTTTCAATGATGAGTGTCGCGGTGAAAATTGGATACCAAGCTATTGATGAGCTTGAATCTAAATTCATTACAACCGAACTTTAATTTGTCCAAAGGAAGGGAAAAATATTGAATTACCCATAATGCAATACAAATGAAAAAGCTAGAGAGTTATAGGTTCGGGGGTTGGTTAAACTTAGGGAAGGTGCTACCATCCTAAGTTTCTGTAGTACTCTACAGGAACCTCTTGTTTTATGTTGGTTTATTGCTAAGGGTTATCTGCTTAAGGATAAAAGACCTAGTGGTTTAATTCTAAGTATACTCGCCAAGACGTCGCATCTTGTGCCTACATATCCTGACGGGAATGGAATCAGAGTAATTGTAGTTCCCCCTAAAGGGTTTGAGGAATTCTTTGACTATGGCCAAAGTTCCTACGGGATAGGGTAGTTGATTGAATGGTTTTAGGAGAAAAGACGAGTTGCCGTTTTAAGGGAGATTACTTAATTTAACCGCCGCAACTTTGTAGGAAAATAGTCTTTACATCGTCTTAAGAGAAGGGCTCAAGTACTCGGATTGTCAACAAGTACGCCTCTATCTCTCTTAAGCGGAAAAGTCCCTACATATTGATTGAATTGTTTTGGGGTAGAAGTTTTATCTCGCTTAAGATGATTAACATCTTATTCTCTAATTGTTTGAATAATGTTTGATTGAGTTGATTTGTTTGTCTAAGTTGCAAAGATAAAGGTCCTCCTTATGGGGTAGGATCTAACTTAAAAGATCGACTTGAATGGGATCAAGGATCAAAGGGGAGTATGATGCAAATGAGATGCATACGTGCAAGTTTTACGTTATGCGTAGGTTCTTCCTTTGGACAGTATGCAATGCGATAAAATAAATTGCAGGAAGGTAAAGGCAGATAAATAAAAGCATACATAAACACATGAAAGCGCTAAAGTGTGTGAATTGTGAGTGTGCGAACTAATCGGAGACGGAGGCGTGCACGATTAACTTTTATGTGGCGTTGATTAATTTTAGGCAAGATTAGCAATCTTAGTTGAATTATACTTACGAGAAGGCGATACCCTTTGGTGAGGTTGATTTTAAGAAAAAAGGTTGAATTTATTTTAGGAAAAAAAGTTGTATTATTTTGTTTTGAGAAAAACAGTTGAATTAGATTATATGGATCGATTTTATGAGAAAATTATCTGATCATTTTAGTGAGATTTAAATTTTAGGAAAAGTTGAGTTAAATTATAAAAATGATTTTTTTGTGAAATCGGATTACTTAAGTTGGATAGAGATAGTTTCTAATAAATAAATTATTTGTTAAATAAATTAGTTATTAAAAAGAAGTTCTATTATTTTAATAAAAGATTATATTAAAATTAAATGAAACAAGTTTTTATTATATTATAAAAGGTTTATTAAATTAATTAAGTAAAAGAGTGAATAAATTGGAATATTAGTTAAAAAGGTTGTTCAACAAAAATAAGTTAAATATAAAAGGGGTGGAATTTAGATAAAATAGGTTTTATTAATTTGTTTAATAAAAACTGATTAGATTTAAATGGGAGAGATTAAAAGTTTTAAAATGGATTAATTAGCAAATTAAGGGAGTTAATGGTGGTTAATTAAGGGGCGGTGGATCAGACGTGGCGCGAGTGCAACGTTATCGTGGATATGCAACGCGATGGTCGCTTGATCTGGTGATCAGGTGAGACGGACGATGATGATGTGCAATGCATAGTGATTGTGGTGCGTGTGCGTGCGTGGGATCATATTACAACAACAAAAATAAACAAAAACAAATCAAAACCCTAGTCCCCCTAATCACTCTCCAATTCGCCGCTGATCTTCTTCTTCTTTCCGCATCTCTCTCCCTCCGATCGGCTTCTTCGTTCGTCATTTTTTACTCCACCGTTCTTCTCTTCATCATTTCTCCGTTCTTCGTCTTCGATTGCCTGTAAAATAAAACAAACATGCACAGTGATTAAAGAACAAGCTTTTACCCACGAACGAGAGTCGACGGCGACTTTTTGACAGCGGCGGCGAGGCGATGATGACTCCTGAGGAGGATTTGAGCTTTGCGGTGATGACAAGTCTCCTTTGGTTTGAGTTTTGAGTGCATCAGTTTTTGCTGCGATGAGGGTTTTTTTCTGTTCTCTTTTGTGGATGTGCTTCGCTGCTTTTATAGAGGAAGAAGATGGGCCTCCATGAAAATCCACTTAAAAAACCTTCCTATTTGGGAGATGGTTGTCTGATCTTATTGATGATTTGGGAGACACCAATTAATTCCTTTTTGACTTTGTCTGATTCTGTCGAGAGGGTATTAGCTCCGGTTTGGGAAGTTCAAATCTTTCCCTTTCGCGTTGATTTGTCAAACTTGGAACCGTATCTCTGACGTATCTGTTGACTTCAATGACTTTCGAATTAACGCTTTTCTTCTTTTTCGCAGGGCAAAGCTTGCGCTTAGAGTATAAAAGCTACCTTATCTGACGCTTGCTGAGAAAGGTGTCGTGGCCGGCGATGACGACATTGCGTCTGAGCTTTGACGAGATTATGGTTGCCTTTGTTTTGATTTCTGTTGCTTAGGTTTCCTCTGTTGCTTGGATTATCTTTGAGCTTGGTAAGAAGTTGGAGACTGTCTCTGTTACTCTTCTGGCCGCTCGAAATGCCTTGCCCGATGATGAGTTGAGTCGAGGGCTGAGTTGCTTCTCGTTCTTAAATCTCAAATTATTTCGAATCAATGTGTTACCGCAAGATAGTGATGGCTGATGTTGCTATTTTTTCCTTGGGCTACGTGTTGTGAAGGGTTTGTATTTGAATTTTCTGCTTGTTATGCCCGATGATGACTGGAGCTGAGGGCTCCGCTAGTCTTGCTGCCCAGCTCTTAGACCTCGCATTATCTTTGGCAATGCTTGTGTCGCTGTTAGTGTTGTTTGAGGCACTGCTATCGAAGTTGCTTGCAACTACTGTTATTGCTCGTTGTTTGATGTGCTGCTCTTGTCATTGATACCTGTTATCTGTAGGTGTTTGCGCTTAATATACTTGTTGATGCTGACATTTCTCTTTTCTTTTCAGGAAAATCGTCAAACTGCCGACTTCAGATATTGCCTTGTCTTATGCCACTGACGGAAGCTGGTTCAAAAACGGTTATGATGACTTCTGTCTGAATCGGGAGTTTAGGATCGTCGCTGTCCTGCGCAATCTCTGTTGCCTATGATAAATTTTCTTTTTATTTGTTCGATGCTAAGTAGGGAGTTGGTGACAGCTTCGATTGTCACCCTTCCGGCTGCTCGAACCTACGCCCGATGATGAAATAAGCTGAGGGATAAACCTGTCTGAGGTTCCCAACTCTTAGGCCTCAACTTACCTTTGCAATGGTTGATAGTTGTACTGCGGTTGATGTTGTTTGATGCCCGATGATAAATTGGACGGAGGGCTAAATTCGCTTTGATTCCCAACTCTCAGCCTTCAAACTACTTCCGTAATTGTTAATCTAAATACCAGTTGTATTGCTTTGACAGGTTATTGTTTTGCGTGCAAAGTGTTGGTGCAGAATGGTGATACGGAGCAGGGCTTCGGGTCAGAGGAAGATGAAGGTAAAACATATTGAAACTTTGAATTACCGAAGATTTGAATTGTGTTTGCCGGTATCGTTGATATTGTGATACACAAACAATGTTGTGCCGTTGTTGATGGTCGGTCGGGTTACTCGCCATGAGGCCAGGATTCCCAGCCTATTTTGCGTATGATTTTACCGTTTCTGGTTGAATCTCTGTTCTGTATCTCTCTTAGGAGTCTGTTCTTTGGATTATTGCAACTTTGTTCCCTTTTTCTTAATTTAATCTGCTAAATTAAACTGCAGGTTAACTTTTGGCCTCATAGCCGTGTGCATAGCTCTTGGATTTTCATGGGTTTGCGGTATTCCGTAGTTGTGCCGTTGTTGATACCGAAGTTGTTGTTATTGAAGTCCAAAGCGAACTGCTGTTGTTGATAAAGGTTCGAACAACTGCTGCTGCCAAGACCCAAGTATTGAGTGCTGCCACGAGGAACTAACTGGATGGAATAATAAGGATGTATCTTGCGGCTATTCCATGTTATTGACATAATTCCACCAGTGCCTGTGGGTTTTGTGTAGGTTGCTTTAGACATGTTAGTATAGCCTTAGTATTGTTAAAGCAAGCTCTTTGATTCTTCCTCAAAAGTTATAAGTTCGACTTCCAATAAATGTTCCTTCCATATTAAGTGTCCCTTTGAGGAGCTAAAAATCTCCAATTAAGAACACATCTTTGTAATGAATTATGCGATAACCTGTAGTTGAAGTGAAACAATTTCACACTGGTATTTTTCCTATTTCCAATTTAAAATGCATTATTGGATTGACTTTGAATTTATGGAGGAAGGCTGTAAACGCCAGTGATTATATTTGCATTCTTTAAGTCCTACACCTTGTAAAGAAAACAGTTGCTTTGCGTTAAAATTGCTCTTCGTAATCGTAGACCTTTTTTAATTCTAACGAGCTTCAATTCTTAGAGCGCTTTGAATAATATGCTTCGATCTAATTCGGATCTCAAACGTTTGCTACCAGTATTCTAAGTAAACTTGTAAGTGTGAATCTTATTGACATAACTCTGCTATAACCCGTCTTCACCACTGATAGCATATTATTCTCAAATTGGTTTTCCGTACTCGAAGGTTTACATGGTCTTGATTTTGTTATAAGAGCTAAACTTGAACATAAGAGTGTCACATCAAGCAAAGTATTCTCATATAAACATATCCTTTGTCACCCTCCATCATGATTTGGATTTTATAGAAACTCCTTTAATGGCTCCTAGTCAATCTTAGAGTCCTGAATCATTTGGTCTTGTCTTAAATTCCAGTATTTCACCAATGATGAACCCATTTAAACCACGTGAGATGCACCAAATGAATTCAGAGTAGCTATGAGCCGAACTCTGCCGCCATAAACCAAATAACACCACTTGATTACATTGCAAACTTTGGATTGAAAGCATATGTGAGTGAACCTCAATTTCTTGAATCCACACTATCTTGCACTAGAAAGCTTTATTTAAAGGGATGTAGGCGTAAGAATCGACTTGAGACGTCCTTAAAGTAAAATGAACCTGCACACACTCGTTAGTCGCACTTAAAAGTAGAAAGGTAAAACGTAAGCATACACACAAGGAGGTGGGATCTTAAGGTCAAAAATTAGGGTGTGATAATGAGTAAAGATGAGCAAGCCCAGCCCCACCCCGCCAAAAAAAGGCGGGGTAGGCAAGCCCACCAAGTGGAAATGGGCATAAAAATCTAGCTCGCCCCGCCAAGATGACGGGTTGGCGGGCAGCGGACTTGCCCGCCTACTTTTTTATTTATTTATTTTTCATTTTTTAGTAGATGAATATGCTTGTTTTTACATTTCAATTAGATTTTTTACTTATTTTTTAGAACAATTTTTATATAGCATCTTTTAAACAAATTTTACTTCAAAAAATATTACATATATTCTCATATAAATGTATAAAATAAAACCATGAAGAATTAGAATTACTAGAATTAACTAAAAAATGCGGGTTTAAGGTGGGACAAGCTGAACGAATAGGTGCAGCGGTCTTTCGCAAGTGACGGGTTTTGGCGGGGCGGGTGGCGGTCTTTAGCATGGCGGTAGGCAGTGGGTCCAAAATTCTAACCTAACCCGCCATTTTATGGCGGGTGCACGGGCCGGCCCAGCGGACCACGACCCGTTTTGCCACCCCTACTTAAAGCACATGAATAAAGGATGGAGGAGAGAAATCGTGATAAGGAAAAGGTGGAGATCACTTTGTAAGACCGTTTCAATGATAAAAGACAAGAAGACGAAGGGAAAATGTCCCATGAAGAGTAAAAGGAATTCTCATAATTTTGATGGAAAATAATCCCAAAATTCCAATAATTCGACTTGTCAAAACGGTGAAAGCAGATGCAACAAAATGGCGGTCAAGACAAGAGCAAGATGCAATGCTTTGTTTGTCAAAACTTCGATAATTTTACAAGAGAATGCAATGCGAACAAGAAGGAACCTTGAGTGAATGAAGCCAAGGTTGCAAGATAAGTGTTTAATGAGGAGAATACTTTATTGGTCATGATCACAGAAGAGGAATGCAACAACAACAGACTGTCGGACAAAATACAATAAAAGTTTTAGAAACACTATAGAATCAAGATGTAACCGATTACCTATACGCTGAAACCAGTTACATACAGAAGAAAATGTCAAGATGTATTCATCGAGAGAAGAGATGGTAAATATTCTTTGATAAATGATGTGTTGTATATTCCCGGAATTAAGTGTAATTTTCTAAGTACTAGCTAATTACTTGAGAAGGGTTACAAGGTTCGTATGGAGAACAAGGCGCTACATATTATGGGTGCAAACTGGGTTTTGATCCTATAGAACTTTCAAAGTTGAGTTGAAGTTTATGGAGCATAAGTGTCTTGCTACAACGGCTAGTCGAGAAAAGTGGATATGGCACTATAGGCTTAGGCGTCTCAACTTTAGAGATTTCAATGCCTTGCAAAGGAAGTGAATGGTAAAGGGGTTGTCATTGATCAACATATTGGCTGAAATTCATGAAGAATGCACGAAAATGAAGTAACACAAAGGTAAATTCATCAAGGATGCATGTTGTGGAACCAAGCATCACCTTGAGGTGGCGTATTCCGATGTGTGTGGACCGATGCAAGTTGATTCATCTAATGGTTATAAATATTTTGTTAAATTCATCGATGATTATATTAGAAATCTATGGACATATCTATTCAAGAGAAACGGTGAGGTATTCGAAGTGTTTAAGAAGTTCAAGTCCATGGTTGAGATTCAAAGCAGTCATAAGCTCAAAGTTCTCAAAATGGGTGGTAGAGACGAATATGTCTCAAATGACTTTGGGGGGTTTTATGATCAAGAGGGGATAGTACATGAGTTAGTACCACCCTTTACACCGCAGTAAAACAATTTGTTGAAAGGAAGAATCGGTTGATTATGAACATGGTGAGAAGCATGTTGAAAGGGAAGAACTTGTCGAAAGGGCTATAGGGAAAAACGCTATCCACGACTGCCTATTTGTTAAATAGGTGTCCAAAAAATAATCTTGAGAAGATAACACCGGAAGAGGCGGGTTTCGATTCAAATCGAATCTAGATCACTTGAAACTTTTTGGTTCCATAACGTATCAACATGAGCTGGGACAACTTAGAAAGAATTTGGATGATAAGGGAAAATTGATTATACTTGTAGGGTATCACTCTATCGGAGGTTACAAGTTATACAATGCAGAAAACAAAAGGTTTGTAATCAGCCGAGACATCATTTTTG
The DNA here is from genome assembly GCA_963859935.3 of Lathyrus sativus. Classification (NCBI taxonomy): domain Eukaryota; kingdom Viridiplantae; phylum Streptophyta; class Magnoliopsida; order Fabales; family Fabaceae; genus Lathyrus; species Lathyrus sativus. Next base: position 893,091,545 of record OZ012735.1, on the reverse strand, counting down.
ACGAGATAAATAAGTTGCAGCACCATGTAAATGGTTACCAGAAAATTGTAACCGGTTACAGTAATGAAAATCCAATTTCTGCATAAATGTCCCAAGTTGAAGCCCAAATTGAAGAAAATGCAAGAAAATCAACAAGTGTATTTATCACTCACAATTATAATCTCTTTATTTCTCTCCCCCACTCCCTCCCTCTCCGCACTCAATTACTCCATTTTTTACCAACCTTATGATTCTAAGTTCTAACATATATGAATTCCTTTCATTTTTGAAATGTTATTTCATATTTTAAGGCCCAAATGAACCTTCTTCATTCCTTAGTATTGCGAATTATTAAAATGCTATATATTCGACGCATGGGAAGATTAGTGATAAGGAAGTTATTCTCCATGTTAACAATTACACTTATTTGATGCTTAATATACTTATGATATCAATGGTTGTTCAAAATTTACATGGTTTCGCCCTAATTCCTCTACTTATTGATATAAACATTAAAAAATCTCCATCCTGAACTTTAAAGAAGCACATGGATAAATTCAGCTACATGTTGTACTGTTTGATCAAACTTGTCATTTCCTCTAAGCACTTGGATACTTGATCACATAATGCGTTCGTCCCATACGGTTCATTCCATTTTGGTCCTTGCTTTACTGCCTATTCCTACCTAAAAATCTATTTGGATGCATATATTTAAAGGAATGGGATTCAACACAAACATGTTCAAACACCAAAATTTGTTTGAAGTCCAAAGTTGGGTAAAGTTGGAGCAAGTCTCTCAAACCAAGTCATAGGTCCTTATTATAAGACATAATTTGTTTTGTTTAGCTTGTAAATCATTTATGCGTTTGAGTTGGTAAATCCATGTGGTTTTTTTTTATAGGTTTCCTTTTCAAGCAACTAATTTAGTGATACTAACTTTTGTTTGTAACAAGTTTGACAACCAAATAAAAGGCCTTTTGAAGCCATAACTTTGTTTTTGATGAAATTCCTTTGCCACAAGATTTTTTTTTTTATTTTTTTTTAGAACAATTTTATATGGGTATGTTTGATTCTAAACGACCACTTACAACCAATATGGGTATGTTTGATTCTTTTGTGCTAGCTTATAGGATGTAGGATCAAGTTCGGTGAGGATGAGGGTGATTTGACCAGTGTACCAAATTGTTACAAGAAATCAATATTAAAATTAACATTGAACAAAAATATTTCTTAATCGGTTTGAGAGACATGATAAAATATAAACAACAAGGATGAGATTGCCTGACTTGGGTTTTCCTTTGTACTCCTTTTGTAACATTTCTAATTAAATTTATTATTCTACATAATTTCTCTTTCCAAGATTATTTAATCATAATCTCTTAGTAATTAAACCTATAACAATTTAAACGAATTTCCCAATCACTTGGTAAATTATAATTTAAGGTTAACCAATTATATTTAACATGATTATTTGGGTCGGAAGGGTTTAATCATGTCTAAAGGTAATGGTAGATTTATTCAAACAGATTTCTTGCGAACAATCTCTAACCTCTTATTAAAGGTTACTTGCAGGATCGGCTACAAAATCCTAGACTTAGTGTTAAGTGTGAAATGTTTATTTAAGTGTTTTAGGTTTGAAATGGTAGACAAGGAATTAAAGAATTTGCGTTTGTACAACTGAGATAAAGAAATAAGAAAAACAAGACAAAAACTGCAAAAGAAAAGTGAATTGAAAAAGAAATTTATAATGTAAATGGCTTGAACGTAAATTGGACGCATGCATACATTTGTGTAGAAATGACTTGTTTCTCTTAAATGCTAGTACTTTGAGTTTTTTTTTTTGCAATATTACAAAATGTGAACTTTGAAACCGAAACTAAATTCCACTTAAATAGGCATAAAAAATAATTTTTGTTCTGTCGTCGACTACTCACAACTTGCCACGCCTCCATCCATGCACACCCACTTTGTTTGTAACTTCCCCACGTTCTCATCAGTTGCAAAATCTGCTCGTTGTAGATTTGCTTCGACTTTGGTCTGAAGGGACGTTCGTCTAGATTGCTTCGACCACGGTTTGAAGGGTCTTCTGTCAAGCTTTTTTCGACTACGTTGGCCCATTTCGACGCTTCTTCGTTTGTGATGCAAATTTTCTCCCTTTGATTCACTTCTCTTTTCTTATTCGAAATTTTCCAGCTAACAAGTTGCTCTTCTAAAAGGTCAATTTCGACCGAGATTATCTTCGACTGAGAAATGGCATTTTATTCTTGTCAAATTTTGACTTTATGTCCAATCTGCTGACACCACCCGTAATGATCACAACTTTCTGCGTCATGATTTCCAAGGAGAACTCCATCACTTTTCATCATGATTTTAGATATTCTCTAGGTCGTGGGTTTCTCGGCTACTCCCAGTAGCTTTCCCACTACAGTGAAACAAAATAGTCTTAACCGTCATCGACTGCCACATGACCATCATTACCGTTTGAATTTTGTGCTTATAAATACTCCTTCTCCTTATTTCAATTTTTTCCCTCTTCTTCTTTGCGCTCGTTTTCTACAACTTTCAGAGAAAAAATCTCAGAGAAACGCAATCTTCTTCATTTTCTTTCTCTTCCTTCACATTGTTATGGCTTTTACTACTCACAACACTGGTAACAACCATACAACCTTCATCCTTACTGAAGAAGAAGGTCTAAAAATCATTCCTCAACCAATGTTAAATGATAAATCTATGGTGACGAATTGGCAGCTAAAGATGCTCATTCCTTTCATCGTTACTGAGAAAATTGTTACCTTCCATGGGCCATATCCAGATGAAAAGACACACCTTAACAAGGTTCAAGAATACTTCCCTTGTTATACTTTCGCATTCCACCTGCTTTCGAGAATAAGGGTTCTCTCGACTTGAAGTTCATGGATCCAAATGCCAGGTTTTTTCGGTCGATGCCTACTCCTGGCAACAAAGACTACTTGGTCTGGCTCGACAGAGTTCAAAGCAAACGTCAAGAACAATGTAAAACAGCTGGCATCTTTAACGCCATCCAGATATCGAGACATGCTCACAGAGTCAATCCATGTATGTTTCTTGCTTCAATTTACTTTTGGGAAGGTTTGACTAACACCTTCCAACTTCCTTGTGGTATGTTAACTCCTACGATGTTCGACATGGCAGCCATTACTGGCCTATCACCTTTGGGGAAATTTTTTGACCCAACTCTTTCGACTGAAAATACTTTTTCTTTCAGTCGTGCATGTCTCAAACACTACGTCGAAGACCACCATGTCCAAGATTCTGAGGAAGTTTTCGATAGGGAACACATTGCTTTCTTAACTATTTGGCTCTCATACTATATGTTATGTCCTGGCTCTTTCTAGATAGCTAAGAGCTATATTGGTTTGTCTATCTAGATATATGAGGGTCGACTAGTTTCCTTGGGAAAACTTCTGTTGGCGTACCTTTATCACTCTTTGGGCATTTCTTCTCTGAAGCTAAAGCTCCTTCACGCCACTTCTAAAACCTTGAATTTGTCGGGCCCCATATGGCTGCTGCAACATTGGCTGAATGCCACCTTTGAATATCAACTAGGTGCTCCTGTGTCGGAGCGTATTATGTATTTAACATAGAGCCGACCTATTAAAGGCATGAGGCTTGTATTAAATACTCGTCAAGAAATTCCTAACATGTTCATTTTTATAAAGTATATTGATATGTTTGTCGAAGCCACTACTTTGTTTTCGGTCATGGCTCCCTTCGTGGATCGAAGCTTTGGCCCGACTTGATTTAGAGATCCTTTCCCTGGTGTTGCTCCAAAGTTTGCAGCATAGTCGAATATTGTGTGGAGAGCATTTTTTACTCCCACAATGCTATCTTTTAGTATTGAAGCTCGGTCGAAGGGGTATGGGTTCATGAACTACCAATCCAATATAATGGCTCAACAACTTGGTTTGAGCCAAATGCTGCCAAAGTCCCTAGTATCCCATTCGAATGACATCGTGTGGGCTGGTCGACAGCTAAATACTGACGGCCATGTAGCTTGCCTCAAATTCCACAAGAGAACCCAACACCTTGAACTTCTTGTGTTCAAGTTTCAACATTCCTTCTTCACCACCAAGGATTCGACACATGGTGGTCTGTATACTAGCGTCAGTATTTCTCCAGCTCCGCTTTCCTCCAAAATTTGATTGAAGCTTTCCCCATTCTAGAAGGAAGCCCACCATCTGCCAAGTCGACAATGGATGCTTCCGTCGAAAACACACAAACTGCTGACGTTGATGAGGCTCAACCAAAGAAGGTAACCAATGTTTCACCAAATCTCTTTTGTTTAAAAGTAGAATAAACTGACTGTTTTTCGTACTTGTCTTCTAGGGTCGAAAGTGTGCTCCGACTTCTTCACCAGCCCGAAACAAGCCTCCGAGGAGACAAAGTCCTCTTCAATTTTGAAACCACATGTATGATGTGTTTTGGTATCTTATGATGTTTACTTCGACGACCCTCTTACGCCTCTTATGGCTTAGGTATTGGAAGAAGCGCCATCTGTTGAAGGTGAATCCTCTAATAGCTCCACTCACTCCTAAATCTTCTCTTCTATGAAGGCTTCGATGCCTAATCAAGTCACTCAAGCTAAGAAGAAAAGAAATGTTTTTCTTAAGAAATCGGCTTAAAAAACCGTCTCTTCGAGCGCCAAACCCTCTAGTCCTAACAATCTTACTTCGACCTACAAATTTGTTGGTCATGAATATCCAACTCCGACTCCTCTTCCCCAACCAACAACTCCTGAGGTATTGAATGTTTCCATTATCTAACTGCGTGAGTTATTTCTTGATATTGACTTTGGATTCTTTCTATAGGGACCACCTGTTAAAGATCTGACGGAGACTTCAACCCACTAGTCCCCAAAACCATGATGATTTTCAAGGTTTCTCGGCCAAAGATAATTCGGATCCCGACACACACATTGATGCAAATCAGGAGCCTTCAACTATTGTTGCTAGAAAGATGCCTGGCGAAGGCAATTCAAATCCATAAGCTTCTGCAGAAGGTGCCCCCAACCCATTCTTATAAGACACTAATTCCAACAGCTCCCTTAGTCAAGAAGAAATTCTGGATGTGAATCAGAAGAACCCAGTTGATACTTTGCAAAGACTTTAGAGGCTTCGACAGGTGCCAACTGACACTCAGACCTCTGGCTCGACTCCCACTCCTATGTTAGAAATGGATGCTTCTGTTACACTCAAACTCCAACAACTCAAAACATATCTATTTGAGGGTGAAATTTTGGTTGTTGTTAAAGAGGAAGCTACTCTGGGGGATGATGTTCTAAAAAATTTTGACGAAATCTTTCACCACAACATTCTTGATTCTGTGGCTCGATACCTGATTGAGTTTGAGGCCTTTTTCATTCAGGTTGTCAAGGATCTCTCTCTTCGACGGAACACAGATTTTCAAATCAAGACAAAGTCAAATGAGATGAGATTGGAATTGGACTTCAGCGAAGCTTGTGAGAAAAATAAAAAGTTAGGAACGTCTCGATAAACACCGTGCCTTCGACTAGCAAATCTATACTTATCAAGCTCAAATAGACGAACTTAACAAAAAGATTGATGAAGTCAAGCAACAGAAAGCTTCATTGGATTTGTCTGAAGACCTTTCATATCAGGATGTTGTTGACCAGGAGATACTTAAAGGGATTGCTCATGGTAAGAAAGACCTCAAAACCAAAGAAACAATTGCTCAATTGGCGGAGAGGAATGCCCTTCTCGACAATAGGATTGCTTATGAAAAGACTCTGTTTGAAGACTTTAAGTATAGATTTCCTGCTTAGTTATTTTTATTGACGAGACGATGTAATTCTTTTTTAACATTTTGACTGCCATTTTGGTTTTATTCTATTTTGGCCATTATCAATGATATGTTTTATTCCCTTTTTATTTGAATCTCTTGGAGCATTGGTTTATATTTTTTTCAAATATTTCCTGTTTACCCTTAAAACTCGTTGATCAAAACTTAGTTCTTAAATTTCATAGACATTATTCGTAAACGTTTGGATCACTTGAAATGGTCCTTCCCAGTTTGGTGACCATTTTCCTAAAGTTCAATCTCTTCGATCAAAAGGTAGGACCACCTTCCAAACGTAATCATTCACTGCGAAGGTTTTTACCCTAACCTTTTTATTATATGCTTTCGCCACCCGTTCTTTTTATTGTAACAACACATCTAACGCATCCAACCTTTCCTCGTCCAAGTCGACGGTCTCGTCGAACATCATACTCCAATATTTTTTTGATAGAATTTTGTTTTGTCGTTGTATCCTAATTGATTGTAAACATATTTCCACTGGAAACACAACACTATAACCGAATTTCAAACGAAAAGGCGTTGAATTCGTTGCCTCTTTAGGGGATGTTTGACATGTCCATAAAATTTGATCTAGTATTTTGTGCCAATTCTTAGGCTTTTTGGAAATATCTTTCTTGATCAGCTCAATGATTACTTTGTTAGTTACCTTGACTTGACCATTTTCTTGGGGGTAGTAAGGTGCGGAGGTGATTAATTTGAACCCTGTTTCGGCTGTAAACTCTTGAATCTTTTGACCAACAAACACTGACCCTTGGTTTATGGTAATGGTTTCAGGAATTCCATATCTGTAAATAATGTATTTCTGAATGAATTTGATCACCGCCTCTTGATCTACTTTTACTAGAGGTATGGCCTCTATCCACTTTATGAAATAATCTATACCCACTAGGATAAATTTTTGTTGTTTCAATGAGGCTGGTCGAATTTCACTTATGATATCCAATGCCCACCCTCGAAAAGGCCATCGTTTAATGATTGCGTGCAATTCACTGGCTAGAACGTGCTTAATGTTTGCATGTCTCTGACATTCTTGGCACCCTTTGGCGAAGTCAATACAGTCTTTTAACATTCTTGGTCAATAGGCACCTTGTCGAAATAGTAGCCACTTCATTTTATTGCCAGCTTGGTGAATTCCACATGTCCCACTATGTACCTCTGATATTGCTAGGTACGCCTCTGTATCTCAAAAAAACTTGAGTAGTACACCTTCTTGGGTCTTTTTCAACAATTCATTGCCCATACTGACATAATTTAATGCTCTATACTTTATTTTCCTGTCAGTGTTTTCGACTATATTTTCTAGGTATTCTTTGATTGGCTTCTGCCAATCTGATTTTGTCAAATTGTCGATGGTAAAAACCTCAAAAATCTCAAAGACCTTGTTCAAAGTTTCTCTCCCCCCCCCCCCCCAGCTTTTGGGATTTACATATTTGGTGGCGGTAATATGTTTGACACCACCTTCTCTCTGACTTCAATAAAGTCTCTGAGCATCCCATTCGACACCTTATACCTAGATGCAATCTATGCTAATTCATTAGCCTCTTGATTCTCTATTCTAGGCACATGTGTGATGCTGACTATCTCAAAGTATTCCAGAAGTTGTTTTGCTATTGCGAAACACTCTAACAAATTCTTTTTAATGCATTTATATTCTCGTGTAATTTGCTTGATCACTAGCTTCAAATCACCCTTTATTTTAACCTTCTTTGCCCCTAAATCTTTTAATATCTTGAGGCCATTAATTAGGGCTTTATATTTTGCTTCTTTATTGGAACATCTTCCATCTACTTGACACTTGAACTTCGTCGAAATTTCTTTTGGCGATAATATTAAGACTCCAACACCAGTTTCGTTTTTATGACTTGACCCGTCAAAGTACAACTTCTAAGGGTATGTGTCGATCATGTTTAGTGACAGCTTGCTATTGCATGATCTACAATGAAGTCTTCTACAATTTGGCCTTTCATGGCCCTCAAAGGCATATATGTCAAAGAGAATTCAGTTAATGCAAGTGCCCATTTCCAAATTCGGCTATGTAAAATGGGTTTAGACAACTTATGTTTAATAACATCAAAATGAAACGAAACATAAACATCAACTGATTTTATATATTACTTTAATTTCATGCATGAAAATTACAAGCATAGGCACAATTTTTCAATCATACTGTACCTAGTTTCAGCATCTATTAAGATTTAACTAGGTAGTAAATGGGTCTTTCAACGCCACTATCATCCTCTTGCGCTAACATACTTCCTATGGTCGACTCAAACGCAACAATATATAATTTTATACTCTTATTTCTACTATGGGCAATAAAATAGAAGGCTTTGTGAGATATTATTTGATGGCGTCGAAAGCCTCTTGTTGCTTTTGTCCCCTGTGGAAATCACTTTCTTTCTTGATTTTGAGTAATGGCGAGAAAACCTTTGTCCTGCCACTTAGATTCAATATGAATCTTCTCAAGAAATTTATTTTCCCTAACAAAGATTGTAGTTGCTTCTTTGTCGAAGGAGGTTGGAGATCCAAAACTGCCTTTGTTTTGTTTTGGTTTATCTCGATGCCTTTTTTGTGCAATATGAAACCTAGAAAGTCTTGTGCATGTACACAGAAAGCACATTTCAGTGGATTCATTTTTAATCCATATTTTCTCATTCTCTTGAAGAAGCGTCGAAGATGGTCCAAATGACCATTTTTAGATGAGGATTTTATCACAATGTCATCGATGTATACCTGCATGAACTTTTCTATAAAATCATGGAACATAGCATTCATAGCTATTTTATAGGTTACTCCAGCATTTTTTAAACCAACCGACATCACAACCCATTTGTATGTTCCCAAAGTCCTTGGGCATCGAAACGCCATTTTGGGTACATCATCTTCTGTTATGAAAATCTGGTTATAGCCAAAATATCCATCAAGTAGGCTAAGATATTCGAAACCTGCGGCTGAATGGACTAACATTTCTGCCACTGGCATCAAATACTCATCTTTGGAAGTTGCCTTGTTCAGGTCTCTAAAATCTATACAAACTCGAAGCATTCCATTTTTATTAATAACAGGTACAATGTTAGCTAACCATTCGACATACCTTGTAGTTCTAATAAACTGGCTTTTGAGCAGTCTTTCGATTTCTTGCTTAATCTTCAATGTGATTTCTAGAGCAAACCTTCGAGGATGTTGGTTCACTCGCCTTTTCCCTGGTTGAATAGGTAAGCAGTGTTCCACCATGCTTCGACTCAAACTAGGCATCTCACCATAATCCCAGGCAAAGCAATCTTTGTATTCTTTCAATAATTCGACCAATTTCGCCTTCATTTCTGACCCAAATTTAGTGTTTATATAAGTTCGTCTTTTGTGACTCCATATCCCAGATCTATTTCTTCGAGTGGATCTTATGCCTGCGTTCTCTGCAATTCATTCAATTCATTCTCTGCAATTCATCTCTCAAAGGTTCATTGTCGTAGATATATTCTAGCCTCTGGCTTTGTAAAGCTGATGTTTGGCCTTGTTCGCCATCTTCAAGTTCTTCGACTTTAGCTTCAACAGCCAGGTTTTGTAGTCTCTCGACTTCTAGTGTCGATTTCCTTATATTTTCAGCCAAATAGGCCAAAATTAGAGCCAGACTTTCAGATTGAGTGGTCATCTTCATCGACCTCAAACCACACCGTAGGTGGATTCACCTCTTTAGGCTCTATTGCCTCCTCAGTATCCCAGATATACCCATAGTCAGGGTCTAGACTCAGGAAACGATTTGTATTTTTGACAAAGGTGTAAACTTATGATTCGCCATCACAAGGTGCAACATTTTCCAAATGTTGTTCGAAGGATTTCTTCACGCCCTTCGCCTCATCGATTCTGTAGTAACTCTGATCGGCTTCGATATTCACTCCAATGCCATCTTTTCTCTAAATGATTAACCTTTGGTGTAAGGTTGATGGCACTGCTCCTATTCTGTGGATCCATTCACGTTCTAACAGGAAATTGAAGTATGCTTTGGAGTTTATCACCATGAACAACGTCGGTCGGGCAGCTGTACTGATATGTTACTGTTCTTTCCTTCATAGTTGGATAAAAAGATGTTGTGTTATCGAAGATCATCGTCACACTTTCCCATCTTTCTGAAAAGGCATGAGGCATTAAATTGATAGTTGCCCCTTGTTGCACCCTAAAATTTGACCAACCGGGTCCCGTATTTGGTCCATGTTTCGACGCATGACTACATTCGCATTCGCATATCGCATACAGTGCATTTTTTCAGTTGTTTTGATTTTATCGGGATCACAGCCCTCTTCTCGCGTTTCAGGTGTTTTTAATCAATTCAGATAGGTAGAATCATATTTTCGGGAAGCTGTGCTCTTCCCAGTGTTTTCAGCTCACGCTGTTATTTTTAGGGATATTTCGGTGTCCGTTTATTTTTACCGGTTATTCCGGTGCGCTCTCGTGATCCTATTTGTCGTTCTGTGCTGTTTTTGTTCCCTCTGGAATTATTAGGATTTTATTAGATATTATTAGCATTTTCTAGAATTTAAGTAGATTCTTTTAATATTTTTAATAGATTTTGATAGCTTTTAAATGTTTTTAGAATAATATAGAATATTAATAGATTTTTTAATAGGTTTCTAGATATTAATTTGTTTTATTTTGTTTTAGATATTAAATAGGTTAAATAGATATTAATAGTTTTCTTTTTTTAGAATGTTAATTGTTAGATGTTAATTAGTAATATAGGATATTAGAATATTAAATAGATTAGAGTATTAATTGTGTTTAGTTTTAATTAGAGTTTTTAATAATTAGGATTTAGATTAGTCTAATTTTCAGTTTAGCATCTAATGGTAGTTTTAATTAGTTAATGGTGGTTTTTTAGTCTTAATTGCATTTTAATCAAGTTTCCAATTAGTTAATTAGGTTTTCAGTTTTTAATTGAGTATTAATCTGCTTTAATCCATATTAGTTCAGCTAATCCTCATATTGGGCTTTTTATCCAGGTATTTTCGAGTAAGGCCCAGTCTGAGTCCAAAAATCCTTGCCAGCAATATCTAAAGTTCAGCACACGTGTACGCAAAGGGGGAGCCACATCATAATTTCCACTTCACTCTCAGAGCCACACCTCACCCTTCCCCCTCTCTCTCTCTCTGCCACGCCACTCACACGTGTCCCCTCCTCTCTCCCTCTCCGCACCGCGTGGCTCCCATCCAATTACCGTTGCCATCTACACCAGCCAAGTGTCCTCACCAGAACCTCACCGGTTGCATGGCCGGCGGCCATGCAACCACCACCCCCAACCTCGCCGGCCACCGTAACTGACCAGTAACTTCTTCCGGCCACCGCAGCAACTCGCCGGAAACTGGAAAAATTCCAGAAATTCATCCTCTTCTCTGTTCATCACAAACTCCGATCTAACTTCATCCTATTCCCAGAAAATCAACCTCAATGATAACTGATCGCCACCGTGTTCTTCCCGATCTCCCATGTTCATCACAAACTCCGATCATTAATAATCTTCAATGGATCTCCGAAAAGAGTTCATCTAACCTCCAGATCCAATTCCAGATTTCGTTCAGGATCCTCAAGAACATGCAGGATTGTTCGTCGTCTTCTGGAAAATGGTTCATAAACTTCATCAGTTTTCCTCAGGTCCAGAAGCGTTCATCATCATCATAAGAACCTTCAAGTGTTCTTCGACCAGGTTCCAGATCCTCATCCATGCGCAACGCATTTTTCCAGAAAGAACATCAAGAATCTTCATCGAAGTCCTTGAAGTTCATATACTCCAGAAATCCAACGATCATCAAGAAACACTTCAAGAACCTCGTCTTCCTTCAGAGATCTCCCTCGACGTTCATCAACCTTCAACTTCTTCGTCACCGAATCTGGATCCAAGCGTCAATCGTCTTCGTATCAACGTCACACGAGTCTTCTTTACTTTATTCAACTAGTAAGATCCTTCAGTCTCACGATCTTCAACATGCAAGCCTTCTGTTAAGCTTAAATCCTCTGATTTCGTCCTTTCAATCTCCTTCGAACAAATGACTGCCAAGGTATGAAGGCTCTGAAGCGTGATTCACATCCTTGTTTCCGCTGTGGATATCCTCAAGATTCATGGTGCGCAAAACGACTCCATTAGAGGACCTCCGTGAAGGTTGAATAAAGAGTTTGAGGGAAGTCTGAGTTGGAGTGAACGGTTAGGGTTGAGAGGGAGATGACGTTGAACGAAGGAAATGGTGGAGACGGTGCGAGGGAGAGGGTGACCGGCGGCGGCGCACAGAGAGGAGATAGAACCTAGGTTTTTTTTCCAGAGTGGAAATGGAAGAGTGAGTGAGGGAGAGGAGAGGTCACTCGTGGACTCTTCGGGATTGGGCTGACCTTGTTTGGGCCCAATTGCGTTTTTGGAGTCACACCCCCTGATTCCGTGGCACCCTCCGTTTTTTTGTTCTTGTGTGAGCTAATGGGCTGGGCCCAATGCGTGGTTGCTGGCAACACCCCCTGTTTCATTCCAGCGCCCCCTCCCCAGTTTTTTTGATTATTTTTTCTGGGTTGGGCCCGTTTATTTTTCTGCAGATTGTAACCCCCTTCTACTGCAACGCACCCCCCCCCCCTTGTATTTTTTGTTTTTTTCTTATTTTCTTTGTTTAGAGATTTGAAAGAAAAGAATATTGAAAAAGAAAAAAAAAAAGAATATATTTGAAAAGAGAAAAGAATATTGGAAAAGAATATATGAAAAGAAAATATGAGAAAAGAGGATATTTGAAAAAATATTTTGAAAAAGAAATATGAAAGAAAATGTGAGATAAGATATTGAAAAAATAAGAAGGAAAAATACTTGAAAAAGAATATGTGAAAAATCAAGAAATAAAAAGATATTAGTTTATAGATTTTAATATTTCTTTTAGGATATATTTTTCTTCATAGAATTCTTTTATGCCTTTTAGGGATAGTTTTAAATGTCCATCTGTTAGGGGACTTTTTACACTTTTAAAGGTAGTTTTAGAAGTCCACTTGTTAGGGGACTATTTTCCATTTGATTTTTTCCAGGATAGTTGGATAGTTTTTTAGGAGTTTATTTTCCGTATTCAATCATTGTAACCATTTTTCAGAATATTAATAAAACGAGATTTGAGTTGTGGTCCCGAAGTAGCCGAACTACAGCTGCTCTGATTTCTTGTACCAGACGAGAATATGTAGGCATAGGATGCGATATCCTAGTGAGCACACTAACAACTAACCTTTTGTTCTCTCGCTGCTGTGCGATCGAGACTTTCCCGCTGACGACTAATTGTTATCCCTTTCTCTTGCCCGAGTGCATTTGAGACCAGACCGTAGTTTTAGTTCCCATAGGTTCCCGTACCTTTAAAAACCAGTTTAATTTCTCATTCCTGTGTGAGAACGCCCTGTTTAGCCGTAGTTAGCCTGAACTACGTAAGCTCTGATCTTCCATGCAGTGTGGAAGTACGTAGGCACAAGACGCGAAGTCTTGGCGAGCCAATTTACTGTAGTTTCCCGAACTACGTTGACTCTGACTTTCTCTCTTGAGAATACGTAGGCATAGAGTGCGACGCTCTATCGAGTCAATTCCCTTCCGTTTAGATTTAGCAGCCGTAGATAGATTGTTTTTGCATCCTTTAGACAAACCAAGCAAGCGTGGATCCCGTCGAGTACGACGGACGTGAGGGGTGCTAATACCTTCCCCTTGCGTAACCGACTCCCGAACCCAGGTTTTGGTTGCGATGACCATACCTTTCCCGTTTTTTGCGAGGTTTACTTCGAGCGTTTCCTTTCCCTCCGTTGGGATAAATAACGCACGGTGGCGACTCTTCTGTCAGCCGGCGCCGATTTTCGCAGTAGCGACAGCTGGCGACTCTGCTGGGGAAAACATCCCCTGGCTGCTAAGGACTACGATAGTCCCCATGCATGTGGGATCCAACGTCCCCTAAGAGAGACAATCCTAGCGCTTGTTTGCTTGTCTTTTGGGTGTTTATTTCTGTATTGCTATTATCTGTTGCCGTTGTGCTGGGGAGGGTGATATTTTGAGTGATAGCCGGACCTGGGCTGCTTGAGTATGCATTTAGACGTAGTTGTGGAGATTAGTGGGCGAACCTATTTGCTGAGCAGGCAAGAGTTCCCCACGAAATTCACGCTCAGACGAGGTTCTCTCCGAGGTGCTTCTTTCCGATCCTAAGGATCTGAGGGGAGTCCAGACGTGAGGATTGTCGACTCTGGGGACCGATCAATTGGAAGTCATCTAAGTGAGGCCTCTTCATGAGATGACGATGCCGCTCCTTCTGGGAATCGTATCATTCCTCATGAAAGTCTGTGACGCTGATGACCGTACAGGATGTCGTGCCTTAGGTCCATACCCGTGAGTGGGGGGGTTTTTGCGAGAACTTGACTTCCAGCCTACCCGCTATCTTGGCGTTCTCTTTTAGAGAGAACGTACTTCGTCAACAGTACGGCAGTACTCAGAGCGTGCTGTGGGAGCTGTGATCCCGTGTTTGTTGCTGCATTGCATTGCATTGCATTTGCATCTTTGCATCATATTGCATAGCATTTCTCCAGCTGGCCAGAGCTCTTATCCAGCCGTTGTTTGATTTCAGAAGGTGATTATCCGGTGATTGGTCTGAGCAACTGTGGATTGTTAGAAGACGACCAAGGGGTTAAAACGGATCAAGCAGAATCAAGCAGTGCCGTCAGTTGAAAGTTGCTGATAGTCATGTCAGGAAACGACTTCCAGATTGCTGATGCCTTGTCAGACTTTATTATGACGACCAATCCTTTGTATGATTCCACGTCTGACGAAGGCTTTCCGCAAGTGAATAACCTTACTGCAGCTCAACTTGTGCAGACTTCTGTTAGAGGCCAAAATCTGCACCAACAATTTGTCATCCCAAGTGAACGTTCTTCTTCTGATGTCGCGAATTATCAGAATGTTATTCCTGCTGGTTTGATCTCCCGAAGAGAAGTTCCAATAGTGAGGACTAATAATCCATTAGCTCTTGTGCAAGCTAAGAGGTTGCACGCATTGGAGGAACAAGTCAAAGCCCTGGAAGTTAAGAACGATGTTGGTCTCAATGCTTCAGATATGTGCTTGGTTTCTGACCTAGTGTTACCTCCTAAATTCAGAGCGCCGAAGTTTGAAAAGTATAAAGGAGATAGTTGTCCGAGGCTACATTTGGTGATGTTCTGCAGAAAGATGACTTCGTTTGCGCAAAACGACAAGTTGATGATTTACTGTTTTCAGGACAGTTTGATTGGGGCATCTCTACGTTGGTATATGCAGTTAGAGAAGGATCAGATTCGATCATGGGTGGATTTAGCCAGAGCTTTCCTGAAGCGGTATGATTACAATATGGACATAGCTCCCATTCGCATGGAGTTGCAATCTTTGTCTATGGGGATCAATGAACCTTTCAAAAAGTATGCTCAGAGATGGAGGGATTTTGCTGCCAGAGTGGAACCACCGATCCCTGACCGAGAGTTAGCAGGCATGTTTGTAGACTCCTTGCCAAGCCCGTACTTCGAGAGATTGCTTGGAGTTTCGCTGGACTTCTCCGAATTAGTGGGAGTTGGAGAACGTATTGAGAATGCTATAAGGATCGGGAAAATTCAGGTTGTCTCAAGCGGTCAGGCTAGTGAAACTGAATCTCTTTACGACTATCAGAAGGAAGAAGGAGTTGTGATCAATGCCATCATGCCAGATGTTGGGTATCCTCGAGATGAATCGGTGAAATCTGTTGGATCAGTATCTTCTATACCTTGTTATGCTGGACAGACAACTGTGCCTGGGGCACCATATCAGGAATCTTATGTCGCTTCCTTTGCAAAGCAACGAACTCGTGGTCAAGGTTATCAGACTCAGCGTCAGAATCAGAATCGACCTCGTAACAACTTGGAACGAAGGAATGGTCCTTCTCATCCAGTTCCTGTGTCGTACAGTCAGCTTTTGCCACAATTGGTCCAGAGTTCTTTGGTGGAACCTAAAGCTCTCAAGCCCGTGCCAGAACCTTACCCTCCTGGATACAATCCCCAAGTTCAGTGTGGTTACCATGGCGGATCCCCAGGACATGCAACTGAAGATTGTAAAGCGTTTCAGGCGAAGGTACAGCAGTTGATAGACCAGGATTGCATTTCCTTTCGAGAAGGACTTCTGTTTGTTCATACCAACCACTCAGCTGCCTAAGCTCGTAGACTCGGAAAATATTCCCTAGCAAAAGCCAGTGGTCCAGACAGGCCGGCGCCCTCAGCATTGGCAGTCCTCAGACTTTATATCATTTGCATTTGTAGTTTCTTTTCTGTTAGTTACTACCTGCTTTTAAACATTGTATGTTTCGAAGGGTGATATTAATAAAGTGACTATGCATTTTTCTAAATTAATCATGTCGTTGTCGCTCATTTACTGCATTGCACTGACACTTACATTTTATTCACTCCACTTTATCACTGTGACTAGCAAAGACTGGAGGGAGGATGACGAAACTAAACTCATAACCGATGATCGTATGCTTTCAAATAAGACCTTGCCGATGACGTACAAGGCATTGTTTCAAATCCCCTAAACACTGGAGATATAAGGAGTTAGTCCCTTGTTAACCACTTCGAGCCAGGAAGTAGAAGTTTTTTCGGACTTTTTAACCCTCACATTTTAACCCGGGGCAGGGTAGTTGTCAGTAGCTTGACCGAGCATTCAAGTCTTACAAAGGAGTGTTGTCTTTCGAGGACCAATCAGTTTATGCCTTTCAAGAGGTCGTACCTCGTCAACCACAGGGGTTAAACCTCACCAATCAGGAGTGAGACAGTTACAATCCTTTCGGAGCAATCAAGACAACCAGTGTCACACGACTTTGTTCCAAAAGAAAGAAAAAGAAAGCCCGCTAAGTAAAAAGAAAGAAAAAGCTGGAAAGCTAATACTTAGGCAAAAATCAGGGCATCCCGCTGGACTTCAGAAAGAAAAAAATCGAAAAGAACTCGAGAGGAGTCAGTCCAGGCAAAAATTAGGGAATCAAAAGAATGAAAAAGAAAGGATATCAATAGAAATTTTTTCCCCAGTAGAGTCACAAAGTCGTGTACACAGACACCGAAAACGAAAAGGAGTAATTATCACTCCGAAAAAAAACCTTGTGAAATTCCTAGTTATGGTTCTTACCATTCAACATACCTCTCGAAGAGGCGAGCGCTTGTGCCAGGTTAACTGAACCTTAGGATCGAAGAACATCACGTAGAAAGGGTGGGTACAAATCAAAATTTGAGCCAAATATCCTTTGTTTCACGAACCGTGAACCCGACCACGATACAACCCTTAAAAGACCTAATTGAGGTAGGGTTTATTCTGAAAGCGCATTACGATAAGGTTGAGTAACCTGACTCCTTCTTGATTTGCTAATCATATCCTTGTTGTGTTTTTCACTGACCACGTAAGCACTACGTTTGAACTTTGGTTCATTCGTCACTCTCAATCATGACATGTAAATGAGTGACAACACAAAATTTTTCAAAATCTGCATGAACACTGCATTAGAATTACCATTCGTGAACAGACGATTTTTAATTGCAGGTTAGTAGTTGACATGAAAGAAATTCCAACAGGGAATCGTCAAGTAGGACCGAATAATCCAGCAATCTGAACCAGGATGGCGTATGTTGTGAAACCCAGTGAATCAGGCGCATTGACTTCCAGTGAGTTCGGAATCAGTTAGTCTGAGGACAAGTCCCGAAGTTTCAGTTGATCAGGGGCAGTATGCTTGAGAAGCAGTTGACCAGAAGTGAGTCTTCTCGAGAGCCAATCAGGGGCAATTATGCAGAACGTGGAGATTTAAAAGCAGATACTTCAGGTGGATAATCAGATCAGGTTAAGTCGCTAGAACGCTCATTCAGGGGCAAGTCACCGCAGAGAATGTTGAAACCAACTGGGTGATAGGGGTTTAATGGAGATTGAATTCTGTTGTGTACAGATACCAGGGCAAGTAATCTCGAGTTCGTCTCGTGGCAAGCTGTTCAGAGCAAGTATTCCCAAGGGTTAGATTGGGGCAAGTTGAGTGCACTGGGGCAAGTTATTCAAGCCAGTCTGTTTATCCCCAGCCGGAGTTGAGTATCGGGGAATCGTGTCATTACCCTTATCAAAAACCTTAACATTTCGAAAAAGGTCTTGCTGTCGTTGGATCATTGACCTGCAGTCTAAACCTGTTGCGTGTCAGTAACCAGTCGTTTCCAAAGTCCAGTTCTCGCCTGGCAAACCGGTAACCAGTTCTCGTCTGGTCATCGTTGCTTCAATCTCTCCGTAAACATCAGTTCCCGTCTGGTGCAGTTTATTGTCACCAGTTCTCGTCTGGTCACCGTTTCTTCAAGTGTTGTATCAGTTCTCGTCTGGTACATGTCATCGCAAAAATCAATTCTCGTCCGGTAACCTATTTTCCTATCAGTTCTCGTCTGGTAGTCTACCTTTGAATGCTAGTTCTCGTCTAGTATTTTCCATATCTTCCACTGTGTACATAGTCCATGTTCATACTAAACCAGTAAAAATAAAAACCTAAAGGTATCTGACACAGTAATTCCCAATGACTCGCATGTTGTCATGTTCCCCGATACGAAGCTCGAAGGATACCAGTGCTCCAATTAATGTTTGAATTCCTTGTGGATGTTGTTAAATCAGAATTGCTACTCTTCAGCAGATGAAAGTTACGTATTATCCCCGCAAGAGTTGAGATTGCATTTTACCCCGTATCAGAGTAGGATCAGGAGTATCCCCAGCAGATTAAGATTGATATCCTTGATAGTAGGGGCATTTCCAGCAGCGTGCTACGTGCAGTCAACCCCAGTTTGGGTCAATCCCCACAGAGCACAATAAGTTGCCAATGGTTTGAAGAGAGCATCCCCAAGCAGAGTTGTTTTTTCTTTCTCCCCAAGCAGGGTTGCCTTTCCACTTCTCCAGCAGGACGGTTATCCCCAGCGGATTTGGTTTCCCTTTTCCAACATTTATTTTGCTGAGATGATTCTGTGATATCAGGTTACCCTCAGCAGAGTGGACGTTGCCTTCGGCATTTGTTTTGCCAAGTAGTTTTAGACCTGGTGTTCTCTGGCAGCTCGAGCCTGCATCTACATTTGCATATATCGTCGGAATTGCATCTATCAAACATATAGCATTTCCATGTCGTCTGGGCCTCGCATTTTCAAACAAACATATAACATTTACATGTCATATAGGGCATTGCATCATTATCAGACATACGCATTTCGAAACATGGACCAGGTTGGTTACCTCATTGGCTTTCGAATTTGTTCCCTTGCAGAGTTGTTCGGTTAAGCTTCTCTTTTCCCCCAGCGGAGTGATTCTTCACATTTGGTTGTTACGTCGGCACTGAAAAAAGATTGACATATATCAGATTTCTGAAGCTGCCTCCTGTTGGCAGAATGGGTGCAGTCAATTCAGAAGTTCCCCAGGAGAATTTTCCTCAAGTTCGCTGTGAACTGTGAGATGACAGGATTTGATCCCATAAGAGAGATGGGAATCAAGTTGTTTGCTTTCCGAAGCATTATTCCAATACTTGTGGCGTCGCCCAGGTGATTGATGTTGAAAAGGAGAGAAATTTTTATCAGATAATTGACCAGTCGTTGCCGTGACAACCAAATTTCAGTTTATTGGAGGCTATTCCTCAAGCAGTTTTGCAGTATATTACCACGGTTGGAAAATTTCAGGGTTTCATTGGTATTCAACCGTCATCTACCTTTGAATGTTTGAAGGCTGAGCGCTCTTCACCCATTCAGGTCCAAGCCGCTTGAATAGGGGCAGCTGTTGCACCCTAAAATTTGACCAACCGGGTCCCGTATTTGGTCCATGTTTCGACGCATGACTGCATTCGCATTCGCATATCGCATACAGTGCATTTTTTCAGTTGTTTTGATTTTATCGGGATCACAGCCCTCTTCTCGCGTTTCAGGTGTTTTTAATCAGTTCAGATAGGTAGAATCGTATTTTCGGGAAGCTGTGCTCTTCCCAGTGTTTTCAGCTCGCGCTGTTATTTTTAGGGATATTTCGGTGTCCGTTTATTTTTACCGGTTATTCCGGTGCGCTCTCGTGATCCTATTTGTCGTTCTGTGCTGTTTTTGTTCCCTCTGGAATTATTAGGATTTTATTAGATATTATTAGCATTTTCTAGAATTTAAGTAGATTCTTTTAATATTTTTAATAGATTTTGATAGCTTTTAAATGTTTTTAGAATAATATAGAATATTAATAGATTTTTTAATAGGTTTCTAGATATTAATTTGTTTTATTTTGTTTTAGATATTAAATAGGTTAAATAGATATTAATAGTTTTCTTTTTTTAGAATGTTAATTGTTAGATGTTAATTAGTAATATAGGATATTAGAATATTAAATAGATTAGAGTATTAATTGTGTTTAGTTTTAATTAGAGTTTTTAATAATTAGGATTTAGATTAGTCTAATTTTCAGTTTAGCATCTAATGGTAGTTTTAATTAGTTAATGGTGGTTTTTTAGTCTTAATTGCATTTTAATCAAGTTTCCAATTAGTTAATTAGGTTTTCAGTTTTTAATTGAGTATTAATCTGCTTTAATCCATATTAGTTCAGCTAATCCTCATATTGGGCTTTTTATCCAGGTATTTTCGAGTAAGGCACAGTCTGAGTCCAAAAATCCTTGCCAGCAATATCTAAAGTTCAGCACACGTGTACGCAAAGGGGGAGCCACATCATAATT
Source organism: Lathyrus sativus (assembly GCA_963859935.3). Lineage (NCBI taxonomy): Eukaryota > Viridiplantae > Streptophyta > Magnoliopsida > Fabales > Fabaceae > Lathyrus > Lathyrus sativus. The sequence continues at coordinate 893,070,993 of OZ012735.1, read as the reverse complement.
TCCACTTTACTCTCAGAGCCACACCTCACCCTTCCCCCTCTCTCTCTCTCTGCCACGCCACTCACACATGTCCCCTCCTCTCTCCCTCTCCGCACCGCGTGGCTCCCATGCAATTACCGTTGCCATCTACACCAGCCAAGTGTCCTCACCGGAACCTCACCGGTTGCATGGCCGGCGGCCATGCAACCACCACCCCCAACCTCGCCGGCCACCGTAACTGACCAGTAACTTCTTCCGGCCACCGCAGCAACTCGCCGGAAACTGGAAAAATTCCAGAAATTCATCCTCTTCTCTGTTCATCACAAACTCCGATCTAACTTCATCCTATTCCCAGAAAATCAACCTCAATGATAACTGATCGCCACCGTGTTCTTCCCGATCTCCCATGTTCATCACAAACTCCGATCATTAATAATCTTCAATGGATCTCCGAAAAGAGTTCATCTAACCTCCAGATCCAATTCCAGATTTCGTTCAGGATCCTCAAGAACATGCAGGATTGTTCGTCGTCTTCTGGAAAATGGTTCATAAACTTCATCAGTTTTCCTCAGGTCCAGAAGCGTTCATCATCATCATAAGAACCTTCAAGCGTTCTTCGACCAGGTTCCAGATCCTCATCCATGCGCAACGCATTTTTCCAGAAAGAACATCAAGAATCTTCATCGAAGTCCTTGAAGTTCATATACTCCAGAAATCCAACGATCATCAAGAAACACTTCAAGAACCTCGTCTTCCTTCAGAGATCTCCCTCGACGTTCATCAACCTTCAACTTCTTCGTCACCGAATCTGGATCCAAGCGTCAATCGTCTTCGTATCAACGTCACACGAGTCTTCTTTTCTTTCTTCAACGAGTAAGATCCTTCAGTCTCACGATCTTCAACATGCAAGCCTTCTGTTAAGCTTAAATCCTCTGATTTCGTCCTTTCAATCTCCTTCGAACAAATGACCACCAAGGTATGAAGGCTCTGAAGCGTGATTCACATCCTTGTTTCCGCTGTGGATATCCTCAAGATTCATGGTGCGCAAAGCGACTCCATTAGAGGACCTCCGTGAAGGTTGAATAAAGAGTTTGAGGGAAGTCTGAGTTGGAGTGAACGGTTAGGGTTGAGAGGGAGACGACGTTGAACGAAGGAAATGGTGGAGACGGTGCGAGGGAGAGGGTGACCGGCGGCGGCGCACAGAGAGGAGATAAAACCTAGGTTTTTTTTAAGAGTGGAAATGGAAGAGTGAGTGAGGGAGAGGAGAGGTCACTCGTGGACTCTTCGGGATTGGGCTGACCTTGTTTGGGCCCAATTGCGTTTTTGGAGTCACACCCCCTGATTCCGTGGCACCCTCCGTTTTTTTGTTCTTGTGTGAGCTAATGGGCTGGGCCCAATGCGTGGTTGCTGGCAACACCCCCTGTTTCATTCCAGCGCCCCCTCCCCAGTTTTTTTGATTATTTTTTCTGGGCTGGGCCCGTTTATTTTTCTGCAGATTGTAACCCCCTTCTACTGCAACGCACCCCCCCCCCCCTTGTATTTTTTGTTTTTTTCTTATTTTCTTTGTTTAGAGATTTGAAAGAAAAGAATATTGAAAAAGAAAAAAAATATATATTTGAAAAGAGAAAAGAATATTGGAAAAGAATATATGAAAAGAAAATATGAGAAAAGAGGATATTTGAAAAAATATTTTGAAAAAGAAATATGAAAGAAAATGTGAGAAAAGATATTGAAAAAATAAGAAGGAAAAATACTTGAAAAAGAATATGTGAAAAATCAAGAAATAAAAAGATATTAGTTTATAGATTTTAATATTTCTTTTAGGATATATTTTTCTTCATAGAATTCTTTTATGCCTTTTAGGGATAGTTTTAAATGTCAATCTGTTAGGGGACTTTTTACACTTTTAAAGGTAGTTTTAGAAGTCCACTTGTTAGGGGACTATTTTCCATTTGATTTTTTCCAGGATAGTTGGATAGTTTTTTAGGAGTTTATTTTCCGTATTCAATCATTGTAACCATTTTTCAGAATATTAATAAAACGAGATTTGAGCTGTGGTCCCGAAGTAGCCGAACTACAGCTGCTCTGATTTCTCGTACCAGACGAGAATATGTAGGCATAGGATGCGATATCCTAGCGAGCACACTAACAACTAACCTTTTGTTCTCTCGTTGCTGTGCGATCGAGACTTTCCCGCTGACGACTGATTGTTATCCCTTTCTCTTGCCCGAGTGCATTTGAGACCAGACCGTAGTTTTAGTTCCCATAGGTTCCCGTACCTTTAAAAACCAGTTTAATTTCTCATTCCTGTGTGAGAACGCCCTGTTTAGCCGTAGTTAGCCTGAACTACGTAAGCTCTGATCTTCCATGCAGTGTGGAAGTACGTAGGCACAAGACGCGAAGTCTTGGCGAGCCAATTTCCTGTAGTTTCCCGAACTACGTTGACTCTGACTTTCTCTCTTGAGAATACGTAGGCATAGAGTGCGACGCTCTATCGAGTCAATTCCCTTCCGTTTAGATTTAGCAGCCGTAGATAGATTGTTTTTGCATCCTTTAGACAAACCAAGCAAGCGTGGATCCCGTCGAGTACGACGGACGTGAGGGATGCTAATACCTTCCCCTTGCGTAACCGACTCCCGAACCCAGGTTTTGGTTGCGATGACCATACCTTTCCCGTTTTTTGCGAGGTTTACTTCGAGCGTTTCCTTACCCTCCGTTGGGATAAATAACGCACGGTGGCGACTCTTCTGTCAGTCGGCGCCGATTTTCGCAGTAGCGACACCCCTCCATCAACAAACACCTTGCTAACTGGCATCTCATTTACCTTTTCCTTTATGAATAATGGTTTCAGATGATACATCATTTTTGGGCTAGGCTTCTCAAACATAGCCTTTTGCTCTTCCACCACACAACTGTTTATAACATAGTAACACAATGGTTTGTCTTCAACAGTTTCGTCTGTCACAAAGTTTTTGTCAGCTTCGGAAACTTCTAACGTTTTATCTTATTCAGCAAGTAACACCGACACGATGCCGTAGTTAATGATAAAGTCTTCACCCTATTTGTCGTCGACCATCTCATCCTCTAGTGAAGGAGTATACTCAAGTTCTTCTTCATCCGACTGGAGAGTGTATTTAGGTTCTTCCTCATTTAACTGGAGCATATATTCAGGTTCTTCATCCTCGATCAGGAGAGTGTAATATGTGGTATGGGCTTATACTATCTCATTTTCTCCCGACGGGTCAACATTCATGGCTAGTGTCTGGTTTACCGTGATTTTCTCCCTCTCGACGAGCCTTCCTTTTGGATAGTGCCTTTTCTTCCCAGGAGTTTCAACAGGTTTCAACTATGATGTTGAAGCCTCTTTCTCAGATTTCTTGTTCCTCTGAAAACGCCTTCATTGCGTTTTTGTCATAGGGTTTTTCCCTTTGTAATTAGGAGAAACCACATAGTCTTTAGGTCCAATTCTTTTCTCTGGATTACTCGCTTCTGTCTCTAAATCAAGTACTCTCCACTTTAGCCTCTTGCCCCCCTTCTAATTCACTGATTCTACCCATTTTTCCTATGAGGTTCCCGATGGAGGACGAAAGGTCTTTGCTCGAGGCTGCTGGAATTGCCTCCTAAAGTGTTTATTTCGCTTAGGGGCTCCTCTTTTGTCAAACACAAATCTTGGGATGGTATTTTTTTTTCAACTTCCAGCGCCTTCTTTTTGTCAGCTTCATACTTTTCAGCAGCTTTTTCATCAAAGACAGTGTTGCATCTTGGACATAGCGCAACCTTCGACCCTCTCACTCTGCATTTTTCCTGGAAATCAGTCACGTCTTTTTCAGCTTGATGATAGACTATCTATTCAAATCGTAATATAGGTGGGTTTTTATTATCGTCTCCACATGGATTGTCTTGATATTTAGATGCTTGTCATTCAATAGTTTACCATTTCAAGAAAAAGGGTTTTCATAGTTTTGTTCATAAATTGTCACGTTTTTAGTAGCAAAGCTTATAAATTCTAAAGTGTTTGATTAACAAAGTATATCAAAAGTAGTTTTCATCTACCCTAATTTATACGTATTCTTTCAATCTTGAATGTGAAGTCGGATCCGATTAATATCATCATGCATTCTCTCAACATCGTCTATCTCTAGATCAGTGTCGTGAGAAATACTGTATTCATCGCTACACGATCTCTCCATATAAAAGCCAATATAGTAAGCTTTAAGTTCAACACAAAGAAATTATCAACCATAGACCGATCTCTCCAATCTATAAATCAATAGATGAATATTTTAAGTCAAGTTCCACAAAATATATGTCTAGAGTTTTACAAAACAAACATGGATAATTAAAAACAAAAATATGCATCATATATTAATCATCACTTGTTCACATACAAGGTCAATCAAAATAAATACATAAAGCTAATGGTAGACTACATCTACCTTTGATACAAAGGAAATTAGCTACTGATAACCATGGTAGCTTGCTTTACAAGTAATGAGAGAAGATGAATGAGCATCCATGTCGAAGAATTGAACTCAGATGCGAATCCAGCTTCTATTTGCAAAATATCACCTTTTGGTGAAGAAATGATGAGAAATGAGGTTTCTAGGTGAAAAATGGGTGATGATCCCCAAAAAGTGTGAAAAGTACATATATAGTACTTTCAGAATCTGTCGAGTTCGCCCATCGAACTCATTCTTCGCCTAGAAAACTCTACTTTATGGCACTTGAAGTTCCTCTGAACAGTTAAACCGCCCAGGAGGAGTTTACAAAGTTTTCTATGCGAGCAATTCTTTGCCCTGCGAACTACTTTGCCACAAGTTCCCACAGCGAACTTATGGTCTTTTAGCTACTGACTTCAATCTGAGATGGTTCGCTGGTCCTTCATTGCAACCTCACCCAACGAACTTAGCGCCATTTTCCTACTGCCATCATTTTGAGATGGTTCGCTAGGGTTTCACCATGATCTCACCCAGCGAACATTCGCTGCTACTCCTCGTTGGTTGTTCATCCAACGAACATGTTGAATCTCTTCTTTTCATTTTGGCTTCCTTGTCCATTTACTTGTGTCTCACGCTTTTTATGTTTTATGCATAATTCCTGCACAATAACGCACAAATCAAAGCAACCAAATGTATTTTCAATATCGTTGAAGAATAGCATGAAAACATGGAGTAAATCCAACAAAACATAACAAATGAGATGAAAAATGCCAATAAATATGGACCAATTTAAAGTATGTTTGGAATTCAACAAACTCTCCCTAACTAGATCTTTGCTTGTCCTCAAGAAAAATATGCCTCTCAGTAAAAATAATAGGATTTTCTCAAGCATTTAATTTAACCAATAATGGATTTATGACTCAAATAAACAAACAAATGCGCACAAGCAATGTTCACCACTTCCTAGAATCGAACAATGAAAAAGGATTTAGTTCTTAAACAAATATCATGCAATGTTTCAATTAATAACTAAATTCTCATGCTTGAATCACTCTAATACTCCTCTTCGAACAAGAATGAAGAAATTAACGCGTTTACAACCGCATGGCAATTTCATTCACCTGAAAACAATGCAAATACAATCCAATTCATACATTCATTTAATCAATCATCAAAGAATTTATGGAAGCAAGACGAACACAAAGCTCCTTAAAGGTTGTAGCTTGGTTAGGTTCACAACAAAGGGACATTTATAAGACCATGGATTCAAATTTGCCAATGCAAAAGAAACATTCACTACACAAGGCTATGTACACACTACAACTTTATCCAATACTTTCTTTTCTCAATTGTTCACCCTTCCACCATCCTTTATGCATATTATTAATTTTTTATTTTTTTCTCATTCAAACAAGCATACTTTTTATTTTTATTTTTCACAATTCATATTCATAAATTTCTTTTCAATGTTTGTTTGAAATTTTTCAAGAATTTTGAGTAACTTACCATTTTCTTTTCACTCTCCCCAACTTGAATTCAACCAAACCTCAAGTGAATGATCCTTACTTTTTATGGAAAGAAAATCAATTTAGGACATTTGTTCAGAGGTTCAAGAAAACTATCCTACACAATTTAATTATGAATTAACTTTTTATTTATGTACAAACACCAAGTTCATCACTAAATTAGGATCTAAACTATTAAGCTCAAAGGGGTTAGCAAATTCTCTCTACTCACGGGTGAGTTACATTTTTTTGAATATGGTTATGCTTAACAATTGCCTTGATAATTTCTAATGCTTCTACAAAATCAAAATAATCATAAGATTAAGCATGGATCAAATGTATGAAACAAAATTTATCAGTCATCCTATGCATTTAGTAAACAATGGAGGTTTCTCACTAATTTGTGGCTATTGGAACTTAAGTGAAATAAGCATTCAAACAAAGTTGCAAAATGAAACAAAACTCACATTTGCACAAAGAAAAAAATTCTTAAGCATTCTAGCATCCTAGAAAGAGGTAACCATGTACCTTTTTCGCATTTACATGATCAAATACTATCATCACCATCCAAACTTGGGAGAATCTTCATTAGATACTTTTAGCAAATAGCAACCATTCTAGAAGTTCTCACATTCAATCACCAAAAAGGGAAACATTAAAAAGCAAAACAAACTACCAACAATCATAAAGAAAAACTACTAGAGTTGATCATTCCTAACTGAAGAATTCAACTGAAAATAACATAAAAATTTTATAGTGTAAAAACACCAACAAAAGTACTGGTACCCAAAAGTGGTACATATAAACATTATCCAAAATAATCCACCAAATGGATAATGTACAATATAAAAGAGAATACAATCAAAATGATACAAATATAGCAATGATCTAAGCTAAATAGAAAACTTCACTTTATAGCAACCAAATAAAGTAACCTAAGGCCATGCTCAAAAAAGCAAACATTAAAAACTAGTCCTCATCGGACTCGGTTTTCTCATCCAAATCGACCTCCTCTCCAGATCTAGAATCGTCATTAGAACCAGCCTCCCCATCATTTCCAGCCTCTCTCAGCGCCATCTGCCTCACCAAGATCAGCTATCATTCCCCCTCTCCAAAGTGTGGCCTGGCCTCAGGCCAACCAGCATGAGCTAGGAACTGCTCCCTAGTCATCATTGATTGCTCCACTAAAGGCTCGTAGTATTGTAGCTATAACACCTGTATATAGTCATGTATATCAATCATGACATACTGAGTAGCCGTCATACACTCCCAGTTGTAGTTGCAAATCTCCCTCTGAAACGGGTCAAAGCCCTGGGAGCCTACAACTCTAGAAACAGAAGCCTCACCAGCTCCTGAACCTGTATCAGCACCAACACCAGAAGTTTGTCCTCCTCTCATGCTCTTGGGCCTACAAAACTTATCCTCATGATTGTCATCAATGGATGTCGGGATGACCACCTGACAGGGGGGGATAGCTTCACCCTCGAATGCATACATAAAGTCATGATTAAACATGGGAAAACCAAGGGGAAATTAGCTCGCGACCCTGGTTTAATTCTGCTCTCAACAACAACGTGTATCTCGTTAGCAATAATCCTAGCCACATCAATTTGTGTATTAATCAAAATGTTGTGGATCAAGTGTGCAACTGAAATGGGCATAGTGGAGGTATGCGACTTCGGCTTGATGTTTGTCAACACCAAGAGAAGCACTAATTATACTATAGGACGCATATTCTTCCTATGGTATCTTCTTGGAACCCCATATGGGTTCAATTCCACCGATTTTCCTTCCATTATCAAGGCACCAGAAATGTCCTCAATGTCTCTATGCAGCCTCAAAGTCCGATGATACTCATCCACTTCATCTTCCCCCAAGGTGAGAGGTCTACCCAAAACATGGTTAACAGTATCTCAATCAAACCTCACCTCTATTCTACAAACCTGTGTAGTCCAAGAAAAGACCTCGTTGTCGTCCGAATGGGCATTAGCGTAGAACTCCCTCATGAGTTCCACGTTATAACTATCACCAGGTGTAATTAGATTATCCCACTTCTTTGCATGAAGAACCGTGGCTATTGTCCGATAGGAGCCTTGGGGGTTAATGGTAAACCTCTTCTCAGGAAAGATGCTCCTTTTCTCTAAAGCAACATACCTTGCAGCCTGCTTTGCCCCTTTGAATCGGTCGGTATCATATGAAATTGGTTGCGGATGGGAAGAACTTCTGAACTTTCTTTTCTTGGAAGTATTTGTTCTTGGAGGTGTCATCTGCACAATCACCAAACATAACCAACAAACCAAACACATGATACATTAGTAACAAAGCAATTCACAAAAAACCAGAACAAGAAATCTCAGCACAATTTAAAAATCAAACATGATGTCATGTTCGCCTTGAGTTTTTCTAGCGAGACCTAGCGAACACTCGCTCCAGGTTTACCCAGCAAACTTAAGGCGAACCCTACGAATTTGAAAAATTCCAATTTTTGCCTATTTAAGATCAACATAACAATAATGCAATTTGTGTCCACTTAATTAGTGTTATTCAGTTTTGTAAAATGGGTATTAATTAAACAACAACAACCAAGCCACGTTGTTTATGCAAAGGTTTAAATTTCTCAAAATTAATTCAAACTAATTTCAATTTTTCCCTAATTAAGAACACCTCAACTCTCAAAAAAAATTTAAGCTCAATACCCAAACAAGCATAGCAATGTAAACCAATACAATTGAACATGCAAAATAGATTCACAAATCCTAAAAGAAAGTTTCTAACCATTGCTCATATAAACCCTAACCACATGTTTCTAATAAGGACAAGTAATGAATAAAAGAACTCAAACCTGATATGAGTTGAATAGAGAGAATGGAATTTGAAATGAAATTGGAAAAGAAATCCTTCACTTTCACAGATATAATTGAGAGAGAAGAGAAATGTGTGTTGTGTGTGTTTTGGAAATTTAAAGAGACAATAGGGAAAGCGAAAGACAAAAAAGGGAGTGGGGAAATGTTTGTCCCACAAAATCAGTAAAAAGGTCTTGGGCCCACGAATTTTAGGCCCACCTAAAATATCACTTAAGTGATGTGGAAGAAAAATTGTGATTTTTCTCTGTCGCGCTCAGTTCGCCCAGCGAGCATTCGCCTCAGGTTCGCCTAGCGAACTCAAGGCGAATTAGACAGATTTTTGAATTTTTTTTCTTTTCTTATCATTCTACCACATACTTCCTATACTAAATTAACACTAAAAAAGAATTAAAGATGAAAGGGGTACTTACAATGTTGAGGTGCCTCCCAACTAGCGCTTTTTTTAACGTTGTTTGAGCTCGACAGTCCGACGGTTGAAACCTCGGAACTAAAAGTAATTGAATTAGCTTCCAGATGAAACCGCTCTACAACAAGATTCCTCATCATTAGTCCTCACCTTCATTATACCTTCATCGACATTAATTAACATCCTAGTGGTCTTCATGAAGGGTCTTTCAAATATTATTGGTGTATCTTCATCTTCTTCCATGTCCATGACTACGAAATCAACTGAAAATAAAAATTTGTCAACTTTCAATAACACGTCTTCAACAACACCATGTGGACGAGTCCTTAACTTATTCGCAAGTTGCAACATCATGTTGGTTTATTTCATCTCCATGTTCTCGAGTCTTTTGACAACGGATAAGGGAATCAAATTAATACTAGCTCTCATATCGATCAAATCCTTGCATTTGAAATCACTACCTATAGTTATAGGTAGAGCTACTCTTCCCGAATCTCCTTCTTTCTACGAAAGAATGTTTTGGATGATCGCACTACAGTTTGCATTGAACTCAAGGGTTTCTTTATCTGTATACCTCTTCTTCTTTGTAAGTATATCCTTCATGAATTTTGCATACTTTGGCATTTGCTCTAGAGCCTCAGAAAATGGAATAGTTATTTGCAACCTACTAAATATGTCCAAGAATCTAGCATAATGTTTCTCATTGTCTTTTTTCGTAGGAGCAATAGGGTACAGTAACTTTTTCATTGGAACTTCACCTTCATGCTCCTTTGCTTTCTTACTTTTTTTCAACTTCTCCTCCTTCAACTTATTTTCTACTTCCTCCTTATCATTATTTTTTTCAACTTCTTCCACAATTTCATCCTCCTTTTCAACTTCAACATTTTTATCAACTCCCACACCAATTGTTCTCCCATTCCTAGTAAATATGGCTTTGCATTGTTCCTTTGGATTCACTTGAGTATTAGCTGAAAAGATTTCTTTATGTTGGTCGGCTAGTTGCTTGGATAATTGTCCAACTTGAGTTTCAAGGTTTTGAGTTGCCGCATTCGTACTCTTTTGAGTGGAGATAGACATTTGCGTGAATTGGTTAAAAAATTTCTCAATCTTAGAGCCTCCTCTTTGGTTTTGTTGCGGTTGGTTGTAACTTTGGTAAGGTTGGTCGTTAGAAGATCCCGATTCTTTCCTCCACCCTTGTTAGTAACCTTGGTTATTACCTCTTGGTTGGTAGCCTTGGTTATTGCTTTGATACGGTATTCGTGGTTGATAGCCTTGATTTTGGTTTTTCGCATAGTTGACTTCTTCAACGACCGGTGGACAATAGCCAGTAGGATGATCACCTTTGCAAAGTTCACAACTTGCTACATGTTGATTTTAGTTGGGAACTTCTTGCATCTCTTTGATTTGTTGTGGAAGTTTTGATATTTGCTTTGTCAACAACTCCACTTGTTACGAGAGTAATTTATTTTGAGTAAGAATAACACCATTCGTTCCCAACTCGATAATTTTCGGCTATCTTTGTGAAGTACCACGATTATGTTGACCTTAATGATCATTTAGTGTCATCCTATCAATGATGGACACCGCATCTTCAGCAATTTTTGACATTAGAGAACCACCTGCTGTAGTATCCAAAAGAGTTTTATGAACAGGTTGAAGTCCGTTACAGAAAATATGAACTTGAGTCAAATCATCAAAACCATGGCCCTTGCACTTTCTCAGCATAGATTTGAATCTCTCCCAAGCTTCGTTAAGAGATTCGCTTCCTCCTTACGTAAATATTGAAATCGCCGTCTTGGCCTCCATAAACCGATTGTGAGGAAAGAATCATTCAAGAAACTTCTCCTCTAATACGTTCCAATCCGTCATCACAAGAGTAGGTTGGTTAAGATATGATTCATTCGCCTTCCCAATCAAAGAATCCAGGAATAGTCTCTTGAACAAAGGTTCCCCTTCGAGTTCCAGAGCTCCAGTTGCACCCGTTATCTCATAAAACTTCGTGAGATGTGTAAACGGATCCTCATGGTTCATCCTCACAAAGGGATTTTCATATAAAAGATCAAGGATTCCCGTTTTCATCTCAGAATGCCTCCCGTTGTGGGCGTTGCGCGCAAACTGAGCGTTGCGTCTTGGACTGTTAACACATGGGGTTGAAGCAGGGGTGGTGGTGGTGGATCTGCCATGTTTGGCATTACAATGGATGTAGATGAATAAGTTTCTGCTCGCTCTTGTCTTTCTTTAGCAAGTTGCCTCCTCCGCCTAGTTCTGTTATTGAGCCTACAAGCGGTTATTTCAATCTCAGGATCGAAAAGAAGTTGGTCCACAAGTACACTCCCTCACATAAACAGAATATGCACATTTAACTAAACAAATTAAACAATACAAGAAAAATAAACAAATGTAAGAGATCACAATACAAAGATCTAAAAATCAATAAACTATTGTAATGCTTGCAATATCACAACAATCCCCGTTTCCGCAGCCATAGTGTTAAAACCAACATCAGTCGCTTCTGACGCAATTGTATTTCCTCCTAAGGATTGCTCCTCGTTTGGACGTGTATTTCTTGGATCTACCATTTTCTTACCATTACGCAATTGCATCTACTTAACACAACGTGTCTCTCTGGGTGTGTTAATTTGTTCGACCGGATTTCTGGCGAACAATCTCTAGCCTCTTATTAAATATTACTTGCAGGATAGGCTACAAATTCCTAGACTTAATGTTAAGTATGAAATGTTTATTTAAGTGTTTTGCGGTTGAAATGGTAGACAAGGGATTAAAGAATCTACGTTCGTACAACCGAGATAAAGAAATAAGAAAAGCAAGACAAAAACTGGGAAAGAAAAGTGAATTGGAAAAGAAATTTATAATGTAAATTGCTTAAACATAAATTGGACGCATGCATACATTTGTGTAGAAATGACTCGTTTCTCTTAGACGCTGGTACTTTGAGTGTTTTCTTTCCAATGTTACAAAATGCGGCATTTGAAACTAAAACTAAATTCTACTTAAATAGGCATAAAAAATAATTGTTGCTCTGCTGTCGACTACTCACAGCTTGCCACGTGTCCATCCATGCACACCCACTTTGTTTGTAACTTCTCCACGTTGTCATCCATTGCAAAATCTGCCCGTTGTAGTTTGGCTTCGACTTTGGTCTGAAGGGACGTCCTTCGAGATTGCTTCGACCACGGTCTGAAGGGTCGTCCGTCGAACTTTCTTCGACTACGTTGGCTCATTTCGACGCTTCTTCCTTTGTGATGTAAATTTTCTTCCTTTGATTCACTTCTCTTTTTTTAGTCGAAATTTGCCGACTAACAAGACTAGAATATTTAGTTAAAAATATTTTCTAATTTCACTTTTGTTTCACAAAACAAACCATAAATTAGTGATCAATAAATAAAATTCATTACATGTAGATATCAGATAAATAACATAATAACAAACAATCAAAAGAGCAATTGCATCAAAGAAAACAAAGTTATTCCAAAATCCAGTTACTCTTCCCTCATAAAAAGGAACTTTATGTTAAACATAACTAAAAAGGTTCAAGAAAAAATACATGAATCACAAGAAGTTAGTTGAACTTCAATGGTGAAAAACGCAACAGTTATCTCTCTTGAATGAAAAACTTGAACCCTTAAGTATTGAACTGAGTTTCAACAAATGCGAGTTTCCACAAATGTGATGAAGTGTGTGAAAATTGTGTGAACTTCAGACTTCAACACGAGTAGAAAGGTTCATGTGTACTTGGTGAAGGCATTAACACAAAAGGAGAGTGATAAGTAGTAGTTGAGTTAAAAGAGGCAACATGTAAGCTTTGCATACACACAAGATGTGCATAAGTCCAACTTTTGACCGCATGGATACACGAATGTTACAAATGTTGAGAATAACATGAGCGTTTCATGAAGATGACTCGATTTATGGTACCACAATATATATAAGGAAGGTCCTAATCGAATGGCATCTTTATTTGCATGAAAATTCAAATTTGATGCGCTAGGCGTAGTGATGGTGAATGTCTAATCAAGATTGAGTTTCATTGTGTAGCAATCTTCATCTGTAAGGAATTTGATAGGAACACAAGGACAAACGACAAATTATGTAAGATTATTGTTGATGTATAATTCAACTTACTTGTTGACGTTATAAATAGAAGTTTTCTTCAGTTAATTTTTCTAAAATTTTCAGAGAAGTGCAAGTTGGAAGACTGTGCTTCAGAGAAGCTTGCAAATGTCTATTCTATGTATTCTTGGATCCATTGTAACTGAATTTTATTGATCTAAATCAGTTGCAAAAGCTATTACAAGACTTGCTTGTATAGGAGAATAGTGTGACCTGCTGTAGCAATAGGCAATAGCCCTGTGATGAATAATTCAAATATATTTGGGCATGTTAACTGTTAACATGATTAAGCTATGTCAAAATTATGTTTGTATTTTTCTCTTCATCAACATGCAAAGGTGTTAAAGACTGAACGTTTTCAAGATACACTAGTTTTTGTGGTTCATAGTTTACAACAGAAAATGGACAGAATTACTTAAACAGAAAATGGCAGACTAACCCATCCACTCCCTCTAACTTCTCATCCAAAAACATAGAACACGAATTAGTAGTTAGTTGTATACCTGCTTTTGTTTCTTTAATATTGCTTGAATTGTAATCATCTGTTGATATATGTAAATTACACTTTGATTGTTCATAATGGACTAATGTGGTGAGCTCTTCTACTTAAATATGTTACAATGGCTCACATGCTTTTTTTTCCCTTAATGAGAGGGACTTCAATGCACCCCTAAAGCAAACAACACAAGCATATAAAAAGAATTTGAATGAGGCTAAAGCCGGAAAAAAAAAAAGAAGAAAAAAAAACCCGCAAACCCTACAAAGATAGAAACCTATTAAATAATCATCTGTAAAGGTCATGATGGGGATGCCCCCGTTGAAGATTGCTTCTTCTGTAGCCTCCCTCTCAGCTGCCTGATCTTTGCTTCCACTCTTGCAGAGAATCCAATCTTTGTTTCTTGTCTTGCTTTAGACCGCTCCCTCGTCCACATGTGTTGATCTTCAATGTCCTTCTTGTAGTACTTGATTTCTTGGATAATGTGATGATCCATGGGATTAAAACACCTTTGAAATGATATGTGGGCAAGATAAGGAAGATTGCACGTAACTGTTACTAAAATGGTTGCTGTCCAATAAATAGGAGCAGGAGCAAGCACTTCAACAAATATTTGGTACGCAGATTTGGATAATCTTGGAGCAAGCATGCCATATAAAAAGAGAAAGAGGTACCAACTGGCTATGCTTCCCCACACAAAGAGGTGTTGTATCCATGTAAAATGGCTCATTGTCAAGGCAATCTGGCAGTTGACAGCCCAGATGATGCTGGTGAACATTACAGTACCAACAGTAGCCATGTCTGCAGTCTGGCCATTCAGGCGGAATGCTTGGTCATAGAAGATGAGGATAACAAGGAAGAAGATGACTAGGGAGGAGTACAGACCATTCCCCATCCACCCCAGTATTCTATACCAGTCAAAGAACAAATTTTTGGGTCCTTGCTGATATAGTGCAGGAAACTGCATAGAACTAATGCGTCAGAGGATGAGTTACCTAAACATGGATGAAAATATGAAACCCATAAGGCATTTCAAGAGAACAAACCTGTAAGCAAACTTCTGATGGAACATCTTGTTCAAAAACTCCAAGTGAAATTACGGGCAACGATGTAAGGACTACATTAAACAATATCATGTACCAGTCATCATAAACCGATTGACCAGAGAAGCCCGCAAAGGCCTCGAAATAGAATATTGTGAGGCCAAATGCTATATTTTTGTAGAAGAAATAACATATCTGGAATGCATAAAGAATCAGTTTAGAAGACAAATATAGGATAAAAGATACAGAATGCAAAAAAAATGTAACATGCATTTCTGTCTCTTCACAGGATGGGCAGCACAAGCATAGAAAACATTCAAAATCTGAGAATAACAATCAAGAATCAAGATGAATATACCAATTACCATTTGTGCAATTCTCTTGTAACACCAGTGCCCATGGACTACCAGAAGCCGCTCCAAAAACCGAAATTGAGCAATGGAAAAGTCACTAGCCATCACTGCCTGAAAAGAATGTGCCAGCTTGAGTTCTATAACTTCCACACAGGAAAATACATTTGTTTTCTTGACTTTAGAGATGATAGAAAAAATTAACAGGTTTTAATTAAATAATTCTTCATGATTGATAAATCACTGTCAAAATTAATAACATAAACATAGTGTTCTTATAACATTCGTGACTTCATGTAATAGTGCCTCCAAAAAAAGCACTCATGATGGACAGCAGATAGGCTGCACAATAGTGCTGTCCATATTAAATCAGAAATAAGTAAATGCTAAATTTAAACAGATGCTTCTGATATGGTTCTATGTAGTAAAAGAATATAAGAAAATATAAGGAAGTCAGAACTTAGAACAATCAAAAAAGAGAAGCTTCAACTTTTCTGTTTTTCTCATTTTATAGAGAGATTAAGGTATACGAAAGTAAAATGAACGATTAAGAAAGCAGAGGCTCACTTCTCTATTGCAATGTCAATACCGATAACAAGAATATCACCAAATAGGCTTACAAGAAATCTGCTCCAGCATTCAAACATGTAAATATGATAGATTTCCCCGTCAATATCCCCATTAATTTTTATTTTTTTTCAATTCTTAAGGAAAATATGAATCCAAAATTTGGTTTGTTTTATAATTATGAAGTATATGGCAATGCAACTAGAAAACATAAATGTTAAAACCCACTATTTGCAGTTGTGTTTCATAATTATGTTTAAAGAGCTTGATACTGACCTGCATACCTTCAACCCCACTGATTCCAACACCAATGTCAGCTTCTTGAATCATGCCGACATCATTTGCACCATCACCTATTGCTAAAGTGGTCTTCCCAGTTCCTTCTTTCACTAACCTTGTTACCTGTTGCCAAAAGATTGAGGGATGAAGATGCAAACAAACAGTAACATTAACATAGAGCCATGAATGCAGTAGTGTACAATTGTTACTCCAATAATTGTGTAAGTAGTTTGGTGGTTAAACTGTCGAGTGGAAATGTTGAATTAATGTAATTTTTATGATATCACACCATCTTTATGTCATATATAGGTTTTTTCAATATTAGATAAATTTTTACAAATCGAATCTACGGAGACGTTTACATAGACTCGCATGTTTGACAACTTAGATAAGAAGCATCATTTATAGTGATCAACTAATGAAATGTAGTAAAAAAAAATATTAAATAGAAACCAGAATGATACAAAGAAAAATGGTCCTACCAAGGCCTTTTGCTTGGGAGATACACGGCAGCAAATAACAGACGCACAATCAACAGCTAATGCCAAAAACTGGTGTTTGATATCATCTTCTAAAGCATATGTTAGAGTTTTTCCGTCAATAATTAATGCATGCGCAGCATGTGGATCCTTCTCCAGCTTCATCAATTGTGAGGCATTGGTGATTTGAGTCAGGATGCTGCCTTTGATTACCTGAGAGGTATGCCTAACATTAGATGAAATCCATGTCTAAATAGTAAAAATTTCTACTCAATCTTAGTGAAATGAATACCTCTTTCCCATCATTGATTACTGAATCTGAATTTGTGGTAGAGATACAGATTTGCTTCATACCTTGTCGAAGCAAACTACATGAATATCTGCACCATAGGAAAAAAAACAATTATCAAACTCATTTAAATTTAGTAACTTCAAACTTAAAATTGAAAATGCAGATAGTATTATGAAGTTAAATAATTTGCAGTAGGCATACCCAATGTTGATTGCAGTTTCCATCTTATCCCCTGTCAAAACCCAGATCTTTAGACCAGCTTGAGCAAGTTTATCAATGCATTGCGGCACCTAAGAAGGAAAAAAAATTGAATGTGATAAAATTATAGGAAAGCAGCAATATATATAGACTATAAATAATGATAAAGCCTACCCCTTTCTGCAGCTTGTCTTCCACAGCAGTAGCCCCAACAAGAATCAACTCTCTTTCCATACTATCTGATACCTTCTCAAGCATTGCCTCTCTGTCAGGCCCAACAGTTGTCTTGGCTTTCTGAAACTCGCTGTTCCAATCAGAATATTCTTGTTCATCAAGAATTCTGTAAGCCAGGGCTAGTGTTCTCAAACCCACTTCTCCGTATTCGTTCAAATGTCTAGAAGTAGCCTCCAAATACTTCTTTCCATTCTTAGATAATCGATCAAATATGATACTGCACAATCAGAAAAAAAATCAATATCAAAGTTTAGAGCGGAAAGCTAAAAGTCTCTCTATGAGTTATGACAACTTTTGGGTTAATGCAAGCTCTTCTTTGGTAGCAGAGAGCTGCTGTAATTATATAGACTATAGTGTGCTAGTACTAGAAGTAAGTATAATATAAACACCACAGGTTTGAAGAGGATTTTAGTTTTGCTGTTGAAACCAGTAGGTCTTACTTGATCACTAACCTCATACATTCAGCTGACAGAATAGAAAGAAATCACATTATTAGGCTAACCTGTCAGCTCCTTTGCATAAAAGAATAATGGTTCCCTCCTCATCACGTACAATCACTGACATTCGCTTTCTTTTGCTACTAAAGTCCAGCAGATTCAATATTTTATACTCTCTGTATAATTCAACCAAAACACAAAAATAAACAAACATGCAGATAAAAATGCCAAGAAATTCAAAAGTAAAATACATAAAAATAAATAAATAAATAAAGGAAATGCATAATACAGTTCATGAATGTCCACCCCACCTTTCAACCACTTGTCCTGAAGCAGAAATTATTTCGCGTACGACAACACTTGATTGGGTTCTTCTATAAAATTCAAAACCAAACTCTCTAGCAGCTATAAGAAAAGCCCCTTCATCAGGTGATTCAGCTTCATAAGTACAACTGTCATTCTCCTCATTAAGCTCAGGAATGGCAGTATGGCAAACTGCCAGTATCCGGAAAAACAACGAAATGACATCAGCATTGGGATCTTTCAACCAATTTCCATTCATGAGGCGGCTGTCAACAAAACCAAATCCCTTTATGGTAGGCCTTTGATCCTCACCACCCTTAGAAGTAACAACTGGCTCAAGTTCAATTTCTTCAGCTCTTCTAACATTTTCCCGCGGCACTTTACCCTTCTTATGCATGGGGAAATTAGAGACATCCATATCTTCCTCCTCGAGATCAGAAGCCATCTGCTTTGCTGCAGCTACTTCAACTTCACTGGAACGTACACCATAGGTAGTACCAGCAATGGAGCACTTCAAAAAATCCATCTGATTGCAGGTTAAAGTGCCAGTTTTATCAGAGAGGATGGTGTCTACCTGACCCAACTCTTCATTCAAATTTGACGTTCGTGCTTCGGCAGGAGTCCCAGTTTCTTCATCATACATTTGAAGGTCTTGGTTAATGAAGGTGGCCTGTAATACCTTCACAATCTCAATTGAAACATAAAGAGAGATGGGTATCAAATATCCATAGAGAATAAGTGCAGTTATCAGATGGCTCATCCCAGCCAATCCAATTTTTGCAGGATCATACTGATATTCAATATCGTCAGGCCGTATATACCACCACTCTGTGGCCTGGTACTTCGTCTTAGCAACAAATCCTATTGAACTAATAAAGGATATCAATATAAGAACAGTGAAAAGAGTGTATATGATATAATCCATCTTTTTCTCTATTGTGCTTCTTTTTGAAGGGGATTTTGTAGAATTCTGCATGACTTTGCTGTCGTGGCCAGTGAAAATGACCACCCCATAGACATAATCAGTGTTCCTAAGCTTTGAATCTCGGAGGAGAATATGACCAGGATCAAGAGGATAAACCTGACGCTCATATTCAAAATTCCCAACAAAAGTGTAAAGATTGGGATTCGGGTCTTCACAACGAATTGTTCCCGAGAAATCCTTAAAAGCTCCATCATTATCAAGGGATAAGGTAGCCTCCAAAGATCTTTTCACCTTCAAGTTGGTCTCTCCGTCCAAATTCATGGTCTCCACATAGCATATCCCATCCTCATAACTTGAAGACAATAGAAGCAAGTCAGCTGGAAAAAATTGATCCTTTTCTACTTTTACTATATCTCCAACCATAATTTTCTGCCATGACCTGAGATCAAAAACGCCATTGCCTCTATGGAGACTAGCTTTCCGGCGATTAACCTTGACATCCTGAAGGAACCTGCGCGAATCCTCCAATGCTTCCTTTGCCATACTAAGCCCCACAACAAAGGCCAAAGGAGCAATCATGCTCACCGATGTGAAAGGTGAAATTGGAGACGCAGAGAGACAAGCAGCCAAAAGGAAGTATATATTGGCAACCCTTCGAAACTGTTCAAACAGTGCCTTAGGTAAAAACATTATAGCATTGTATTTGGTCGTTGATATATTATTCTTGCAATAAAATAGATTTTTCTTTTCATGAACTTGAGGCTGGTTGCAATACACGGTTCTCGAGTAACCAGGACCTTGAAGTGGATGAGGCACCTCCTCGGTCGTAGTCGGCCGAAGACAACCAAATGTATAAAGATTGCTCCTGCGGAGCCTAGCCCTAATCCTCCTCCCCGGTGCCATCTTAGCCCCAAATATCAGCTCAAGATAGTTATTTTACAGCTCAAACAACCTACTACCAAGAAGAAAAACGTAAATATTGCCTCTAGGAAATATCAAACGCCCCTTTATCCCCAATTTGTTTTTTCTAAAACCTGACAACAAAAAAAAACACAAACGGAAATCATTAACTGCAGTACATAAACACCATAACCATTTAATGCATACTAATTAACACAAAATCAGTAAAATGTCAGATTGAACATAACCCAAAACTGAAAAACATGCAATAGAAACAATAATTCAAAGTCCATATGTAACAAATTTTCATCATAAAAAACAAAAAACAGAAAATGAAGAGGAAATCAAAGCTAAACAGAGATCGATCTTCTGATCCAGTGTTTCATATCGAAAATCACAACTGAAAAATCGTTAAAATGAAATGAAACTCAAGAACAAACAAACTCATATACATATCAAGAACTCAAAACAGCTTAAAGAAACAAACACCTTCAGTGCACAATTTCAATTTCCAATTTCGAATTCGAAACAAGCTAAATCAACGAAACAGACATAAATGCAGGCAAAAAGAGAGATATTCAAAATTGAAGACTGAAACCTTGAAATAGAACGGAAAAGGACAATGAAAGAGGCGAAATTATCAAAGAGAATGCAGTAGAAAGAAAAGGAATAAATAGAAGACAAATTGGAACCTGATATGAAAGTGAGTAGCGTGGTGGTAGATGTGAAGGACGGCGAAGAAATAGAAAACGACGATAGAAGAAGCTTGATTATGTGATTTGCAGATTCAAAAAGAAGACAGAGTCTAGAGAGAGAAATTCTGTAGAGAGAGTGAAAGAGAAAGGGGGCGCGTGTAGTTAAGCCGCGAGTGTGAACTGTGTCACTTTCCTTCCTCTTGAGTTCGAAGCAATTCCCAAAAATTTCCGCTACTCGTTATTTTTTTTCTTTTGTAACTGTGTATTAATAGTTTTGCAGATTTGATTTTTTGTGGAGAAATTTTCTGCTTTTTTTTTTTCGATTTTTTAGTTATACGTTAGGTGCATTGTTTTGCAAGTTCTTGTGTTATTTTAAGGAAAATATTGGAACACGGTTTTTCTAGCTGGACTCGAGTTCATTTCACCGGTCAATGCCAAATGGCATAATAACAAAAATGTTGTTTCAAATACTTTATTTTTAAAAAAAAATATTTTCTGATTAGTTTACAATTTAATAATATCGACTTATGTTACTTGAAATTAATAGTGTCAAACAGGTTCGTCCCTCCCATTTAGATAAATCTTAAAAAATTAAAAAAAAATAAGATAAGATTTGACAGATATAATTAAGAGTAGAGGTGGCAATTAAATTTATTAAACTAAAATCAATTCAATTCATCCATTAAAAAATCTATTCAATTCATCCATCACACAAAAAATAAGTTAATGGATTGGATTAAATCCATTCATTTATATGCATGGATAAATTCAATTCATCCAACATATTTTAAGTATCCACTTGATTATTTTTATTTTCGTTAAATTTATTTTTTTTAAATAGATTTTTTTTAAAATAATTAAAAAATTATATTTTTTTTCTAAAAAAAAGTTTAATTTTTTTCGGAAAAAATCAATTTTTTTTGTCAGAATAAAAAACTGATTTGTTTTTCAAAAAAAAAAATCGTCTTTTTTTTTGGAAAAAATATCGATTT
Source organism: Lathyrus sativus (assembly GCA_963859935.3). Taxonomy (NCBI): domain Eukaryota; kingdom Viridiplantae; phylum Streptophyta; class Magnoliopsida; order Fabales; family Fabaceae; genus Lathyrus; species Lathyrus sativus. The sequence continues at coordinate 893,049,479 of OZ012735.1, read as the reverse complement.
TTTTCCCAAAAAAATTGGTTTTTTTTTTCAAAATAAAAAACTGATTTGTTTTCTGAAAAATAAAATAAAATTTTTTTTCAAAAAAAAACGACTTTTTTTTTGGAAAAAAATCGATTTTTTTTCAGAATAAAAAACTGATTTGTTTTTTAAAAATAAATAAATTTTTTTCTCGAAAAAAAATCTACTTTTCATTAAAGAATCAAAATTTTAAAAATAAAAAAATATATTTATTTTTACGAAATAAAAAAAATGGATGGATGGATATCCATTCATTAAAAATATGTTAATGGATGGATTGTATGGATTTTATTTTTAATGGATGGATTGGATTGGATAATTTTAAGAAAATTTTAGTGGATTGTTAATGGATTAATAGATTGTTTTAATCCATTCATTAACAATTCAATCAATATTCATCTAATTCATCTATTTTGCCACCTTTAAAACAATAAAATGGAAGTATATTGGATAGACCCTCAAACATTAAATTTTTTAATTTTAAAATGTAAAAATTTATATTAATTTTATAATAAAAAATGAGACGGATCATAACCAACATATAATAAAATATGGGCATAAATTATAGTCTCATCCCGCAAATATGCAGGTGAAAGAGACATATGCATTGATTTTGTTTTGTAATCTTTAATTTTTTTTATGTGAATTAAATATTCTATGCATAACTGTTTATATTAAGATTCTGTTCATTAAAAATAATGGTTGATTGATGAATTAATTAATAGTAGTCTGTAGTTTATGATTGATGTGATAACGGAAAGTTTATAGTTGATAGGTGATGATTTATTATAGATAATTAATTAATTAAAATGTTTAATAAAATTAATAATTTAATTAGTTGATAAATTAAAATGACACAAAAAATATTTGATATATAATTATTTTATTTATTTAAATTAAAATAAATTATATAAATTACTAGTGAATTTTAATTAAAATTATAAGAACAATAGTGAAAGCAAAAATATAAAAAAAATATAAATTATAAATTAAAATGTTATTTAAATTAGTTTTTAAAAAATAAACTATAAATTAATAAAATAAATTATAAAAACCCGTGATGAAAAAATTGTTATCAAATAAATTTTTTATTAAGATATATGTTTATAAAATATTTTTGTCTTAAATTATAATAAATTATGAATATTTCATATAAACTAAGAAATTTAATTATTACTTTATGTAAAAAATAAATTATGTATAATTTTATGGTAAGAGAAAAAATTTAAAAATTTTGAAAAAATAAATAAAATAAAATTTTATTAATATTATATCAAAAATATAAGATAACTTATATTTTTAACAAAATAATTTATAATTTGTGAGAGACAAAAGAGAAATAATAAGATGAAAAAATTTCTCGTGAAATAGAGCCTAATCTTGGTATAAATCCAATATCCTTAATTGAGATAGAGTTTGCAAGTATCTTACTTTTTTATTTGTTCTATCTTTTAGTAATTTGATTTCTTATTCTATATGTATTTTTCAGAGAAAGAAAAAGTAATGGAGAGAGGAGATATTAATCCCACGTGGCAGGTCCTACAGGTAGAGGCAAGATATAATGGTGTTGTCAGACTATAGGATTTTGGATGAATGTTAGTGGGGCCCACGATGTACGACGTGGATCAAAAACACTACTCCTACTCTTGTTTTCTTGCTACCCATTTGGGTGGGGCTAAGCTACACAGTACAGTGGTACTGATACAGATATGAACCAATTTCAGTACTCATCATTTTTATGGAAATAATAAAATGTGAAAATTTTGAACACGTTTACTTTATTGCTTAAAAATAGAATATAACTCCATGATTAATTAATTAACTAGAGAAAATAAAATAGAGCTATAAATATTCATCGGATCAAAATCGTACTCCTGTGTTCCGTAATTGATTAGGTTTTTATTTTATTGAATTTTGTTTTAGGCTACATACCGTAGAGGAGTTTTTGAATCGATTTGATTCCGTTTTTAAAGAATATGATATTTAAATTAATTAAAAATATATGAATTGATTTTAATTAAATTTTTATATTTTTATATAAAAATTTAAATCGAATCAAATAAAAAATAAAAAATAACGGATTAAGTTGCGTTGGATTAATCAAATATATTAAAGAAAAAACAACATGAAAAATTTTTTCATGTTTTTTATATCATTCTTTAGTTCCAATTTTTAAAATAAATGAACAAATGATTTGGTTTGGTTCTAGACTCGATTCTTTAACAAATGATTTGGTTTGGAAAAATTATTTTTTAAAGGGTTTGCATGGTTTAGAATTTCGAACCGATATATCAAATTAATAATTTTGGTTCGGTTCAGTTGAAATAGTTAGGTTCAAAGAACTTTTATCATGGTTCAATTAAATTTGATATGTTTTCTGAATGAAATGTACCGTAAACGATCATATTGGTATGTTAGCACTAAAATAAAAGTATAAACTAAGGTTTTTTTTTATCAAATTTAGGTGAAAATTATTTTTTAAATTAAATAAAAAATTAATTCAACAACATTTTATCTAAATATTTTTTTTAGATATAATTTTTACTCAATCAACTAATAATAAAGTGCGGCTAAAACAAAGAAACAATGTAATAAAGATTACTTGTGATAAATGGCCATTGTGAAGGATATGATGGGAATAAGCATGGGTTTCCCTTAAATAATTCATTTTTAACTCATTGCACACAAGGTTCATTGTAATAGTCCTTAGCAAGAAATTTTGACATCCATCATGGGCTACAATAAAGACAACTCATTAATTATATTGAATACACTAAATTAAAATGTGAGAGTTGAATACTCAATATGAGGATAGTGAGACTCTTCGTGCAATTCAAATCATCATGAAAGAATTGTAGTACCAAAATAAGGACATGTAGATGAATGTCCAAGCGATCCAACATAAGAAGTTTTTAGAAGACAACTTTGACGAAGAGTTGGATGACCCTCAGTCGTTATTTGAAGAAATATGAAAGGTCTTTGTTCCATCAGATTTCAAAACTTATCACTTTGAGACTTTCGACGAAAAGTGATGCCCTTAGAAACACTTGGTAGAAGTCAACACCTCGATGGCTATCATCGAGGTCACGAGGCTTTTAATGTGAAAACTTATATCAAGTGCTTTGAATGATATTGTACATCGTTGATACATGAATATGCATGCCCACTCAATCATAGTATGTGTCGACTTTGCTTGAAAATTAATTCATTAGCTCTTGGAGAGAAAACATTGGCAAGTATCTGCAACAACCCTTTCTAACATTCGTTAAGAATACTTTGAGACCTTGAAAGACTACCTAGACCATTTCAAATAAGACAAAATAATATTAGTTAATCCAAATCAGTAGATTTTTGTAAGGGCATTCCAATATGATTTGAAGGCATGGAATTACAACGTAACTTTAGCACATAAGATGACTACGAGTACACAATAAATTGTGAAGCGTGCAAAATGTTATATTAATGAGGAAGGAAGTAATGAATATAAGTAACATTGAGATGCCAATGAGCAAAAATCATAGTAAAGGGAGAATTATTTTCAAAAACGAAAAGGCATTCTCTGGTGCACTAATGTAAACTATTATCCAGATAGAAGAACATACATATTTGCAACAACTTACTTGAACGGAAGGAGATACCACATTTTCAAAGAAATTATGCACGACATAAACTAAATATGATATTGAAAGAGAAAGGACAAATGGACTCTTACTTAAATCAATGGTACTCTTACCATTGAGTGAAGGGATATGGCACTCAACATTGCTACCACTTGAAACGAGGCTTTAAAAGGTTGACTCATGGGAAACTTAAATAAATTAGAAGGAGATTAAAGGTAAGGAACAAACATGAGAATAAACGCCCTCGAGAAGGTTAAGATCTCCATAATCTCCCATGAGATAAACTCAAGATCACAAGGCAAAAAATGGTTTTGGAGCGATAAGGCACTTTTTCAACTCCATATCCAAGTGATTGTCAAGAGGATATAAATCTAGCTCAACAAGGAAATAATGTAAGAGATAGATAAACCATATCCTAAGCTTACTTAAAAACATGATAATTTAGAAGATCTTGTATATCATATTTACTTCAAAATATAAGGAAAGAGTTGTTTCTCGTGAATACATCCCTATCGTAATAGTGGCACGATATTTTAATTCGGATGTCAAGAGAGTTATAGTTAATCTAGGGAGTTCTGCTAACATCTTGTATTACAAGGCCTTCGAAGGATTGCAGCTCGCCTAGAAGCAACTCCAACAATACCAGGGCACCTTGATAATATTTTCATTTGAGAAAAAGGGCGTGTAGAAGGTTATATAACCCTTAATACGACATTTGGCATTGGTAGAAACTCCAAAACATGTTGTGGTATATGGCTCACTCTCTTCTTTCAGCATCGTCATAAGATGAAAAAAATTTAATGCGTTTAGAGACACTTTTTCCATCTTGTGCACTACTACAAAATATACCTTTCGTAACATGGTATTACCTCAGATATTTAATCAACCGAAGTAACAGATGATATTTAGGCACCTGCATTTTTTTAATTTTATTAAAAGACTTTCCACTACGGTCCTTAATAACAACTGTGGTGAAAAGTATAAAGGTGTGCCTTTTAACCACAGTTGGAATTCTAACTATGACGAAAAGTGGCATCTAGTCATGAGTTCAAATCCTAGCATCAACATTTTTGGGTTTTTACTTATTTTTAAGCCACTTTTCACCATGGTTGGAATTCCAACCGTGGTGGAAAGTGGCATTTGGTCATTGATTCGAATCTCATAACCAACATTTTTTTATTTTTAAGTCACTTTTCACCATGGTTGGAAATCTAACTATGGTAAAAAAATAGTGGCACCTTTTTTTTTTAAATATACAACACTCTTAGTTCATTCACTTTTGGCCTAGATGTACTTATACAAACTTCATATTCTGCCTCCAAACTTCTTCCATTTACAAAGCATTATTTCTCCACTAAACCAGACTTAAAAACATCATTTCTTCCATAAACGAAACTCAAAAGCATTTCTTCTATTAACGAGTTTTGTAACTCCATCATCTCTTATCCAAATTGAACGAGGCATGAAACTAATGGATTCGACTTAGCAATGTTAGTTGTTATAGTTGTGTTAGGCAAAATGTTCTTGTTTAACGATTCTATTTTTTTATTTTGTTGTTCTTGTTGTTCATGTTGTTCTTGATGTTCTTGTTATTTTTGTTGTTGTTGTTCTTATTGTTGTTCTTGTTATTTTTGTTGTTGTTGTCATTGTTGTTATTATTGTTCTTATTGTTGTTGTTGTCGTTGTTGTTGTTGTTGGTATTCTTGTTGTTCTTATTATTTTTCTTATTGTTGTTCTTGTTGTTTTATTGTTGTTGTTATTGTTCTTATTATTCTTGTTATTGTTCTTGTTGTTCATTATGTTTTTGTTCTTGTTGTTGTTCTTATTGTTCTTATTGTTCTTATTGTTATTGTTATTGTTATTGTTGTTGTTATTGTTATTGTTCTTGTTATTCTTGTTCTTGTTGTGTTAAAAATATTTAATATTATATGTTAGGATTAAATATGTATGAGATCTCTATAAATATGGCAACTTTCAATTATAGTCCCTCAAAAAAAAAATTTTAAACAATGGTCCCCATAAAGTTTTCCGTCCTGAAAAATGGTCCCTCGCATTAGTTTCCTCTAACGGAGGGTGATGTGGCATGCCATTAGGATCCTTGTCATTGCCACGTCAGATTGAGTTGGAATAATTGTTTTGTTATCATAAATAGTAGAGGAATAAAGTGTGAACCCTAATCCTTTTGTTCACCATCTTCATCTTTTACTTCTTATTCCTTCCTATTGTTCTTCTTCTTATTATTCCTTTTTATCGTTCTTCTTCTTCTCATCCATGTCCCTCACCCATCTCAGAAAAATGTTATAATCATCTAGGTTAAGCAACAGAGTTTCTTACTATTTGACGAGTCTGACGAACCATAGAGTGAAAAGGTGTGGATGCAATGGTGTTATTATTTCATACATATGCAAGAACAGAAAGAACAAAGGTCGACTATTTTGGAGGTGTCCGTATTGGAAAAACGAGGGAACCTGCAATTTATTTATTTGGGATAATAAAATTGCAAAAGTCAATGATGATGAGGAATGCATAGATTTAGAATGGAGGAAGGACGATAGTAATGTGATGGAAATGCAAGCTTTAGAAACTCTGAAGGAGCTATATGAATCATCCATGAAGAAGAACAAGAGGTTGAAGATGAAGATTAAGGCAGAGGCATTTTGGGGGAAGCTGAAGACATCATGTGTTGTAGTTTCAGTCTTGGTCAATTGTATTTGTTAATTAGGTGTAATTGTTGATTAGGTGTAATCATCTGTAATGTTTGTTTAACTGTTAAGCTTGTATAAGTGGTATGTTGTGAAATGTAACATGAATTGGTTTTGTTTGAAATACAAATTGATATGTTATATTTGTAATTCATTTAGTATTGTTCAATTGGTATGTTAAATTTGTAGTTTCAGTTGCAGAACATAATTTTGACACAACCTAGCCTATAAATTGGACATAATATGAGTCTATAAAATTGACTGTATAAAATTGGACATAGTTTTAGCTAATTAGTATTGTTCTATATGTGTAAGTAACATATAATTGACTGCATAAAATTGACCTATTAGGTGGATTTAAAACTGATTGTATAAAATTAAAACCATATGGACTTAACAGCCAAGGAACACGAGTATAAGAAACTGATCAAAACATAATGTTCATAGGTTCACATTGAACATACCATAACATGTTCACAAGACAGATTTGTTCTCAACAGAATTCATTAACTTAACATACCATAACAAGTCCATAAGAGTACATCAATACAATATTACATTACATCAAAAGAAGTACATAACAAGTTCATAAGAGTACATCGGTACAATATTACATTACATCAAAAGGCTACATCAGTACATCAGATTGAGCAAAAAAAGTACATTACATCAAAATATTTGTTCCTAAACAAATCCATCTGCCAAAAACTAATGCTTCATTGGGTTTGACCTTTGTCATTGGTGATGTCTTCTTCAGTTAGATCCAAAGGGTCATTGAGTTTCTTCCCAGGGCCAGGAATGTTGTTTGTTTTCAAGGTCCTCAATCTTTCACTATGCCTTTTTTCTGATGCAACATTGGTCTGTGTCTTGTACCTGCTATGGGTCTTAAACTTAGGTGGTTCACTTGAACTTGGCCTTGAAAGATTTGTTCTAATACCTGGTGGTTTGAAAGGCTTATTCTTGCACACTTTGAGTTGCTTACCAAAGAAAAACTTGACATTACTTTGCTTTGGTGCAGTTACCTTGAGAGGTGATTTGTCAACCCTTAAAGGTTAAATATCCAAGACCTCATCACCTCATAATAATGCAGCCAAAGTTTCATCTAATGAAGCACATGTAGCATGGTTAGTTGGCTCACATGGTTCAGTTACCATTTCATCAGTTGGATTAGTTGGATCAGTTGGCTCACATGGATCAGTATTAGTCTTTCCCTCATTAGCCTTACTTGAATTTCCTTCATTAACAGAACCCATTTCTATATTGGCACATGACTTTCCCTCATTGGCACATGACTTTGCCTCCTTGACACTTGACTTTGCCTCCTTGGCACCTGATTTTTCCTCCCAGGCACTTGAGTTTCCCTTCTTGACAGTTGACATTGCATCTTTGACACTTGACTCTCCCTCTTTGACACATGACTTTGCCTCTTTGAAACTTGACTTTGCCTGTTTGACAGTTGACTTTACCTCTTTGATAGTTGACTTTTCCACCTTGACAGTTGACTTTTCCACCTTGACAGTTGACTCTCTCTTCTTGAAACTTAATTTCCCATCCATGACAGCAACTTCCTCATTGACAATTTGTTCTACAATGTCAGTTGCCTCATTAAAAGATGCATCTTTGACTACTCCCTCCTTTACCATTGTCTTCTTCGTTCCCCCTTTAGATGTACAATTGTTGGTTGATCCTTTAGGCATCCCTTGCATGAAACAAATAAATAATTCACACTGTTACCCTTGCACAAAATACATAGATAAATAATCAGTAAATGCCGTATTTAAGTTAAACAATACCCTTTTTTTGTGCCAAATTGACCTTGCTAATCTGACTTGCTTGTGTAGGTAAGTCTTGAGTGGCTTGGTTTTGCAATTATTGACTGGGCTAGGTGGGCAAGTCTTAAGTGGCCTGGGTGGTATTACAGAGGGAACAACCACAATCTGCTTGTTCTTCTTGCAAGTCCTTTTGTTGTTACCTAGTTCAAAACAATGTAAGTTATATGTATGCCTAAAAGGGGGGGGGGGGGGGTGAATTAGGTTCTTAGACACTTTTTCCGGTTTTTTTGATGATTCTTGGATTTTACTTTCCTAAATGCTTCTAGGTGATGAAAAGCAGTAAATGCGGAAAGTAAAGAACACAGCGATTTATAGTGGTTCCCCTCACAGTCCGAGAGTACTCCACTCTCCTTTCAACATGAAAGAGTATTTTACTATCAATGTTAGATTTCCTATCCAAGAAAATTCTAAAAACCAAGAACACCTTTATTGGATTTACACAATTTTAAAGTCCTACTGAGAATGAATATCTCACACAAGGACCTTTTGTATCCACAATCCGAATAACAAGGAAAACCCTACACACTTATCTTTAATAATCCTAAAAATAAGTTATAGTGAATTTGAATTTTGTATAAGTAACAATTTGAATGTTTATCAATATGAATACTGATCTTCTTCTCAAAACAAATATTACTCATATATAATATACAAGTGTTCTTTTTGTGAAAGAAAGTTGTGAAGGTGTGAAAGTTAATTTCAATGGCTTCTTTCAAAAATCTGGTTTGAACACTTTTTATGAAAATTCAAAAGGTTGAAGACAAAGAGTAATTTTTGAAATTTGTTTCTTGAAGGTAATTTTGATTTTGAAATAGAAATCAATTTATATAAGTGAGAAACCTTTCCAAAAATGTGTGATTTTGGGACAGTAAAAAATAGCCAGTAAGAAAACTTAGAACAATGCAATCTTTCATGAAAAAGCTGCTATCTTTGGTTGTTGTTTCAATGTTAATCGGTTAACCAAATAGGTTAATCGGTTAACACCTTTCCAACGTTCAAAATATTTGAATTTTACATGTGTTAATCGGTTAACCCTATAGGTTAATCGGTTAACACTGTTAAAACGTCCCAAAAACATAATTTTGAAATGTGTTAATCGTTTAACCCTATGTGTTAATCGATTAACACTGAAGGTTTTTCTAAAAATACTTAATTTAAAATATAAAGAGTATTTAAAAAAAGTTTTAAATGACTTAGTGATAGTGGTGTAGTGAAATGTGATTGAAAGAACACTTGTATAAATATTTCTAAGTAAAATATGTTATACCGTTCCTTGTATCATCAACACCACTTGAAGCTTGTAGACGAAGCTTGATCCATGGTGCCATATGCGACTTTATCTTGATCTTTGATAATGAATTCTTGTCGATTGCTTGCGTCTCTTGCTTTTTGTGAATGCTTCAGAAGAATGGTGCTTCTGGTTTTATCTTCAGTATATATACCCCCACGGATATATAGTATAAGCATCTTCACTATATATACCCCCACGGGTATATAGCATAAGTATCTTGCATATCTTGCATGCCAAGCTTGTATGAGTTGTCTTCATCAAAACACAAAGGGCCTTGAAGTTTGATTCTACAATCTCCCCCTTTTTTATGATGACAATCGTTTCTTTGAAAATCTTGCTTTGATACTTGGTTTATAACATTTCTCCCCCTAAGTTAGATAGCTCCCCCTAAACACAAGAGAGATACAATACTTCTCCCCCTTAAACATAAGAGAGATACAATGTCTCTGCACAGGGAAATGTTAGAGACCAATCCTTCTCCCCCTTTGTCATTAGCAAAAAGGAAGAGGGGCAATGAAAGAAAAACAACACAAAAGCATTCATAGTAAAAACAACAATCACTTATCACATAAAACATAACTTGATTGAAATTAAAATGAAACAAACATTGTACGGATACAAGAACGAGTACGAAACTGAAATCTTAAAACTTAAACATAATCAGAATCTAGAAAGCAATAAAATAGTGGCAAATGTTTTTTAAATATCATCAGCCGACATTTCCTCATCTTCATCTTCCTCTTCTTCATTACCATCCTCATCTTCATTCTCTTCTTCATTGTAACCGGTGTTGGAGTTTTGAGATTTAAGCACAAGGTTGCAAATAGAATTAATCGCCCGATTGGTTTCGCGATGAAGGTTTAGGGTTTCTCTGTGTTGATTCATCATTGTGGTGTAGAGAAACGCATTGGTAATTCCTCCTTCTGGAATGGTATAAGAAAGGTTTGAAGCGGAAGATCCTTCGTCGGTGTATTTGTAAGTTCTGTTGGTGTCTTTGATAATTCTGGTATTCTTAACTATAGTAATTTCATTGATCTCATTTGATGTTGGTTTCATTGTGATGGCAGGTTCGCGGTTCAAGTCCAAATCTGTTAACTCAAGGATTCGTGAGATCATCCTTGCATAAGGAAGCCTTGTGGACAAAGAGAGTTGTTGCTGCAGATGATACATCATAGTGAGAATCCAATTAACCTTAATCTTATTCTTGATAGCATACAACAGCTGCATCTCCAAGTCATTGATTTGAGAGTGGTTGGAGTCCTTCAGAATTAACACGTAACAGATAATATAATGCAACATTCTATCATTAACAGTCAGATTCTTCACATAGCACAGCGTGTGAGCAGTCCTTTGACTCGCAATAACAGCTTCTTTTGGGAATCTGCAGATACGATAATAGTATTCCATTTTATCGTAGTTAGCCCATAGACTATCCACATGGTTTACCCCTTTTTTTAGAAAACATCTTTTGTATGGTATCTTTAAGGTTGCAGCAATGTCGGACAGTTTTTCATTCAACTGACAATCTCGAACCGTAGCCACCAACATGTGTTGATCATCAGCATTGAGAAAAAATGACAACTTATTCATAAACGATTTTACCAAATCAAGGTAATAATTTTCGTTATCAGACACAAACTTATCAATCTTTTGAAAGTGCAACAGAGCCGGTAAATCAAACGTAGAAGCAGGAAAAGCTTTGAGATTAACATACTTTACCGGGAATAGATGATGAACCCGGATTTTGAAGTCCATTTTGCGCTTCTTCGTAGATTCCATAGGAGCACAGTCTTCATCAGAGGCAGAATTACTTTCCGGTAGTTTTCCTTTGCCTTTGTTGTTGGGAGCCATTGAGGAATTTGGAGCTTCTGAGGGTTTGGAAGTGCTTCTGAAACTTTTTGGGTTTTAGGGTTTGTGAGGAAGAAGGTAAAGTGATATCAATTTAGTGAGAGAGTTTAAGTGGGTTTTTAAGTTAGGGTTGGAAGTTGGAAGAGTAATTCTCTTGTAGCCAAAGAAGAAGAAGAGATTTCCAAGGATAGTGGTTGTGATATTTAAAAGACACATGCACACCACATAAAAAACATTTTACACACATTTATCTAAAATTTGCCCAATTTTTCGTTTCTGATTTTTTGAAAAATCATCAGTGTTAATCGGTTAACACATTAAAATTTTAATTTTCAGAATAAAAAGTAATAGTGTTAATCGGTTAACCCTATAGGTTAATTGGTTAACACATTAAAAAATTAAATCAGAATTGAAAAATTAACAGTGTTAATCGGTTAACACACGCGAAATTTTGAAAAAATGTTTAAAAATAGAATGCAAACAAGTTTGAAAACATACAATATACACATATTAACTTAAGAAGAGGTTAGATGTCACCTTCATCGAGAATTCCGAGTTCTCGTCGAATCTTAAAGAACGGTTCTTTTGCGAGTGGCTTTGTGAAAATGTCGGCGACTTGGTTATGCGTATCCACAAAAGTAACTTCGACATCTCCTTTAAGCACGTGATCACAGAGGAAATGATGTCGGATGTCGATGTTTTTGGTTCTTGAGTGCACGACCGGATTCTTTATGATGTTAATTGCACTAGTGTTGTCGCATCGGAGAGGAATGCATCCTAGATCAATTCTGTAGTCGCTTAATTGTTGCTTTAGCCACAGATTTTGTGTACAACAGCTTCCCGTCGCTATGTATTCTTCTTTAATCGTACTAAGAGCAACACATTCTTGTTTCTTACATGACCACAAAACCAATGCATTTCCAAGGATGTGACAGGTTCCACTAGTACTTTTTCGATCAGTTTTACATCCTGCATAATTCGCGTCAGAATAACCAATTAATGTATAAACACTAACTTTTGGATACCATAGGCCGACGTTCGATATTCCCTTGAGATATTTCATGATCCTTTTGACAGCCGTGAGATGTGACTCCTTTGGATTTGCTTGGAAGCGAGCACATAAACACATATTAAACATTATGTCAGGACGGCTTGCCGTCAAATATAATAAAGAACCAATCATACCTCGATACCTTGTAATATCAATTGATTTTCCCGATTCGTCTTGATCGACGTAAGTTCCGGATCCCATTGGTGTTGACATAGCTTTACATTCATCCATATCAAATCTCTTTAGCAATTCTTTGCAATAATTTGATTGGTTGATAAATATTCCGTCTTTTAGTTGCTTGATTTGCAATCCAAGGAAATAGTTCATCTTTCCCATCATAGACATTTCAAACTCGCCTTGCATCATCGAAGCAAATTCTTCACATAGATCCTTATTTGTTGATCCGAAGATGATGTCGTCCATATAGACTTGAACTAGTAAGGTATTATCCTTTATCCTTTTGATAAATAAAGTCTTGTCTACCTTGCTCTTTTCAAATCCTTTTTTGCATAAGAAACTACTTAGACGATCATACCATGCCCTTGGTGCTTGCTTTAGACCATAGAGAGCTTTCTTCAATTTGTATACATGTGAAGGATGCTTGAAGTCTTCAAAGCCCGGGGGTTGTTTGACATAGACTTCTTCGTTGATGTATCCATTCAAAAAGGCGTTTTTGACGTCCATTGGAAAAGTTGAAAATTCATTGAACATGCATAAGCAAGTAATAAACGAATAGCTTCTAACCTTGAAACCGAAGCGAATATTTCTTCAAAGTTGATTCCTTCCTCTTGATTGTAGCCTTGGGTCACCAATCTTGCTTTGTTCCGAATGATAATTCCATTCTCATCCAGTTTGTTCTTGAATACCCATCTTGTACCAATTATGTGCTTATCACTAGGTCTAGGAACAAGTTCCCAAACTTGATTCCTTTCAAATTGGTTTAACTCTTCTTACACAGCGATAACTTATTGATCGTCTTCAAGAGCTTCATCAACTTTGGAAGGTTCTATTTGAGAGACGAATGCCATATTCAAGCATGCATCTTTGAGATTTAATCTTGTAGCAACACCTTGACTTATGTCTCCGATTACTTTGTCGATAGGATGATCTCTATGAGTTCTCCATTCTTTTGGTAGATAGTTGACATTGGAATCTTGTTGAATCGGTATATCTTGCTCTTTCATGATATCTTTAGAAGTATCTTCATCGGGAATCCCTACAGAATCATCATCATTATCACAAAACACAATATCCTCCTTAGAGGGGTTAGATTCATCGAATTTGACATGCCTAGATTCTTCAATAGTTAATGTTCTTTTATTGTATATTCTAAAAGCTTTACTAGAAAGGGAATAACCTAGAAATATACCTTCATCCGATTTTTCATCGAACTTACCAAGATTGTCTTTGTCATTGTTGAGGATAAAGCACTTGCATCCAAAGATATGAAAGAAAGCAATGTTTAGTTTCCTTCCTTTGAATAGTTCATAGGGGGTCTTCTTAAGAATTGGTTTGATATTAACTCGATTACTCATAAAACATGTCGTACTCACCGCATCTGTCCAAAAATACTTAGGTAGATTTGAGTCACTTAACATTGTTCTTGCAAGTTCCACCAATGAACGATTCTTCCTTTCTATGACACCGCTTTGTTGTGGAGTTCTTGGTGAAGAAAAATTGTGTGAAATTCCATGTTCTTAACAAAATTCATCAAATAAAGTGTTCTGGAATTCTCCACCATGGTCGCTTCTTATGGAGGCAATTATGAGAGAATTCTCATTTTGGATTTGTTTGACAAACTCCTTAAATGCTTTAAAAGCGTCACTTTTCTGCGCTAAAAAGTAATTCCAACAAAATCTAGAATAATCATCAACAATAACTAAAGCATAAAAATTACCTCTGAAGCTTTTTTTTCTAGATGGACCAAAAATATCCATGTGCAACAATTGTAGTGGCCTTGTTGTGGACACCACATTTTTGGATATGAAAGTTGATTTAGTTTGTTTTCCTTTTTGACACGCGTCATCCAATCTATCTTTGACGAATTTGATCTTCGGTAATCCAATCACTAAATCATGTTTAATTAATTTGTTCAAGTGCTCCATGTGAATGTGAGTGATCCTTTTATGCCATAGCCATGACTCGTTGTTGTTCACCATAAGACATTTAACCTTCAAAGATACATTGTCAAGAGAAATCATAAAAATATTATTGATTCTATTACCTTTTAACATAACCTCATGAGTGACTCCGTCTTCTATCAGACATTCATCTTTGTTGAACTTGATTTTGAATCCTTTGTCACAAAGTTGTGCTTGAGTCCTTCGACATAAAGTACACCTTCTATTGTTGTAAGAGGTAGTGAACCAATAGTGCATATGCCAAGAATCCTGCCTTTATTATTATCACCATAAGTAACATAACCCTTGGCTTTAAGCGTTAGTTGTGAAAATTTGTTTATATCTCCTGTCATATGCCTTGAACACCCACTATCAAGATACCAATGATTTCCGGAGGTCTTCAAGCATACCTACAAAACAGGATTAAGTTTTGTTAGGTACCCAAATTGCTTTGGGTCCTTGATAGTTAGTTCCCTTTTTCACCCACACATAATGCCCTTGTGGAACACTAAAGTTACGAACATAGCAAGCATTAGGTGTGTGACCTTTAATTCCACAATAAAAACAATTTGGTTCAAAATTGCTTTTATATCTAGGAACATAAGATTTCTTCTTAGCAAACAATTTCTTTTTAGGATGTTGATACACAATTTTAGGATTGTTTACTTTTTCTTCAGGGATTTAGTTATTAGGCCTAACAAAGATTGTTTCATTTGGACTAGATTTAGAGAACTTGGAATATCCTAGTCCACTCTTATCATTAGAAAATATTTGATGCCTAAGAACTTCTTCCAAACCAATTTGACCTTTCTCATATCTTTCAATAACTCTTTTAAGTTGAACAATTTGAAATGAGAGAGATTCACAATTCTTACATACAAAATTATGTTTTTCACTCATTAATTTTTGTTTCTCATCTTCAACATATTTTACTAATTCAATGTTCTTTTCTTCTAAAGATGCCATTATTTTCTTTTGAGATGAGATAGTCTTATACAAAATTTTGCATTCAAGTAACAATTCATCAATAGCGTCTTGTGCATCATTATCATAAACAGAAAAGTTGCTACTAACCTCATCTTTTTCGTCATCGGAGTGGTGTGAGGCCATTAGAGTCATATTTGAACATTCATCGCTTTCCGATTCCGATGAGGAACTTATCTCATTATCTTCCCAAGCAATATACGCCTTCTTGTTCTTGAAGTCCTTCTTGCCTTTAAATCCTCCCTTCTTTGGAAGCTTTGGACAATCTGGTTTTATGTGGCCTTGCTTTCCACATTCATAGCATGTAACATCTTGCATTGATGTGGATGCCTCCTTTTTTCTGAAATGTCTATTCTTTTTATCATAAAGGGATTTATCATTTTTATTGAAAAACTTACCAAGTCTTTTTACAAGGAGCATGAACTGTTCATCTTCCTCCGATGCGTCATCATTTTTCTTTTCTTTTGACTCCACTTTCAAGGCAATTACTTTGGATTTCTTTTCTAGATTTTCATGTTTCTCAAGCCTTCCAAGTTCTAACTCATGTTATTGAAGTTTGCCAAAAAGTGATGCGGACGTCATTGTTGAAAGACTTTTCTTCTCCAAAATTGTCGTCACTTTTGGTTGCCATTCCCTGGTTAAGGATCTAAGAATTTTAAGATTCAAATCATCGTTAGTAAAGGTCTTACCAAGAGCGATTAAGTGATTTGTCAAGTGAACGAATCTTTTCTGTAATGCCACAATGGATTCTCCGGGCAGCATTCTAAACATTTCATATTCTTGACTTAGTGTGTTCAATTTGGATCTCTTTACTTCGGCGGTGCCTTCATGTGTTTCCACTAAGGTATCCCATATATCTTTTGTCGACTTGCATTGAGAGATACGGAAGAACTCATCCATACTCAAGGCACTTTGTAATATGTTGATAGTCCTTTTCTCATTAAGAATCCTTTTCTTGTCATCTTCACCGTATGATGATTTAACCTTTGGAGTTCTTACACCATTGATGACACTTGTCGGTTCATGAGGGCCATTTTCAACAGTTTCCCATATTCCTTCTCCTTGGGCTTCTAGATGTGCCTTCATGCGAATTTACCAAAAATCAAAGTATTCTCCAGAAAACAGTGGGGGTTTGTTACTACTTCCACCGTCTTTGAAAACCGGGTTGATGCTAGCGAAAGCCATTCTGAATCAATAGGAATAGGTTACCTTAACCTGCTCTGATGCCAATTGTAAGTTATATGTATGCCTAAGAGGGGGGGGGGGGTGAATTAGGTTCTTAGACACTTTTTTCGGTTTTTTTTTATGATTCTTGGATTTTACTTTTCTAAATGCTTTTAGGTGATGAAAAGCAGTAAATGCGGAAAGTAAAGAACACAGTGATGTATAGTGGTTCCCCTCACAGTCCGAGAGTACTCCACTCCCCTTTCAACATGAAAGAGTATTTTACTATCAATGTTAGATTTCCTATCCAAGACAATTCTAACAACCAAGAACACCCTTCTTGGATTTACACAATTTTAATGTCCTACCGAGAATGAATATCTCACACAAGGACCTCTTGTATCCACAATCCGGATAACAAGGAAAACCCTACACACTTATCTTTAATAATCCTAAAAATAAGTTGTAGTGAATCTGAATTTTGTATGAGTAACAATTTGAATGTTTATCAATATGAATACTGATCTTCTTCAAGAAACAAATATTACTCAGATATAATATACAGTGTTCTTTTTGTGAAAGAAAGCTGTGAAGGTGTGAAAGTTAATTTCAATGGCTTCTTTCAAAAATTTGGTTTGAACACTTTTTATGAAAATTCAAAAGGTTGAAGACAAAGAGTAATTTTTGAAATTTTTCTTGAAGGTAATTTTGATTTTGAAATAGAAATCAATTTATATAAGTGAGAAACCTTTCCAAAAAGGTGTGATTTTGGGACAGTAAAAAGTAGCCAGTAAAAAAACTTAGAACAATGCAATCTTTCATGAAAAGCTGCTATTTTTGGTTGTTGTTTCAGTTTTAATCGGTTAACCAAATAGGTTAATCGGTTAACACCTTTCCAACATTCAAAATATTTGAATTTTACATGTGTTAATCGGTTAACACTGTTAAAACGTCCCAAAAACATAATTTTGAACTCATGGCAAGCGTCATGGACGTCGTGCCCAGATTTTTAGCAACTGTTTGACTGAGTTTTCGCTCACTCACACCCTTTTTCTCAACTGACTTCTACACGAATTGAGACCTATTTTAGCAGTTATAACACTATATATAGGATGAGTTTTTATTTTTTGGAGGTCCAAGTTTATTAGAATTAAAATAGACAGAAAATTCACACTATAAAAGTACTCAATTGTTCACACCGGGCAATTGGTACACCATTATTTTGCAAATTCAGAGTTCTTTGCTTGTCCTTTGATCGTTAGTAATTTAATCTTGCCGCCATTTTCATTCAGAAGTTTTTCATTCGAGTTTTCCAATTTATTTTCCGCACTGCATTATTTTCTGTAAGCAATTTACATTCTTTAATTTTCTGCACTTGTTTATTTTAATTCTTAATATTGCAATTGTTGCTTTTAATTATTTGATCTATTCCTATTGTCACTATCTTGATCTCTTTGTTTCATATTTCATCATCTACTAGTATTGCCAACATATATATATATATATATATATATATATATATATATATATATATATATATATATATATATATATATATATATATATATATATATATATATATATATATATATATATATATATATATATATATATATATATATATATATATATATATATATATATGTGTCGCACCTCGAAAAATCACGGAGACATTTCGAACATACGACCCTCGCGCGAAAGGCGCGGAAATGCGGTTCGACAGAGTCGCCACCGAACTTTATTTTTCCCAAATAAACGGGAGAGGAAAATATCGAGAAAACCTCTTAAAAAACGAAAGGATAGGAACGGGGCTGTCGCAACCAAGTTCCGGGTTCGGGAGTCAGTTACGTGAAGGGAAGGTATTAGCACCCCTCACGTCCGTCGTACCCGACGGGAACCTCTTAAGGTAAATGTGGGGAGTGTTGTTTAGGTTTACTGGTTTTCTTCTCGCTGGTAAAGGTAGAATTGGTAGGTTAAAAGGATAAAGACGCCAAGGAGAGACGGGTGGTTAGAAGATAGGGTGCTCGCCAAGGATTGGGGCCCTTGTGCCTACGTATGCTCATTCGGACGAGAATGAGAAATCAGAGCGTCGTAGTTCGACTAAGGGAAAGGATGGGGAAAAACGGAAGATGGATAGAAGTGTGCTCGCCAAGATCATCGCAATCTTGTGCCTACGTATCTTATATTCAAGAATGAATAAAGAATCAGAGCGTCCGTAGTTCGTGGAGACGACCACGAAAATATGAGGTTTGAAATGGTTTGACGTTGAGTTGAGAGACGAAAGAGTGACTAACAAACAACCTAAGGGCGTGCCTCAAGAGCTTGTCACTCAAGAATTCAAGGAATGCGAGATCCCAAGAACTCAGTTCTTTCGGAAATTGGGTTGAATGGGTTGAATGAGTTGGATATTTTGAAAACGAAAGAATGAACTAATAACAACTCGGGGGCGCGCCCAAGAGTTACTCGTTCGAATATTCAAAGAATGCTAGATTCTAAGAATATCCCTCTTTCGTAAGTTTAAAAAATGTGTTTGTGAAAGGATCAAATCGAAGAATGGCATGCGAGGCCAAAAGGGAATTGTTTTGAACTGGTTCGACGACGTGTCGAAGATTTGATTGAAGATGGAACCGGCTTGACGACGTGTCAAGGGTTAAGGTTGTGAGAAACGATATTAGTCCCTGAGGGTGCTCCTAATATCGAGACCACGAGGAATTGTGAAAGAAATGGGTTGGTTTGCGAATGCCTACGAGCATTCGACTCAGGAGAATATTGAGAATGATTGAGTTTGAAAAAGGTCGAAAGGTTGAGTGAATAACAACCCAAAGGGCGTGCCTCGAGAGCTATTCACTCGAAAATTCAAGGAATGCTAGACTCCAAGAACCTCCTTCTTTCGAAGTGTGAATTGAAAAAGATATTTGAAAAAGGTCGAAAGATTGAATGAATAATAACTCAAAGGGCGTGCCTCGAGAATCATTCACTCGAAAATTCAAGGAATGCTAGACTCCAAGAACCTCCTTCTTTCGAAGTTTGATCGGAAAAATGTTTGAAAAAGATTTGAGGTGAAATGAGGTATGAAAATAGTTTGAGGTACGAAATGTGAGGACATGAGATTGGATTTGAAAATGAGAGAAATGACAATTATTTGATAAATGAGACGTAGGCCTCACAACCAATTAATTGGGGCATTATCGAAATGCTAGATCTCGACGACACCTTTTTCATTTGGAGAATGTTTGAATGAACAAAGGAAATATCACAAAGAATGCTAAATTCTCATGACATTTCTTTGTTAGAAAAATATAATTTTAAAAATGAGAGGTCGAATAATACACTACTTAAGGTGTACACCTTAATAATGATTATCCAAAAAAATTCAAGAAGTGCTAGACTTCGAGAACTTAGTTTCTCACGATTTGATTAGAAAATAATTTGAAAGAAGATTAGGAAAATTATTAATTTTGAGGATGATTTTGATTTAATTTAAGAAATATTGTTTGAATAAACAATGAAAATATCACAAAGAGTACTAGACTCCTATGATATATTTTGTTCAAATAATTAAGAGCGTACTTTATAATAAAAAACGAATATTACTACCTAAGGCGTACGCCCCAATAGAAATTATTCGAGAACCCAAAAGATGCTAGATCTTAAAAGTTCGTTTCTTCGCAATTGATTAAGAAAAATAATTTATATGTTGAAAATTGAATTTTAGGATGTAAGAAAAAGTTAACCAAATTTTAAAAATAAATTTGAAAATAATCTACAGTCCTATTAAAAACAATTGGATGTGTATTAAAGCAAACTAATTCCTAAAATATAAAAGCAAATTTATAAATTATTGATTTTGACAATTATTATTAAAAAGTTAGAATTTATTAGAACATATCTTTATACTGCCTAATAAATTAATAAATTAAAAAACTAAAAGTAATTGAATAAATAGTAATAATAAAAAAAAACGAAAAAAAAAAGAAATGGTATGGTTGGAAATTTACTCAGAATCCACTAAATTACCCACAGTACAACAAATTGACGTAAGGCTTTCATTTTCCTAAATGCGAATGCCAAGCGTTCACAGCATCCACGGTAAGAACAAAACTGGCGACAAACGGGGTCGTGAAACAGAAATCTACAGAGCTCCATCAAACTACCACAATATCAATTTAACCGGCCCGATTCGCAACAATTTCAAAATGGAAAGCGAATAAAAAACATTTTTTCGCACAGACAAATCAACATGAAGACACCAGAAAACATAACCGATGCGAAGATCTTAACGAAAACTCAAGCATAAATCAAACAATCTTGAAGGTGCCAATCGAAACGCGCTCGAAACAAACTCAACCACCCCATAAACTCTAACAATGAACTAACTGTAATAAACCACAGATGATAAACATAGTTCTTAACAGGATGGATATGAAGTCAATACAGATTTTAAAACAATCATTACAAATGAAAAAAAACCTTAACAGTTTGGATCAAATGCTAATCTGGAAATACATGTTGTACTGAGAACACCGACACTGAAGTAAAAATGCTCATCAGAGATATCAATCGAACCAAAGGGATAACTCGAGATTTACCGTTACGTCGTGATTTGTTGATGTTGAGATCACTAGTACTTCTACGCATGGTTCCCGATGATTAACTATGGTGAAGATACTGCGAAAAACCGTTGATTTTGAATGTTGCTCCAAACTTACAACCTGCACATGAAACAAACACCCACGGCGATCCAAACAGACTTTGCGAGTTCAAAACCGTCAAAACAAATTTAGTGAAACGAGCTCAAAATAAACCGAGTTGTTGTGCTATTGAGCTGCTACTGTACCAAATGGATCTTTGTTGAATCACATGAGACAAAATGAATTTGAAGCTCAAATGCCACTCCACAAAAATCTGATTTGAATCTCTGATGCATTCATACCGTTACTGCTACGCGTTCAAAAATTGTTACTGAACCCGTCACGTGTTTATAATTTGGTGGTTGGACGATTTTGATCCCGTGTGAAATCGTAAGAGGGTCACGATGGATTGAGAAAGTTGAGCTGCAGATTGGTGAATAAAGGGAGTATGTGAGCAGGTGGTGAGGCAGGAGGTTATCAGTGAGGATAAAACAGGTGTGTGAGGTAAGAGATGGCTTCTCGGATTCGCGAGAAGAAGGAAGGGTGATGGTAGACAGAAGGAGGAAAGAGTTTCTGGGTTAAGAAAAAGGATTGGGTGAGAGTGATGAAGTTGGAAGCAAGTTTCGAAATGGGTTGTTTTCGCGGTGGGATGGTGTGAAGCTCGCGACGGCGGCGGCTAGGGCTTGAGAAGAAAGAGGGTAGGGTTTTTTTTCGGCGACTGATTTTGGGGATGAGCAATAGCTTTTTTTTTCATCCTCTTAAGTTTTCTTTCTTTTAAAGAGCCAAACACCCCTTTATGAACTTCTGAATGGGCTGCCGACAAATGGGCCATCTCTCTATTCTAACGTATCCTCAAACTTTTTTAATTTTTTAATTAATTTTTCTATTCTTCTTGTTAATTAAATAATAGTAAAAACAAATAACTATAAATATAAACTAATATTAACATATTTAATTAATACATAAAAATTAACAATAATCATTAAATAGATTTTAACAATAACAATTAAATAAATATTTAAAAATATATAAAAACAAACTAAAGTTTATAAAAAACAAAAAAAATAATTACTAAAAGAAATATTATTAGTAACATTTAAAAAAGAAAAGTTTTAAGAAAATAATATTCACAAAAAAGATCTTAGGCCACGTGTCACACTTTAATTAGTTAAAAAGATGAAGTTCTGAAAAATCAACCAATTTCAAGCGTACACGTTGTCCAGATAACAAAAAAAAACGGGCAATGCACAAGCGAAAATAGAATAGAAAGAAAGCAAAAACATTTTACAAATGGGTAGGACAAATTTAGGGTATGACAGATGCCCCTATCTAATCGGCTTAAACATAGGAAAATGAAATGCATTAGCGTTCATATTCCTGAGGTAGAAGTCTATTAGATATAAAAAGACCCTGAATTTGTCCGACAGAAAGAGAGATGCTTGAGAATTGAAAATGCTGGATGATGTAAACCTCTGAGTAAGCTGGCACAAGTCGTCATCACCAAAAGGATGATGGGGATGAAACACACACAGCTATTACCACCAAAAGGATGGCAAAGCAAAGCACTATCGCACGATCTATCATTAATGACCATGATAGATCCCCCACCAAAAGGATGACGGAGCGAGACAAGCAAAATTCGCACAATCCATCATTAATGACCATGATAGACCCCCCACCAAAAGGATGACGGAGCGAAACACGAATAAACTATCGCACAATCTATCATTAATGACCATGATAGACCCCCCACCAAAAGGATGACGGAGCGAAACTCACACGAACATATCGCACGATCTATCACTAATGACCATGATAGACCCCTCACCAAAAGGATGACGGAGCGAGACACAAAGCAAATCGCACAATCTATCATTAATGACCATGATAGACCCCCCACCAAAAGGATGACGGAGCGAAACACAAATAAACTAATCGCGCGATCTGGTACCAACGAAGTACCAGACTTACCATCAAAAGGATGGTAGGGCGAAAACACAAATAAAATAATCGCACAATCTATCATTAATGACCATGATAGACCCCCCCACCAAAAGGATGACGGAGCGAAACACAAATAGACGTTCGCACAATCTGATATCGACGGAATATCAGACCTACCACCAAAAGGATGGTAGAGCGAAAACACAAATAAAACAATCGCACAATCTATCATCAATGACCATGATAGACCCCCCCACCAAAAGGATGACGGAGCGAAACACAAATAGACGTTCGCACAATCTGATATCGACGAAATATCAGACCTACCACCAAAAGGATGGTAGAGCGAAAACACAAATAAAACAATCGCACAATCTATCATCAATGACCATGATAGACCCCCCACCAAAAGGATGACGGAGCGAAACACAAATAAACTAATCGCGCGATCTGGTACCAATGAAGTACCAGACTTACCATCAAAAGGATGGTAGGGCGAAAACACAAATAAAACAATCGCACAATCTATCATTAATGACCATGATAGACCCCCCCACCAAAAGGATGACGGAGCGAAACACAAATAGACGTTCGCACAATCTGATATCGACGAAATATCAGACCTACCACCAAAAGGATGGTAGAGCGAAAACACAAATAAAACAATCGCACAATCTATCATCAATGACCATGATAGACCCCCCCACCAAAAGGATGACGGAGCGAAACACAAATAGACGTTCGCACAATCTGATATCGACGAAATATCAGACCTACCACCAAAAGGATGGTAGAGCGAAAACACAAATAAAACAATCGCACAATCTATCATCAATGACCATGATAGACCCCCCACCAAAAGGATGACGGAGCGAAACACAAAACAAATCGCACAATCTATCACTAATGACCATGATAGACCCCCCACCAAAAGGATGACGGAGCGAAACACAAAAGAAAGCAACGCGCAATCTGATACCGACGAAGTACCAGACCTACCACCAAAAGGATGGTAGAGCGAAAACACAAATAAAACATCGCGCAATCTGATACCGACGAAGTATCAGACCTACCACCAAAAGGATGGTAGAGCGAAAACACAAACAAAACAAGTTGCTATCACCAAAAGGATGATAGGACAACACAGATCTGAAGTTTACCAACACCAAAAGGATACAGGCTGGGTTGAACTGACGAAGTTCAACTATCACCAAAAGGATGATAGGAAGGCAATTGACAACGGTCATGCTTGCCGGGTATAACTCAATGGGGAATCCCTGAGAGGAAGATTGAATTTGAAATGAGTTGACGGGGTACGCCCACCGTCTTTGCTTGGAAATCATAATTTGCTGAAATAATTTCATGGTTACGCCCATGAATTCTGAAGAGGATGCCCTTGACTGGGCTGACTTTGTCTTGGTGTCTTGTTTTGGTCAACAAAAGGTTGAGCCACTTCGTGAGGAACACTCATGGTTTTGCTGAAGATGCCCCTGTTCGGGTTGGCTCTTGCATTGAACTTCTTGGATTTGCCCAACAAAAGGTTGAACAACTTCGTGGGAAATGCCCACAGTCCCGAATGGTATGCCCTTGACTGGGCTGAATGTAGATTTGAAGATCTGATCGACCACGAGGTTGAAACACATCATGGGAAATGCCCATGGTCTTGAAAAAGATGCCCCTGACCGGGCGGAATCTTGCTTTGAATAACTTCGAATTTTGATGGGAGAGACCCACGATTGCAGAAAATGGCCCATGACTAGGCTGATGACTGCTTTGAAGCTCTTGAAAATCGTGGGGTAAACCCACCATCTTGCGGAAGACGCCCCTGACTGGGCGGTCGACGGTCTTGGAAATCTTCGAGATTGATCCTGGACCTTGACTTGCATATATGAATGCTGGATGATAAATGATATTCCATATGAGTGGACGTGAAAATGCAAATGCTGACGAGCGGAGATGCAAGAGCTTGGGGAAGTATGGTATGATTGGATATGCATATGATGCAAGATGCTTATGGTAGCGAATGCAATGCGTATGATGCGCATGATTGCAGACAGGTGATTTGGAAATGCAGGTGGAAATGCCAGCGTGGTGGACTTTAGGTAGTTGCCAATGCGGATTGGACTTCGGGTAGTGGGAGGGATTGACTTCCTCGACACGCAGCTTGTTGTAGACGCCATGATTGAAGTAGAAGATGTCCTTGATGCCCCAAGTCTGGGATATTTGGATGACTGTGAATTTGCATCAGAGGTAATTGCAACTTTGCTTGATGGTCAGGACGACCTGGTCTTGCCCCAGTCTGAACATGGTAATGGTCTGCCCCAGATTACCCAATTCTGACGTATGGAAGCTGAACTCGGATGACTTGCCCCTGCTCGAGCTGTTGAATGCTTTGCCCCAGCCTGTGGGTTCTGAAATTATCTTGCTTTGTGTACGCCACCGAAAGTCAAGTTTCTCCTCAATTGCCCCTTGCTGGAGTGTCTTTGAATACCTAGCACTGATTTGCAGATATAATTGTACATTCACAAATGGTAATAATTAATGCAAAGTTCGATGCAAGTTTGAAAAAGTATTGTTTATTTGGAAGTGTCGTGACAGTGAGACAAATGGACTACTAGCCCAAATGTTGTGCTAATTTGATTGGTGCGAAAGATATAGCAAGCAAAATGACACCAATATTGATGATTAGAAATCATGTGAGGAGTCAGGTTACGCAACCTTGCGATAATATGCTTTCAGAATAAAACTCGCCTCAATTAGGTCTTTCAAGGGTTGCAACGTGGTCTGGTTCACGGTTATGAAACAAAGGATATTAGGCTCAAAATATGATTTATACCCACCCCTTCTTCGTAATGATCTCCAGTCCTACGCTCAGTTAATCCTACACTTGTCTTGACGGTATAAACTTGATGGTTCAAGGTTTGCTCGACGCGGCAGTCACCTTATTTTGGTTTTTTGATGGATGCCAGTGTCCCTTTTGACTTGGGTGGCCACTGAATCTTATTTTGTTTTTGTTGAGGATTTCGGGGTCCTCTTTTGTTTTTGTTTTGGTCCCTAACTTTTGCATGGATTGACTTCGTTTGTCAGATCCATCGGGATTGCCTTGATTTTGCCTAAGTCCCCTCTAAGGTGTTTGACTTAGCAGGCTTTTGATGCTTTTTGTTTTTGTTGGGACTGCCATAGCATGGGTCATTGATGAACGACCATCTTCTGGATTTTGCTTGTTGATTCGAGTGCGAAGCTGAATTAACTGAACACTACCCTGCCCCAGGTTGAGTGTAAAGGTTTGAATATCCGAAGGAAACTGCTACTTCTAGGCTCGAAGTGGTTTACTAGGGATTAACTCCTTATATCTCCGGTGTTTGGGGAATTGAAGCAATGCCTGTACATCATTGACGAGATTCAATCTGAAAGCATACGATTTGCAATTATGGGTATCTCGTTTTCATCATCCTCCCTCAAATCATGCTAAACAACAGTGAGTAGAATGGAGTAAATAAATGTGTCGGTGATAAGCGAAAAATGAGTGAATACGACATAACTAATTCAAAACATGCATGAACGATACATTAATGAAAACCAAATACGAATGGCAATTGTTCAAAGCATACAGTACTTAAATAAACAAAGACAAAACATAAGAAGTTGCGAATAATGAAATGGCAACATGACTGCCTTCTTCGGGGAATGAACTTGACTGGAAGTGATTGTTGGCACTAGTTGACTGGTGGCATCGGATTGTTGATGATGTTTGGAGATTTCCCATTGAAGTTGATAGCATCCCTATCGATCATGTCTTGAATTATGTGCTTGAAAGCCCTGCAATCCTCAATGGTGTGACCCGGAGCGCCTTTATGAAACTCACAATGAGCATTTGCATCGTAGCCGGCAGGAATGACAGTTGGAGGAGCCAAATCTCTGGGAATAACAGCTTTCTTCTCCATCAGCTGAGCAAAGATTTTGGCATATGGCATTGGTAGATGATCAAAGACTCTATCTGGCCTCCATGTTCTCTGCGGACGTTGTGGGCGAGCACCTTGTCGTTGCTGAGTTGCTTGCATCTGCTGTTGCTGAGGAGGATACTGATATCCTTGTTGGTTGTAGGCTTGTTGCTGAGGAGCTTGTTGCCGTGGCATCTGAGCTTGCGCTGCATGAACAGCTGGCTGATAAGGCATTGGAGCATAGTGCGTAGCAGCAACATATGGATACTGATAGTAGGGAACTTGATAGGGCATAGGAGGAGCTTGTTGAGAAGCTTGCCCTTTCTGCACAAAGATGGCATTTGTTTCGCCTTCCTTCTTCTTGTATCCATTAAAAGGCCTCTTGGCATTAGCCTGGCTGTTAGAACCTCCTGGGATCTTCCCACTCTTCAGCCCTTCTTCAATTCTCTCACCGACGATCACCAAGTCAGAGAATCCAGCGGAGACACTACCAATTAGCTTTTCGTAGTACTGGCCTTGCAAGGTACCCATGAAGATGTCAATCAATTCACGGTCAACAAGAGGTGGATGCACCCTTGCGGCCAGCTCTCTCCATCGTTGTGCGTACTCCTTGAAGGATTCGCTGTCCTTCTGAGTCATACTCTGAAGCTGAGTACGGTTAGGAGCAAGGTCAGTGTTGTATTTGTACTGTTTGACAAACGCATCGGCTAGCTCGGCCCAGGTGCGCACACTATTACGTTCCAGCTGCATATACCATTCAAGTGATGCCCCAGACAGGCTGTCCTGGAAGCAATGGATCATGAGCTTTTCATCTCTGGCATAAGCAGCCATCTTGCGACAGTACATCTTCAGATGAATGTTTGGGCAACTGAGACCTTTGTACTTTGAAAATTCGGGCACTTTGAACTTTGGAGGAATGACAACATCAGGCACCAAGCATAACTCCAAAGCACTGAAAGAATTTGAATTGTGCCCCTCCATGGCTCGGAGTTTCTCGGCTAGATCTCGGCACATCTTCATGGCTTCAGAATCCTGAGCAGCAACAGGATTGGCGATGGGAATAGCAGCATGATAGTTCTGAACATCGTCATACTGATCCATCAGAGTATCTTCTATATGAGGAGCTGGGATTTGCACAGCAGCAGGCTGGGCGTGCGGGATAACTCCAACAGTAACTCCAGGCGCTGGGATTGGTTGAGAAGTGTTTCCCTCGGCTGTGTTGTTGAAATTCAACGGCATCCCATGAGAATTCGGAATTGGGACCAAAGGGATAGCAGTAGACCCTTGTCCATTGTGGTTGACGACAGCGGCGGCTTCACGCTGTTCTTCCTCTCTCCTGGCTGTGAGGATGGCTTCGAGGATCTGGTCGATCTTTCCTTTCATGGAATCCAACTCTTCCCTGAAGGCGACTTGCTCCTGTTGAATCTGCTCCATCATACGTCTGGTATTGGCTCTAGTTGCGTACTGGTGTCGAGGAATCAGCTTGATTTACTGGAGAAGAAAGAGCGGAGACATAAGATTCGGTTGGAGGACTGGAAATGCAAAATGCACAACATATGAAATGCAAATGATATGCAAGATGCAATGCAAGATACAAAATCCAGGATCACAGGATCACAACTCCAACAACTCCTGAAGCTGGTAACCGTAATAGGTAAATAACCATAATTCCTGCTCAAAGAAAACTGACAGGTACAACCTATACGGGAAGGTCTAAACATTCTACCCATAAACCCTCTCACGGGATGGTTTCTATGTTTGGTTCCCAGGATCACGGACACTAGTCGTATTAGCGTCACGCAACAGGCTGGCTGTATTACGACGATAATGACGATAAGGTCTCTCCTGAGCGGGGTCCTCATGCTAGGCGCACAAGGAGCGAGTCCTTGGAGACTAACACTACACGACCACCAATATCGGAACTGGTGCTAAAAAAAGGTTCCCAGAATCACGGACCCTTCATTAATCAAGTCGTGCAACAGGCTAGCTGCGTTACAACGAGATCTACGAATAGGTCTCCTCTGGAGGAGCTTTCATGCTAGGCCCACAAGGAGCAAGTCCTCGGAGACTAACACTACTCGACTGCCAATTCTAAACTATGTGTTCTCTCTGCTTTTACCAAAGCTCGGGTGTAGAGCCTTACTCATGATGTCATCCCAAAAACCAATAGGCAACCAAGATAACAAGCACAAATAAAATCCACAAGAGAACAAGTACGTAAACAAGAAGAAAATAAAAACAAACACTCCTCACAAACCAAAAGATAGGCTCGACTCTTTCTTTGCATGGAGCAAATATCCCCAGCAGAGTCGCCACCTGTCGCACCTCGAAAAATCACGGAGACATTTCGAACATACGACCCTCGCGCGAAAGGCGCGGAAATGCGGTTCGACAGAGTCGCCACCGAACTTTATTTTTCCCAAATAAACGGGAGAGGAAAATATCGAGAAAACCTCTTAAAAAACGAAAGGATAGGAACGGGGCTGTCGCAACCAAGTTCCGGGTTCGGGAGTCAGTTACGTGAAGGGAAGGTATTAGCACCCCTCACGTCCGTCGTACCCGACGGGAACCTCTTAAGGTAAATGTGGGGAGTGTTGTTTAGGTTTACTGGTTTTCTTCTCGCTGGTAAAGGTAGAATTGGTAGGTTAAAAGGATAAAGACGCCAAGGAGAGACGGGTGGTTAGAAGATAGGGTGCTCGCCAAGGATTGGGGCCCTTGTGCCTACGTATGCTCATTCGGACGAGAATGAGAAATCAGAGCGTCGTAGTTCGACTAAGGGAAAGGATGGGGAAAAACGGAAGATGGATAGAAGTGTGCTCGCCAAGATCATCGCAATCTTGTGCCTACGTATCTTATATTCAAGAATGAATAAAGAATCAGAGCGTCCGTAGTTCGTGGAGACGACCACGAAAATATGAGGTTTGAAATGGTTTGACGTTGAGTTGAGAGACGAAAGAGTGACTAACAAACAACCTAAGGGCGTGCCTCAAGAGCTTGTCACTCAAGAATTCAAGGAATGCGAGATCCCAAGAACTCAGTTCTTTCGGAAATTGGGTTGAATGGGTTGAATGAGTTGGATATTTTGAAAACGAAAGAATGAACTAATAACAACTCGGGGGCGCACCCAAGAGTTACTCGTTCGAATATTCAAAGAATGCTAGATTCTAAGAATATCCCTCTTTCGTAAGTTTAAAAAATGTGTTTGTGAAAGGATCGAATCGAAGAATGGCATGCGAGGCCAAAAGGGAATTGTTTTGAACTGGTTCGACGACGTGTCGAAGATTTGATTGAAGATGGAACCGGCTTGACGACGTGTCAAGGGTTAAGGTTGTGAGAAACGATATTAGTCCCTGAGGGTGCTCCTAATATCGAGACCACGAGGAATTGTGAAAGAAATGGGTTGGTTTGCGAATGCCTACGAGCATTCGACTCAGGAGAATATTGAGAATGATTGAGTTTGAAAAAGGTCGAAAGGTTGAGTGAATAACAACCCAAAGGGCGTGCCTCGAGAGCTATTCACTCGAAAATTCAAGGAATGCTAGACTCCAAGAACCTCCTTCTTTCGAAGTGTGAATTGAAAAAGATGTTTGAAAAAGGTCGAAAGATTGAATGAATAATAACTCAAAGGGCGTGCCTCGAGAATCATTCACTCGAAAATTCAAGGAATGCTAGACTCCAAGAACCTCCTTCTTTCGAAGTTTGATCGGAAAAATGTTTGAAAAAGATTTGAGGTGAAATGAGGTATGAAAATAGTTTGAGGTACGAAATGTGAGGACATGAGATTGGATTTGAAAATGAGAGAAATGACAATTATTTGATAAATGAGACGTAGGCCTCACAACCAATTAATTGGGGCATTATCGAAATGCTAGATCTCGACGACACCTTTTTCATTTGGAGAATGTTTGAATGAACAAAGGAAATATCACAAAGAATGCTAAATTCTCATGACATTTCTTTGTTAGAAAAATATAATTTTAAAAATGAGAGGTCGAATAATACACTACTTAAGGTGTACACCTTAATAATGATTATCCAAAAAAATTCAAGAAGTGCTAGACTTCGAGAACTTAGTTTCTCACGATTTGATTAGAAAATAATTTGAAAGAAGATTAGGAAAATTATTAATTTTGAGGATGGTTTTGATTTAATTTAAGAAATATTGTTTGAATAAACAATGAAAATATCACAAAGAGTACTAGACTCCTATGATATATTTTGTTCAAATAATTAAGAGCGTACTTTATAATAAAAAACGAATATTACTACCTAAGGCGTACGCCCCAATAGAAATTATTCGAGAACCCAAAAGATGCTAGATCTTAAAAGTTCGTTTCTTCGCAATTGATTAAGAAAAATAATTTATATGTTGAAAATTGAATTTTAGGATGTAAGAAAAAGTTAACCAAATTTTAAAAATAAATTTGAAAATAATCTACAGTCCTATTAAAAACAATTGGATGTGTATTAAAGCAAACTAATTCCTAAAATATAAAAGCAAATTTATAAATTATTGATTTTGACAATTATTATTAAAAAGTTAGAATTTATTAGAACATATCTTTATACTGCCTAATAAATTAATAAATTAAAAAACTAAAAGTAATTGAATAAATAGTAATAATAAAAAAAAACGAAAAAAAAAAGAAATGGTATGGTTGGAAATTTACTCAGAATCCACTAAATTACCCACAGTACAACAAATTGACGTAAGGCTTTCATTTTCCTAAATGCGAATGCCAAGCGTCACAGCATCCACGGTAAGAACAAAACTGGCGACAAACGGGGTCGTGAAACAGAAATCTACAGAGCTCCATCAAACTACCACAATATCAATCTAACCGGCCCGATTCGCAACAATTTCAAAATGGAAAGCGAATAAAAAACATTTTTTCGCACAGACAAATCAACATGAAGACACCAGAAAACATAACCGATGCGAAGATCTTAACGAAAACTCAAGCATAAATCAAACAATCTTGAAGGTGCCAATCGAAACGCGCTCGAAACAAACTCAACCACCCCATAAACTCTAACAATGAACTAACTGTAATAAACCACAGATGATAAACATAGTTCTTAACAGGATGGATATGAAGTCAATACAGATTTTAAAACAATCATTACAAATGAAAAAAAAACTTAACAGTTTGGATCAAATGCTAATCTGGAAATACATGTTGTACTGAGAACACCGACACCGAAGTAAAAATGCTCATCAGAGATATCAATCGAACCAAAGGGATAACTCGAGATTTACCGTTACGTCGTGATTTGTTGATGTTGAGATCACTAGTACTTCTACGCATGGTTCCCGATGATTAACTATGGTGAAGATACTGCGAAAAACCGTTGATTTTGAATGTTGCTCCAAACTTACAACCTGCACATGAAACAAACACCCACGGCGATCCAAACAGACTTTGCGAGTTCAAAACCGTCAAAACAAATTTAGTGAAACGAGCTCAAAATAAACCGAGTTGTTGTGCTATTGAGCTGCTACTGTACCAAATGGATCTTTGTTGAATCACATGAGACAAAATGAATTTGAAGCTCAAATGCCACTCCACAAAAATCTGATTTGAATCTCTGATGCATTCATACCGTTACTGCTACGCGTTCAAAAATTGTTACTGAACCCGTCACGTGTTTATAATTTGGTGGTTGGACGATTTTGATCCCGTGTGAAATCGTAAGAGGGTCACGATGGATTGAGAAAGTTGAGCTGCAGATTGGTGAATAAAGGGAGTATGTGAGCAGGTGGTGAGGCAGGAGGTTATCAGTGAGGATAAAACAGGTGTGTGAGGTAAGAGATGGCTTCTCGGATTCGCGAGAAGAAGGAAGGGTGATGGTAGACAGAAGGAGGAAAGAGTTTCTGGGTTAAGAAAAAGGATTGGGTGAGAGTGATGAAGTTGGAAGCAAGTTTCGAAATGGGTTGTTTTCGCGGTGGGATGGTGTGAAGCTCGCGACGGCGGCGGCTAGGGCTTGAGAAGAAAGAGGGTAGGGTTTTTTTTCGGCGACTGATTTTGGGGATGAGCAATAGCTTTTTTTTTCATCCTCTTAAGTTTTCTTTCTTTTAAAGAGCCAAACACCCCTTTATGAACTTCTGAATGGGCTGCCGACAAATGGGCCATCTCTCTATTCTAACGTATCCTCAAACTTTTTTAATTTTTTAATTAATTTTTCTATTCTTCTTGTTAATTAAATAATAGTAAAAACAAATAACTATAAATATAAACTAATATTAACATATTTAATTAATACATAAAAATTAACAATAATCATTAAATAGATTTTAACAATAACAATTAAATAAATATTTAAAAATATATAAAAACAAACTAAAGTTTATAAAAAACAAAAAAAATAATTACTAAAAGAAATATTATTAGTAACATTTAAAAAAGAAAAGTTTTAAGAAAATAATATTCACAAAAAAGATCTTAGGCCACGTGTCACACTTTAATTGGTTAAAAAGATGAAGTTCTGAAAAATCAACCAATTTCAAGCGTACACGTTGTCCAGATAACAAAAAAAAACGGGCAATGCACAAGCGAAAATAGAATAGAAAGAAAGCAAAAACATTTTACAAATGGGTAGGACAAATTTAGGGTATGACAATATGAATTAATTTTGCATGTATTGTTTTGGACAAATATATTGTATTACTAGCTATAGTTACTACTTGCATTCATCATCATTATCATGTTTATGTTTCTATTTTGTAATAATAATAATAATAATAATAATAATAATAATAATAATAATAATAATAATATGAGTTGTATGTTAGTTATGTCCGGTTAGATTCCTAGAATCCGGATGTGAAGACCATTGTAGTGTGAGACTCGTAAAAATTGGGTTTAACTTATAAAAGTAACAACAACACTTTAGTAATTAATTAGGAAGTATTAGTTTTTAAAAATTATTTTGAAATTGTAACTTGTGAAGCAACAACAAAGTATTTACAGTTTTGAAACATAACACGAGAGCGCGAAAGTGAGCAGTGTTTTTAAGTTGATATTTTCTTCCGAAAAAAATTTTAATTAACACAAACACCAAAAATTTATTGAGTCCCAAAGGTGCGACTGGTAATTACATTTCAGTCTCGCTTTTCTTAATATTTTCTTAAACCAGTTTTTATTCTCGCTTTTAGTTTTCTTCATAAAAACCCAAAATATACCCAATTAGCCTTAGATTTACATAACAATAATTGATAGTGGTAGATTGACTATTAGTCGATATCATTTGTATTACTTTGATAAGTTTGTGCACTTATAGATAAGCTACCATACGAAGCATACCAAAGATCAAAGGTTGATGTTGTAATGTGCTTTACCCAGATCCCATGATCACTTCAAAGAAACTCTCTTGTATCGAAGAGAGTCACTAACCTTTAAAGAATTTCAATCAGCCTTGTACTCAAAGGACCTGAACAAAAGAAAAGAGCAAAACCTATCATCTGTTGGTGAATGATTGTCTATTAAAAGGAGATTCTTGAAGAAAGATGGCAGGTTTGAGAAAAAATGGGTAAAGGTCAACATAACTCTTATGGTAGTGATGCTTAAGTGTTACCATTGTAAGAAGGATGATCATACAAGAAAGATGTGCCCTAATTGTATGAATAATCATGGAGGTAAGGATAATGGCAACCCAACTATTATGTAAGATGATTATGAATCATCTCATGGCCTTATGGTTTCAAGCGGCAAATCGAGCCAATAGTGGATTATGGATTCAGGGTGTAATTGGTACATGACTCTAAATAAATATGTGTTTGAGGAATTACGTGATCAAGATGGTGGATCAGTTTTATTGGGAAACAACAAAGTCTGTAAAATTGTAGGAATTGGATATGTGAGATTCAAGTTTCATGATGAGTCAATAAAGTTATTTGTTGGTGTTAGGTATGTACCCAAACTTAAGAGTAATTTGATTTCTCTTGGTGAATTCGACAAGAAAGGTTATATGTTCAAGGGCGATCAATTTATCCTGAGAGTCATGGAAGGGTCAAAGGAAGTCTTGAGAGGTGTGAAGAAACAAGGCTTGTATACCTTTGAGGCTAAGGTTGTAAGTGGACCAACAAATTTTCCTCCATGAAACTTGTATGGAAGACAGAACTGTAGCACATGAGATTGAGCCATGTCAGTGAAACGGATCTTATTGAACTGGGGAAACAGAATCTGCTAGGTGGTGACAAAGTAGAAAAGCTGGAACTTTGTGAACCTTATGTATTTTAACAAAGGCAAACAATGGACACATGAATCCATTGATTACATTTATGTTGATCTTTGGGGGTCTGCAAACTCAGATGCAAAGTATTTTCTATCCATAGGAGACTAAGGATGGAACTTTTGAAAATTTCAAAAGTTGGAAAACTTTGGTCGAAAATCAACCTAGTAAAAAGGTCAAGAGGTTGAGAACTGATAATGGCCTTGAGTTCTGCAATGAAGTTTTCAACAGTTATTATAGTATGTCTGGTATTGCAAGGCACAAAAATATTGTGGCACTCCTTAGCAAAATGGTCTGCCTGGAAGATTCAATCGACAATCCTGGAAAGGGTTAGATGGATGTTGGTTAATGCTAGATTGAAAAAGGTGTTTTGGATTAGGGCTGTTGCGACTGCAAGATACCTGATAAGTAGGTGACCCTCGATGGCCTTAGGGATGAAGACACCTGAAGAAGTCTAGTCGAGACATGCACCTAATCTCGACAGGCTGAAAGTATTTGGTTGTATAGTCTATGCTCACATTAGGTAAGACAAGGTCAGACCTAGATCTCTAAGATGTATGTTTCTTGGATACCTTGAAGAAGTCAAAGCTTATAGCATGTGGTGCCTAGAGTCAGGTTACAAGAGATGTATCACAAGTCGAGAAGTATTTTTCAATGAAGCAACAATGACGTTCAAGAAAAAAGAGGATGTTGGTCAAAATATGAAAAATCTTTGTAGATGAGGTGCAACATGAAGAGGTTCTTATTGAGGTGGAGCATAGGGATGCTGAATTATACAACCCGTAAGAAGTCGAAGGAGAAACACAAGTTGTTGATGAAGACGAGGAAACTGATAATGACTACCTCCTGGCAAGAGACTGATCGAGAAGAGGCATCAAGCCACCTCATAGATTTGGTTATGCAGATCTCATAGCTTTTGCCTTAATCTTTGCAAGTGAGGTTCTTGATGAATAACATAGAGATTACAAGGAATTTGTAAGGAGTTGAAACAAGACTGAATGACTGAAAGTCGTGAATAATGAAATGAAATCTCTTCATGATAACCACACTTGGGAGATGATCGAGAAACCTGCTAGAGCCAGGTTAGTTGGATGTAAGAGGATTTCTAAGGTTAAGAAAGGAATCGAAGGAGTGATGGCGATAAGATTTAAGGCAAGGTTGGTTGCTAAGGAGTTCAGTCATAAAGGAGTCAACTTCAATGATTTGTTCTCACCTGTTGTAAAGCACAAATCCATTAGAATGTTGTTGGCCCTAGTGGCAAAGTTTGACTTAGAACTTGAACAAATGGATGTAAAGACAATCTTCTTGTATGATGATCTAGATAAAACAATCCTGATAAAGTAACATGAAGGGTATGTAGAAAGAGGAAAGGAATATTATGTGTGCAAGATGAATAGATCATTATATGACGTGAAACAATCTCCTCGATAATGGAATATGAGATTCTACAAGTTCATGACACACATAGGTTTCACTATGAGCCACTTCGACCACCGTGTTTACTTCAGATTTTGACTTGGAAGTTCACTTGTTATTTTGTTGCTTTATATGGATGACATTCTCATAGCAAGCAACAACGTCGAGGATGTTATGAAGGTGAAGGCTGAACTCGATTAGGAGTTCAACATGAAGGATCTAGGAGTTGCCACCAGGATTCTTGGGATTGACATCCAGAGAGATAAAAAACAATCGAGATTATACTTATCTCAAGAGACATACCTGAAGAAGATTTTCAACAAATTTGGTATGTCGAATTCAAATCCTATTGTAACACCGACGAATCCTCAATTCAAGTTGTGCACAAATCAAAGTCCTAGTATTGAAGTCGAAAAACCCTGTATGAATACATGTATGTATGCTAGTATAATAGGTTCCTTGATGTATGATATGGTTTATATGATGTCAGACATAATGTATAGAGTGAGTCTTGTAAACATGTATATGGCCAATCATGGGAAGGCACACTGACATGCCTTGAAGTGGATTCTGAGATACATAAATGGATTCTTGACTAGGGCCCTGGTTTATGGTGGAGCCATGAGCGATGACAAAGTCGAAGTCAGAGGATTTTTCGGATCTGACTATGCAAGATGTATGGATACCAGAAAATCTCTCTCTGGATATGTTTTCACTATGTTTGGTACATCAATCAGTTGAAAAGCTTCTCTTCAGAAGGTTGTTGCCTTATCAACCACTGAAACTAAATATATTACCCTTACTAAAGCTGTGAAAGAAGTATTGTGACTTGAAGGTTTTGTCAAGGAACTGAAACTTCAAGGTCAAGCTATCACAACTAAATGTGATAGTCAATATGACATACATCTGTTAAAGAATCCAGCATATCATGGGAGAACAAAACACATTGATGTTTGGTCGTATTTTGTGAGGAAGAAAATCAAAAGTGGCGAAGTCAAAGTGATGAAGGTTTCGACATATCACAATATTGTAGATATGATCACAAGGTCATTGATAAGTAGCAAGTTCGTCCACTGTAGACATTTGATAAAGCTTCATGATGAAAGCTAGTTTGTTCCCTTGATGTTGTAGAGTTTGTTCTAAGGTGGAGGTTTGTAATATTTTGGATCAAACTCTAGGCTTGACAGAGATAACTTCATATTTCGACAGAGTTGTGCATGTTGTAGTCGAAGTGTGTTCAAGCATGCAGGAGTCAAAAATATGCATGTTGTAGTCAAAACATGTCCTATCATATAGTTGTTTAAGTTAACTTGTAGTCTATATATATAGGTTGTACTCTAGTGTGTTAGAGTAGTGATTAAGTTGTTATTCACTTGTAATCTGTAAATCATAATTTTAGAGATAGTAAATAAAAAAACAGTAATAACCAACTTTGTCTTTTTTCTCTCTCCCTTCGTAACTGAATCGTTTTATTGTGTTTGTTCAAGAAAACATCTGTTCTCACTAAAAACAATGATTTACCATCAATCTAACAAAAGAGTGATTTATTGTGTTGTTGATCTTTGTTTCTGGTTCAAGACCTGTTAGAGCATCTCCAACCGTGAACTCATTTTTGGTTCTTTGTGGGATCTATTAAACCACGTCAGCTTGAAGCAATTCAACTAATTTTTCACTCCAATGGTGCAATTCTGAAGAACTCATATTGAGTTCCACAAGTTTACTTTATATGTTAATATTTTATTCATATTAAATGTTATATCACTTAAAATAATAATTTTAATTTTTTTACAGCAAAAACCGGTATATAGTGTTGTTTTAAGAAAAAATATTTTATTCTACTATATAAACTTAAAAAAAATTAGATTAAACTTAAAAAAATATTTCAATCTCTCCTTAGTTAATTTTAGTGTTTTAAATTAAATTTGATATAAAATAAAATAAAAATTAAAATTAAAAATATAATTTAAAATAAATAAAAATAAAATAAATAAAATTCAAATTAAATTTATAATTTAAACATAATTAAAATATAGTTTTCATATTATAAAATCAATATTTTAATATTGTAATTATAATTTTTATATGATAATTAAAATGATAAATAAAATTTTATATTAAATTATAGTTTTTATATTATAAAATTAATATTTTAATATAAGAACAGTTGAAGAACCGTTGCTTAATTAAGTACCGTTTAACAACATGGCAATCTTGAAAACAACAAATATGAGTGCCATGTTGGCAAACCCACTCTAAAAATTTTCATTGGAGTTGGTCTTAGTCTCACTTAAGTCAGATTTGGTTGTCAGTGTTACTTAGTATTCCCGTTTATGTTTGATGGTCTACAAAAGAGTTTTTCTTTTGCTTTGTATGTCATTTGATTAGGCGTTATCTTCCTGTGACGTTTTTGACGTATAGCTAACATTTTTTGTGCTAGTTTTTGTGTTTATTTTATTTTAATATATTTTTCTTGTTTTTTCAAAAATAGATTACAATTAAGAGTAATAATCACCGACATAAGTTAGACAAGCGCACCGATAATTACTAAAATAAATTAGGTAAGCAACCCAAAAAATTTATTCATTAAAATAATAATCTATATATTTCTTAAATCACATGTTCCTTTAAAGAAAAAGAAACTTTTTCTTCATTTTTTATTTATAAATAAAATAATCATTTAAAATAAATTCTTAAAAGAGTAATGAAGAAGAAATTCATAAGGGAAACTATATTTTAAAAAAGCACATTTAGTAAAGTTAGTTATGAAACCTCTTATTTTTTATGAAAGACAAATTCTTCTGCATTTCTAAAATTTTCAAAACTAAAATCATTTTATTTTGAATAAAGAAAATTGACAATTTATACTTATTAAAAATTTGTTGTAGTGGAAGGACTACAATAGATAAAAAAAATATTCTTTCTTTTAATCCATTAATTTTAACTGATTTATGAAATTAATTTTTTTATTTTAAATTTAAATAATTTTAATCTTCTATAACCTTTTTTCATAGAAAATTAATAAAAAATTTATTTTTTAATTTATATTTTTATCTATAAAATTTCATAGTAAATTTATAAATGATCGAGAAATTTATCATTTAAAAATTAAAACGTCATTAATTTTAAATACAAATATATAAAAAAAGGATCAAATCTGTTTAAATTTAAAGTATGATAAACTGATTTCGTAAATCACATAGAATAAGAATTAAAATTATAATTAAACATTTTTGAATTAAAATAGAAGAGATTTATTACCTATCTCTTTCAATGTTGAATTTTTGATAAATATTAATTAGACAATATAATTAAAGAAAAATAATAATTAAGAGTAAATAATTATATTATGACACATGGAGTACTAGTAATATATGTCTTAATATAGGCAGCTGTATTGACAAAATAGGTTGGAATGAGACGACATGGGCAGCCATTGCTGCTCAATCTTGTTTAGTAAAGACGTGGCTATGACAAATTAAAATATGCTTCAATTTAAATAGTCATTTTATCTTGCATTTATAATACTCACCTAATTAAAAGGACCACATTTACAATGTTCATCAGATTACACATGGGTTTTGGGATTTTTTAAGTTTTTATAATGATGGGTTAGTTAGGGGTAGAAATTCATCTCATTTAAATATGAATTTATTTGCATCCGATTTAATTGAGTAATTAATTAAAAAAGTCAGATTTTATTTGATTTGATGCAATTGAATTTAAGTCAATTATTAACTATCTAAATTATAAAATATATTTTTTTATTAATATTATAAATTAATATGTTTGATGTAATGTATAACATATAAGAAAATAAAAAGTAATATTATAAATTATAAATTATGGATAAAACAAATGAGATAATAAAAATAAATGGATTGAATAAAAATAATATATAATATTAAAAAATATTAATAAATGATTAATTAACACAATATATTATATTAATAAAAGATAAATAAGTATTAAAACATATGGTTTAATTTGAGTTTATTTTGAGATAACGATCAAAGTCTAATTCTTTTTGTAACTTGTAAATGCGCCTAAGAGGGGGGGTGAATTAGGTTCTGAAAAATTATTTGCAATCTTGTATGGTTCTTTGGTTCTTTTTCGGTTATTAGTAAATGACTTGAAAGTAAAGGCAGAAAAGAAAAAGAGACACATGAAATTTATAGTGGTTCCCCTCACATTTCGAGAGTACTTCACTCCCCCTTCAACACAAAAGGGATTTCACTATAGTTCAGAATTATTGCAAAGTCTAATCACACCAAAAGTGATGCTTACTATCTAAACCCATAGGTAATCCAAGTGAATGAAGAACAATCCTGTTCAAGACACTTCACTTGTTTCCAACAGTCCTGGATAACAAGGTAATACAAAAAATTATCTTTGAGATAAATTTGAAATATTTGAAAGAATGTTGTTATCAATCTTTACGATTGATCTTCTTCTTGAAACAAATGTTACTCAGATAAATATACAAGTGTTCTTGTGAAAGGAAGTTGTGAGAGTGTGAAAGTTTTATTCAAAGGCTTCTTTCAAAATGGTTTTGAACACTTAAGATGAAAATTGGAAGATTGAAGAAAGTGAGTAATTTGAGTGATTTTGTTTCTTGAAGGTGTATTGAAATTTTGAAAATGATAGCAATTTATATTGATGAAAAACCTTTTCAAAAGGGTGTGATTTTGGTGCAGCAAAAATAGTCAGAATTAAAAATGGTAAACAATGCAATTTTTCATGAACAGCTGCAATTTTTGCTTGTTGCTTCAGTGTTAATCGGTTAACCAAATAGGTTAATCGGTTAACACCTTACAACGTTCAAAAGAATTCAAATTTTACACATGTTAATCGGTTAACCATATAGGTTAATCAGTTAACACTGTAACAAAATCACAAAATACTTAATTTTGAAGTGTGTTAATCGGTTAACCAATGTGTTAATCGATTAACACTGAAGGTTTTTCAGAAAATAATCAATTTTAATAAGAATGAGTATTTTGAAATAGTTTGAAATTTTTTAGTGATATAAGTGAAGTGAAAAATGATTTTATGAACACTTGTATAAAAATTTCCAAGTAATATTTGTTTATACCGTTGCTTTGAACATCATCATTACTTGAAGCCTGTAATGGAAGCTTTGATCCATAGTAGTCATACGCGATAATACTATCTTGATCTTTGATGTCCTTGTTGATCACTTGATTCTCTTTCTTTTTGCGTAGAATATCTTGCGTACAAAGCTTGTTCTTAGTTGTCCTCATCAAAACATTAAAGGCCTTGAAGTTTGCTTCTACAATCTCCCCCTTTTTGATGATGACAACCGATTCTTGAAAATTTGCTTCGGTTTTTGGTTTCTCTACAGTTCTCCCCCTAAATTAGAGTTCCCCCTAAATAAGAGAGATAAAACTTTTCTGCACAGGGAAATGTTAGAAACCAATCCTTCTCCCCCTTTGGCATTAGCAAAAAGGAAGAGGAGCAATGAAAATGAAAATAAACAAGCATACATAGAATATACACAATCACATACACTTACACACATAAAACATATGCATGTAATACGGTTAACGAGTACAAAAAATAAGACATAACTTAAACAAATTCTAGAAAACAATAAAAACAACAATAAATGCTTTTTAAATGTCATCATCCAACATATCCTCGTCTGCATCTTCTTCCCCTTCACTTTCGTCCTCATCGTCGTCGTCTCCGGTATTAGAAGTTTGAGAGTTTATCACAAGTCTTTGGAGGGAGTTGATTGCCCGAGAGGTTTCTCTATGTTGGTTCATCATGGTAATGTAGAGAAATTCATTTGTGATGTCGCCTTCCGGAATGGGATAAGGATGGTTGGAAGAAGAAGAACCGTCTGCATACTTGTAGGTTCCATCATTGTCTTTGACTATGCAGGTATTCTTGATGATTGTGATTTCATTTATCTCGTTCACAGTTGGTTTCAAGGTAATTTAAGGTTCTCGGTTCAAATCCAAATCGGTTAATTCGAGAATGCAGGATATGAGTCGCCCGTAAGGAAGTCTAGTAGAGAGGGTGAGTTGCTGTTAGAGGTGGTACATCATAGTTAATATCCAATTAACTCTGATTTTGTTCTTGATTGCAAACATTAACTGCATCTCCAGGTCATTGATCTGAGCATGGTTAGAGTCTTTTGGAATAAAAACATAGCAGATGATATAGTGCAGCATACGGTCATTGACGAATAGATTCTTGACATAACACAGTGTGCGAGCAGTCCGTTGACCCGCAATGACAGTCTCTTTGGGAAATCTGCAGATTCTGTAGTAATACTCCATTTTATCATAGTTTGCCCAAGGTCCTTTCACCTGGTTGACACCTTTTCTGAGGAAATAACCATGATAAGGGATCTTGAGAGTTGCAACAATGGTGGACAAATCTTCGTTTAACTCACAGTCGCGAACCGTAGTAACCAACATGTGTTGTCCAGATTCATTCAAGTTGATAGATAATTTATTTATGAAGGATTTCACCAAATCCGGATAACAACGTCCGTTATCAAAAACAAACTTATCTATCTTCTGATATTTTAACAGTTTTGGAAAATCAAAAGAGGAATCTGGAAAAGCTTTAAGGTTAACATATTTTACCGAAAATAGTTGACGAACTCTAACTTTGAAATCCATTCTCCTCTTTTTCGTTGATTCCATTGGAACAAAATAT
The DNA here is from genome assembly GCA_963859935.3 of Lathyrus sativus. Classification (NCBI taxonomy): domain Eukaryota; kingdom Viridiplantae; phylum Streptophyta; class Magnoliopsida; order Fabales; family Fabaceae; genus Lathyrus; species Lathyrus sativus. The sequence continues at coordinate 893,005,995 of OZ012735.1, read as the reverse complement.
TCATCAACAGTGGAGTTGCTCTCTGGTAACTTTCCCTTTCCCTTTCTGTTTGGAGTCATGGATGAGGGTTTGAGATTCTGAGGGTTGGATATGTTTTTCTGAAGTTTAGGGTTTGTGTTGAGATGGAGATGGTGAAAATAGAAGGGGTTTATATGGAGAGATGATTTAGTGGAAAATAAGTGAGAGTTGATGAGTGGGTAGAAGTTGGAAGGAGTCTTAACTTGGAGTCAACAAGAAGAATATGTTTCCAAGGATAGTTTGATGATAATAAATATTAAGCACATGCACCACATAAAAATCACTTAAAACACATTTAAAAAGAATTTGACTAATTTTCGTTTTAATTTTAAAAAAATGAACAGTGTTAATCGGTTAATCGTGGGGGTTAAACGATTAATGTATTAAAAAAATAATTTTTAAAATAAAAACTAACAGTGTTAATCGGTTAACACCTCCAAAAATCCAGAAAAAGTTAAAACCAGTAAGTGAAACAACTTGGTATTCATATATTCTATACAAAATAACTTATGAAGAGTTTATATGTCACCTTCATCGAGAATTCCGAGTTCTCACAGAATCTTGAAGAATGGTTCTTTTGCGAGTGGTTTTGTGAATATGTCGGCGAGTTGGTTATGTATATCTACAAAAGTGACTTCAACATCTCCTTTGAGTACGTGATCACGGAGGAAATGATGTCGAATGTCGATGTGTTTGATTCTTGAGTGCATGATCGGATTTTTTGTGATGTTAATCGCACCTGTGTTGTCACATCGGAGAGGAATGCATCCAAGATCAATTCCACAGTCGCTTAATTGTTGCTTTAGCCACAGATTTTGTGCACAACAGCTTCCCGCCGTTATGTATTCTACTTCAGTCGTACTAAGAGCAATGCATGCTTGTTTCTTACATGACCACAAAACTAATGCATTTCCAAGGATGTGACAGGTTCCACTCGTGCTTTTCCGATCAGTTTTACAGCCTGCATAATCCGCGTCAGAATAATCAATTAAAGTACATACACTACCTTTTGGGTACCATAAGCCAACATTCGTCTTTCCCTTGAGATATTTCATGATTCTTTTGATTGCCGTGAGATGTGACTCCTTTGGATTTGCTTGAAAGCGAGCACATAAACAAACACTAAACATTATGTCAGGACGACTTACCATCAAATATAATAAAGAACCAATCATACCTCGATACTTTGTAATATCAACCGATGTTCCCGATTCGTCTTGATCAACGTAGGTTCCGGATCCCATTGGTGTTGACATAGCTTTATATTCATCCATATCAAATCTCTTTAACAACTCTTTGCAATACTTTGATTGGTTGATAAAAGTCTCGTCTTTTACTTGCTTGATTTGCAATCCAAGGAAGTAATTCATCTTTCCCATCATAGACATTTCAAACTCGTCTTGCATCATTGCCGCAAATTCTTCACGTAGTTCCTTGTTTGTTGAACCGAAGATGATGTCATCCACATATACTTGAACAAGTAAGGTATTATTCTTTATCCTTTTAATGAATAAAGTTTTGTCTACCTTGCCTTTTTCAAAGCCTTTTTCGCATAAGAAATTACTTAGACGATCATACCATGCCCTTGGTGCTTGCTTTAGACCATATAGAGCTTTCTTCAATTTGTATACATGTGAAGGATGCTTGAAGTCTTCAAAACCCGGGGGCTGTTTGACATAGACTTCTTCGTTGATGTATCCGTTCAAGAAGGCGCTTTTGACGTCCATTTGAAAAAGTTGAAAGTTCATTGAACAAGCATAAGCAAGTAACAAATGAATAGCTTCTAACCTTGCAACCAGAGCGAATGTTTCTTCAAAGTCAATTCCTTCCTCTTGATTGTACCCTTGAGCCACCAATCTTGCTTTGTTTCGAACAATTATTCCATTCTCATCAAGTTTGTTCTTAAACACCCATCTTGTTCCGATAATATGTTTATCTTTTGGTCTAGAAACAAGTTCCCAAACTTGATTTCTCTCGAATTGGTTTAACTCTTCTTGCATAGCAATAATCCATTGATCATCTTCAAGAGCTTCATCGACTTTGGAAGGTTCTATTTGAGATACGAACGCCATGTTCAAGCATGCATCTTTGAGATTTAATCTTGTAGCAACGCCTTGACTTATGTCTCCGATTACTTTGTCAATAGGATGATCTCTATGAATCCTCCATTCTTTTGGTAGATCGTTGACATTGGAATCTTGTTGAACCGATCTATCTTGTTCTTTAGTGATATCTTTAGAAGCGTCTTCTTTGGGAATTTCTACAATTTCATCATCATCATCATCACAAACCACAATATCCTCCTTGGAGGGGTTAGATTCATAAAATTTGACATGCATAGATTCTTCAATAGTTAAAGTTCTTTTATTATAAATTCTAAAAGCTTTACTAGTAAGGGAATAACCAAGAAATATACCTTCATCTGATTTTTCGTCAAACTTACCAAGGTTGTCTTTGTCGTTGTTTAGGACAAAACACTTACAGCCAAAAATATGAAAGAATGAAATATTTGGTTTTCTCCCTTTGAAGAGTTCATAGGGAGTTTTCTTAAGAATATGTCTTATATTAACACGATTACTTACAAAGCATGATGTGCTTACCGCATCCGCCCAAAAATATTTTGGAAGACTTGAATCGCTTAGTATAGTCCTTGCAAGTTCCACCAATGATCTATTATTTCTTTCTACGACACCGTTTTGTTGTGGAGTTCTTGGTGCAGAGAAGTTGTGGGAAATTCCATGTTCTTCATAAAATTCTTCAAATGAGGCATTTTGGAATTCTCCACCGTGGTCGCTTCTAATGGAGGCAATTGTAAGAGATTTCTCATTTTTTATTTGTTTCGCGTACTTTTTGAATGCTTTGAATGCTTCACTTTTGTGCATTAAAAAGAAGGTCCAAGTGTATCTAGAAAAATCATCTACAATTACTAATGCATAAACATTACCTCCGAAGCTTTTTGTTCTTGATGGACCAAAGAGATCCATGTGCAACAATTGTAGTGGCCTTGTTGTGGACACCACATTCTTGGATGTGAAAGTTGATTTAGTTTGTTTTCCTTTCTGACAAGCGTCACATAACCTGTCTTTGATGAATTTGATCTTCGACAATCCAATAACCAAGTCATGTTTGATCAATTTATTCAAGTGCTCCATATGAATGTGAGCAAACCTGTTATGCCATAACTAAGATTCATTGTTGTTTGCCAAGAGACACCTAACATTCAAAGACACGTTATCCAAGGAAATTAAGAAAATATTATTAACTCTTTTACCTTTTAGTATAACTTCATGAGTAACTTCGTTTTCAATCAAGCATTCATTTTTAGTGAAGTTGATTTTGAAACCTCGGTCACACAATTGGCTTATGCTAAGTAAACTATGCTTTAGACCTTCCACATATAGGACATCCTTTATGGTTGTTGAAGGCGGTGAACCAACGATGCCTACGCCAAGGATTTTTCCTTTGTTTTTGTCACGATAAGTAACAAATCCTTTGGCCTTAAGCGTTAGATGTGAAAATTTGCTTAGGTCACCCGTCATGTGCCTCGAACATCCACTATCAAGATACCATTTATTTGAAGAGGTCTTCAAGCATACCTACAAAAAATAATTAAGTTTTATTAGGTACCCAAATTGCCTTGGGTCCTTCAAAGTTAGTTCCTTTCTTCACCCATACATAATGGCCTTGAGCAACACTAAAATTTCTAATATAACAAGCATTTGGAGTATGTCCTTTTATACCATAATAGAAACAAGTAAGCTCAAAATTGCTTTTATATCTAGGGGAATAGGATTTCTTCTTATTGTTTCTTTTCTTTTTGACATATTGATGAACCTTTTTATGGTTGTCACTTTTTTCAATAGGAATTTGTTCTTTAGCTTTGACAAAGATGGTCTTGTTAGAAGTTGGTTTAGAAAATTTTGAGCAACCAAGACCACTTTTATCATTTGAATATCTTTGATTACTAAGAACACATTCCAATCCAATTTGTCCTTTTTCATATCTATGTAGGACCCTTTTTAATTAGACTATTTGAAAAGAGAGTGACTCACATTTAGTGCATGCAAAATTCTTAATTAATTTTTCTTTTTCATTTCTAAATTTTTTTTCCATTTTCTCAATATTTTCTTCCAAAGATGATATTTGTTTCTTTTAAGATGAAATGGTTTTATATAGAATTTTGCACTCACTTAAAAGTTTATCAATTGCTCCTTGAGCATCCTTATCAAAAATAGAGAAATCACTACTAACTTTATTATCTTCATCGTCGGAATGATGTGATGCCATTAATGCGAGATTTGCGCTTTGATCACTATCAGAGTCTGATGAAGAACTTATTTCATTGTCATCCCAAGCAATGTATGCTTTCTTCTTAAAATCCTTCTTTCCTTTGTGGTCATAATTTTTTGTGAGTTTAGGACATTCTGGTTTGATGTGGCCTTTCTTCTCACATTCATAGCATGTAATGTCTTCATTTGATGTTGATGTTTCCTTTTCTTTATTTTTTGAGAACTTCTTTATTCTTGTATAACTTGAGTTTCTAACATTATTTTTTGCGCCAAAATATTTTCCAAGTCTTTTTACAAGAAGCGTAAAGTTTTCATCTTTTTGAGGATCGTCTTATTTCTCCACTTCTTTGGACTCAACCTTTAAGGCAATGCTCTTGGATTTCTTCTCTTGAATTTCATGTTTCTCCAGTCGTCCAAGTTCCGTCTCATATTCTTGGAGTTTTCCGAATAACGTAGCAGACGTCATTGTTGATAGACTTTTCTTTTTCGGAAATCGCTGTCACTTTCGGTTGCCATTCTCTTGATAAAGACCTAAGCACTTTAAGATTAAGTTCATCATTGGTTAGTGTCTTACCAAATGCATTCAAGTGATTTGTCAAATGCACGAATCTTTTCTGCAAGTCTAAGATGGATTCTCCTGGTTGCATTCTGAATAGTTCATACTCTTGACTCAATGTATTTAATCTGGATCTTTTGACTTCGACGGTTCCTTCGCGAGTTTCAACAAGAGTGTCCCATATTTGCTTAGCCGTTTTACATGTCGAGATACGGAAGAATTCATCCATTCCAAGTGCACTTTGTAGAATATTTATTGCCTTTTTGTCGTAGAGAACTTTCTTCTTATCATCATCATCCCATGATCCTTGGGGTTTTGATGAGCCGAATCTATTGACTATCGTTGTAGGAACAAATGGACCATTTTAGACAGCCTCCCATATTTCACTTCCTTGTGCTTCTAGATGTGCCTTCATGCAGATTTTCCAGAAATTGAAATATTTGCCATAAAACAAAGGAGGCTTGTTGCTACTGCCATCGTCTTTGAATACAAGATTGTTATTTGCGGAAGCCATCTGGATCGGATAGGAACAGATTACCTATAACCTGCTCTGATGCCAATTGTAACTTGTAAATGCGCCTAAGAGGGGGGGGGGGGGGCGAATTAGGTTCTGAAAAATTATTTGCAATCTTGTATGGTTCCTTGATTCTTTTTCGGTTATTAGTAAATGACTTAAAAGTAAAGGCAAGAAAGAAAAAGAGACACAGGAAATTTATAGTGGTTCCCCTCACACTTCAAGAGTACTCCACTCCCCCTTCAACACGAAAGGGATTTCACTATAGTTCAGAATTATTGCAAAGCCTAATCGCACCAAAAGTGATGCTTACTATCTAAACCTATAGGTAATCCAAGTGAATAAAGAACAATCCTCTTCAAGACACTTCACTTGTTTCCAACAGTCTTGGATAACAAGGTAATACAAAAAATGATCTTTGAGATAAATTTGAAATATTTAAAATATTTGAAAGAATGTTGTTATCAATCTTTACGATTGATCTTCTTCTTGAAACAAATGTTACTCAGATAAATATACAAGTGTTCTTGTGAAAGGAAGTTGTGAGAGTGTGAAAGTTTTATTCAAAGGCTTATTTCAAAATGGTTTTGAACACTTAAGATGAAAATTGGAAGATTGAAGAAAGTGAGTAATTTGAGTGATTTTGTTTCTTGAAGGTGTATTGAAATTTTGAAAATGATAGCAATTTATATTGATGAAAAACCTTTTCAAAAGGGTGTGATTTTGGTGCAGCAAAAACAGTTAGAATTAAAAATGGTAAATAATGCAATTTTCCATGAACATCTGTCATTTTTGCTTGTTGCTTCAGTGTTAATCGGTTAACCAAATAGGTTAATTGGTTAACACCTTACAACGTTCAAAAGAATTCAAATTTTACACATGTTAATCGGTTAACCATATAGGTTAATCGGTTAACACTGTAGTAAAATCACAAAATACTTAATTTTGAAGTGTGTTAATCGATTAACCAATGTGTTAATCGATTAACATTGAAGGTTTTTTAGAAAATAATTAATTTTAATAAGAATGAGTATTTTGAAATAGTTTGAAATTTTTTAGTGATATAAGTGAAGTGAAAAGTGATTTTATGAACACTTGTATAAAGATTTCTAAGTAATATTTATTTATACCATTGCTTTGAACATCATCATTACTTGAAGCCTGTAATGGAAGCTTTGATCCATAGTAGTCATACGCGATAATACTATCTTGATCTTTGATGTCCTTGTTGATCACTTGATTCTCTTTCTTTTTGCGTAGAATATCTTGCGTACAAAGCTTGTTCTTAGTTGTCCCCATCAAAACATTAAAGGCCTTGAAGCTTGCTTCTACACTTTTCTGTATCTATTTCCCATTTGCTAAGGTTTTTTTGGAGATATGGTTATTGAAGATTTAAAGGAATGAGTTGCAGCTAAAGATGGAAGGATGGCTAGTAGCCACGATCTCATGGAGGTTGCTAGGGGTTTCGATTTTTCTACTTTACCTCTAATGAACCAACTGTTATGGATGACTTTAAGCAGGAACGCATAGCCTGGACGTACATTATAATGCATCATTGCACTTTTGGTCGTGATCCCACAGACAACGAAGTAACATGTAAGTTAGAATTCCAATCTCATGCTTATAACAATTCAATTGTATGAATAAATAAGGAAGTGTTGGACGTTGTGTCTATCTTTACATGCGAGGATGATATGGATCATTATTTCACCGAGATGGATTCTCCATTTGACCAGAGCATGTTCCCTCCATAAGGAGACTAGAGTGTATGCAACAAGTTTGAAGGGTGTGTTATACCCCTTAATGAATGTTTGTTTTCCCTACTGGGACATTGTCTTCCTTTTAATGACTGTGACACGAGTGTTTTTAACCATTTTTGAGTTTTCCTTAACAATTGAATCTGGTGAGTCAGAACTACGTCAAAGTCTTCTAATACAAAGTATCAAAAAAGCATATTAACCTTAACTTTGTTTTCCACTTATCAACATCAAATGTCGGTTGAACGACTCGACTCATGCTTAAGGTTTACTTTCTCTTAGGTAATTCAAGAAGACATCAAAGGTCTATTTTGGTATTGTGAAGAATTTTAAAGATTAGTACTAATTGGTTACTCCTCACTTCGAAGATGTCATGTGAGTATATGTGACTTCCAATTTGATGCACCCTCGAAATGTTTGGAGAGGTGCCCAAAATTTTGGCATCAAAATCATTTCCTAGTCTGGGTCGGGACTTATATCTATCTTACAAATGATTTGTCCCAAGAGGAAACTTATTTTAAAAGGAGACTGATGGCTTTTTGGGAAAGCTTGGGGTTTCATCGACAATGTTGCGTCTTTAGAGTAAATGTCGAAAAATTATAAGAGGGGCGACATAGAGACAAATTTGCTGGTGAAGGATGCCACCAAAGAGAAATATTTCCATATTTTTAGTGGGTTGTGTATGAGTGTCACACCCCAAATTTTACCCTTAGATTATTAGGTTCTTTTTGCATCTTATCTCATTCTGCATCACATTTTAACTGACCGCTAACCAGTTTGTCTAGTCTGTTGGTTTTATTTGCAGGAAAATCACGCTGTGTGCGATTTAATCTATGAAGCGCAAAAGAGACTTGTTTGAACTCAGTAGTTACGTCAGATTTAAATCGTGCAAGATGATTAATTGTCGAATTCGGGGTTTGGAATGTCAAATCTTAATCAAATGATTTTAATTGGATGAAGTTAATCAGACGAATTTATTTAGATGAGTTTCATCAGAGGAATTTAGTCGTTTGAATTTAATCGGATGATTTTGATCAGTGGAACGTAATCGAGCGAATTTAGTTGCTTGAGTGTAAGCGGATGAATTTACACGGAGAAATTTGATCAAGAATTAAATTCAGTTTAGTAAGAAAAATGGAATTTATTTATTTAAATTCTATGTTTTTTTATTACAATGTGCAAAGACAATTACAATTCCAAATTAATTTCTAATTATTTTCCTAAAAAGCCTAATTGTCTCCGCGTCCAATTCTTCAACTTTCGACTTTTCGGACCCCACAATAATATGTCCAGTTTGTTTCCAAGAGAGAGAAAAAGTGATTTTTGGAAAAGTGTTTATGTGAAAAAAATGATTTTTCTTGGTTTTAGCCAAACAAGACTTAAGACATCCAAAATTCATAGAACCAAAGTGGATATCCAGATCCATCAAGGAAAAATGGATATCCAAGTTCAGAAACAACTTTCCCAAAATCCTTGCAACCAAACAAGGTCAAAGCCAGCAAAAACAACTTTCCCAAAATTTTAGCAAAATAAGGTCAAAGAAATCAACAAACCAGCCATGAAAATTGCAACAACCAGCATGCCCAGGTCCAAGCAAACAAGTATTATATAAACAGCAGTCTCACCATCAGTTCATAAAAAAAAGGAAATCCAAAAGGGGAAGAAAAAAGGAAGTTCAATCAGCAGAAAAATAAGGAAAAAGAGGCAAAAAAGAATCAACTCAAATCGCTTCAAACCTCGCGAAAAAGGTGAACAATTTTGATACTAACAGATTTTTTTCCGTTTACTTTGTGTTTTCAAAATCCTACCGAAAAGAGTAAGAATGGTGGGAGGAATGAACAAAAAGCTACAAAAGAGCAACAATGGAGAAACTGCGTCGCCCCTCCCCCATTTTTATTTCAATTGCTTTATATTCTTTTTTCTTTTTCTTTATTTCATTGTATTATTATTATTAGTAGTATTTTTTTTATATTTTTATAGTTTAAGGATATTAGATTCATTAAAACCATTCATTCATTTTTATTTTAACTTTATATTTTGGTTTAATTAGGTTGATAAAACCTTTCATAAAGTTAAAACCTTTTTTATTATTTTTATTTTACAATTTAGTTTAATTAGGTTAAATTAAAACCTTTTTTTAAGTTAAAATCCTTTTTTTTTAAATTAAAACCTTTCTTAAACTAAAACTCCTTTTTTGAAGATGAAAGCCTTTGTTTTAAAAAAAAAATCAAAACCCTTTGTTAAAATTAAAATCCCTTTTTTAAAACCTTTTCGTAAAATTAACTAGAAATCCTTTTTTAAAAGTTGATTAGAACATTTCTTTAAAATTCAACATTCCTCAATTGAAAAAACCTTTTTTGAAAAAATAAGATTTTTATTAATCCATTAAAATTAGGCAAAATTAAAAATTAACATTTTAAATTCAAACTCTTTTTTTGTAAATTTCTCATTTAGTTTAAATCCCTTTCCTAAAATCGTCTAACGTTGCGCTTTCAATTTCACATTGAACCTTGTCGGTTATTCTCGTATAATTTTTATGTCGGTCCATTCATTGCTTTCTCAGTTGTACTGTTATAATACTTCATTTTTCATATTTCATTTTATGGTTGTAATTTACGCGAGGATATTGTCGCTTTGCAATTCTCTTACTTTCCACATTTTATTTTCTTTAGGTTGTAATTTATGCGAGGATATAGTCGCTGTTGTTTTCAATTCCGTTACTATTCTTATGCTTTCCCATATTTCATACTGCCACTTAATTATTTTTCATTATGCTTATTTACCGTTAATTTTCCTTCCGAAGGAATAGGTCTAGCCGTTTGACCGCCGCGTCAATAGTCCTTTACCTTTGACTTTTTCACCGCTCAAACCCTAATTGCATATCCGTCCCCGCCGTGGACCGAATTACCCTTTACCCTAACATTAGGTTAAGGAGTCGCCGCACTCCTTTTTAGGTCTCCCACCGTGGAATACCTATTTTACCCTTTCAATTCAATTCAATTTCAACGTAGAGATTGGAGTCGCCGCACTCCACGGAAGCGCTTCCTTAAGAATGCTTATTCCCCATTGAAACCTTGACCATATTCAAGAAGTTTCTAACCTCCCTTTCAAGGGGAACTACGATTACTTTGATTCCACCCCCTACCTCGGATACGTAGGCACAAGATGCGAGTCTTGGCGAGTAAACTTAGGACTAACCCTTAGGTCTTTCTTTTCACCTTCTAACCCTTAGCATATACCCTTAAGCAAATAATATAGCAAAACAACAAACATAAAACAAGAGGTTCCTGTAGAGTACTACAAAAGTTTAGGGTGCTAATACCTTCCCTAAACTTAACCAACCCCTTACCTAGATCTCTCCTCGCATTGTTTACGATGCAAAATCAGGTTTTTCCTTCCTTTGACCTTTCCTTCGGATAAATTAAAGATCGGTTGTGAACTAAAGATGCGATTCAAATTAATTAATAATTTGACATCCTATTCTCACCGCAAATATGAGGTTCTTCTTTTTAATTTTCTCTTTAAAGTGGTCATCTCCCTAATTTTTTTATTTTATTCATGTAGATAAAATGAAATACCACAAAATAATGCTTTGGATGAAAAAGATACCTAGATTTATACCTTCGCCTTTAGCGGCCAAATGCCATTGCTTTTCCAGTTTTGGGTAAATTCTAAACTCTTGGTAGCCCTATTCACTCGACCATTTTCATTTTTCCTTCTCATGTTCGAACAGAGGCGCAAGGCCCTCCTACTTAGCTTGCGGTGAGGGATATTTTGCACTTTCGGGGATGTCATAGAAACGTCTCATGTATGAGAACCGTCTAGAGAAAGACCTCGAAGAGTTAAATCATACATGAGAAGATTGGGTTCTGAGGGAAGCTCATCAACGCCCCCAAGAGCCTTATCACCGCTTCTTTTAGACTGTCTCGACCCTTGGATGGCTAGGGAACTTCAATCTTTTATTTCAGAAGAAGATTATGCTTAATTTTCATGTAAGGCTCAAGCTGCTCCCTGAGAGGAAATGATAACGATGTCGTAGATTGACAGAACTTTGACGGTCCTAGCATTTGGTATCTCTGGAAAAGGGGAATATCTTCTTACCTAATTGTATTCAGAAAAAGAAATAAGTGCTTAAGGGGTGCATTGGTGCCCTTACTATTAAGCAATATTAGTCTCTAGAAGAGCTCATCAAGACGGGGGACCTATTGACGGAGATGAGGAACGATATAAAGTCCTTTGGTTACCCTCACTTATTTGCGAAGAGGGTGAAATAATTGGCTCAAGAGATAAAGATTTGGATTATTCTCACAAGACGATAAAGGAATTTGAGGCATCTTTTAATGAATATCTAGAAGGTTGGAAAAAGTTCAAGATAACCTTCAGGTGACGCGTCTAGAAAATCTTGACTTTTCTAAAGAGTATGCAAAGTTGGGGAAACATGGTTATATTGTTTTATATACTTCCTTTGAAAACTCTTAGAAGAAAGTGGAATTTCAACCTCAAAGTGAAACATCAAGGGAACAAATTTATCTTGAATAAGAAAGATTGGATGGGAGGTCGGTGAATGCTAGGGATGAGTCAGACTCGTAGTTTTTTTTGTTTTTTTACTAAATTGTCATGTATTTATATTTCATTGATGTTTCTCTATTTACTTACCGTTTTTTATACTTGCTATATGTGTTGCCTTTTGTCCCAAGTTGAATTTTTTGGAAATTAGTTACCTTTTGAGGTCATACTCATGAGTTTTATTGGACGTCTCTAAGGAATGTACCTGGAAAAGGGTCTGATTCTCTTCCATGTCCCCAAGTTTAGACTTGGTTCGAGACCGACATATTAGAGACTCACCTCATGCGCTATAGAGTCGCTAGCTACCAAGAGAGGGTGAGCCTGAATCACCACTATGTTTGATGGTTTGTTGTCTTTATTTTTGTTACTTTGTTGTATATTTTTTTATCGTTTTAGTCATACATCTATGGTATTTATGACAACACCCTTTATCCATCATTATCCTTTCATGATCATAAATAGTATAATTTAGTGAAAGTTTTATTAATTTCTTGGGAGAAAAATATTTCATGATGATGTGAAGTAGGTTTTACACGCATGAAATAAAAATACTTAACCAAATGAATATGTCAATGCTTATTGATCTTTGGGTCTTAGTAGGGTTTAACATTGTTGACATTGGGCTGCATTTTTTGCTATCTCTAACAACCATCATACTATAAAAGTATGTATCATACTTTACAAGAGCATTAGTCCATTTCCTTGGTGGTTAAGCACCTTCTCTCCCATGTGCTCACTCAGGTAGGTCATGTTGACCTCAAACACACTTTCTTTATTATTCTCGTATTGGTCGCGTTGTAGGGCTTTATGTATCCTATGAACTTCAAATGATTCAACACATATTGTCACTGGTTCATCATGGACGTTGCAACATTTCATCTTAAGGGGGATTGGAGAAGTCACACCCACTGACAGAATAACTCCAAATACAACAGGGACATGAATTGTGATATTAAATATTTGTGATTAATTTATAAAAACTTTTATTTTTTAAATATTTATATTAGTTTCAGTAAATACACAGAGAAATGACAGCAAGATGATAGAAAGAAGATGAAAATGAAGAGAAATAACCAACATAAATAAAGTAAATAATGAAGAATAAATAGAGAAGAGATATAAAGAGTGTACCCGAGATTTATACAGGTTTGACATAACCATTTGGCATAATCCTATCCCCAATAGTTTATTCTTGAGAGTTCCACTAAAACTTGAATTAAGCTTTTACAGGATTAGGCCACAAACCTTCAACAACAAATAGACATAGCTTTTACACGAGATTAGCTTAAGAACCTTTACCCAAACTTTTTTTAGGTTTAGATTACAACCTTTAAATATTTTCCAAATATAGTTCACAAGAGAATCACACTTTTGAATAAATAAAATTAAGTCTTTCAACACAATTCACATTGGTTACAACACTATTCTCACAAGGACTTTTGAATCTTTCAGCACTATAACAATTCTCGTGAAAAGGAAATTTCAAAGGCAATGAGAGTAGAATAAAAATAGAGAGGTTTCTATTCATAAATATGTAGTAAAAGAAAATGAGGAGAAATCTCCTTTAGAGCAACTTTAATGCAGGGTTGTTAAATCAAAATTATTTATAGCTTACGTTAGTAATAAGGAATTTGCATTATAGTAGTGCTGACATGGCATATGGGATGCTCTAAAATTAGTTTACGTGCTCTACACAAGCAACGTACTCTAACTCATCATTTAACAAAAATAATACATTTTTATTAATTATTTAAAATAAATAATAGATTTTTATTAACCATTTAATACCATGTGGGGTCAAGTTTTGGTTTCTTATAGACAACCACCATTAAAGTAAAAACTACTCAAATCAACTATAAATTTTTTAAATCCTACAAATCACTTTGGACCCACAAAAAGTATCTTAGTTTACTCATTTAGTTTACTCCCACTAAAGATGCTCTTATATAGAAAAGTTTTTATCTTAAAAAATAAAATGATCCCTAGGTCAATTAATTAATTTTATTGATTAAATAAAGTATTAATCTATTAACACACTTCAAAAGGCGCCAACCTTAATCCATAAAAGGAAAACCTAAAATGGATATATGAAGTAATCAATTAAGAGGTCTTTCACCTTGCCTTAATTGATTGGACCAATTTCTTAATCGATTAGGTAGTGAATAAATTTCGCTAATTTATTTGGAACACTTAATCAATTTGATAAATGACTTGATAGGTTTTCAAATAGTTTTATGAATTCAGATATGGATTGGAAAATATTTGTGTGTGTGTGTGATTGTCTCAGTACTTTAAGACTTACTCTTGACCTTTTGCAATTTACACTAATCATTCTAAGAAGAAAAATACATGGTCGTACGAGCTTTAAAACATTCTTTCATTCATACTTTAAGATCCCTTGCTTGATTCAACAATTTAGTAGAACTTCAATTAGATTTTTGAATTATTTAACCTATGAGGTTTGAGATGTCTTATTAATCAAATGTCATCATCAGGAGTTTACTTAACAATTGGTATCAACTCTCCGTTTGACTAATGTCACAAAGAACTCTTAACATCCAAAGTTCGTTTGACTTATGGAGTTATCATCTTTACGAAGTTGTTTGATAGTTATCATCAATTGTTATCATCAAAATCAATTGATAATTATACTTGAAAGCACATAAAACCATAATAACGTCTAACTTCTTGACTAAAAGTCTGCTAAGACCCAATTGTAGATGATTTTATAAGGAACAACCAGGAACTGCATGTCTACCATCCAAGTATATCTCCCTTCTCTCAAGGTGACCATCAGGTCGATATAACCCCATGGACGAGTAAACCTGACATTTAATGCTTGTAGGTTCGATCCATCATACGGTGACAAATTTTCTCTCTTTAACCCGAGTTTCCCGAAAAGCTCTCTCATCAAATTTGTCCAGAATTATTGTTAACCAAATGGAATATTTTGTTCAAGATACCACCCACTTTTTCACTATTGTAAAATTTGAAGATAGACCTTTCCAATTTTCCATCAGAGTTCGTACCCCCTTTAATAACAACCATTTATTCGATGATTTTTCTCTTAATTATTCCCTTAGACTGATTCTTTGATCTGGGAAGACCTTATGTGATAAATGTGATGAACCAATATTTCAATATTTTCAGTCACAACCAAGATGATTTTCTTCGAGGATCCTTTTTATCTGCAAGGGGTCATTTTTTCCTTGTCGGTTCATCCAACCTCTTGTATTCTTTCTACATTCCACAATCATCTTTATGGCCATCTTCCACAATGTATCTGGTAAACCTCCATTTTTTGATTTATTCTTTGATTTTGTCCTTCAAGTGTACATATTCATCAGTGTTGAGACTCTTTTGTGGAAAAAAAGTTGTCCTAGTTGATTCTTTCACTAGGTATGAACTTTTGATCCTGAATTTCTTGAAGCTAGTGTTTGCAAATTTTCGTAGGATTTTGTCTCTTGATATGTTTAGGGGAGTGTAAGAAAAAATCTACCCCAAAGTCCTTACTAGTCTTTGTCATCACGACACAAATTGTGTCTATCTCTGTTGCCCGACCATTTCATGGGTTCCCTAACCCTTGGATTTTAGCTACTCTTCAGTAAGAAATTCTTCTTCATAGTTGATGTAGGGTTGAATCATAATCGAGGAATCATTTAGGCTTTCAACTTCATTCGACCCTAACTTATCGTATAACATACAATATGCTCTCAGCCCCTTCTTAAATATCTAACAATTAAACCAATCATTCGTCTCTCAAACTTCTATTGCCCCTTTGATGAAACACAACTCATAAACTTTTTTAATAAAAAGAAAAGTATGGATATTTTTTTGAATTATTGATACATCAATTGTCTTAGTACACCTAATTAAGAAATAAAGGTGAAGTTGTCTTGTGGTGCAGTGATTTTCCAATAAAAATAGAATTAGCATACCTAACTTCCATAACGTGCTTCTTAAGGCTTAAGACTTAAGACTTATGCGTATATACATGTTGCGTCATGGGTTCCACTCATTTGTTGACATTCAATCACATCTTATAGCTTTGTATATTCGTTTTTCTTTTTCTAAGTCACACTTTTCAACTTCAAAATCTTGTGAATTTGGAATACTCTACTTTATGACATGGAATTGCTTCAAAATAAGTGAAGAATAAGTTACTTTGAAATTGCCTTTTTCTTTTTTCTTAGTTAAAGTAAATTATTTCAATTTCATTTGCTTACTCAAGTGAAAATTAATTTAATAAACTTGATAAATTTTAAACCGCAAATAACTTTTTTTTAGCAAGAAAGAAAATAAAATTGTAAGAAAGACAAAGTGTTTGATACGTTTCTACAAACACTCAAATCACATTAACTTTTCAATGTTTATTGACAGTAATTTCGAAGAAGCTAAAAAACTTTTAACTTGAATGTCATTTTAAGTGTAAGACAACTTTAAATTATTACTATTAGGTCTAACTGTTTGTCTGTATTTTTAATGTTCAGACGTTTAAAAATATAAATATATTTTTTGTGTATTTATTTTTTTAATTTAAATTTTATATAAAAAATAGAATGAAATGGTTGTATAAACTACTATATACCAGTTAATAAAAAATAAATTATCAAAAAGAGAAGTTGAATTTTAAAATAAAAAATAAAAGAGTATAATTGAAATAAAAATATACTACATCAAATTTAAATTTTCTTTATATATATATTATAGATTAATAAAATTAATATTATTATTAACTAAACTAAAAATTAATATTAAAACTTGGAAATTTTTGTGTAAGTGTAAGACAACTTTCTTTTTTTTGTTTGCAGGCCTTTGGGCCGGCTTTGGATTTTTTCTCTTAATTTCTTATACGTATTAAGATTTGATTTCCAACACTTTGTTGTCTTTTTTCTATAATTCAAACTTATCAATAAAGATTGGGGCACTTCTCTCAATTGAAAAACTCATAATTTTTAATATAAATTAATAATTTATATTTAGGTAATACGTAATAATAATTAAAAAAATTAAAAAAATATATAATTATAGAATACAAAATTTCTAATAAATTTTAGAATGGAAATTAAGAAAACTCATTAAAAGAATTTAATTCCAATCTATTCTTATTTTATGTCTATTCATAACGTCCAATTTATTAAAATTTCTAAAATTATTTAGATATTATATTATATTTCATACTTTATTACTTACAAAAAAATTATGAAAAAAAAAGATTATGAAGAAAATAAAAATAAAAATATTAGATAAAAAACTTATATTTTTATGATTGTTTAATATAAATTAATAATTTATGTTTAGGTAATACTTATTATAAATTAAAAGAATATATTTATAGAATACAAAATTTCTAATAAATTTTAAAACTAAAATTTAAAAAAAAAACTCATAAAAAGAATTTAATTTCAATTTATTCCTGTTGTTTTTGTTTTTTTACTTTATCTCTTTACAATAACATCCAATTTATTGAAATTTATAAAAACTTGTAAACGTTATATTATATTTCATACTTTATTACTTACAAAAAAAATTATGAAAATATTAGGTGAAAAACTTATATCTTTGTAATTGTTAATATTCTTATATAAAATTTAAAAAGAATTATAAAAGTTCATATCAAAATTCATATTTTACAAATTTAAACTTTTTATAAATTTAATATATTTTTAGAAACATTTATTTCAATTATTTATGTTTTTTTTTTTACTTTATATCTAGTCTATTCAATAACATTCAAATTTGCTCACATGTTCATTGTCTTCTTTATTACCACTAATTATTTCAATTGATTCTAAATTAATTAATTTTTATTTTATTTTATCGTTTTTGAATAACACTCATGACTTTTCAAGCTCATTATTACATTTAAAATTAAAATTTGTATATGTAATTGATTAAAACCATTATAATTAACAATTAGTTTTAAAATAAAACTGTTATGAATTAAATTTCATAATTTCAATCATATAAGTTAAATTTATTTATCTCTTTTAAAAAAATTGAAAAAGGTATAAAATAATAAAATAATAATTCATATAAATAACAGTATTTTAACTTCTAAATATTTTTTAAAATAAGTATTATGAGTTTAAATTTTGTTTATAACTAATTTTTTAAAATCTATATATACTTATTGCAAAATTTATCTTTATTTTTTAAAACTCAAAGAAATCAATATATGCTTGTTTTAAATTTAATCATCATCTCAGAGGCTGTTGTTAAACAAGAACAACCTGAAGCCATAACAAATGCGGTGCACAAATGCCATTGAATTAAAAAGTATTGGTATTCGTGCAATTAGAAATGGAAAAACATTGACATTAGATTTAGCCCATATGCACATTAGACCAATTAAGGAGAAGGAAATTTGGAAATCTTTGTCTAGCATAGGAGACACTAAGGCCCTAGATATGGATGGGTTCAATGCTTTTGTTTTCAAATTATCTTAGAAAATTGTTAAGAAAGATGTGACTGAGGCAATTATGTGTTTTTTTTAGACGTGTAAAATGCATATGGCATTTAATTTCTCTCTCTTAACTTTAATATCGAAATCTTTTGAAGCAACAACTAATAAAGATATGAGACTGATATTCTGCTGCAGCATTATTATTGATGAAACCAATCTTTCTTTATCCCGGGTAGAATTATTCATGATAACATCATGATGGTGCAAGAATTGGTCAGAGGGTATGACAGGAAAAACATTTCTCCCTGGTGCATGGTTTAAATGGATATTCAAAAAGCTTATGGTACGATGGAACGGATATTTCTCACTCACATTATGTCGGGGCTAGGATTCCCTCAAAAATTCATCCAATGAGATTTAGCTTGTGTAACTACCACCTCTTATAGGTTCTCCATAAACGGTGACCCTTCTAGAATCCTTAAAGCTAAAAGAGGGTTAAGACAAGGAGATCAATCTCCCCCCTTTTGTTTGTTCTCATCATAGAATACCTTCATAGAATTCAGCAAAGCCTAAGAATGAACCCGAATTTTAATTTTTCAGCCTAAATGTGAGAAATCGATAATTATTAACATTTACTTTGTTGATGATATCTTATTTTTTGTGAGAGGGGACTTATATTCAATGAAGCTAATTATGGATAGGGTTAGAGACTTCTTTGCAGCTACTGGCTTAAATGTTAGTGTACCAAAAAGTAATATTTACTTTTCGGGGTCGATGATGATACTGGTATTCTTATTCAGCAGGATACAAGGTTTGCTATAGGGACAATGTCTTTCAAATACTTGGGGGGTCCCATTGGCTTGCAGAAAATTATATATTTCCCAATGTCAAGCCTTGATTGAGAAGATGCTTGTACGGTTGAACCATTGAAGCACTAGAGTCCTCTCCTATGCAGGAAGATTCCAGCTTGTTAAAAGTGTTATTTTCTCTATTGTAAATTACTGAATGCAAATCTTCTTTCTACCCAATAAGGTAATATCTCACATTGATAGGCGTCATACCCCAAATTTGTCTTACTTGTGTATAACGTTCATTCTAAACATCTAGCCACTAACAATATTCAAAAATCCAAAAGCATGCTACTTCTGCTGATTGTAGGATTGAATTCAAAGTATCCAGTCAGGCAAAGTTTGGTTTAATGATCAAGGCTAGGGTTCACATAATTCAAGTGGTAGGTATTTGAGGCTTCAATTAGAGTTTTGTGCCAATTCAAGTCAGTGGTGTTTTGGTAAGGTTATCAAGTTATGGCAAGTCAAGTACTTCATGACTGAGGATCATCAATGACCAATTCATTTTCATTCGGGGTTTTGTGCAACGTTTTGGAGTTCATATCTCAATTCACACTTCCTCTGTTACCAAGACATGATTCTTGATCAAAAGATTCATAGTAAATATCGGGTTTGTTAGTTTTTTAAAACGACAAGGTTCGGGTAGATTTAGTGATCCAAGGCATCAGTTCATTTTCAACAAAGTTTTGATGCGAGTGGCAGCATAGTTCGTATCTCAAACCATATGTGCTATGAACCGTTTTAAGGATAAGAAAATGCCAGCTTCAGGAAGTCAGAATTAGGGCTTTATGTAAGATTGAAGTATACCTGATTGAGATCAAATTACAGAGCCATCAGAAGTCAATATGTTTGGTAAACATTCGTAAGTCCTGGCTATGTGGTCCATGTTCTTGTCATAAGAGAACTCGAGCTTCCGTTTTTAATTTGAAACCATTCAAAATTCTATTCCATGACAAATTTTCAAAACCTTTGCAATTTCCAGATTGGATTACTTTTCAATTCGATTCAACTCAATTCTCAATTTCGATCCAAGCTAAATTTTCAGTTTTTAATCTCAATCCAATTCAGTCCTAATCTCTTCCAAATGTCAATCTCATTCTCCATTCTAAAATCCATTCAAACTCTTTTGATTCAAATTCATTTTTCCAAATGTCAATATCATTCTCCATTCTAAAAATCCATTCAAACTCTTTTGATTCAAATTCATTTTTCCAAATTCAATTTCAAAACTCTCCAATTTTTAATTCCAATTCAAGCTCAAGTCAAGTATTTCAAACTACAAATTTCAACATTCAAAGTTACAAGTTTCTTTTCAATTCAAAGATTTAAAACCCAAAAAAAATGACCCAAATAGAGCAAACGTCCATCACGTAAAAAGCACATGATAAGCTCATTCAATTACACCAAAGTTAGTACAATAATATTAATGAGATTTACTTGCAAAAAAAAGAAGAGAAAACAATGTCATAACCTCACTACATGCTACTACATACCATTACAAGCCTATGTATAAGACAAACTCTACACTCTGAAAATTACGGTAGCATGACCATACAAACTCTGCTACCAAATTTCCTACATGCTGTGACATGTGACCACTCGACCTCCCAAAGCCGCAACCTGCACGTAATGACATTTCCTGCTACCAAAGTTTGCACCAACATCTTGCTTATACATTAAACCTTAACCTGCACAAAAATGGTACAACCTGCTATCATAAGTCGTACGCCAACTAGCACATAACCTCTGCTACCAGGAAATCATACATGAAAATGTTTTGCAAAGACAAGGACCACACTTACACAAGCTCAACACGCACCAAAACCTTGACCAACCTTTCAAAATACACAACATAAGCTTACACATAAAAAAAACAAAACAATAACCTGCTACGTTCAAACGAAACCACAACTTGCCGTCTGCAGTGCTATGACTTCACCAACATCTGCAAAATTTTGCATGAGACAAAACCATGACCTGTTGCAATTTCAGGCCAGAACAAAATCGTACCAACCTGCTAAAGCATAAAGGCCACGCGACCTGCTCCTGTCTGCAGCATCATATGCAACCATACCATTCCAAGACCAAAATATAGCCTGCACATTGACAACAACAACTCAGCAGCAGGCAGATAAAAAAAAAACAAAGTTCTATGAATTAAAAGGAGACCGAGGTTCGTTTTAAAGAGAGGAGATGAAAAAGATGCTCTGACACAAAAAAAGAAGAAAAAATTGAATCCCAAAAATTTACCTCTAAAGCTTCTGATATCATCTACTCCATAGAAAGGGGATAGCAAAAAAAAATTATATTAATTGCCTCATAACATCTTCACCTTGTAAGCCGTAAGTTTCTATCAAAACACAACCGCACACCATCATCAGAACATCCTTCTGAAAAAATCAGAACAACTCTTCACCATCACCAAACCACCCTTCAACCTTTGACACACCTTTCTCCTCTCATCGAGATCTCCGCAAGCCCGCTAACACCGCTACGCATCAGATTACCGTCGCATCTACGATAAAAAACGCGAGTTAGAAATGAAGGGTTAGGAATGAATCGTGAGAGAAGACTGTAACACCCTTTTCTACCCCATAAATAATAAGGAAAAATAACACAGATATCAGAGTAATTATTAAATTTCACAAAAAGCCACCAAAAGGGCGTACATTTCCCAACGTCATCAAAATAGGTCACGACTCCGTAAACAACGGGTTTTTCCCAAAATACATCAAACAACGGAATTCAAAAGGCATAAGTAAAGGTTTTCCTCATCAGGGAACATAAGTAAAATAAATCAACAGTATATAGTTTAACTCAAAGAACCCAACCCAATGTTACATATTAGAGCAAGACCCTCTAAGTTAACCAAAAGGGCTAACGACTCAAAACTTCAAAAATAACTCCTCGACGGCGTCCAATGCTAAAATCGGTCATCTGCATGTTATCCACGTGGATGTAACATTCAAACATGCAGGGTGAGTAAAACAATTCATAAAAATCAATGTATGAAAATCAACATATAAATGGCATCATAATCATATTCAACCTTCATATTCATCAATAGGCCTCGAAGGCCACAACATCATAATTCATACAAAAAGACTCATAAATGCAGATGCGACACAACTCAATGCATGTGGTACCAATCATCACATCTCGATGGACACTGGGCCATCAACCCTCCATAGATCCCCATCAATAGGGTCGATTCTACTAGAGAACCGGAGCACATCAAAATACTTCACATCCACACAATGGGATTGAAGCCAAAGTAATCGAGGTCCTAAACCGAAGTCCGGATGCACATGAATGCATGATGCACACGTCAATAATTATCCTCATAATAACAACATAGGTGCATCATCATTCATCATAGTCATCATCATCACAATCATTATCATGTCTCATGTCATCATATAATCCATCAAAGTCATGGTAATATCATCATAATACATCATATAAACCATCATGTAATCATATATACATCACATGTTAATCACATAAAAATTATAGTTACCCCCAAGGTAACTCATCACAGAATCAAACATCAAGACATCGCTGCACACGATCAACATACGCGAAACTCTGCTATGTTCGCTAGGCGAGTCTGGGGTGAGTTTCTTCGCTAGGCGAGTCTGGGAACAACATGGTTCGCTAGGCGAATAGTGCGATGACAGCAAAATCTGCTACGCGCCAGAACTTAAATCCACTCAAATGCCCATACGATTCACTTACCCAATGCCCCCAAAACATCCCTAAATCATCCCTAAGGTCCTACGACGATAAAGGCACAAAACCTACGGTTTATTAGGCCAATCCCGTAACATATCATGTCCTAAATCATAATTTTTCCTTCAATTACACCCTAAGGCATTAGAGTTACTCACTATCAAATATTTTATCCCTACAGGGTCAGACATATAACAATTCAAGGTTTTTGGCCACGAAGGCCTAAGGTCATTATTTCTCATATCCATGCTTTAACAGTCAGGAATACTTACCACTAACCACAACCATCAGGGTCCTCACCATCAATTTCCCATTTTCCCACAATCGACCCAAAATCCCTTAAACCTAAATCATCCATAATTACATTGAAAGGCACACATGGAAAATCAGGAAAAGTTATACTCCCCATACCTTAATCGTCGATCAAAGCCTTCATGAATCTTTCAGAGAATCTTTCGAAACTTCTGCCTCCAAATCTTCTCCTCAGAGCTCTGGCCACGATTCCTTTCACGGTCGACAAAATGAATCCTAAATTCCTTAAGAACTTCCTTTTTGTTAAACCTAGTCTTGAGCCTCACAATTTGAGCTTTTCCCATAATATCCTCACTAACTCCTCTTAATTGTCCAATTTGCCCTTCTTTCACTTATATTTATTTTAATTAATAATAATATTAATATATTCATATTATATATTATTATTCAAAATAAATAACCCAAATCCCATTAATTCCCAATATTCCACGAAACCGTCGAAAACCACTGAAATGTGAATATTCTTATTTAAATCAATTAAATAAATATTCCAATTAAATTTGGGGTGTTACAGAGACGATTCTTGTTTTGTGAGACGGACGAATCAAGAGGGATTTCGATTGAGTAAGGTATTTGTTTCGGTTTAGTTCGTTTGATTTTGCTCATGAATAATTTGGTTTCTCTTTCTGTTTCTTCTTTTTTCCAGCCGTGATTATTCGCATTTTGATGACGGTCAATAGGGTTCTAAATAACCCTTAAGCAATTGTGGAATGGAACCGGGTTTGGGCCCAGGGTGGCCTGACCCGTCCTTTTAATGAGGCCCTATTGGGCTTCTTGGCTTTTTCTTTTGTTATTTTTGCTTCAAGAACTTTTTTTAGGTATTAAGTTTAAGATTAGTTTATATTTTTAATATTAGTTTAATAGTTTTAGAATTAGTTTAAATATTTTAAGATTAGTTTAAATATTTTAAGATTAGTTTAATATTTTTAGAATTAGTTTAATATTTTAAGATTAGTTTAATATTTTTAAAATTAGTTTATATTTTTAAGATTAATTTAATAGTTTTAGATTTAGTTTAATATTTTTAGAGTTAGTTTATATTTTTAAGATTAGTTTAATAGTTTTAGAATTAGTTTATATTTTTAAGATTAGTTTAAATATTTTAAGATTAGTTTAATATTTTTAGAATTAGTTTATATTTTTAAGATTAGTTTAATGTTTTTAGATTTAGTTTAATAATATTTTAGAATTAGTTTAAATATTTTAAGATTAGTTTAACTTTTAGATTTAGTTTAACTTTTAGATTTAGCATTAATTCTACCCCGTTTAATAACTAAAATAATAAATATAAAAAAAAGCGGTTCATTTTTGTTACCCTTTTATTATAGCTAATTAACTTTCTTTTAATTAATTTTGTTAGATGCCCATGTTTAATTTAACTACTAATTTTTTGTATACATATTTGTGAGATTTGACTTGTGTTCTTGAACTGGGCAACTTGACTATGTTTGTTTGTGTCTTGTACATACATTGTGATAATATTATTTTGACTTTTGACCCCTAAAACGTTTTCAAAATAAATTCTCAATTCGCATTGAGCCATTTTCACCCTGTAAGTCGATTGCCTTGCGCATCGCCATCAACCTACCATGATCTATTCACCACCCTTTCTTTTCAAAACTTTTCTCTTTTTCCTTTGTCTCCTTGAGCCCTAAAAAACCTTGGTCTCATACCAAGTGCATTTTCAAAACTCTTTTTCTAATAAATTTGGATGGTTGTGGAGTGGTTAGGCGAAGGTCTTATCCTATCCCGAGTGCTTGACATTACCTTTAGGGTTCACTGTCGTAAAGCACTTAACACTCAAGATCAAAACATCTTTAATAAGAGAATGAAGTTCTCTTTGTATTGAACTAAAGAGAGAAAATTGAGTAAAGACTTCTTCCTCTCCGAGTATCAGGATACTCACTTTAGAGTGTGTGGTCTCGATACTCGTCTTTCAATACAAAGACGTGACTATGTTCGCCACACCATTTTTACAATAAATATTTTGAGATAAAGAATTGGGTACTACCCACAAGGGGTTACTATCTGAGGACCTATTTCACCCTTAAAAATAACTTTCACAAACCAAATGTGACATCTTGCCTCGATGGCGAAAACTATTTCTTTTCAAAAAGGATATGTTACGTTCGTTCTACCGCAAACATGTAACGCCTAAGACTCCACAAGCGAGCTGCAATACACCTAACTGCTAGAATGCGTATGTTAGCATCTTCAACAAAAATACCAGTTAACCGTAGGCCAAACTACGACTGCTCTGATTCTTCACTTCTTTTAAGTGAAGATACGTAGGCACAAGGGTCTCAATCATTGCCGAACACATTTCCCTTTTTCATCCGTAGTTTTCCGAACTACGTTGACTCTGATTTTCTCATACCTGTTGAGAATACGTAGGCATAGGATCGCGATATCCTACCGAGTCTTTTTTTCCCTGTTTCCAACCTTTCTCTTTCCCCTTAGAACACTCTTTATAGCAATATCTTTTGGCAAATACCTTCACGCATAGACAAACAAATGGTACCCATTGAGTACGATAGATGCGAAGGGTGCCAATACCTTCCATTCGCATAACTGGCTTCCGAACCCTTTCTCTTGGTTGCGAGACCATCTTATCCGTTTCATTTTGGGGTTTTCTCGATGTTTTCCTTTCCCCTTACAGGATAAATAAAGTTCGATGGCGACTATTCTGTCCTTCCATTTTCGCCTCTCCATCGTTGCATTTTCGAGTAGCGACAATAGGTTATGTAGGAATACTACTACAAAAATGACTTTTGGCAGCGCATAAAAAGACAACGCTTTATGAAAAAGTGCTGCTAAAGAGTCATGAAAAAAAATAAAAAAATAGCATACTTTAGACAACGCTTTAAGAAAAGCGCTGCTAAAAGTAGTCCCTAAGAAAGCGCTTTATAAAAAGCGCTACTAAAAGTAGGCCCTAGGAGAGCGCTTTTAGAAAGTGCTGCTAAAGGGGTATCCTACGAAAGCGCTTTCTAAAAGCGCTGCTAAAGGGGGGGGGGGGTCTAAGAAAGTGCTTTCTACAAAAGCTCTGCTATAGGGGGTACAAAAGAAAACGCTTTTAAAAAGCGCTGCTATAGGTCATGCCTAAGGTAGACCTTAGAGAGCGCTTTCTAAAAGCGCTGCTAAAGGCCATGCAAAAGCGCTGCTATAGGTTTAAGTAGCATAAATTTTAAAAAAACCCAGTATTTTCGCAGAAACAGAACAATCTCCTTCTTTTCTTCTTTCCCACTCGCGAACGTTTGCCCTATTCACCATCGATACATTCCGTCCATTGCCTCCGTCCATCGCCTCCTTCGTTCATTCCACCGCCGTCTGTCCGTTTTGACGGTCATCTCCGTCCTCCACCTCCACTGTCAGCACATTTCCACCATTTTTAAGGTATTTGAAGTTTTTCCTTTTTCATTTTTCTCGATTATTCTCTTGGTTTTTCATTTTTCTGAACTAATAGATTTAGATAACTTTAGAAAACTCATACATACTGAATTCAAGCAAATGTACAATTTAGATAACTTTAGAAAACTCATTTTTCTGAACTCAACATTGTCAATATACAATTATTTTGTAATATATTATGGTATCCTACAATTCTTCAGAAGTAACAGCTAAATTCAAGCAAATGTATTTCTATTCACGTGTTGTATGTTGAAACCATGAACAATATAGTTGAAAAATGTTAAACAATTTGATAGGTTTTGAATGCTTTCGAAGTATATCTTGGACAATTTATTCATTATCTTGGACAATGTTGATGGAAAAAAATAATGTTAATGTTGTTGTTGTTAGTGGTGATATTAATGATGTTGTTGATATTGTTGATAGAAACAAATGTTGTTGCTGAAAACTAATGAATTAATTTCGTATATTTGTTAATGGTATTGTTGTTGATGGAAACTTGAATTAAGTAACGATAATGTTGTTGTTGATGTTAATGATGTTGATGTTGTTGATGAAAGTAAATGAATTATTTATGTCTGTTAATTTTGATCGTTTCCAAGAATTATTTAATGTTGATGATGTTATTACTTTTGTCTGTTATAGGGGTTACCTGTGAAGAGCTAGGTTGTGATCGTTTCCAAGAATCCTACTGTGTAGCTTTCTTAGAAATTGGTGATTTCTTTACAGGTATTCGTTGTTTTTGTTTAGCTTTCTTAGTTTAGTTTAGCCTAATTAATTAGTATGGATAAAAAATGGATGTCTTCTAATCGATTGTCAAGAGAGTACGAGAGTGGGGTATCAAAATTTGTTAAGTTTGTTGTTGAACACGCCAAAGACCCCAGTAGGATCACATGTCCTTGCTTAGGTTACTGTTATGGGCGTCGGATTGACGTCGTTCAGTTAGAATCTCATTTAATGAGACATGGAATTGATCGAAGTTATACATGTTTGACATTACATGGTGAGATAAGTAACGAGAATGTCGAACTGGGGGATAATAGGACCTATGCTTCAAAGGACAATGGCAGTGATACATATGATTATGATCGAGTCGAAGTGATTGTAGAAGCACTTGAAAAAGATCTTCAGGATTGTCCCAAGATGTTTGAGAGGTTGGTAAGCGATGCAGAGAAACCATTGTATAAAGGTTGCACTACTTTCACAAGATTGTCTGTGGTATTAAAGTTGTACAACTTAAAGGCGGGTAATGGATGGTCGAATAAAAGTTTCATAGAGTTGTTAGCCCTACTACAAGAGATGCTTCCGGAGGATAATGTTCTTCCCAATCGAACCTATAAAGCTAAAAAAATGTTATGCTCTACTGACATGAGCTATGATAAGATACATGTTTGTCCAAATGATTTCATTTTGTTTCAAAATGAATATGCATCATTAAACGAGTGTCCTAAATCCAGTGTATCTCGGTATAAGAAAAAGTTGTCACCAGCAAAAGACTTATGGTATTTTCCTATAATTCCGATATTTAGACGCATGTTTCATAGTGAAACAGATACAAAACACTTGGCTTGGCATGCAGATGATAGAATTATAGATGGGAAGTATCGACATCCGGCAGATTCACCACAATGGATGAAAATTAATAATGAGTATCCTGATTTTGGAGAAGAAGCTAGAAACCTTCGCTTGGCATTATCGACTGATGGAATAAATCCGCATGGTCTACAAAGTATCTCACATTCCACATGGCCTGTAATTATTATGATTTATAACCTACCTCCATGGCTATGTATGAAGCGTAAGTACATGATGTTATCTAAGTTAATTTCTGGCCCTAAACAACTAGGGAATGACATAGATGTATACTTGACACCTTTAATCGAAGACTTAAAGAGTTTGTGGGAGAACGCTGTGGAGGTTTATGATGGATATAGGAAAGAAAGTTTCAATTTGAGGGCGATGTTGTTTGGCACAATTAATGATTTTCCAGCATACAGAAATCTATCGGGGTATAGCATTAAAGGTCAATGTGTGTGTCCTATCTATGAAGAAAACACAGATTGGACGCGATTGGAATTTGGTCAGAAGAATGTCTTTCTTGGTCATCAAAGATTCTTAAATTCTAATCATCACTACCATGGGTGGAGAAAAGCATTCAATGGAAATTCAGAACAACGTAGAGCTCCATCTACATTGACCGGCGAACAAATTATTGAAAAGGTGAAAGATGTGGGTACTAAGTTTGGCAAGCCTTTTGCTCATACGATTGTCACGCGTGGGTGGAAGAAGAGGTCAATTTTGTTTGAGTTTTCGTATTGGAATTTGTTGTATGTAAGACATTTTATTGATGTTATGCATATTGAAATGAGATGGATGTACCCTGTTGAACGTTATATGAAAATATTGAAAGGGTATGTGAAAAACCGAAGTCGACCAGAGGGTTGTATTGTTGAACGATACATTCTTGAAGAAGCGATTGAGTTTTGTACTAAATATTTATCAATGTTCAATCCATTGGCCTCCCAAAATCTCATGTTGTTGAAAAAATAGTAGGAAAACAGTTAATTGGAAATAAAGTTGTGACAGTTTCAAGGGATGAACGGGAGCAAGTGCATTTGTATGTTCTGCACAATGACATTGATGTTGAGCCGTATATTGAAATGCACAAGGACGTCCTCTGAGGTTTAAATTTGAATAGAAATGAAAATTGGATAGTACATGAGCACAATTGAAGTTTTATAACATGGTTCAAGGATCATATGGTCCAAGTTTGCATGTGTTTTCTTATAGCGCATACGCAATTAATGGATACACATTTTATACCATAGAACAAGATGATAAAAGTACAATGAAAAATAGTGGTGCCACCGTGCTTGTCGAAGCAATGCACATTTCAAGTGTGAAGGACTTAAACCCCAAATATGCAAATTTGTCGTATTTTGGGGTTATCGAGTGCATTTGGGTGTTTGATTTTGAGAAGTTTCAGATTCCTATCTTTGGATGCAAGTGGGTTGAGAATAATAGTGGCATACGAATGGATAACTCAGAATTTTTGCAAGTGGATCTTAATAAGGTGGGGTACAAAGATGAGGCTTTTATTCTAGCCACGCAAGCTAAACAAGTGTTCAATGTCACTGATCCAACAAGTACAAAATGGTCTATAGTTCTTTTTTCCAACAAAGTAATCGATGATAACATTGGAGACGAGGGTGATGTTGATGTTGAGAAGGAATCTTATATTATAGATGATCCATATGAGAATATTAGAGCGAACGACTCATATATTAGAAATGATCATAACGAGGGAATTTGGATCAATCCATCCGTCCGTATTGTTAAGAGACAAGTAAACCATGTTCCAACGAAGAAAAGAAAGAGATGTTAGTGACAAAGGTACTTATAAAATTACATATTGTCTCATTCAATAAAATTACATATTTATATCATGCAATAAAATTACATAGTATGTCATTCAATAAAATTATATATATGTTTTTCTTATTTATATATCCTCAAAAATGATCGTTTGTTTTTTCCATTTACAGTGTCCTCGTCAGTGCAATGGGATTGATTGCGGATATTTTGTATTGCGCTTTATGAAGGAAATTATTCACTCGGGTCAAATAGATATTCCAATCATGGTATGGATCAATTCATAAGTTATATGATTTATTTTAATAATTAACCGATATTTCATCTGAGTAATAAGTTTTAAAACTAAATCGTGCATGTTCTGTTATATTATGTAGTACTTTGATGAATTCAAGTGTGGTACTTACTCGAAAGCAGGATTGGAAGAACTTAAGGAGGAATGGTGTCAATACATTCTTGAGTTGATAATTGTATAAGGTATATGTATCGTCAAATATTGATGTGGGATAATAATATTTCTGGAAGTCGTATCTATTTGTAAAGTTATTGGTTTTTTAATTATATGTAAATTGATTGTATTTTTGAAGTTGTTCTGAGGATCGGATTATGTTGAATTATATATAAGCAGGTTAATTTATGTGAATTACAATGATTATGGCCAAAGTGTTGAATTACAATGTATATATAAGGCCAAAGTGTTGAATTAAAGGCCTGAATTATAAGCAGGGAATGTAATTGTTATAAGCAGGTTTATCAAACAAAATACATAAAAAGTGATTATTTTAAAAAAAGAAATTTAAAATCGTGAAGAATAGACAACGCTTTTACTAAAAAGCGCTGCTAAAGGGGGAGCATAGAGAGCACTCAAAAAAGCGCTGCTATAGGAGGGGAAAAGGGGGAGAATAGGCAGCGCTTTGGAAAAGCGCTGCTAAAGGGGGGAGAATAGGCAGTGCTTTAGAAAAGCGCTGCTAAAAGGAGGGGGGGGGGGGGGGGGGTAATAGGCAGCGCTTCTGAAAAGTGCTGCTAAAAGGGGGGGGGGGGGGGGGGGGGAGAATAGGCAGTGCTTTTCAAAAGCGCTGCTAAAAGTGCTGCTAAAGGGGGCCTATAGCAGCGTTTTTTCCAGAAAAAAAGCGTTGCCTTTACCTTTAGCAACACCACTTTAGGCAGCGCTTTTAAGCGCTGCTAAAGGTCTTATTTGGCATAGTGGAACTTTTTATGGACTAGTAAGGAAGCAAAACTAGAAAGGCGCATGTAGCATATGATCATATCAGTGGCCCCCTTTCAATAGGGGCTTTGAATATTATATCTGTCAAGGATTGGAACAAACCATCTATGGGGAAACTCCTTTGGAATGTCTATGCCCAGAAAGACAAACTATGGATAAATTGGATTCACACATACTACCTGAAAACAACGGATCTCATTGTTTATACTCCTGCTAAGCATAGTTCTTGGATTCTTAAAGCTATGTTCAAACATCTAGATACATTCATGCAATCTGCAATATGGAATTCTTTTCAAGCCATAGGAAGATACGAAACAAAGAGGATATACCACATGTTGCAAGGTGTCAAGCCTAAAGTGAACTGGAGAAGAATGTTATATGAAAATCATGATAGACCAAGAGCGACTTTCATTCTTTCGCTAAACTATCAGGATATGTTACATACGAAAGATATATTACATTTTTTTGGTATTGTCACCGATGATAATTGTGCATTTTGTGGGTTACGTGAAAGTTGTAATCACTTGTTTTTTTTAGTGCGTTGTGATGAAGGATGTAACACCCTAATTTTCTCGCGTAATTTATAAATAAAATCAGAGTAATTTAAAACTCACCAACCAATTAGGATGCTACTTTCAACATCAACTAGCTCATGCAATAGGATATGTAACATATGTTGATATTAAAAATAATAATAGTAACAAACATATATGAACTTCAATATCCTTTTAGCAATGGAAACATCAAATGACTGATCAATTTAATATTTCAACACACAACCATGGCATAATGTCATTCTAAAAATTATCAAACATGGAAAATACTTATAACAATCTCCATTAACATAAAATAAAGAAACAATGGTTCATCCCTCTAGTGTTACATATCACAGCAGACACCGACTCAACAAAGGCTATAAAAAGAGCATTCTCTTTTACTCACATCCACGCCTCTACTGTGGATTATCTGCACGATGCCCGTGTAAAGTCAACATTCAAAGAGAATGGGTGAGAAATCAAAATCATATAAAGAAATGCATAATAATATGTAAGCACACCATCAACATATGTGTAATACCCCAAATTTTACCCTTTAGATTAATAGGTTCATTTCGCATTTCATCTCATTCTGCATTGCATTGTAAACAAACCGCTAACCAGTTTGCTCAGTCTGTTGGTTTTGCAGGAAAAATCACACTGTGTGCAATTTAATTGGTGAAGGGCGAAACGGTCATTAATTTGCGGCCTGATGACAATTCATGAAACCAAGTCATCATCAGGGGTTCCTCAAGTGATTAGTGTTTCCATCTCCGAGTTCTGTGACTTATTTGAGGATGACCTAAATTTTACGGTAGTTTTGACGTCAGATTTCTCGGGACACAGTACATCTTATTCAAGAGACGAGATTTAGTCATCAGTTGGATTTCAGAAATGTTGTTTGATTCCTAAACCATATGGAGCTGAATGAGTTGAGATATTAGTGGGTTCGGGTTAAATCGGTGTGAGAATGTGCTTTGAGGAATTTATTGTGACAGACACACGTTTTTCTGCTTTCTGCCAATCAACAGTTGATTTTAAAGGAACAGTGGAATTTCGGGTAAGCGTTGGATTTACAATGAACATTTGTTGTTTTGATCATGACTGTTAGTCTAGCTGATTCAGGTTACCGAGTTAAAGTAGTCGAGACGTGATTTGAATTTTCAATACGGAAGGCAGTTCGTTTTTCCGTTTAACTAAATTTCTTTGCTTATCCATATTCACCGTTAACATCAGGCACGAATTAATTTGCAAGGTCAGTTACGTCAAATTTGAATCGTGAAATAGGATTAATTGCCGAGTTCGGAGTGGGAACGTCACAACTTAATCGAATAAATCTCATTTGAGGAATTTAATCAGTTTGATTAAGTTGGATAAATTTAATCGGAAGAAGTTAGTCACCTGAATTTAATCAGACCAGCTGGAATCAGATGAATTTATTTGTGTAGATTTAAGCAGATGAACTGAGTGGGACGAAATTATTCGTATAAATGTAACTGAAGGAATTTAATCAGGTAAATTCAATTATTTGTATTTATTTGTTTGAACTTAATCTGATGGATTGTATGGTGAATTAATCCAATAAATTTAGTCGGATAAATTTTAATTAACAGATTTATTCGTTTAAGTTTGATCGGATGAATTAGTCGGATAATATTTAAGTGGAGGAATTTGATCGAAAAATAGAAAAAGTTGAATTCATTTATTAAATTCTATTTTTTATTCAATTACAAAGGAAATTAAAATTACAATTTTTAATTCCTAAATTCTAAATTTCCTAATGTCCTAAAAGTGCCTTCAATTCTCGATTCTTCGACTTTATTTCTCCGAACCTGCAAAGAAAAATCAACAACAGAGCAACCAATTTTTAAATGGTTAGAAAATTAGTTTTTGGTCGATTCCGATACCTTCAGTTAGTTATCATCATCGGGTACGTCGGAGGGAAACAAAATATTTCGCCGCCAGCTCCCGACTTTAATTTCTCAACACCGGCAACATCTATTCTAATTCCATCCGAGAGAGAGAAAAGTGAGAAAAAGTGATTTTGAAAAAGTGATTTTGGAAAAGCACTTTCTTGAAAAGTGAGAAAAAGTGATTTTGCGAAGTTGATCCGTAACCTTGCCCTGTTTGCTTCCATTTAATTTTATACCGTTATACATTTACTAGTTCCCCCTACTTTTCGCATTTTTATTTTTGAGTTGTAGCTTTATGCGAGGATATTGTCGCTTTGCAATTCCCTTACTTTCCGCATTTTATTTTCTTTGGGTTGTAATTTATACGAGGATATCGTCGCTGTGCATTTCCTTTACCGTTTTCGTACATTTCCCGTATTTTCATATTGTTGCTTAATCTTTTTTTCATTATCTTATTTACCATTAAACCCCCTCCGAAGGATTAGGTCTAGTCGTTTGACCGCCGTGTCAATAAGTCCTTACCTTTGAACATTTCAAAACCCTAATTGCCTAGGCATCCCGCCGTGGACCGAAATACCCCTTTACCATAATTGCATAGGCATCCCTTCACAGACTAAATTACCCTTTACCCTAGCATTAGGTTAAGGAGTCACCGCACTCCGTTTTAGGTTTCCCGCCGTGGAATACCTACTTTACCCTTTCAATTCAATTTCAACGTAGAAATATAAGTTGTCGCACTCCATGTAAGCGCTTCCTTAAGAACACTTATTCCTCAAGAAGTTTCTCTTCCTCCCTTTCAAGGGGAACTACGATTACTCTGATTCCATCCCCTACCTCGGATACGTAGGCACAAGATGCGAGTCTTGGGGAGTAAACTTAGGACTAACCCTTAGGTCCCTCCGTCACTTTTAACCCTTAGCACATATACCCTAAAGAAAATAATCAAGCAAAATAGTAAACATTAAAACAAGAGGTTCCTGTAGAGTACTACAGAAGTTTAGGGTGCTAATACCTTCCCTAAGCTTAACCAACCCCTTACCTAGATCTCTCCCCGTATTGTTTACGATGCAAAATAGGTTTTTCCTTTCTTTAACCTTTCCTTCGGATAAATCAAATACCGATTGTGAACTAAAGATGTGATTCAAATTAATTAATAATTTGATATCTTATTCTCACCGCAACAGAAAATGGCGACTTCACTGGGGATAGTTCTAACTTTTAAGGGTTACCCCTACTTTGTTTATTTTGATATTTGCTTCATTATTTGCTTGCTTGTATATAATATCTTGTACCTTGCTTGGGGTATCTTTATTGTGAGATAAGTCCTACACCCGAACTTGAGTGACATTGTTATAGGAAGGTGATATATTCGACGAGGCTTATAGGGAGTTGAGTCCCGACCAAGCTGACTTGAGAATCACCGCTCAGTTGAGACCCTTTAGAAAATGGTTCGGCTGAACGAGTATAGTCGTAAAAACCCTTACTATTTTCAGCTAGGAGTCCGTGATACTGGGGACCGTAGTACCTTAACACCACTTTGACCTTATTTAGGATGTAGTGTGATGACTATGAGGGAGTAGTCCCAAAATAGTTGTTACGCGATACTACATTCAAAAGAGATTCTCTTGAGAATATTATTAACCACCGAGTCAGTCGGAAAATTGATAATATCCGAAAGATGTGTCGCTACTGCGAAAAACAACCGGCGGAAAAACAGAAGAGTCGCCACTTTCGTTATTTATCCCAAAGAGAGGGAAAGGAAACGATTGGAAAAACCTAAAGAAAAACGGAAAGACAAGGTCATCGCAACCATGTTTTGATTCGGGAGTCGGTTACGCAAGGGGAAGGTATTAGCACCCCTCACGTTCGTCGTACTCGACGGGATCCACGCTTGGGTTGTCTAGTCGATGGGTGAAAAACAATCTATCTAAGGCTGCTAAAGCTAAACAGAAAGAACTGACTCGATAGAGAATCGTCGCTCTATGCCTACGTATTCCCTCGTGCAATGGGAAAGTCAGAGTCAACGTAGTTCGGGTAACTACGGGGGGAATTGCTCACCGAGACCTCGTGTCTCGTGCCTACGTATTCTCATCTGGTATGAGAAATCAGAGCAAAACATAGTTCAGGCTAACTATGGGTAAACAAGGGTGTTCTCGATCACACAGGGGTGAGAGAAAAGGTTGACGATACTAGCGTACGCATTCTAGCAGTTAGGTGTATTGCTGCTCGACTATTGGAAACTTAGGCATTACCTGTTTGCGGTAGAACGGACGTAGTATGTTGGGGTTTAAAGGTACAGGAATCTACGGGTTCTAGAACTACAGTCTGGTCTCAATTGCGCTAGGGCAAGAGAAAGGGAAAATTAATCGTCAGCGGGGAAGTCTCGATCGCACGACAGCGAGAGAACATAGAAATTAGTTGTTAGTGTGCTCGCTAGGATATCGCATCCTATGCCTACATATTCTCGTCTGGTACGAGAAATCAGAGCAGCTGTAGTTCAGCTAACTACAGAAAACGGTATTGATTGCACAGGGGCAAGGGAAGGGAGCTTGATCGCTAGAACGCGAGAGAAAAGGGAAAGTCTCAATCGCCAGGACGCGAGAGAAAAGGTCTGAAATGGGACGCACATGCCAAGTCCTAAACGTAGGAGCGAATGCATCACATATCACCCAAAGGGTGTATACTAAACACTCTAGACGAGTGAGAGGAAGCCCCCCACTTATCATTTCTCATGTATTTACCGCTTACGGCTCACAACACTCGAAGGTTGAATAAAAGAGATGAAAGAAGTGAAATAACAACAATGTTACCGAACGGAGTAGTTCCGTTGACCCTTGACTTTTGCGTGCAAGCTCCTTTCCAAGCTCTACTCTTTTATCCTTGATAATGATATTTCAAATCAGAACCAATGTGACGCTGAACCGTCAAAATTTGACTTATAAAAGAAGTCAAATCCCAAGAGGTAGCGTATTGATATCCGTGTCAAAGACAAGATGGAGAAATGATATTGAGAATCATTCTCCGATTAAATCATGTCACACGGACAGCACAACAGAAAAGCAAAATAAAATTAGAAGAAGAAAAGATGAGGAGAGAAAAAAGTTGTCTCGGATCCTACATTATTCATCAACATTTTGATTTATAACGCATTACGGAGGTCTCGTTATCGACCTATAAAACAAAAGTGAGGTGAAAATCCAATAACAAATGGGAAGAAGAATTCAATTTTTAAAAGAAATAAACTTCTAATAAGAAAAAGAAATTCTAAAAGAAATTGAAAATAGAATATAAAATTCTAAGTAAAAATATGTTCATATATCCTAAAAGAAATACTAAAAATAAAATAGAATATAAATTCTATGTAAAATATTTACATGTAAAATATCCTAAAGAAATATAATACTAAAAAAAAAACTAAAAGAAAGTATAGTATATATTATAATATCAAAAGCATATTACAAAAAGAAATAACCAAAAAGAAATAAAACCATCAGGGGGTGCAGTAGTCAGCCAGGGGGTACAGCAGCAGCAAGAAAAAAATACACAGTGGGCCTTGAGCCCACAATCACAACAAAAAACAAATAGAAGATGGGGTGCATGAAGAAACGGGGGGAACAGCTCAGAAAATGAAGTGATTGGGCCACAGGCCCACAAACCAACCCGTGAAGCCTCAATCCTCCTCATTCCATCTCCTCTTTGCAAACCCTAGGCCGCCGTCTGCTTCCTCTCAAACTCCCTCCGTCGGTTCTTTGTTTCATACTCCCAAACCAAGACAACACCTCTCTCCCTCTTAGTTTAATTTCCTTCAAACCTCGTTAACACCTACAAAATCAGATTAATCAAATCAAACCAGGGAGATGGTGGAGCTTGAAACAATGGTGGCGGATGATTTTGCATGTTGAAGATCGTGAAAGCTCGTTGCAAATTCATGGATGAAGTTGGAGGATCTGGAGATGTTGAATGGATATTGACGAAATCTGAGCAGAAGACGAAGGTTCTTGAAGCTTCTGAAAAACTTGAACGGCTGATGAAGATTGTTGAAGAATCTGGCAAAACATTATGTGTTGAAGAAGATCTTGAAGGTGATAATATAAGACCTTGAAGATTCTAGGAAGAATCTTGACGAACGTGATGAATACGGTGATGATTCCTGAAAGAACGCGAGTTGAAGATGTTGGTGAAAGTTTGGATGATGATGCAGGTCTTCAAAAATTTTTGGAAAACGTGTAGATGATGAATCTTATGATGGAGTTGGAAGGCATTGATTTGTTGATCGTGCGAGGTGATTATGGAGTTGCATGTTGGTAATTTGTGGATCGTGGATCTGAGTTTTAGATGCGGATCTGGATGAACTTCGTTGAGTTGATGATGACGAGATTTGAAATTGTCGTTGAATCTGTGGGAGATCTAGAGATGGAGTATGAAGGTCTTGTTCAGATCTGGAAAATGTTATGGATCCGATGAGTTCGCATGAAGATTGATGAACGAAATCTGGAAAAACGTGGAAGTTGATGAATGTTGAATGAAATATGAAGTTTCTGGAAAACTAGATGAATTTCGTATGAGTTTTGGATGAATTTATGAAGCTTTTGAATGAAACTGGAAAAAAACGGATGAAGATGGGATGAACACGATGAAGGTTGTTATGAATTTATGGAGAAATCTGGAAAAATAGGATGAACACATGAATTTTCCGGTGAGCGTATGAAGTTTCCGGCGAGTTTACGGTGGTATTTTGATCCATGTGATTTGTCCGGCAGAAGTGGATTGGTGTTTGCATGCATTGGGAAACGTGTAAGCATTAATGAAGAGAGAGAGAGAGAGTGCAGGCTACTTATAGACTGACAAGTGGCACATGGCATTTGCATGGGACTGATTAGTGGACTGCAGAATTGATTAGCTGACAGATTAGTGATTAAAAACAGACTTAATTAATTAAACTAAAGACAATTAATTACAGACTATTAAACCTAACTAATACTAATTAGGACTAAGGCTGGTAATTCATCGTTAAACTAACATCTAAACAATTAACTAAAATTAAACTAAAATCTTAATGATAACAAAATAATATCCTAATTGAAATTCAGATTAAAAAATCTAAAAACTAAGAACAAATAATATTCTAATAAATCATATATCCAATAATATTCTAATATCTAAACTAAAAATTCAGTCTAAAAAATAAATCAAATTAATCTAAATAAAATCTAAAACCAATCTAAAATAATAAAACCCTAATATATTCTAAAAAAACAATTAATTCTAGAAAACTATTTAAAATCTATTTTCTAAGTCAAAATTAAGGAATGAAATCTAGAAAATGCTAATAAATCCAACGAAAATCAATTAAATCAATTAACAAAAAAAAGCGAGAATGTACTGAAATAAACGGTAAAAACCGGACACCGAAATATCCTCAAAAATAACAGCGAAAACTGAATCCACGGGCAGAGCGCAAATTCCACAATAAAACTCCTTATCCAAAACGGTTTGAATCTCCTAAGACGCGAGAAAAGAGACGTAATCCCGATAAAATCAACCCGACTGAAAAAAATGCACAGTATGCAACATGCAGATGCAGATGCAAAATGAACCGAAACATAAGCCAAATTGCTAAAAACGGTTGGTCAAATTTTGGGGTGCAACAGCTGCCCCTATTTAAACGGCTTGGACCCGAAGGGTTGAGAAGCGAACGGCTTCCAAACATTCAAAGGTAGAAGACAGTTGAATACCAAAGAACCCAAAAATTTGTCAACTGCAAAAATAGAACTGCAAACTCTGATAACGGGACAAAAAATCTCAGGAAGTAACTGCATAATGATAAGCATCTGACATCGCCGCCATCCATTCACAAAGTTGATAAACATCTGATCCAAAACTCGCGTCATCTAAGGATAGACGGAGAGAACACCATATTCAAAAACCACATCGTCTACGGGTAGACGGGAGGAAAAACCAAAGTCTCATCGTCTAAGAGTAGACGGAAAGCAAATATCAACACTCACATTGTCTAAGGGTAGACAGAAAGAAACATGACCAGCATTCACATAGTCTAAGGGTAGACAGGAAGGAAAACATATCGGGAATCACATCCAAATCTCGCATCGTCTAAGGATAGACGGAGAAAAAATCACAACCAAAACTCACATCGTCTAATGGTAGACGGTAAGAAATATATCCAACATTCGTACCTCACTTCGTCTAAGGATAGACGGAAAGAAATATCATATCCAAAACAATCACATCAGCGAACTTTAGAACTCTTTCGTCAATAGGAATCGACGGCCAGAAATACCAAATCCACAAATCACGTCCGAGAAATTCAGGATCCTTTCGTCAATAGGAATCGACGAAAAGAAATGTCCAGAATGCCCAAAATCCACATCGTCTAATGGTAGACAGAAAAACACCCACGAAAGGTTTATGTTGTCAACGGATAGACAGAAAGAAATATCAATACTCACATCGTCTAATGGCAGACGGGAAGAAAACAATATCCAACGTTCACACTGTCTCTGGATAGACAGAAAGAGAAACAATACTCACATCGTATAATAGTAGACGGGAAGACACCGAATATTCACATCATCTAGAAGTAGACGGAAAGACACCAAAATACTCACATCGTCTAATGGTAGACGACAAGACATCAAAATACTGTTCACCAAACTGCAGAATTCTTTCGTCCATAAGAGTTAATGGAAAGAAAATATCTTCAAAGGGCCACATCGTCAATAGGAATTGACAGAAAGAAAACCATCTTCAAAGAGCCATGTCGTCAATAGGAATTGCCAACAAGGGAAACCAATCATTCTTCAAAGAGTCATAGCGTCAATAGGAATTGACAGCTTGAAAACCCTCCTAAAACACCATCTCATCCAATAAAAGGAAAGAAAACCATGTCTGAAGCTCACGTCGTCTAAGGATAGACGGAGAGGAAAAACCTGCTGAGGAAACACGTCGTCAATAGGGATTGACGGAAAGAAAATCTGCTCGGAGAAACACATCGTCAATCGGGATTGACGGAAAGAAAATTTGCTTGGGGATGTCATCATCAGAGGGCTGATGGACAAAGAATAACCGACGTATGATCTGAAACCCGAATAAACTGATAAGTTGTTTGAACAAAGCTACTGGATAAATGCCCCTGTATTGATTACAAAGTGATTCAAGTTGCCACGGAAGGCTGATAGAAACTAGCTTATGCTTCAAATGCGTATGCGTATGTTTGAATATAGCGTAATGCTCCATACGAAATGGAAATGCTACGCATTTGAGGATGAGATGCAAGGATGATGCAAATATGATAACTATATGCAAAGATGCAGATGCAGGCTCGGGCTGCCGGGGAAAACTAGATACAACAGAACCACTCCAGCAAAATAAATGCTGAAGCCAACTCCGCTGGGGATAACCAGATGTTCCAAGTATGACTGGACTCTACTGGAGATAGCTTACACATGCCAATGATGATTGGATTTGCAAAGGATCAGGCACAACTGATGCTGGAAATATATCTTGTCTAAACTCAGAGGCTTTGGTTAAAGGGTCATGGGATAGTAACATGACTTCCCGACATTCGTCTTGCACTCGAAAATTAGCTGAACCGGCCTGAACAGCTCTGAAGACATGGAGAGGAACAATTCCTACGCTTCCAATTTTGCCCCAGCTCGTGGGACCTCTGTGGGGATATTCCTCGAAAGGAAATCTGAAATCTCATGCCCCAACAGCTTGATATGCACTGCCTAAACACCTTGAACCCCAGAGAGGTGCTTCGAATAAATTTCCCCACGGATAAGGAATAGTTTCTACTCTCTTAGGGTAGCCTGCCCCAGTTTGCAACAATTTCCCCCCTGATTGGCTGATCTGTGGGGAAAGTGTTTCTTGGTTGTGAAAGATTCACCGAATCTTGACTTGACTGTTTCAAATTAAATGACTTCTGGATGACTGACTCCCATGATATCATTTGATATAACTTGCCCCAGTTCGATGGAGTATTCAAGCAATCTACATTCTATCATGATCAGTATTTCCACTGTGGAAACTTTCTCGCTGTCAAATGTTTACTCGCAAGTAAAACAAGTTGTCCTGCATAAAAGATATATTAAATGCAACACATATGATAGTTTTCGAAATCCAATCTGTTCACTGGAAAAATTTGTGACATAAAGTGAATAAATCATTTATCAACATGTCAACATTAGTACAACACTGTAAGACGAATCCTTTTAGGAGTCAGTTTCGATGCGATCTTTACCGAAGTATGCTTTCGAAACAAACCTGCTTCAATTAGGACTTTTTCAAGTTGTAACTTGGCCAGGTTCACGGTTTACAAGGAAAGGATAAAGGCTCAAAGTTTATTTTAACCCACCCATTCTCCGTGATGTTCTTCAATCCTATATTCAGCTAATTCGACGCCAGCGCTCACCTCTCAAAGGTTGAATGACAGGAGTGTTGGTTCGGGAAACCACACGTTTTTTAGAGTGACAGTCACTCGCTTTTTCGTATTTGGTGCCTGAATCACACGACTTGTTTTTCATCATCATTCTTTTTATTTCCCTAACTTTTGCCTAGACTGGCTCTTTTGAGCTTCTTTTGATTTCAAGGTCCAGCGAGATACCTTAATTTTTGCCTAAGTCGCTTTTTTTCAAGATTCGACTTAGCGGGCTTTGTTCTTTTTTCTTTTACTTCTTTTTCTTTTCGAACAAATCGTGTGACACCGACTTGTCTGACTCTTTGGGGAATAACGTGATTGTTTCGCTCCTTCGTCGGCAAGGTTTAACCACTGTGGTTCTTTAGGCACGACCTATACAGGCGTGATTTATCCTTGAACGGGAACAACTCCTATTGTAATTAGGATGTTCGGTCAAATTAGCTGACACCTACCCCGCCCCGGGTTATAATTGAGGGTTTTTCATTTTCAGAAAGAAACTCCTACAACTAGGCTCGAAAGGGTTGATAAGGGATTATCATCCTTATATCTCTGGTGTTTAGGAATTTGAAACAATGCTTGTACATCATCAGCAGGTTTTATTTCAAAAGCATACAATCGGAAGCTTGCGCGTCTTTAAACTTTGTCATCCTCCCTGGATTCCGCTTAAACAAG
Organism: Lathyrus sativus; assembly: GCA_963859935.3. Classification (NCBI taxonomy): domain Eukaryota; kingdom Viridiplantae; phylum Streptophyta; class Magnoliopsida; order Fabales; family Fabaceae; genus Lathyrus; species Lathyrus sativus. Next base: position 892,963,434 of record OZ012735.1, on the reverse strand, counting down.
CGTTAGGCATCTGTAAAAAACAATTAGTGAACGCAAATGGATTTAATCAAAACTTGCATATTCATTTCATTAATATCAATTGAAAATAACAAGTTTTACAAATGAGATTGCACTTTAAACAGGAAAGAAAATACAAACATAAAGAAATAACAGGATAAAACGAAAATTGCCAGCTTCTGGGAGCTGGCTTTCAAGTCTTGATTTGCCGTTGAACCAACCCTCTTCAGTATTTCCCGTCGAAGTCAGTATGATACTCTTCTGAACACCTGCTCTTAGTAAACTCTCCCATAACATTGACTGCCGAACCCACATGACTTGCTGAAGGAGAATCATCGATCTGGATACCCTAAGAAGTGACAGAGAACATATTGGAGTCAAGCAGCGCCTGCACCTTGATTCTAAGCACCTTACAGTCCTCAGTTGAATGCCCATGTGCCCCAGCATGGTACTCACAGCGGGCATTGACATCAAAACCTGGAGGATACGGAGGAATCTCTGGACTAATCTTCTTCGGCATTATCAACCCACTTCTGATCAAGTCCGGCAACATTTGACTGTATGACATCGGCAATTGAGTGAAATACCTTTGTAGCTTCCTTAGTCTTCGTCGGGCGTGCTGACGCGGTTGATGACAGTAAGATTGCTGACTCTGAAGGGGAACAGATACCTGACACACAGACCCAACGGGTTGCTGACTTTTAACACTCGAAGTATCAGAAAACTGAACCTGAGGTACAGGAGATTCCGGGATAACATCACTTTCTTTTTCCCATTCTTCTTGAGAACTGACAACTGATTCATTTTTATAAACTGAAGTATCTGAGATGTCTCGAATTTTTCCACTCTCGATACGTTCACCCATTTTCACCAAGTCAGCAAAGTTTGATATCCCACTACCAACCATCTTATCAAAGTAGTGCCCTTACAAAGTACCCATGAATATGTCAACCAATTCTCTGTCCAGAAGTGGTGGTTGAATGCAAGTTGCGAATTCTCTCCATCTCTGCACATACCCTCTGAAGGACTCATTATCCGCCTGAGACAATTCTTGCAACTGCGTGCGGCTAGGAGCCATGTTAAGGCTGTAGTTGTACTGCTTCACGAAGGCATTGGCTAAATCTGACCATGACTTGATGCAATCACTCTTCAATTGCATATACCAATTCAACAATGCTCCACTCAGACTGTCCTGAAAACAGTGAATCATAAGCTTGTCATTTTGGACATGTGAAGTCATTCTTCTACAAAACATTACCAGATTCTGCTTCAGACAACTATCCCCTTTGAACTTCTCAAAATTCGGCATTTTAAACTTCTGAGGCATCACAAGACCGGGTACCAAACACATGCTCGAAGCATTCAAATTAAGAGTATCCTGACTCATCAGGGCATCAAGCTTTTCATCCAACATACGACATTTTTCCATAAACTCAACAGTCTGGGGGTCTTCAGCATTAACCTTTGGAACAGTCCTCTGAACCTCTGGCATAGAGAATGTGAAGCTCTGATAGTCTGTGTCATGAAGAGAAGATGAATCTCTACCTCTGGCAATAGTATGTTCTTCGACAGGAATCGACATAGGCTGAGCTCGAGCAACATTGTTCACTGGAGTCCTCTGAATACCGACCTCCCCTCTAGTCATAGCTTTCATGGCCTCCATGAGTTGATCTAGCTGATTCTTCATCAATTCAAACCTGGCCCTTGTAACAACCTGATTATGCTCTCCTGAGTTCATGATTCTTCTAGAAGCTAATTCAAGTCCAATGCGAATGTCGGGAAATCAACTGCGGGTTGGACAAAAGACGGGTAAGCTCTCGGTTTCGGTTGAGGATGGGCATGCAAAAGTGAGATGCACATGAAATGCAATACAAGATGCTGATGCAGCAAACACGGGATCACAACCCCCACAAAGCTCTGAATACTGCTGCGCTGCTGACTGGATAAGCTCGCTCTGAAGAGAGAAACCAAAATATCGGGTTGGCTGAAAGTCAAGTTTCCTGCAAAAACCCTCCCACTCACGGGTATGGTCCTAAACTGATAAGGTACGACATCCTATGCATTCATCAGCATCACAGACTTTCAAGAAATGATGATACATTCACCATTTATGTTTTGGCATCATCATCTCCTGAAGAGGCCTCACTTAGCTGAATAACAAATGATCGGTCCCCAGAGTCGACAATCCTCAGATCCAAAATCCCTTCGAGCCCAAAGGGCCAGAAATAAAATCATCAAAGAGAATCTCGTCCGAGCGTGAATTTCATGGTGAACTAGTACGAGCAAAGCAAGCACATCCACCACTACTCTCCACTACTAATGCTAGGTGTGTACTCAAGCCTGGGTTTTGGCTTATCTCTCAAAGGAACAACCACCCAACAGCACAACAGCAACAGATAATAATATAGTGCGGAAAATGTAAATACAGCAATATACAAGATACAACACACAAAATATACACACCCAAAGACAAACAAGCAAGCGCTAGGATTGACTCACATAGGGGATATTCCTATCCCCAGCAGAGTCGCTAGCTGTCGCTACTGCGAAAAACAGAAGAGTCATCACGTTCGTTATTTATCCCAAAGAGAGGGAAAGGAAACGATCGAAAAAACCTAAAGAAAAAGGGAAAGACAAGGTCATCGCAACCATGTATGATTCGGGAGTCGGTTACGCAAGGGGAAGGTATTAGCACCCCTCATGTTCGTCGTACTCGACGGGATCCACGCTTGGGTTGTCTAGTCTATGGGTGAAAAATAATCTATCTATGGCTGCTAAAGCTAAACGGAAAGAACTGACTCGATAGAGCATCGCCGCTCTATGCCTACGTATTCCCTCGTGCAATGGGAAAGTCAGAGTCAACGTAGTTCGAGAAACTACGGGGGGAATTGCTCGCCGAGACCTTGCGTCTCGTGCCTACGTATTCTCATCTGGTATGAGAAATCAGAGCAAAACATAGTTCAGACTAACTGCGGGTAAACAAGGGTGTTCTCGATCACACAGGGGTGAGAGAAAAGGTTGACGATACTAGCGTACACATTCTTGCAGTTAGGTGTATTGTTGCTCGACCATTGGAGACTTAGGCGTTACCTGTTTGCGGTAGAACAGGCGTAGTATGTCGGGGTTTAAAGGTACAGGAACCTACGGGTTCTAGAACTACGGTCTTGTCTCAATTGCACTAGGGCAAGAGAAAGGGAAGATTAATCGTCAGCGGGGAAGTCTCAATCGCACAGCAGCGAAAGAACAGAGAAATTATTTGTTAGTGTGCTCTCTAGGATATCGCATCCTATGCCTACATATTCTCGTCTGGTACGAGAAATCAGAGCAGTTGTAGTTCAGCTAACTACAGAAAACAGTCTCAATTGCACAGGGGCAAGGGAAGGGAGCTCGATCTCCAGAACACAAGAGAAAAGGGAAAGTCTCAATCGCCAGGACGCGAGAGAAAAGGTCCGAAATGGGACGCACACGCCAAGTCCTAAACGTAGGAGCGAGTGCGTCGCATATCACCCAAAGGGTTTTGTTGAAAAGTATATTTCCGGCAAATATTTTTAATATCGTATCCACAGAGATTGGTGTTATTACCGCCGTTCTATAATTTCGATTGTTGTAAGTTCAAAGGTATTAAAATTGTTTGTTGATGAATAAATTGTTCTTTTTACTTATAAGAAAAATAGGACAATAAAAATGGTTTTAGAATAAAGTTTAGAAGCCTTGTCAAGATTGAGTTTCATTATCTTTGTTCTTTATGTATTCTTAATATCACATGCATGCATTCAAACTCCATTGATAATATTCAAGTGTCCTCTCAATAATATTTATGTCTAAATAAAATTGTGATAGTTACTATATAAATTCTTAGACGATCTCTCCGTCTAACTATTGATATAATAATATTGAATGCTTAACACAATAGAAAAAGTAGTGAATAAATCTATCTCTACAATTTATTCTCTACTTGGAAAAATATTTTAGTTCAAGAATCAAACTACCTTTCTCAATAATAATTCAATTCTAATTTTGTAATGTAAAGAGAAAAAATATTATTCCTTATCAAAGATGAAGTTTGTTACATGCAAGGATACAAATGTTACATAAACAACAAAAGATAACTACTACCTCAACCTTTCCAAGAAGGAATTTAGCTACCCATCATCTTCATTGGTTCCATGAAAAATTCTTCAAGAATTTCTTCTTGCATGCAAAAACTCTCCAAAAACAAGAAAATCCTCTCTAAAATCTTTCTAAGATCCTCTTACAAACCTAAGAGATACTAAGACTAAAGGGTGAAATGATAGTCTTACATGCAAGGGAAAAGTGCTATAAATAGGCTATGGGGCGCCACCCTACAAAAAGTGGTTTTTCTTCCAAGACATGACACGTGTCATTAATTTGCATGTGCTGAATTTCACTCAGTTCGTGGCGCGAAGGGTAGTCACGGCGCGAACTGCCTAGTTTGAGAATTGTTTGCTTTGTGTTCCCTCAGCATTTCCTTTCCCAAACTTTTATCTTTAAGAATTTCTCTGGAGATCATTCCTTTCTTGTCATAAATTCTAAAAAAAATAGAGAAAAAGTGAAATATCTATTCGAAACAAAATAAAATAACTTAAATTGAATGTTTACTAAGTTGTGATAAAAACTTGTGCGATTTTACTAAAAAATTGGCAAAAGGGACCGATAAAATATATAAAAATTAGTACCAATTGGTCCCTAACAGGTGTACACTGAACACTCTAGACGAGTGAGAGGAAGCCCCCCACTTATCATTTCCAACGTATTTACCGCTTACGGCTCACAACACTTGAAGGTTGAATAAAAGAGATGAAAGAAGTGAAATAACAACAATGTTACCGAACGGAGTGGTTCCGTTGACCCTTGACTTTTGCGTGCAAGCTCCTTTCCAAGCTCTACTATTTTATCCTTGATGATGATATTTCAAATCAGAACCAATGTGACGTTGAACCGTCATAATTCGACTTATAAAAGAAGTCAAACTCCAAGAGGTAGCATATTGATATCCGTGTCAAAGACAAGATGGAGAAATGATATTGAGAATCATTCTCCGATTAAATCATGTCACACGGATAGCACAACAGAAAAACAAAATAAAATCAGAAGAAGAAGAAAAGATGAGGAGAGAAAAAAGTTGTCTCAGATCCTACATTGTTCATCAACATTTTGATTTATAACGCATTACGGAGGTCTCGTCATCGACCTACAAAACAAAAGTAAGGTGAAAATCCAATAACAAATGGGAAGAAGAATTCAATTTTTAAAAGAAATAAACTCCTAATAAGAAAAAGAAATTCTAAAAGAAATTGAAAATAGAATATAAAATTCTAAGTAAAAATATGTTCGTATATCCTAAAAGAAATACTAAAAATAAAATAGAATATAAATTCTATGTAAAATATTTACATGTAAAATATCCTAAAGAAATATAATACCAAAAAAAAAACTAAAAGAAAGTATAGTATATAGTATAATATCAAAAGCATATTACAAAAAGAAATAACCAAAAAGAAATAAAATCATCAGGGGGTGCAGTAGTCAGCCAGGGGGTACAACAGCAGCAAGAAAAAAAAACACAGTGGGCCTTGAGCCCACAATCACAACAAAAAACAAATAAAAGAGGGGGTGCACGAAGAAACGGGGGGAACAACTCAGAAAATGAAGTGATTGGGCCACATGCCCACCAACCAACCCGTGAAGCCTCAATCCTCCTCATTCCATCTCCTCTTTGCAAACCCTAGGCTGTCGTCTGCTTCCTCTCAAACTCCCTCTGTCGGTTCTTCGTGTTATACTCCCAAACCAAGACAACACCTCTCTCCCTCTCAGTTTAATTTCCTTCAATCCTCGTTAACACCTACAAAATCAGATTAATCAAATCAAACCAGGGAGATGGTGGAGCTTGAAACAATGGTGGCAGATGATTTTGCATGTTGACGATCGTGAAAGCTCGTTGCAAATTCATGGATGAAGTTGGAGGATCTGGAGATGTTGAATGGATATTGACGAAATCTGAGCAGAAGACGAAGGTTCTTGAAGCTTCTGAAAAACATGAACGACTGATGAAGATTGTTGAAGAATCTGGCAAAATATTATGTGTTTACGAAGATCTTGAAGGTGATAATAGAAGATCTTGAAGATTCTAGGAAGAATCTTGACGAACATGATGAATGCGGTGATGATTTTTGAAAGAACACGAGTTGAAGATGTTGGTGAAAGTTTGGATGAAGATGCAGGTCTTTAAAAATTTCTGGAAAATGTGTAGATGATGAGTCTTATGATGGAGTTGGAAGGCGTTGATTTGTTGATCGTGCGAGGTGATTATGGAGTTGCATGTTGGTAATTTGTGGATCGTGGATCTGAGTTTTAGATGCGGATCTGGATGAACTTCGTTGAGTTGATGATGACGAGATTTGAAATTGTTGTTGAATCTGTGGGAGATATGAAGATGGAGTATGAAGGTCTTGTTCAGATCTGGAAAATGTTATAGATCTGATGAGTTCGCATGAAGATTGATGAACGAAATCTGGAAAAACGTGGAAGTTGATGAATGTTGAATGAAATATGAAGTTTCTGGAAAACTAGATAAATTTTGTATGAGTTTTGGATGAATTTATGAAGCTTTTGAATGGAACTGGAAAAAAACAGATGAAGATGGGATGAACACGATGAAGGTTGTTATGAATTTATGGAGAAATCTGGAAAAATAGGATGAACACGGATGAACACATGAATTTTCCGGTGAGCGTATGAAGTTTCCGGCGAGTTTACGGTGGTATTTTGATCAGTGCATTTGTCTGGCGGAAGTGGATTGGTGTTTGCATGCATTGGGAAACGTGTCAGCATTAATGAAGAGAGAGAGAGTGCAGGCTACTTATAGCCTGACAAGTGGCGCATGGCATCTGCATGGGACTGATTAGTCGACTACAGTATTAATTAGCTGACAGATTAGTGATTAAAAATAAACTTAATTAATTAAACTAAAGACAATTAATTACAGACTATTAAACCTAACTAATACTAATTAGGACAAAGGCTGGTAATTCATCGTTAAACTAACATTTAAACAATTAACTAAAATCTTAATGATAACAAAATAATATCCTAATTGAAATTCAGATTAAAAAAATCTAAAAACTAAGAACAAATAATATTCTAATAAACCATATATCCAATAATATTCTAATATCTAAACTAAAAATTCAGTCTAAAAGATAAATCAAATTAATCTAAATAAAATCTAAAACCAATCTAAAATAATAAAACCCTAATGTTGCGGTGGAAATAGGATCACAAACTATTAATGAGTTTGAATCGCAATTCAATTCACAACCGCTCTTTGATTTATCCGAAGAAAAAGGTCAAAAGAGGGAAAACCTATTTTTGCATCGTAAACACAATGCGGGGAAAGATCTAGGGTTCGGGGGTTGGTTAAGATTAGGGAAGGTATTAGCATCCTAAACTTCCGTAGTACTCTACGGGAACCTTTTGTTCAAATGTTTACTATTTGCTTTATTCATTTGCTTAAGGTATATGTACAAAGGATTAAAAGTTAAAAAAAGGACCTAGGGGTTAATTCTAAGTTTACTCGGCAAGACATCGCATCTTGTGCCTACGTATCCTTACGGGAGTGGAATCAGAGTAATCGTAGTTCCCCTCAAAAGGGAGGTTAGAGACTTCTTGATTATGGTCAAGGTCTCACGGGGAATAAACATGTCTTAAGGACACGCTTACGTGGAGTGTAGAAACTCCAAATCTCTACGTTGAATTGTTAAGTTGCAATTAGGGTTAGGTTAGGTTAGGGATTCCGCGGCGGGAAACCCTAAAATGAGCGCGGCGGCTCTTTGACCTAATGCTAGGGGTAAAATTGTAATTTTGCCTGCGGCGAGACATTTATGGAAATTAGGGTTTGTAGTTTGTGGTTTTGAGGATTTGAAATTGAGGACTATTGACACGGCGGTCAAATGCTAGACCTAATTCCTTCGGATGCGTAAGGTGACAGAAATATTGCGATACATCAGCAGAAATTTAAATCATACATCAGCAGAAATTAAATGCGAAAAGTAAACGCGATTATTAGGTTCGCGAGATTACAATTGAGATACAGATACAAATATGAATGAAACTTAAATGAAAACTCAAAACACTAACTGTGAACTGCAAAAAAATGAACACCCGTTAGTAGGCATGGTCAACCAGTTATCAGATGAATTACGAGGCAATGAGATACAAACTCGAGATTGTTTTATTTGATATTTCATGATTTAACTCACAAAAGAAAGATTTTATTTTTCATTATTTTTTTAAAAAGAGTTTTTTCATTTTTTATATTTACAAAAAGCTTTAATTTTACATTAAAAAATTTAATTTATTATTTTTTAAAAGGGTTTTTTTTTATTATATTAAAAAAGTTTTATTTATTTATAATATCTTCACAAAAGGTTTTTTTTAATAAAAAACATAAATTTTAAAAACAAAATAAATAATAATATAAGAAAATAATTAAAAAAAATAAAAAAGGATAAAACAAAAAAGAGAGGTTGGGCCGGTCATCACACCCGGACCCAACCCAGTTGTTGTGAATACGCCCCAAAGTTCCATTTTAGGGTTTCAGAACCCTCGTACTCGCGGCGCCGTTTCTCCTGCGTTTCTCTCGTCTCTCTCGCGGCCATGTACCTCTCCTTGTTTGATCACGACCGGATCTTCTTCTTCCTATATGAGCAAAACACCAAACATGCATGAATTAGTGATCTCCTTACCCAGATTCCGACGATGATTTTTTTTGACGGTGATTTTGACGGCGATGAAGGCGATGATGATGCTATGATCTGAGCCTCGAAGGTTTGCCCGTTGTTGTTCGAAACGGCGCTGGTGAACCTTCTTTTTTCGGGTTGCTTTTGATCTCTCTCTTTCACGATTGCTAGGGTTTACTCTTCTCCGTTTTTCGTCCCTCTCCGTCTAGGGTTTCAACTCTCCCTCGCATCAGGTTGTATTCCCCTATTTATAATCTCTTTTATCTCTCTTTTTGGGCCTTAAACTGAGATTTGATTTTATGGTGATATTATTTGATTCTGATTCTTCCAGATTGGTCTCCAATACGATGCTTTTTGATACGATTGGGATCTCAATTCATTTTTCTGGTATGAATTTGATTGATTCAAAATGAGTTCTAATGGGATACGATTTGGTTCCATCTGATACAATCCCCTTTTAGGATTTGATTGGTATTCGATTTAATCACCTGAAATGATTTGTTTTGATCTGCTTTGGGATTGACATTGAATCAAAATCTCTTATTATTTTCTGATATGATTTGCCTTCAGATTGGGTTGATTGGCCTCTGATATTAATCCACGGGATTTCTTGATCGATTCATTTTGATTTGTTTCTATTTTTCCTAGATTGAGTTCCAATGGGGCATGATTTGGACCTGACTCAAAACTTTCCATTCGCGAATTGGATTGCTTTTAGATACTGACTTGATTCCTGCTGCGCTTTGTTTTGATTCAATCCTGATCATTAGCACTTACTTTTCTTTTTCTTCTTTCAGGGTGGACATTTTGCCTTGATCTTTGCCGCCGAGACGGGTACGTGGTAGTGATGACACTTAGTCTGAACCACTTGGAGCAGGATACTACATCCTGGCTTCTGAACATATTGCTGCTTCTGATTGACTTGGTGATGATTATTGGCTATCATGTTGAGCTGAGCCATGTATTTGTTCGTTTGTTCGTTTCATGAACTGAGTATGATTTGATAACTTGTTTTGGTGACTTATTCGTTGGGGCAATGATGCTCATGACTGAGCCCCATTCTACCTTCTTCGATTTTCCAATGTGGTATTCTGATGTTCATGAATTGAGTTGGCTTTTTTTATCTTAGACATGATTATGTGCTTTTGACCTATCATGGCGAACGGGGATTTCATGAATCCTCTTCTGACTTTTGTTACGGCCTCTAGCTCACCATTTGGATTATGAGCTTGCTTGATATATGTAATCTGATACAATTTGCTGATGTTTGGTTTGATTACAGGGTAAAGCCTTTGGATGGTACCATGCTGATATCCCAATATTTTTGGTGCGGTTTATGGTTTGTTGGTTGAACTGATATGTTGTCCTGTCACGTGAACAACCATGCTGTTTTCTGAACTGAACTGCTGTCTCTTCTCCTGAGTCGAGCCTAAACTGATTTCACAGATTTTTCCTGAACAGAACTGGCTCTACCCTTTTTCTAAGCATGAATTCGTTTCTTTGCTTATGAACATGTGTTGTTGTACATATGGTGAATTGACTTATCTGCTCATGTTTTGTGGAGCTTATGACTTCTGTTTGGTAACAGACTTGTTTCTTTGGTGGCTATTCATACCTGTATTGGCGCGAGCCCCTTCCTGGTTTTGTTTATGCTGATGATGCTTGTGGCTTTTCAGGTGTTGGAAGTTTTGAAGCCAAGGTGACTCAGACCTGCCGGCATCCGGGTCTGAGTCAAAACTTGCCTATGTTGCCTTATTCTCGTATCAGTTTGGAAATCCAATCGCGGCAAAACGAATCAGTCCCACTTCATTTATTTTTCCTATCTCTCGGATGTCCCATATTGATAAGAACATGTATTACCTGATCTGACGCCCACGGTGCGGATCGGTAACGGGGGTAGGACGCAGCTTCGGTTGTGCCACTCCCGGCACTCGATGATGACATTGTTCTGAGAGTGTCGAAAAAAACTTCTAACATTTTTCTGTACTGTTTGTTTTCTTTTGATGTGCAGATTAGTTGAGGATTCATGGAGAATTTCAAATACAACATGAAGACCTTTAGATGCTCTTAGGATTTAGGATAGATGCTTTAATGTAATCCCTTAGGATTGAGAATTTTAATGTACTTCCTTGTAACAGCACTTTATAAAATATGAAGCAACATCCACTTCTTGTATGATGACATTATTTATGAAATAAAATTCTCAAAGTTTTGAATTTATTTATATTTTATTCTTAGTTAAAAAATATAAACAATTGTGAATAAATCCACAAGTATTTAAATTCATTAACATAGGCATAAAACATAAATATTCCCAAGTGGTATTCTTATTGGTGCACTCTTCCCATTTGTAATCCTAATCTCATCATCCGATTAAAATGTTAACCAATTGTTTCATAACCAAACACATATGGGCACCGTAATCACAACATTTTCAGCATCAACAGCAAAACTAATCGTAATTAAATTCCAACTGACCAAACTGCTAAAATCTCAATATGATCAGAACTGGTGGTAGATAAATGCCTCAAAACCATAACGTATCAAATGCCTCAGAATTTTAATAACAGCCCGTCTTCAAGGAATTGGTAGAATTTGTGTAAAATGACCAAAATACCCCTGGGACCCAATCTGCAAAACAAACACCTTCATAACTTGTTAGTGGTTAGCAAATGTACATATGAGATGATATGCGAAATACCTGACTAAATGTAAGGGTAAAATTTGGGGTATTACAGTTGCCCCTATTTAAATAGCTACACCGGACGATTTGAGTGACAGAGACTCGAGGAAATCGTGGTGGAGCGATTTAAATATAGATAACCGAAAATTTTGCCCTTATATGCGATGATACGCAATGCTATGGACAAAGCGAGGACCGCTTAATGCAGATGATATGAATATGATATGATACGTATGCTGGAATGATGAATATGAAAATGATGACAAGCGCTACGAGGCAGACGCTACGAGAAGAACACAATGGGGAAAACGACGTGCTGAGACACAGTACAACACTGGGGGATCCTAAAATGATGGTCAACTGGCGCGAACACGACCAATTGTCATTTGGGGACGAGATTCTCAAATGGAGATGACACCTGTGAGACGGCCTCCACTGGGGGAATCTTAAAAATAAAACTGTACGATTGTAAGATCGATTACAAAATGCTGGAGCATTGAGCAAAGAATAACATCTAAGCATTCTGTAAACTATCTCTCGTGACAGGATCAAACGGACCTTTCGGAAATCCGTATCAAAAATACAGGGTAAAGACCGGCTGTATGCCAAAATAAATGGACCTTGATGGGAAATGCCCTGATAAGCTTCTCGAGGGAGAACCGTTACTCATCGTTGGGAGGGACTTATATGCCAAAATGGATAAGCACTCAAATAAAGAGGCTGCTGCTTATCTGATAAATAAATCTTCTCGCATTTAGGGTCGATGCCTGGAATACGATTCTGATTTTTTCTCTTACTGGAGGATAAATAAACTTCTCTATGCTTCAAGATCGTGCTCTCCTGAACATAAAAAGGGTAAACTGAACTTCATCATACCTCAGAATCGTGCTCTCCTGAATATGATTCGGCTTTCTCGTGTAAATGAAACTCTCCATACTTCAGAATCGTGCTCTCCTGAATATGAAAAGGGTGAACTGACCTCCTCATACTTCAGAATCGTGCTCTCCTGAATATGATTTGGTTGTAAATGAATTTTTCCATACTTCAGAATCGTGCTCTCCTGAATATGAAAATGGCTAATTGAACTTCCTCATAACTCAGAATCGTGCTCTCCTGAATATGAAAATGGATAATCGAACTTCCTCATAACTCAGAATCGTGCTCTCCTGAATATGATTCGGCTCTTGAAATTTCCTCATTTTTCAGAATCGTGCACTCCTGAAAAACGGCCAACTGAACTTCCTCATAACTCAGAATCGTGCTCTCCTGAATATGATTTCGCTCCTTCTTTTACTAAAGGATAAATGAACTTCTTCATAATTTCAGAATCGTGCTCTCCTGAATATGATTCCGCTCAAACCTCCCCGTATCTCAAGATCGTGCTCTCCTGAATACGATTTGGTCCATACCTCCTATACTTCAAGACGACAGGTAAATGGAAGCCCAACTGCTCCATGGAGATGGCCATTTGCTGCGAGTCATAACGAAGATAGGATCGACTTCTTAGGTGAGAATTGTTGTACATTGATGCGGTAAAATGTAAAGTGTAAAGGGTTGTTGTAACATGTAGGATTGTAAAGTGTTGTATTGATATATTTTCCAGGCGTGAACTGGCGTGTATCTGTAAAGGATTAGTTGAAAGATAGTGCAAAATAAATGCACGTCCGGGTACAGTGATAAACTTCTCGGGCGAAAACAGTCGCGTATCCGCCATGGTATGGTGAAAATATTTAGATGGTGCAAAATAAATGCACGTCCGGTTGGGTTCGACAACCGACAAGATTGAGATTCAATCTAGGATCGAGCTAGAAAGAAAACTGGTAATCAAGACTCCATCGAGGGAATGAACTCGAAGGGTAGATATCTTATCCTGGCGAGGAAAGATAACTGAAGTAACCGTCATCCCTGAGGATCGAGCTCTGTGGGGAAACTGGAAACACATATGTATTTTATGCTTAGGGCTGACGATCTTTTTGGAGAGAATGGACAAACCCCAGTTACTCGGCGGTAACGACCAATGATGGAGACACGATGAACCTGTGCATGTTATCGCGTATGTTAATGAATATGTTGACGTGAATGTATGTTAATGTCTATGTAGTTAAATATGCAAGATGTTATGAAATGAGTATGTAATGAGTATGTAATGAATATGTAATGAATATGTAATGAATATGTAATGAAATAGGCGTGTGATGCTTATGCCCTTGCGTATGCTGACGAAACAGACTAGAGACTGGACGAGAGATGAAATAAACATCTCGACGAAAATACTCTGCGTTCTCTGCAATCAATACGTCAATCATGGGAAGGAATGGTAGGACCAAATCTGGTTTCAAAATTCTGAATTCTCTAGGGAGAAGGTAATCTGCTTGGGTGCACAGTATCATGTCTTCACATGGGGAGAAGAAAACCTGAGGGACACTTTCGAGTTACCTAAGAAAAAGTTGTCAGCTTATAGTCTCTCTAGGGACTGTGTTAGAGCAATGGTTTGAAAGTGTTTCTGCAATAATGATATTTCCGGGGAATGAAGAGATCCTTTCGGAATTTCCACTAGTCAAAGTAATTTATTACATTTCAAATTTGTTTTGTTTTTGAAAAACAGTTTTGAAAAATCTACAATGCACCTTTCATTTTCAAATTTTAAGAATAAACGCATTTTGCATAACAAATAGAAAACAAAGAGCAATGCACCAAGGAATGTAAGTAACGAGATGGTTTCTTTTATTTAAAGGGCGGTAGCTCGCTGAAGGCATAGCTCCACAGATGATTATGTTTTGAAACTGGCAACATGGGAAAAAGTTACATCGAATCCAATGACACCTACTGACACTAATAACTAAGACTAATCCAGAATCCTGCTTTGGGCAAGGATGAAAGAACTGAAACATGGCTCTTATGCGGAAAGTGTGTTCGAGATAATCAGTGTCTTCTGATGCAATGAAATGCCTTTGTCCCTAACTTTTGCCTGGACCGCCCTCTCGGGTTTTCAATCCACCGGGACGCTCTTTTTTGCCTAGGCCGCCCTTTCGGGTTTTCAAATTAGCGAGCTTTTTGTTATTATTTTTTTTTTCAACCCTTACTTTTGCCTAAGTCGCCTTTTGCAGGTTTTCGACTTAGCGGGTTTTTAGGCATAATATTTTCGGACTGCATCAGAATTCACGGGATGTGCTAGTTCTTCACCGTCCATTGTCGTAAGTATCAGAGACCCTCCAGAGAAGACGGTCTTTACAACAAATGGGCCTTCATAATTGGGCATCCACTTTCCACGCATATCTTTATGTACTGGTAAGATCTTTTTGAGTACGAGCTCTCCTTGACGGAACTCACGGATACGAATCTTCTTATCAAACGCTCTTTTCATCCGTTTCTGATATAACTGCCCATGGCACATGGCTGTCAAACGCTTCTCGTCAATGAGATTCAACTGATCCAGTCTGTCTTGAACCCACTCAGCTTCCTCAAGTTCAGCCTCCATTAACACTCTTAACGAAGGTATCTCTACTTCGATGGGGAGCACGACGTCCATTCCATACACCAATGAGAAAGGTGTTGCCCCTGTCGAAGTTCTCACTGAGGTTCTGTATCCATGCAAAGCAAACGGTAACATCTCATGCCAATCTTTGTAAGTCACAACCATCTTTTGCAGGATCTTCTTGATATTCTTATTTGCAGCTTCAACGGCTCCATTCATCTTAGGACGGTACGGAGAAGAATTGTGGTGAGTGATCTTGAAACTATCACACAGCTCTTTCATAGTCTTATTATTCAGATTGGTGCCATTGTCAGTTATTATCCGGCTTGGGACTCCATAACGGCAGATGATCTCTTTCCTGATGAATCGGGCAACCACTTGCTTGGTCACGTTGGTGTAGGAGGCAGCCTCTACCCACTTGGTGAAATAATCAATGGCAACAAGGATAAAACGATGACCATTAGAAGCTTTCGGCTCGATTGCCCCAATCATGTCAATGCCCCACATAGAGAACGGCCATGGTGAAGACAACACATTCAACGGTGACGGAGGTACGTGCATTTTATCAGCATAAATTTGGCACTTATGGCATTTTCTAGCGTATTGGATGCAGTCGGCTTCCATGGTTAACCAATAATACCCAGCCCTTAACATCTTCTTGGACATAGCATAGCCATTGGCATGAGTTCCGAAGGTTCCCTCATGAATTTCCTGTAGTAACATGTCCGCTTCCCGTTTATCAACACATCTGAGCAGAACCATGTCGTGATTTCTCTTGTATAACACACCATTACTGATAAAGAATTTGGACGCCAGTCTTCTCAATGTCTTTTTGTCCAGACCAGTAGCACCATCGGGATACTCCTGCTTGACGAGATAGTTCTTGATATCATGAAACCAAGGCTTTTCATCCACCTCAACTTCTTCGACCATCTGACAATAAGCGGGCTCAACCTTGCGCTCAATATGGATAAGAGGTGCTTCATTAACGAATTTA
Organism: Lathyrus sativus; assembly: GCA_963859935.3. NCBI lineage: Eukaryota > Viridiplantae > Streptophyta > Magnoliopsida > Fabales > Fabaceae > Lathyrus > Lathyrus sativus. Next base: position 892,947,523 of record OZ012735.1, on the reverse strand, counting down.
ACTTTCCACATGGATGCTAACATTGCTAAAGCATCGGCTACGTGATTCTCGGATCTAGGAACATGCTCGAACTCTATCTCGTCGAAATACTTGATCAGCTCAATAATATAGTCCTTATAAGGGATCAGCTTCTCATTCTTCGTTTCCCATTTGCCTTGTACCTGGTAAATAACCAAGGCTGAGTCACCACTTACTTTAAGAAGTTTGATTCGGAGGTGAATCGCTGCTTCGAGGCCAAGAATACATGCTTCATATTCTGCGACGTTGTTAGTACACTCAAAGTCCAACCTCGCTGTAAATGGAGTGAATCCACCCTTTGGGTTCATCAAAACGGCGCCTATACCATGCCCATTGACATTCGAGGAACCATCAAACATCATCCTCCACCAAAGACCAGGTTCCGGACCTTCGCTCGGGTCTGGCTCTTCACAATCTCTTTTAATCAACAAAATATCCTCATCGGGAAAATCGAGCTTAAGAGGTTCATAATCTTCAACTGGCTGTTCTGCAAGATAATCAGATAAAATACTACCCTTAATCGCCTTCTGGGGTACATACTGGATGTCATATTCGGATAACAACATGTGCCAACGGGCTAGCCTCCCGGTTTGAGCAGGTTTTTCAAAAATATACTTGATCGGATCCATTTTAGAAATCAATAACGTGGTATGACAGACCATATATTGCCGAAGGCGCTTAGCGGCCCATGCCAATGCACAACAAGTTTTCTCCAATGGTGAGTATCTGTTTTCGCAATCGGTAAACTTCTTGCTCAGGTAATAAATCGCATGTTCCTTTTTCCCAGTATCATCATGTTGCCCAAGCACACAACCCATGGACTTCTCAAGAACAGTAAGGTACATAAACAATGGTCTTCCAGGTACGGGAGGGATCAGAATAGGGGGATCTTGCAAATTAACCCTTAATCTTCTCAAACGCTTTCTGACAATCAGGGTTCCACTCAACTGTCTGCCCCTTGCAAAGCAACTTGAATATCGGCTCACAAGTAGCGGTCATATTAAAGATAAACCTGGAAATGTAATTCAGACGTCCCAGAAAACCTCTAACTTGCGTCTCGGTTCGCGGAGCCGGCATATCTTGAATGGCTCGGACTTTGTCAGGATCCACCTCAATCCCTCGCTGGCTAACAATGAAACCAAGCAATTTCCCGGATCTGACACCGAAGGTACATTTAGCAGGGTTCAATTTCAACTGATATTTCCTGAGTCGTTCAAACAATTTCACCAAATGGTCTAGATGCTCCTCTTCACTCTGGGATTTGGCTATCATATCGTCCACATACACCTCAATCTCTTTGTGCATCATATCATGAAAAAGAGTGGTCATAGCGTGTTGGTAAGTTGCCCCTGCATTCTTTAAACCGAAGGGCATGACTTTGTAGCAGAAGGTTCCCTAAGGAGTAATGAAAGTAGTCTTCTCTCGATCATCTGGATCCATCTTGATCTGATTATAACCAGAGAAACCATCCATAAATGAGAACAACGCAAAACTGGCTGTATTGTCTACAAGTGTATCAATATGTGGCAGTGGGAAGTCGTCTTTCGGACTTGCTTTGTTCAGATCCCTGTAGTCTACACACATCCTAACTTTACCGTCCTTCTTAGGCACTGGCACGATGTTGGCAACCCAATCTGGATATTTTGCGACTGCCAAGAAACCTGCATCCAACTGCTTTTTAACCTCATCTCGAATCTTCAAAGCCATGTCGGGTCTCGTTCTTCGAAGTTTCTGCTTGATAGGCGGACAATCTGGCTTAAGCGGCAACTTGTGGACAACAATATCTGTGTTCAGGCCCGGCATATCTTGATACGACCACGCAAACACATCAATATACTCTTTTAACAACTCAATCAACCTCGGCCTAATCTCCGTCCCAAGCATTGCACCAATCTTGACCTCTTTCTTGCTCTCATCTGTACCGAGATTAATTAAGTCCACCTGCTCTTTATGCGGTTGAAGCTCTGTGTACTCGTACTCAATCAATCTTGTCAGTTCCGCGGGTACTTCAAAATCTTCTTCACCCTCGTCCTCAGCTTGATTGATGGGTGCATCCCAGTCAGGAGTGTCAGCAAAGTCATTGGATCCAACAAGGTTTACGATGTCTCTGCATGATGGAAGGCTTACTTAATTAAAATGCTCGAAGATATGCAAGATAAGGAATGAAATGCTGTTTTTTTTTTTGTTTTATTTTTTGGAACAAAAAGGCTTTTCAGTTTTTTAAAAAAGGTCTTACTAATAAATAAAAAAAAAGGGTTTTGATTTTAAAAAAAAAGGTTTTGTTAAAAAAGGGTTTTGATATTAAAATCTAGGGACCTAAACACACATGGAGATTAACATGGCAAAATATGCACATAAACATGAAAAAGCAAAAGGTTTAGTAATTTAACGGACCTAAACACATTAACATGGCAAAATATGCACATAAACATGAAAAGGCAAAAGGTTTGGTAATTTAACCTACGAAGCGGAGGTTTGCTTCGGTAAATGTGAAAAAGGTTTGAATAAGGGAACACTGGAGAGCTCCAATCCTTCTGACGAGTTGTGGGAACGGCCGCCTTTCTTCTCTGGGGATCTCCTTTGTTTCTCCCTTTCTCTCTCCTCTTTTCTGAAGAAAACCTTCTGACCCCTTTTCTGAAGAAAACCTTCTGCCCCTTTTTTTCAACAAGGCAACACATGTATATATAGGGAACAAATTAAGGTTAACACCAAATTGTCAATAATGTCCCTAAAGCCCATTTTAAAGCCCAAACTAAATAATTAGTTAAGAAAAAATATAATTTAAATAATTTAAAATAATTAAAATAAACTTAAAATAAAAACTAATAATCCTATTGATTCCTAAAATCAAAAATATTATAAAAAGAACAAAATTTTTTTTAATATTTTTTATTTTATGATTTTTTGGATATTTTTATGAATAATTTAGAAAAAAGTGAAAAAAATAATATTTTAAAAAATGATTTAATTAAAATACGAAAATAATAATTAAATAATAATAAAAAACTATTTTTGTTATTTTTTAATGAAAGATAGGAAAATTTAGAGTAAAAATAATAAAAAACAAAAAAGTGACAAAGGTGAGATTCGAACTCTCAACCTCTCACACTCACAACTCCTTACACATGTCCTCCTGCCAATTGTGTCATTTTTACTTTTTTTAAAAAAAATGCATGCCATATGATATTTACCTGCAAAAAGTCAAACGACTACACAAATTTGTTAGTAATTGATTAAATGCAAGAAAAATGCAATGAAATGCGACGACAAATCTTAGGGCAAAATTTGGGGTATTACAGTTGCCCCTATTTAAATAACTTCACTGGGTGATTTGAGCAACGGAGACTCGAGAAATCATGGTGGAGGGATTTAAATACAGATAACCGAAAATTTTGCCTTTAGACGCAGTGCTATGCAATGATATGGACAAAACAAAACGAACTATAATGCTAAATATGATATGAATCTGATATGATGCGTATGATGAAAATGACAAATGTACGGATACAAACGAAACAACGTCACAGGGGACGACCCATCGAGGAATTGCACTAGGGAAGAAGACATGTCATATCTAGAAGAACGTCGGGTAGACACGACACAGAATTGTTGATAGGTGCCAAGTAAATTAGAAATTGTCCGCAAGGTAAGACGCGGGTAAAACACGAGCTCAAGAGAAAAACGCAAATGGGGATAAAACACCCATGACGCCAAGTAAATAAATTTTGCCCACAAGGTAAGACACGAGTAAAACACGACCTCAGGGAGAAAAAAAAGCAAATGGGGGTAAAACACCATGATGTTAGGTAAACCCAGGAATATATGGTAAACGGGGAATAAAACACCCGGGATAAAGGTACATTGGGGATAAAACACCCAAGGATAGAAGGTAAGTGGGGAGTAAAGCACCCAAGATAGACATGTAAATGGGGAGTAAAGCACCCAGGATAGAAATGTAAATGGGGAGTAAAGCACCCAAGATAAAAATGTAAATGGGGAGTAAAACACCCAAGATAAAAATGGAAATGGGGAGTAAAGCACCCAAGATAAAAATGTAAATGGGGAGTAAAGCACCCAAGATAGAAATGTAAATGGGGAGTAAAGCACCCAAGCTAGAAATGTAAATGGGGAGTAAAACACCCAAGATAAAAATGTAAATGGGGAGTAAAGCACCCAAGATAAAAATGTAAATGGGGAGTAAAGCACCCAAGATAGAAATGTAAATGGGGAGTAAAGCACCCAAGATAAAAATGTAAATGGGGAGTAAAACACCCAAGATAAAAATGTAAATGGGGAGTAAAGCACCCAGGATAGAAATGTAAATGGGGAATAAAGCACCCAAGATAGAAATGTAAATGGGGAGTAAAGCACCCAAGATAGAAATGTAAATGGGGAGTAAAGCACCCAAGATATGCACATGTATAGGAATTATGCTATGACATATGATCAAATGCAAATGCAGACATCGACGACAAGGCTCGACTCTTTCGGTGAGATGACAAAACTAGAGGACTGATTCCTCAACACAGAGATCACTGTCATTCTGTTAAACTATATCAAGTTGATAGTCACTGTAGGAATGATGAATAACTGCTTGGGGATTATGCAAGTAAACTACCCCAGGTCAAATGAACTGATAATTGCTTCAGCTGTCTAATTCATGGAATCGACTGTTTTGCTGTATCCTCGGAGGGCTTGCCCCAGTCTGGGTCTTGAACAATTCTCTGGATAAACCAAATCTGAGAAGATATTGCCTTAAACAAATGTTGAATTGATTCTTTGACAGGATGTAAAAGGAACTTGCCCCTGATAAGATCACTTGACCAAGTTTCTCATTGTTTGAAAATTCCTTAGAGGAAAGCCAGTTTGCAAACAAAAATATTCATACAAACATGGTAATGCAAAGTTCATGCGATTTTTGAAAAATTATTTTTGAAAGATGGAAAATACATGAGTCGTTAGTCAGAACAAGGCAGTTCAAGACACTCAAAGTTTAAAATAAAAGTGTATTGCCAAAATAAATGATTCGCAAGGATCTTTTGGAGTCAGGTTACGCAATCTTGCTGTAGTATACTTTCAAAATAACCATGTTTCAGTTAGGTCTTTTGAGGGTTGTAACGTGGCCTGGTTCACAGTTTATGAAACAAAAGATAAAGGCTCAAACTTTATTTGTACCCACCCAATCTACGTGATGATCTTCAGTCCTATGCTCAGTTAACTCATACTATGCATTCATGTTCCCATAAGTTAGGGATTTCATTGATCGTCGCAGTGATGATTCAGAAGTCAAAGGGACCTATGAAAAGGCAGCCACTACTCCCCTATAACATTTGATTGTTTTGACATTGAGGATTTTCAAGATAAGGATTTAAAAATCTCTTTGTATTATCCCTAAATTTTGCCTGAACTGTTTATTTTAGAGTTTACAGTCAGCGGGATGCCCCAGTTTTGCCTAAGTCTCCTTCATAGGTTTTGACTTAGCGGGCTTCTTTTGCTTTTTTTTTTTATTTTTTGTGTGAAGGAAAGTGACTGTTTGATTTTAATGATTACGGTGAACCATCATCGACCTTTTGATTAGAAAACATCTTCGACACTTGTTTGACGTGTGCGAAGGAAAATTTGTTAATGAAAGGTGTATCGTATGAACACACAACCAAGTTAACTGAGAACTACCCATCCCAAGGTTAAAATTGTGGGTTTTTTGTAACAAAAGAAACTCCAACTTCTAGGCTCGAAGGGGGTAACGAGGGATTAACTTCATTATTTCTCCAGTGTTTGGGAATTGAAACATTGCCTTACATCGTCAACAAGGTTTGATTGAAAGCATACTGACAGCAATTACGGGTATAACGTTTTCATCATCCTCCCTCCGATCTTAGCATATCAAAATTTTGGACAAGAAGTAAACATTTGAAAAATAAAGCATAAAGTCGCAATGCTTATTTCATTAATGAAAGTACAAACATAATTAAAAGCAAACAACTTAAACAAAATAAGGAAAGTGCAAACAACGAGAAACAAAAGGCCTAGTGACAAAACTTCATTTCTGATGTACTGGCAAGGGATTTTTCTGAACATCCGGATGACTGTCTGTAAAATCAAGTATTCCAGTTCTAACCAATTCACATACTCTAGCCTTCAATGCAAAACAATGCTCCAAGTCATGGCCTGGGGCACCCTCATGGGAAGCACAATGGAGATCAGCCCTAAATCCAGCCGGAGGATTAAGAGGAGGTGGTAAAGCCTTTGTAGTAATCAGTCCTTGCCGGACTAAGTCATGATATAGCTCTGTGTAAGTCATGAGAATAGGATCAAAGTGACTCTTGTTCCGTTTCTGGTCTGATATCTGTGTCGAGGAATCAGCTTGACGACTCAAAGGTACACTAGAAGACGATAGGACCAAGAAGGAGAAACTGGGGGACAAATGCAATGCAAAAATGTGATGCTGATGCCATGCAATGGTTTCAAGAATTTCAACGGTCGATTGCGAATATTGCTTTTTAAGAAAGTTGGAAAAAATTTTAGACTTTAAAATGTAAGGCTTTTCGAATTTGCAAAGGACTGTTGAATTCCTTGAAACTAGAAATGATATGATGCTTTATGGATGCGAAGTACAAATACACATAAGCAAACAAAAGGTCCTAAGTTAGAGGAACAATGAATGGAGTCAAGGTCTACCCTTCCCAAAGAGGTATGTACTATAGGTTGATTGTACATGCAGAACAAGGGTTCTAAATCAGTGCCCAAAGTCATCAGTCCATCTTTCGGATATTATCGACTTCTCGACTGACTCAAGGGTCGATAATATTCTCAAGAGAACCTCGTTCGAGTGTAGTATCGCGTAGCAACCATTGTAGGACTACTCCCACATAGTTCCTGCACTACGTCCTAGATAAGGCCAAGATGGTGTAAAGGTACTACGGTTCTCAGTATCACAGATTCCAATCGATAATGGTAAAAGTTTTCACGACTACACTCGATCAACCGAACCATTTTCAAAAGGGTCTCAACTGAGCGGTGATTCTCGATTTAGCTTAGTCGGGACTCACTCCCTATAAGCCTCGTCGAATATATCGCCATCCTATAATAATGTCACTCAAGTCCGGGTGTAGGACTTATCTCACAACACAGTAATTCCCAAGCAAGGTACCCCTGAACAATATATATACAAATGAGCAAAAATATTAATGAAACAAATATATAATGAAAAATAAACAAAATGGGGATAACCCTCAAAAGTTAGGACTCCCCAGTGAAGTCGCCATTTTCTGTTGCGGTGGAAATAGGATCACAAACTATTAATGAGTTTGAATCGCAATTCAATTCACAACCGCTCTTTGATTTATCCGAAGGAAAAGGTCAAAAGAGGGAAAACCTATTTTTGCATCGTAAACACAATGCGGGGAAAGATCTAGGGTTCGGGGGTTGGTTAAGATTAGGGAAGGTATTAGCATCCTAAACTTCCGTAGTACTCTACGGGAACCTTTTGTTCAAATGTTTACTATTTGCTTTATTCATTTGCTTAAGGTATATGTACAAAGGATTAAAAGTTAAAAAAAGGACCTAGGGGTTAATTCTAAGTTTACTCGGCAAGACATCGCATCTTGTGCCTACGTATCCTTACGGGAGTGGAATCAGAGTAATCGTAGTTCCCCTCAAAAGGGAGGTTAGAGACTTCTTGACTATGGTCAAGGTCTCACGGGGAATAAACATGTCTTAAGGACACGCTTACGTGGAGTGTAGAAACTCCAAATCTCTACGTTGAATTGTTAAGTTGCAATTAGGGTTAGGTTAGGTTAGGGATTCCGCGGCGGGAAACCCTAAAATGAGCGCGGCGGCTCTTTGACCTAATGCTAGGGGTAAAATTGTAATTTTGCCTGCGGCGAGACATTTATGGAAATTAGGGTTTGTAGTTTGTAGTTTTGAGGATTTGAAATTGAGGACTATTGACACGGCGGTCAAATGCTAGACCTAATTCCTTCGGATGCGTAAGGTGACAGAAATATTGCGATACATCAGCAGAAATTAAATGCGAAAAGTAAACGCGATTATTAGGTTCGCGAGATTACAATTGAGATACAGATACAAATATGAATGAAACTTAAATGAAAACTCAAAACACTAACTGTGAACTGCAAAAAAATGAACACCCGTTAGTAGGCATGGTCAACCAGTTATCAGATGAATTACGAGGCAATGAGATACAAACTCGAGATTGTTTTATTTGATATTTCATGATTTAACTCACAAAAGAAAGATTTTATTTTTCATTATTTTTTTAAAAAGAGTTTTTTCATTTTTTATATTTACAAAAAGCTTTAATTTTACATTAAAAAATTTAATTTATTATTTTTTAAAAGGGTTTTTTTTTATTATATTAAAAAAAGTTTTATTTATTTATAATATCTTCACAAAAGGTTTTTTTAATAAAAAACATAAATTTTAAAAACAAAATAAATAATAATATAAGAAAATAATAAAAAAAAATAAAAAAGGATAAAACAAAAAAGAGAGGTTGGGCCGGTCATCACACCCGGACCCAACCCAGTTGTTGTGAATACGCCCCAAAGTTCCATTTTAGGGTTTCAGGACCCTCGTACTCGCGGCGCCGTTTCTCCTGCGTTTCTCTCGTCTCTCTCGCGGCCATGTACCTCTCCTTGTTTGATCACGACCGGATCTTCTTCTTCCTATATGAGCAAAACACCAAACATGCATGAATTAGTGATCTCCTTACCCAGATTCCGACGATGATTTTTTTTGACGGTGATTTTGACGGCGATGAAGGCGATGATGATGCTATGATCTGAGCCTCGAAGGTTTGCCCGTTGTTGTTCGAAACGGCGCTGGTGAACCTTCTTTTTTCGGGTTGCTTTTGATCTCTCTCTTTCACGATTGCTAGGGTTTACTCTTCGCCGTTTTTCGTCCCTCTCCGTCTAGGGTTTCAACTCTCCCTCGCATCAGGTTGTATTCCCCTATTTATAATCTCTTTTATCTCTCTTTTTGGGCCTTAAACTGAGATTTGATTTTATGGTGATATTATTTGATTCTGATTCTTCCAGATTGGTCTCCAATACGATGCTTTTTGATACGATTGGGATCTCAATTCATTTTTCTGGTATGAATTTGATTGATTCAAAATGAGTTCTAATGGGATACGATTTGGTTCCATCTGATACAATCCCCTTTTAGGATTTGATTGGTATTCGATTTAATCACCTGAAATGATTTGTTTTGATCTGCTTTGGGATTGACATTGAATCAAAATCTCTTATTATTTTCTGATATGATTTGCCTTCAGATTGGGTTGATTGGCCTCTGATATTAATCCACGGGATTTCTTGATGGATTCATTTTGATTTGTTTCTATTTTTCCTAGATTGAGTTCCAATGGGGCATGATTTGGACCTGACTCGAAACTTTCCATTCGCGAATTGGATTGCTTTTAGATACTGACTTGATTCCTGCTGCGCTTTGTTTTGATTCAATCCTGATCATTAGCACTTACTTTTCTTTTTCTTCTTTCAGGGTGGACATTTTGCCTTGATCTTTGCCGCCGAGACGGGTACGTGGTAGTGATGACACTTAGTCTGAACCACTTGGAGCAGGATACTACATCCTGGCTTCTGAACATATTGCTGCTTCTGATTGACTTGGTGATGATTATTGGCTATCATGTTGAGCTGAGCCATGTATTTGTTCGTTTGTTCGTTTCATGAACTGAGTATGATTTGATAACTTGTTTTGGTGACTTATTCGTTGGGGCAATGATGCTCATGACTGAGCCCCATTCTACCTTCTTCGATTTTCCAATGTGGTATTCTGATGTTCATGAATTGAGTTGGCTTTTTTTATCTTAGACATGATTATGTGCTTTTGACCTATCATGGCGAACGGGGATTTCATGAATCCTCTTCTGACTTTTGTTACGGCCTCTAGCTCACCATTTGGATTATGAGCTTGCTTGATATATGTAATCTGATACAATTTGCTGATGTTTGGTTTGATTACAGGGTAAAGCCTTTGGATGGTACCATGCTGATATCCCAATATTTTTGGTGCGGTTTATGGTTTGTTGGTTGAACTGATATGTTGTCCTGTCACGTGAACAGCCATGCTGTTTTCTGAACTGAACTGCTGTCTCTTCTCCTGAGTCGAGCCTAAACTGATTTCACAGATTTTTCCTGAACAGAACTGGCTCTACCCTTTTTCTAAGCATGAATTCGTTTCTTTGCTTATGAACATGTGTTGTTGTACATATGGTGAATTGACTTATCTGCTCATGTTTTGTGGAGCTTATGACTTTTGTTTGGTAACAAACTTGTTTCTTTGGTGGCTATTCATACCTGTATTGGCGCGAGCCCCTTCCTGGTTTTGTTTATGCTGATGATGCTTGTGGCTTTTCAGGTGTTGGAAGTTTTGAAGCCAAGGTGACTCAGACCTGCCGGCATCCGGGTCTGAGTCAAAACTTGCCTATGTTGCCTTATTCTCGTATCAGTTTGGAAATCCAATCGCGGCAAAACGAATCAGTCCCACTTCATTTATTTTTCCTATCTCTCGGATGTCCCATATTGATAAGAACATGTATTACCTGATCTGACGCCCACGGTGCGGATCGGTAACGGGGGTAGGACGCAGCTTCGGTTGTGCCACTCCCGGCACTCGATGATGACATTATTCTGAGAGTGTCGAAAAAAACTTCTAACATTTTTCTGTACTGTTTGTTTTCTTTTGATGTGCAGATTAGCTGAGGATTCATGGAGAAGTTCAAATACAACATGAAGACCTTTAGATGCTCTTAGGATTTAGGATAGATGCTTTAATGTAATCCCTTAGGATTGAGAATTTTAATGTACTTCCTTGTAACAACACTTTATAAAATATGAAGCAACATCCACTTCTTGTATGATGACATTATTTATGAAATAAAATTCTCAAAGTTTTGAATTTATTTATATTTTATTCTTAGTTAAAAAATATAAACAATTGTGAATAAATCCACAAGTATTTAAATTCATTAACATAGGCATAAAACATAAATATTCCCAAGTGGTATTCTTATTGGTGCACTCGTCTCATTTGTAATCCTAATCTCATCATCCGATTAAAATGTTAACCAATTGTTTCATAACCAAACACATATGGGCACCGTAATCACAACATTTTCAGCATCAACAGCAAAACTAATCGTAATTAAATTCCAACTGACCAAACTGCTAAAATCTCAATATGATCAGAACTGGTGGTAGATAAATGCCTCAAAACCATAACGTATCAAATGCCTCAGAATTTTAATAACAGCCCGTCTTCAAGGAATTGGTAGAATTTGTGTAAAATGACCAAAATACCCCTGGGACCCAATCTGCAAAACAAACACCTTCATAACTTGTTAGTGGTTAGCAAATGTACATATGAGATGATATGCGAAATACCTGACTAAATGTAAGGGTAAAATTTGGGGTATTACACCTAATATATTCTAAAAAAACAATTAATTCTAGAAAACTATTTAAAATCTATTTTCTAAGTCAAAATTAAGGAATAAAATCTAGAAAATGCTAATAAACCCAACGAAAATCAATTAAATCAATTAACAAAAAAAAAGTGAGAATGTACTGAAATAAACGGTAAAAACCGGACACCGAAATATCCTCAAAAATAACAGCGAAAACTAAATCCTCTGGTAGGTCGCAAATTCCACAATAAAACTCCTTATCCGAAACGGTTTGAATCTCCTAAGACGCGAGAAAAGAGCTGTAATCCCGATAAAATCAATCCGGCTGAAAAAAATGCATAGTATGCGATATGCAGATGCAAATGCAAAATGAATCAAAATATAAGCCAAATTGCTAAAAACGGTTGGTCAAATTTTGGGGTGCAATAAGATGGACTGATGACTTTGGGCACCCTTGTTCTGCAGGTACAATGGACCTATAGTACATACCTTTTGGGATGGGTAGACCTTGGCTCCGCTCATTGTCCCTCTAACCTAGGACTTTTGTTTGTTTGTGTGTATTTGTGAATTGCATCCATAAAGCATCATATTATTCCTAGTTTCAAGGAATTCAACTGTCCTTCGCAAATTCAAAAGGTCTTACATTTTAAAGTCAAAAACTTTTCCAGCTTTTCTTAGAAAACATTTGCAATCGACCGTTGAGTTCTTGAAACCATTGCATTCTATTTGCATCTTTGCATGATATATTGCATATCGTATGTTTGTCCGGTAACTCATGTCCAGTTGTCTTTATCTTCCAGTGTCTCTTTGAGTCGTCAAGCTAATTCCTCAACACAGATATCGGACTAGAGCTAACTATAGACTCAAGATGTCAGAGTAAGAGGAACATAATGCGAAAATCCGAATGGAGATCGATGAGTTGAAATCAGGCATGACCAAGCTCACCGAGATGCTTCAAGTACTGATTGCCAGAGGAGAGCCACCTCAGAGGACCATCATTCAGGAAGCTTCAAATGCTGATCCACCTCTTGTTCACTTGGTGCCCTCTACTTGGCTAGAGTTTGGTTTACCTCCTAACTACTCTCCACCTCTTGCATCTGCTGCTATGATTGGTCAGACCGTCAGACCGGTTTTTCAAGCTCCCGTCCTTGCCGAGCCTAGACCTGTGGTCCACACTATTAACCAGACTGTCCAAGCTTCCTTTGAGAATCCTCCCTATGAGTACAATGTTGTCGGTGCTCAGGGAGAAGACCAGGAAGATTTTATTGAGCCCGAGATTACCCGTGAACAGTTTCGAATCATAAATAAGAGACTCCAAGTTATCGAGGGTACTGATTTCTTAAACGTTGATGCCGACAATATATGCCTAGTTTATGGTCTTGTTTTGCCTGCCAAGTTCAAGACTTCTGAATTTGTGAAGTATCAAGGTCACTCATGTTCAAGATCCCATCTAGTCATGTACTTCCGAAGGATGGCAGCTTACACCAACAATCAGAAGCTACTCATCCATTGCTTTCAGGACAGTTTGAATGGTGCTTCTCTCAAATGGTATATGAACTTAGAGCATAACAGTGTCCACTGCTTCCAGGATCTCGCCAACGCTTTTATGAAGCAATACAAATACAATTTGGACATGGCTCCCGATTGCTGTCAACTTCAAAGTATGTCTCAGAAGGAAAGAGATTCGTTCAAGAAATACGCTCAGCGCTGGAGAGAGTTAGCTTCCCAAGTTGAACCCCCTATAGCAGAGAAGGAACTAACAGGAATGTTCATGGATACTTTGTCTCCTTTCTATTGGGAAAAGATGATTAGGAGTGTCTCTTCAAGCTTTAAATATCTAGTGACTATTGGCCAAAGATTATAAGAAGGTTTGAAAAATGGTAAGGTATCCAAAGCTGCCGAATCTTCTAGTGGGGCAAAGAAATCCCATGGGAATTTCCAGAAGAGGAAAGAGGATCAGACCAATGCTATCACGACTGAAGCGAGAAGGCCTCGCCATGGACTTCAACCTGTTGATCATCATGTTGGTGCTACTGCTGCTGCTCCACAGCCAGCTCAGACTCCTCAGCGTCCCGTTGTTAGACAGAACCAGTATCGAAATAGGAATCAATTTGATCCTATTCCCATGACTTACACAGAACTATATCCGGACCTAGTTCGACAAGGGCTGATCACTACAAGGGTTTTACCACCACCTCCAGCTGGATTTAGGGTTGATCTACATTGCGCTTTTCATGAGGGTGTCCTAGGCAACGACTTGGAGCATTGTTTTGCACTGAAAGCTAGAGTGCGTGAGTTGGTTAGAGATGGAATACTTGATTTTGAGGATAGTCCTCCGAACGTCCAGAAAAATCCTTTGCCAGTGCATCAAAAGTGAAGCTTCGGCCTGATCCCAGCGGATTATTTTCCTAAACGCCAGTGTTTCAGACAGGATGGCTCATCTTTGTACTGATTTAGTCACTAGGCCTTTTGTTTCTCGTTGTTTGTACTTTCCTTATTTTGTTTAAATTATTTGCTTTTAATTAGTGTTTGTACTTTCATATCAATGAAATTAGCATTGCAACTTTTGATTTCAATTCATTTTATCTATTATCTGCACTTCGATGCTTTATCTTTCAAAAACTTACTTGTCCAAACTTTTGATTATGCAAATATTCGAGGGAGGATGATGAAAATGTTATACCCATAACTGTTTTCCGTATGCCTTTAATCAAACTTTGTTGATGATGTAAGGCATTGTTTCAATTCCCAAATACTGGAGAAATAAGGAAGTTATCCCTTGTCACCCCCTTCGAGCCTAGAAGTTGGAGTTCTGTTCTTTACAAAAAAAAACCGCAATCTTAACCTGGGGCATGGGTAGTTCTCAGTTAATTTGGTTGTGCTTTCCTACAATACGCCTTTCATATAAAGGTTGCACTCACAATTTTCCTTCACACACAGCAAGTAAGTGCCAAAGATGTTTCCAAGTCAAAAGCCGATGATGGTTCACCACGATCATTAAGCTAGACAGTCACTTTCTTCAAACCAAAATCAAAAGAAAAAGCCGCTAAGTCAAAACCTATGAAGGAGACTTAGGCAAAACTGGGGCATCCCGCTGACTGTAAGCTTTAAAAGAAATAGTTCAAGCAAAAGGTATGGATAATAAAGATACGAGGTCTTTAAACCCTTCACCTGAAAATCCTCAATGTCAAAACAACCATATGTTATAAATAAGCAGTGGCTGCCTTTTCGAAGAGGTTTGTTGACTTCTGAGCCATCGTCATTATCATCAGTGCAATTCCTAACCTATAGGATCCTGAATGCATAATATGAGTTAACTGAGCGTATGACTGAATATTATCACGTAGGTTGGGTGGGTACAAATAAATTTTGAGCCATTATCCTTTGTTTCATAAACCGTGAACCAGGCCACGTTACAACCCTCAAAAGACCTAATTGAAGCAAGGTTATTTTGAAAGCATACTACAGCAAGGTTGCGTAAGCTGACTCCACAAGATCTTTGCGAATCATTTATTTTGGAAGTACGCCTTTGTTTTAAAATTTGAGCGTCTTGAACCACTGTGTTCTGGCCAATGACTCATTTATTTTCCATCTTTCAAAAATAATTTTGATTTCAAAAGTTGCATGAACTTTGCATTACCATGTTTGTATGAATATTTTTGTTTGCAAATTGGCTTTCCTCTAAGGAATTTTCAAACGATGAGAAACTTGGTCAAGTGATCCTATCAGAGGCAAATTCCTTTTACATCCTGTCTAAGAATCAATTCAAGATTTGTTAAAGGCAAGGTCTTCTCAAATTTTAGTTTATCCAAAAGATTTTTCAAGACTCAGACTGAGGCAGACCTTCCGAGGGCACAATAAAGCAGTCATTTTCATGAATCAAATAAGCTGAAGCATTACCAGCTCATCTATAACAAAAGGCTTAATCTGGGGCAGTTTACTTGAAGGATCCCTAGGCAGCTTTTCATCCTTCCTACAAGGATCATCAACTTGATACAGTTTAGAAGTGTGGCAGAGATTTGTTCAGCAATAGCATCCTTAATCCCCGAGCAGAATAACATTGATCTCCGTATTGATGAATCAATTTTCTAGTCTTGTCATCTTACTAGAAGAGTCGAGTCATGTAGTCGGGGTCTGCATTTGCATTTGATCATACATCATTTGCACAATTCATAGACACATACATATTATGATTGTTTCATCCTCATTTGCATTTCTCCCGAGGTTGTGTTTTATCCATGTCTTACCTTGTGGTCAAAGTCCAACTTACTTGGCACCTGCCAAATAGATTTGTCGTGTCTATCTGACGTTCTTCCAGATATGACATATTTCTTATCCGATTGTTCTTTCGGATATGTCTGTCCCTATATACATCCAATACCATTCTCAGATATTGTGATTATACCTTTCATTCAAAGCCATTATTGAATGTCTAGTATCCTTTTATCCAATATCATTCTTGGATATGACCTTTTTGTTCTGATTTTCTTCCAGAACTCCTTTATTCCTCTTTCTGATGGTTTTCCAGATCGAGTCTCTGTTATGATGTTCTTCCAGAACTTATCTGATGGTTTTCCAGATATTCCTTTTCGATTCTGATGGTTTTCCATAATCTATCCGACGTTTTTCCGGATTTTGTTTCTCTTTCTGATGTTTCCCAAGATCGAGTCTTTGTTCGGATGTTCTTCCAGAACTTATCTTATGGTTTTCCAAATATTTTCCTTCGATTCTGATGGTTTTCCAGAATCTATCCGATGGTTTTTCGGATACGTGTCTCCTTCTGATGTTTTTCCAGATTGAGTCTTTGTTTTGATGTTCTTCCAGAACTTATCTGATGGTTTTCTAAATATTCCTTTTGATTCTGATGTTTTTCCAGAATTTACCCGATGTTTTCCCGGATTTGTTTCTCTTTCGAATGTTTTTCCAGAGTGAGTCTTTGTTCTGATGTTCTTCTAGAACTTATCTGATTATTTTCCAGATATTTCTCTTCGATTCTGATGGTTTTCCAGAATCTACCTGATGTTTCTCCGGACTTGTTTCTCTTTCTAATGTTTTTCCAGATTGAGTGTTTGGTTCTGATGTTCTTCCAGAACTCCCTTATTGCTTATCTGATGTTCTTCCAGATATGTCTTCAAACTTGTCCCGTACATTTATTGCTTTCCTAAATGTTTCGGATGTACCTCCAGAGACCTTGTCGCTATTTCATGCTCTTATAGATGTTCTCATGTTGTTTCTTTGTACCAGAGTTTATTCGATGTTTTTTCGAGTATCTCTGGTGTGTTTCAGAGTTCATTCGATGTTCTTTCGAATGTCCCTGAAATTTGTTTCTTTGTCCCAGAGTTCATTCGATGTTTTTCCGAGTGTCTATGGTGTGTTTCAGAGTTCATTCGATGTTTTTCCGGATGTTTCTGATGTTTGTTTCTCCCTGTATATTTTCCGACGATTCCTGAAAATCCCGCTTGATCTCTTCATTTAAAGGAATGTCCTGAAAACTCCAGCACTTGTCAGTTATCTGATCCTACCTCCGTGTGGATCCTGTGTTACCTTGTCGTCCTAGAGGGTCAGCCGTTCATGCCTAAATCCGTTGCATCGTTACTCTTGGATATTCCCCAGTGGAGGTTGTCTCGCCGGTGCCATCTCCATTGAGGATCCCTTTTTTACCGTTCTTTCTAAAATGACAATCGGCCGTGCTTGCACCAGTTGACCATCACTTTGGAATTCCCCAGTTGTCGTGATGTTCCACCAGTGCGTCGTATTCCCCAGTGTGTGTTCGTCGCATTTGTCCCCTGTGTCGTCGTGTCATCTACATCCTTGCATTTATCATTCCAGCATACGCATCATATTAAATTCATGGCATTGTCAGCATTATAGTTCATTTTGTTTTGTCCATAGCATTGCATCTGAGGGCAAACTTTTCGGTTATCTATATTTAAATCCCTTTCACCGTGATTCATCGAGTCTCCGCTGCTCAAATCATCCAATGAAGCTATTTAAATAGGGGCAACTATAATACCCCAAATTTTACCCTTTAGATTAGTAGGTCCATTTTGCATTTCACCTCATTCTGCATTGCATTGTAAACTAACCGCTAACCAGTTTGCTTAGTTTGTTGGTTTTGCAGGAAAAATCACATTGTGTGCAATTTAATTGGTGAAGGGCGAAACAATCATTAATTTGCGACCTGATGACGATTCATGAAACCAAGTCGTCGTCAGGGGTTCCTCAAGTGATTAGGGTTTCCATTTTCGAGTCCTGTGATTTATTTGAGGATGAGCTGAATTTTACAGTAGTTTTGACGTCAGATTTCTCGTGACACAATGCATCTTATTCAAGAGACGAGATTTTGTCGTCATTTGGATTTCAGAAATGTTGTTTGATTCCTAAACCATATGGAGCTGAATGAGTTAAGATATTAGTGGGTTCGGGTTAAATCGGTGTGAGAATGTGCTTTGAGGAATTTATTGTGACATACACATGTTTTCCTGCTTTCTGCAAATCAATAGTTGATTTTAAAGGAACAGTGGAATTTCAGGTAAGCGTTGGATTTACAATGAACATTTGTTGTTTTGATCATGACTGTTACTCGAGCTGATTCAGGTTACCAGATTAAAGTAGTCGAGAAGTGATTTGAATTTTCAACACGGAAGGTAGTTCGTTTTGCCGTTTAACTAAATTTCTCTACTTATCTGTATTCACTATTAACATCAGGCACGAATTAATTTGCAAGGTGGTTTATTTGAACTCAGTTACGTCAGATTTGAATCGTGCAATAGGATTAATTGCCGAGTTCGGAGTGGGAACGTCACAGCTTAATAGAATAAATCTCATTTGAGGAATTTAATCAGTTTGATTTAGTTGGATAAATTTAATCGGAAGAAGTTAGTCACCTGAATTTAATCGGACCAGTTGGAATCAAATGAATTTATTTGTGTGGATTTAAGCAGATGAAATGAGTGGGACGAATTTATTCGTATGAATGTATCTGGAGGAATTTAATCAGGTAAATTCAATTATTTGGATTTATTTGTTTGAACTTAATCTGATGGATTGTCTGGTGAATTAATCCAATAAATTTAGTCGGATAAATTTTAGTTAACGAAATTTATTCGTTTAAGTTTGATTGGATGAATTAGTCAGATAATTTTTAAGTGGAGGAATTTGATCGAAAAATAGAAAAAGTTGAATTCATTTATTAAATTCTATTTTTTATTCAATTACAAAGGAAATTAAAATTACAATTTTTAATTCCTAAATTCTAAATTTCCTAATGTCCTAAAAGTGCCTTCAATTCTTGATTCTTCGACTTTATTTCTCCGAACCTGCAAAGAAAAATCAACAACAGAGCAATCAATTCTTAAATGGTTAGAAAATTGGTTTTTGGTCGATTCTGATACCCTCAGTTAGTTATCATCATCGGGTACGTTGGAGGGTAACGGAATATTCTGCCGCCAGCTCTCGACTTTAATTTCTCAACCCCGGCACCAGACTAGCAGCATCTGCTCGAATTCCAGCCTAGAGAGAGAAAAGTGAGAAAATTTGATTTTGGAAAAAATGATTTTTTGGAAAAGCACTTTTTTGGAAAGTGCTTATTTTGGAAAAATGGTTTTTGCCAAACAGGTCATAAACATATTTTTTCCAAAGTTTTGAACCGCCAAAGGATCTAACCACCATCCTGAAAAAACGCAAAAATTCAACAACCACAAAGCCATGGATTTCGCAACTTTCAAGCAACAACCAAAGCATGACTATCAGAACAACAACAAATTAAATTTCCTGAAAATCAGCATAAACAAAGCACTATTTTTGCAGCCAAAATCGTGAATACCCAAGTGTCGCAACTGCGAAAAACCACCGGCGAAAAAAATAGAAGAGTCGCCACTTTCGTTATTTATCCCAAAAAGAGGGAAAGGAAACGATCGCAAAAACCTAAAGAAAAAGGGAAAGACAAGGTCATCATAACCATGTCTGAATTCGGGAGTCGGTTACGCAAGGGGAAGGTATTAGCACCCCTCACGTCCGTCGTACTCGACGGGATCCACGCATTATTGTCTATCTAAAAGGATGTGTTGATACTATCTAGCTAAAGGCTTAAGGACAAAAAGAAACAGAAAAGAGAAATGACTCGGCAGAGCATCGCCGCTCTGTGCCTACATACTCCCTCGTGCAATGGGAAAGTCAGAGTCAACGTAGTTCGACTAACTACGGGAGAGAAGGGGAGAGGTTGCTCGCCGAGACATCGCATCTCGTGCCTACGTACTTTCATCTAGTATGAAAGATCAGAGAAAATATAGTTCGGGATAAAAGGACCGCAGGTTGGTTCAACAGTTTTTAGGCCCGAGTAGGATTAACAGATAGTTCTAGCAGTTGGTGTATGCAGCTCGACCATTGGAGACTTAGGCGTTACCGTTTGCGGTAGAGCTAAGAGTTAATGACACTCTTTTATCTGAAAAGATTTTCCTGATTAAGATCCCGAAGGATGAAAAAGAGTTTGAATTGTTTTTGTGTTTTTTAGAGAAGAAGTGTTTTGAATTTGATTTGCAACTCATGTCGCACTAGAGACTATGACCTAAGAACGAATGCGTCGTATATCACCCAAAGGGTGTACACTAAACACTCTAGGTCCTTGAGAGGAGGCCCCTCAATTACCATTTCTCAAGTAGCTTAAGGCTCGTAGTGTGCTACACTTGTCATTCTTTATTAAGTGTTTTATGAATGTTTGAAGATGAGAAGAGAAGAAGGAACACCAATGGGAGACTAATCAATCCTAAAAGTTATCATTCAAAATGGACTTAAAGTTGAGATTCAAAAGGGAACTACCTAACATTATCATGCATAGTTAGGCACCTAATGTCTATCATAACCTCAAGAGGTTAGAGAACTTATGGGGAGCATGGCAAAGCAAAGCAAAAGAAGAAGAAGAAGAAGAAGAAGAATGCATATGCAAATGAAAGGATGCACACATAAGATGCACAAGTAGAATGATAGTGGGAGGAAAATAGCGTGGGGCAGTAGCCACCACAAGCTCATCTCAACCAAGCATGCATATGAAAATGCAAGAAAAGAAAGAAGAAGAAGAGCACAAGAAGAAATCAATCCAACAAAAGCAAACCACACAAAGATGCACTAAAAAGTGGGATGAAATGACCTAAGTCAAACAACATCAACCACACCAATAAAATCAAACCAAATGAAAGGTAAAACAAAACCCCAAAACCAAGTGAGGATGGGAGACCAAATGAGAGCAGCAAGGACCCCATAATAGGTACTCAACCATAAGCATCACTTATCAAAAGCAAAGAAACACCAAAAGTGTCCTCAAGGATTCATCATTCTAGGTATGCTTCAAATACCTCTAAAGGAGGGACCAAGCCACCTTAAATGACACTCCAAGGTCATTGGACAGAAGGGAAATGAAGAGAAGAAAGCTCACAATCAGTATCAAAACAAAACAAGAAGAAATGCAAGCAAAAACACCAAGGAAGCAAGCACACATCACATAGGAGTTCAAGTTGAAAGCACAAAAAGAAAAGCATCAATCAACAAGCAATGAACATAATTTTGACCTAAAAATGAACATACAGCAAGCTCAACATGTCTAAAATGTGAAACAAGAAGATTTAAGAGTTTATTGGATCCACAAAGGTCATTTCCAATCCAAACTAGGTCATACACTTGTGTGAGCTGTCCTATGAGATGACCTAACTTGCAAGTCACTTCAAAAATAGGAAAAAGGCTCAAGAAATACCAAACAAAATGCACAAAGAAGCTAAATATGTTGGGAACCAGAGGCCAAAAGATCAAGACAAATATTCCCTCAAAGCACCATCAAAAGAAAGGATTCATTTAGATGTACCACTTTGAAATGAGAGAAACAAAGGCAAAAGAAAGGCCACAAAAGGTCAACCTAAAAGTCAACAACCAAGGGCAAAATGGTCCTCAAAAATTGATCAACTCATCATTGAGATGAGGATAAATTTTCAATCATTGGATCAAAAAGGAGAAAGAGAAATAAATGCAAGATCAAACAAAGTTAAAATTCAAACCAATTAAAACAACTCCAACATTTAATTCTTTTTTAAATTGAAAATAAAACTGAAAAATAAAATAAAAATATCCAAAAAAAAGTAGACATCTCAAAGTTGATAAAAAAAACTTTTGGTGAATTTTTAAAGTATTGGAGTTATTTTTAATGATTTAAAACTAAACAGAAAATAAAAGAAAAATCAAAAGAAATAAAAAAAAATGCGTGGCAAATAGCAAGAAATTGCAGTTCAAAAATAAACTGGGCCCAAACTGGGGTGGGATTAGCACACGCACCCAAGGCCCATCAGAAAATTCAAACAAAAACAAATACACCTGGTAATCTAGTGTAGTGAGTCAAACATGGTGTATCAAGGAAGCTCAATCAGAAACGTTTGATCAATTGGTAAGCAATCACATGGCTCATAGCGCGCCACTTCATTAATGAAAATTCAAAAGAAATCACATGCAGTAAGTCAAACACGGACTACCATAGGTCTTAATCAAAGTCGTTGGAGGAAAAAGTAAGCACATCCTACGCTCCTCAAGAAGACACGTCATCGTCTTCTTCACAAAAACAACGGGGAAAACCAGAGGTGGCCGGAAATGCTCCGGTCATCTTCCTTATGAGCTCCGGCCACCGTGTCCAAGAACAACAACATGGCCAACTCAAAACTTAACCAATTTGCATGAATTTTATACCAAAATTTATCTAGAGATCAAGAGGATATCAAATCCACCATCAAAACTCACTAATCATGCGTAATAAAAGCAACCTGAAGCCATTAAGATTATGCACCAAAATCCAAAGTTCATCAAAACATCTCCAATTTTGTTTAAAAATCATCTAGAGGTTTTGTAGATTACAGATCAAGCATCAAACAAGCCAAAACACACAACAACAAGCCAAAACAGATCCAAACATTTTTTAGCATCATCCAACAATCAACACCAATGCCAGTTCGTTTTACATATTAATGATCTACATTGTTTCTACGTCTCAAATATGCAAAAATGGCAGTGAATCAATGCTTAATGAGAGTGTAAGGTTGATTTGCAATTACCTAGTGGAAAACTTACACTGAGCCTTCAAATGGAGCTTAAGCTTGAAGAAAATTGTCTAGAATCGTTCAATGATCTTCAATAGAGCTTTTGTAATTCACAATTTTGCTTGAAATGGCCTCTATCTCCAAATTCGAATTTTGAGTTTCCACCACTTTTTGAAAGTTGTTTCTGATCAATTTGCCTCCAATTCTCACCTCTGATGATTTGTGAAGGTTCAAAACCTTATATGTGATGGATCTTGATAAGAATTGAGCCAAATCTCAGCCTCTAACAACCCAATTGAAAATTCAAGGAATTGAGTTTTGAGCTTTCTCATGTACACGAAATTCTCACCAAATTGGCTCAAAATGCTTGCTGGTAACACATGGGATGTGAATGGCTAGGATTAAAGCCTTAATTAATCTCAATGGTTCATGTTTGTTATGTAACTTCATAATGAAGTAAACTTGAAAATGGCTCACTAAAACACCCCCAAACTCAAAATCTAAAATTTCCAATGTGTTTAAAATGTAATTTGCACTCAAAATATGCATTCATTTGCATAAAAATGGTCAATAATGATTTAATTCCCATTTTGCCCTTTTAAGCTTTCATCCATAAAAATTCACACATCAATTCCTCAAACCAAGCCAAATTCATGACTTATCAATGTTTGGTCAAACAAATAACACCATTTGAAGCAAGTTTTATGTTGGAAAAATCTTCATTTGAAGTGTGCAAGTTGGTGAAGTGGACCTATAATTTTATGACCTATAATCTCACTTTCCCAAAATACCCTTGACTTGCAAACCTCATAACTTGAGTTCTACAAATCCGATGAAATACTTATAGTGCTTTTTGGAAAGCTAAGACCAAGATCTACAACTTTCATGTTGGCCAAAAGTTGAGGAGAAACATGCTTCTAGGTTAAAAATGGCTTGGAAGTTGGTTGACTTTTGTTGACCAAAATCACATTCATCTGATGACCTGTAACTTGTCTGGTTCATAACTTGAGTTCATAAATCCAATCAAGGACTTCTAGTACTCAAAAGAAAGCTAAGAACATGCTCTACAAGTTCCATGTTGGTCAAAAGTTGAGATGGAACTTGTATCCTATGATAGGTGGTCTTGAAGTTAGGCACTAAATAGGGGATTTTACCCTGAAAACCCTAATTTAGTAACTTCTCACACACTTGATCCTTGATGAATTGAACTTGAAATGATGTCTCATATATCTTAACACAACATCCAATGACCATAGAGACTTTGAGTTGAGTTTTAATCTCCTCCAATTTCACAATTGACTGAGGATTAGCCAGATGACAACCCTAGATGCAACATCTTTGACTGTGGCTTGTCCCACCTCACACAACAACTTGAATAAGCTCCACATGGCTCTCAAAGCACTCAATGAGCTCTCTCAACATCTTATATCCATAACCATGACTTCACAATCCTCTGATGATCTTAAACTGGCCTCCAAGTTAGGAGCTGACCCACATACATACATCATTTCTTTCATAAGACCATTGTCCACTTTCTGATGACTTGACGACCATCCAAACTTGAGTAACACCCCTTGCTTAGGCTCAACCCTCTGAGTAGACTCCTCTTGATATACACAATCTCTTGATCCCCTGTTAAATGAAAAATGCTATGCAATGCAAATGCTAGAAAGAAATGAAATGAAACATAAATCAAGTTAAGAAAAAGGTTGGGCAAATTTTGAGGTGCAACACCAAGCCCACAACATCAAGAACAGAACAATATAAGAACCATATAAACATCATATAAGAAGAGGGAGATGGGGGATGGCAAGAACAAACATAAAAGACATCCAAATCGATCCAACGAACCACATCATCCTCAAATTTCCTCACCTAGCGGACAGCAAAACAAAACCGCGAGCAACCGTTAGAATAACATCGGAAAACCAGTGAAATGGGCGCGACAAGGATCACCACTATCATCGTCCAAACCAGATCCATAGGCTCAGAGATGGATATTTCGTCATTATCGTCGCCAAGCCAAAACCGCGGCCAACAACATGAAATCACCGCCAGTCATCGACGAAGTCGCTTCTAACCCGGAGGTGAGCAACTTCCTAACACGATTTTGGTTGGGTATTGTTTTGCAGGAATCAAAAGCGGACGAAGCCATGCGAGGAAGGAAAATGATAGAAAAGCTTCACGAAGCTTAACCATGGCCGCCGCGACTCAAGGAGGAAGAAGAGGAAAACCTAAAAGCTCCAGCAAGAGAGACGGACCCATTTCCCCCCTTTTATTCCCCTTTTTGCTTTTATTTTTATATTTGTTTTTAATAATTAGTTTATAATTTTTGTGATTTAGTTTAACTAGAATCGGTAAAACCATATGTTTTAATAATCTAGTTTAAGTAAATTGATGCAACCATATTTTAAAATAAAGATCATTTTTTTATCAAAGAACTAAAACCATTTCCAATCAAAACGTTATTTTAAAACTTAATTCAACCATTTTAAGAATTTTTAATTAAAACGTATTAAATTAAAACCACTTTTTTAAAATTGAGACCTTTCTTAAAATTAAACTTTTTTTTAATTACTACTCTTCTTAAAATTGAAACTGGTTTTTTTCTTTCTTAAAATTAACTAGAGGCATTTTTAAAATTTAGTTAGAAAACTTTTCTTTAAAATTAACATTTACAAATTGAAAACCATTTTTTAATCTTGAATTTAAAACATTAAGCGGAATTAGCTTCCTTTTAATTAAAAATTATGCCTAACATTTCAATTTCAGGTTGGAATTAAATTGTCGCCCAATTGCAAAGTTGATCCGTAACCTTGCCCCGTTTGCTTTCGTTTAATTTTATACCGTTATACATTTACTAGTTCCCCCTACTTTTCACATTTTTATTTTTGGATTGTAACTTTATGCGAGGATATTGTCACTTTGAAATTCCCTTACGTTCCACATTTTATTTTCTTTGGGTTGTAATTTATGCGAGGATATCGTCGCTGTGCATTTCCTTTATCGTTTTTGTACATTTCCTGTATTTTCATACTGCCTCTTAATCGTTTTTTCATTATCTTATTTACCGTTAAATCCCCTCCGAAGGATTAGGTCTAGCCGTTTGACCGCCGTGTCAATAAGTCCTTACCTTTGAACATTTTAAAACCCTAATTGCCTAGGCATCCCACCATGGACCGAAACACCCCTTTGCCCTAATTGCATAGGCGTCCCGCCGCAGACTAAATTACCCTTTACCCTAGCATTAGGTTAAGGAGTCTCCGCACTCCGTTTTAGGTTTCCCGCCGTGGAATACCTACTTTACCCTTTCAATTCAATTTCAACGTAGAAATAGGAGTCGTCGCACTCCATGTAAGCGCTTCCTTAAGAACACTTATTCCCCATTGAAACCTTGACCACAGTCAAGAAGTTTCTCTTCCTCCCTTTCAAGGGGAACTACGATTACTCTGATTCCATCCCCTACCTCGGATACGTAGGCACAAGATGCGAGTCTTTGCGAGTAAACTTAGGACTAACCCTTAGGTCCCTCTATCACTTTTAACCCTTAGCACATATACTCTAAAGCAAAAGCGAAATAGTAAACATTAAAACAAGAGGTTCCTGTAGAGTACTACAGAAGTTTGGGGTGCTAATACATTCCCTAAGCTTAACCAACCCCTTACCTAGATCTCTCCTCACATTATTTACGATGCAAAATAGGTTTTTCTTTTCTTTAACCTTTCCTTTGGATAAATCAAAGACCGGTTGTGATTTAAAGATGTGATTCAAATTAATTAATAATTTGATATCCTATTCTCACCGCAACAATATACATAATCACACATCTGCAATTCACATTCCACACAATCCACACATCATAATGCAACATGTATGCAAATCCAAAGAAACTCAACTCAGGACTCAATGCATGTGGTACCAAATATAAACTCTCAGGTTCATTCGCTTCTATCCCACCATAGGACCAGAGTACACCAAAAATTATTACCACCACCATAGATAACGCTTCACTAATCCCCACCTTGAACTAGCTACTCGCACCTAATCCATACCATAGGATTGAGGCTCACCAAAAATGGACCACCATCCAAACATCATTGTCGTACCTCGAAACATGAACACGATCTCGCGAAGCACAACCGCACACTCGCGGGATGGACTTAACAGAGTCGCCATCAATCTTTATTTATTCCCATAAAGAGAAAGTGAAAATATCGAATAAAACCCCTAAAATAAAGACAAGGATATGCTCATCATAACCAATATCTGAGTTCGGGATTCGGTTACGCAAGGGAAAGTCATTAGCACCCTTCACGTCCATTATACTCAACGAGAACCATTTAGTTAGGGTTGAAAGAATGTTAGCTTATGGTAGTTTATAATCTTCTAGTTATTTGGGATGGAAAAAGAGAGAAGAAAAATGTTCTTTAGATTTTTATTAAAGAGGAAAGGGACCTAAAGGTTTTTATTATTAGAGGGTTCGACAAGACTTCGCAATCTTGTGCCTACGTATCCTCATAGTGCAATGAGGAACTCAGAGTCTTCGTAGTTCGAGAACTACGGTGATAAAAGAAAAAGGTGGCTCGCCAAAGATTAAGGCCCTTGTGCCTATGTATTCTCATTGATAAATGAGAAATTGGAGCGTCCGTAGTTCTGGATAAAAGAAGTTTATTTGTTGGTTGATTTTAGAGAAAGATACCAAGTCGCCTTCGGAGAAAAGATTTGTAAAAAAAATGAAATTGAAATCGAAAGTTTCGAAAATAAATTTAAAATTAATCGAAAGTGATATTGATTTTCGAAAACGAATGAAATGCTAATGAGATTGAACGTGATTATTCACATGTATGATAATATGGACATGAATAAAAATAACTTAATTAAATCAACTAACACAAGAAAATCGACTAATCAAGTATAATACAATATCAAAAAGTCAATAATTAATTAAACCTAAATAAAAACTAAACAACTAATTAACAATTAAATTAAATTAAACAAATAAAAGGATAATAGTAAAACAAATAAGAGTGAATGAGTGAATGTGGGGTTCAAAAAATAAAACATGGATGTAGGCTCATAAATAACCCTAGATAACTTTAAGTAATCCATATGACAATAGGGAAATTTTACCCCATACCCCTACAATTATACGCATACCCCTACACAAAAAATTTTTGGACCAAAATACCCTCGTATAAAAAGTTATAATTTTTTGGTTTGTTTACCGGAAGACTTTTTGGAAGTCTTCCGGTTCACATTTTTTTAGTTTGTTTACCGGAAGACTTCTTTTTGGAAGTCTTCCGGTTTACATTTTTTTTGGTTTGTTTACCGGAAGACTTTTTGGAAGTCTTTCGGTTCACATTTTTTTGGTTTGTTTACCGGAAGACTTTTTGGAAGTCTTCCGGTTCATGTTTTTTTTTTTTTTAAATTTTTAATTTTTTTTAATATTCAAATTATAAATATATTTATTCTATTTACTCTATTTTAGTTAATTAATATATTTATTTATTTACTCTATTTATTCTATTTATTTATTTAATAATAATTATTCCACTAATTTGATTTTTTATTAATTTACTATATTTATTTACTTAATAATAATTACTCCACTAATTTGGTATTGTTTTTTTTAATCAATAAAAATAAAAACTGTTAACTAATTTATATATTGATTGTGTTCTTTAAAGAAGAAAATTAACAATTTAATAATATGTTTATATGAAAAATAAAAATAAATATCATATTTAAATTATAATCCTATCATTTCTTCTATCAAAAAATTTCACCAAAAAATTATAATATATAACATTTATAATTATTTAAACAATATTTTATGGGGTAAAATATTAACTTTTAAAAATATATTTTATGGGGTAAAATATACTTTTAAAAATTTTCACCATAAAATATTAACTTTTAAAATTTGTAGGGGTAAACTATTTTATGGGGTAAAATATTAACATTTAAAATATTAAAAATTAATTAAATCATAAATATTTAGCAGAATAGTGATGAAAACATGCTTTAGCAGAAGAGTGTAATGAAATCATCCAAAGGAAGCTTCCACCCAAAATCACTAATAAGGTAGATTCACTATTCCTTATATTATTGATTCGCTAAATATTAGCATTTCTCTGTGTGATTTAGGAGCTAGCATCAATCTGATGTCATTGTCCATGAAGAGGAAGTTAAAATATGGTGAGTAGAAACCTACTCAAATGATTCTAACACTGCCGGATAGATCAATCACATGCCCATATGGAATTCTTGAAGATGTCTCGGTAAGAGTAGATGTTCTATCATTTTCAGTCGACTTTGTGATTCTAGATATGCCTGAGAATTTTGAGACACCACAATTACTCGGAAGGAAATATTTATGATTTAATTAGTTTTTAATATTTTAAAAGTTAATATTTTATCCCATAAAATATTTTACCCCTACAAATTTTAAAAGTTAATATTTTATGGTGAAAATTTTTAAAAGTATATTTTACCCCATAAAATATATTTTTAAAAGTTAATATTTTACCCCATAAAATATTGTTTAAATAATTATAAATGTTATATATTATAATTTTTTGGTGAAAATTTTTGATAGAAGAAATGATAGGATTATAATTTAAATATGATATTTATTTTTATTTTTCATATAAACATATTATTAAATTGTTAATTTTCTTCTTTAAAGAACACAATCAATATATAAATTAGTTAACAACTTTTATTTTTATTGATTAAAAAAAACAATACCAAATTAGTGGAGTAATTATTATTAAGTAAATAAATATAATAAATTAATAAAAAATCAAATTAGTGAAATAATTATTATTAAATAAATAAATAGAATAAATAGAGTAAATAGAATAAATATATTAATTAACTAAAATAGAGTAAATAGAATAAATATATTTGTAATTTGAATATTAAAAAAATTAAAAATTAAAAATAAAAAAAATAAACATGAACCGAAAGACTTCCAAAAAGTCTTCCGGTAAACAAGCCAAAAAAATGTGAACCGGAAGACTTCCAAAAGGTCTTCCGGTAAACAAATCAAAAAAAATGAAGTCTTCCGGTAAACAAACCAAAAAAATGTGAACCGGAAGACTTCCAAAAAGTCTTCCGGTAAACAAATCAAAAAATTATAACTTTTTATACGAGGGTATTTTGGTCCAAAAAATTTTTGTGTAGGGGTATGAGTATAATTGCAAGGGTATGGAGTAAAATTTCCTGACAATAATAGTGTTATGTTATTATTATTATTATATTATTTAGAAATATTTATCTAAATAGTAATCACAAATTATTATGTATATATAATTTGTCAAATATAAAATAGTAAGTCAAATTATTACATTAGTGTAATAGTTGCACTTCTAGTAATATAAATACTACATTTGTCTAATGTAAAATTACACCAAAATTTACTTTGAAAGCACAAATAAAGAATTCTCATTTCTTTAATCTTTCCATCTAAGTTTACTAGTTACAAC
The DNA here is from genome assembly GCA_963859935.3 of Lathyrus sativus. NCBI lineage: Eukaryota > Viridiplantae > Streptophyta > Magnoliopsida > Fabales > Fabaceae > Lathyrus > Lathyrus sativus. Next base: position 892,917,494 of record OZ012735.1, on the reverse strand, counting down.
TAGTTTAATAACTTATATTAGTTCATAAATATTAACAAATATTCAAAATCGATTTTTCTCAACATGTTATCAGCATGATCTTCTAAACTTATCATTTTAATCTTATTATTGTTATAATTTTTATTATTTATCATGATTATAGAAAACTGACAATTAGTCAAGTGATTTATAACTACAATGACTTTTATCGTTATTTTTACTATTATGAATATGATACCTTGAAACAAAATATAAACGGTTTCTTTATAGACAAGAAACACACAAGAGTTAAGATTAACAAAGAAAAAAAAGGGAAAATAACAAGGATTAGTTATAAAATTTTATTATTTCCTTTCTCTATCAAACAAGATTACAAATATACAAGAATAACAAATAACCTCTCTCTCTTGAATTAGGATTTTATCTTCCTATTTTTCTTTATCCAAGTTGAGAGACTAACATGTTATTTATAAGAAAACTAACACACTAACATAATGAGGTTTTTAACAATTGCTCATTACAAGCTAACTTAGGGTACAAGCTAACTTAAACAATTGGGCTTACAAGCAAAACCCAATTCAACATGCTAACAAACCTAGCAATATTGACTAATGCATGTTAGAACAAACTTCGACTACAACATGCATTACTCGCGAACAGACTTCGACCATACCAGAGTTCGATCCAATATCTCACAAATCTCCATCTTGGATCTAATTCTATAACATCATAAACTATTTTTATTCATGTAGCTTTATCAACTACATACAGTGGAAAAACTTGCAATTGAGCAACATCTTGGTGATCATATCAGCAACATTATGATCTGTCAAAACTTTTAGCACTTGGAATACTCCATGCTCAATTACCCCTCTGATGAAATGCAGTCTCGCATCAATGTGCTTGGTTTGCTCATGATAGAATGAATTCTTCGACAGGTGTATTGCACTTTGACTATCACATTTAACAGTGATAACTCGACCTTGAAGTTTCGGCTCCTTTGCAAAACCTTCAAGCCACAATGCTTCCTTCATAGTTTCAGTTAGGGTAATATATTATGCTTCAGTGGTTGATAAGGAAATGACCTTCTGAAGTGTAGCTTTCCAACTGATTGTTGTCCCAAACATAGTAAACACATATCCAAAAATAGATTTTCTGGAATCCATACAACCAGCATAATCAGAGTCGACGTATCCTTCAATTGTTGCTTTACTATCTTCACCCAAGGCTCCACCATAAATTAAGAGTCTATTTAAAGACCCATTTATGTACCTTAGAATCCACTTCAATGCTTGCCAATGAGCCTTTCCAGGATTTGTCATGTACCTGCTTACAAGACTTACTGCATATGCTATGTCGGGTCTAGTACAAACCATAACATATATCAAAGAATCCACTATATTAGCATATATAATTCTATTCATATAAGCTCTTTCGACATCAGTACTGGGACACTGATCTATACTCAGCTTGAATTGAGGGTTTGTCGGAGTCACAACATGCTTTGAATTCGACATACCAAACTTTTCGAGAATCTTTCGTAGGTATTCCTATTAAGATAAGCATAACTTTGACTGCTTTCTATCTCTTCGGATGTCAATCCCAAGAATATAAGACGCAGCTCCCAGATCCTTCATGTCAAACTTCTTATTGAATTCAGCCTTCACCCTCATTACATCTTCGACATTGTTGCTTGCTATTAGAATATCATCCACATAAAGCAACAGAATAATAAATGAAATACCAGGTTGAAATCTGAAGTAAACACAATGGTCGAACATACTTCTAATGAAACTTATATGTGCCATGAACTTGTCGAATCTCCTATTCCACTGTCGAGGAGATTGTTTCAGTCCATATAAAGATCTATTCAGTTTGCACACATAATTTTCCTTCTCTTTTTCGACATACCTTTCAGGTTTCCTTATAAGGATTGTTTCATCTAGATCACCATATAAGAACGCAATCTTCACATCCATTTGTTTCAGTTCAAGGTTGAACTGTGCCACCGTGGCAAGAAACATTCGAATGGATCTGTGCTTCACAACAGGAGAGAACACATCATTAAATTCGACACCTTCTTTCTGAGTGAACCCCCTAGCGACCAATCTTGCCTTGTATCTCTTCGACACCACTCCTTCGATTCCTTCCTTAACTTTGAAAATCCATATACAACTGAATAACCTAGATCTTGTAGGTTTCTTGATCAATTCCCAGGTGTTTTTATCATGAAGAGATTTCATCTCATCATCCATGACCTTCATCCATTCAGTATTCTTTTGAATCCTCATAACTTCCTTATAGTCTCTACGTTCTTCGTCTAGAACCTCACTTGCAGAGATTAAGGCATAAGCTATAAGATCTGCATACCCAAGTCTTCGAGGTGGTTTGATGACTCTCTTTGACCTGTCTATTGCTAGCAGGTGGTCATTATCAGTCTCCTCATCTTTGACAGTAGCTTCTACTTCTTTTTCGACTTCATCTGGGATGCACAATTCAGCATCAACATGCTTCACCTTAATAGGCATCTCTCCTTGTTCCAGCTCTTTATCAGCATCATCAGTTTTCTTGAAAGCCATCTCTGCTTCATTGAAAACTAAATCTCGACTGGTGATACACATCTTGTGACCTGGCTCTAGGAACCATAGCCTATAAGCTTTGACTCCTTTAGGGTATCCCATGAACATGCATTTCAGAGCTCTAGGTTCAACTTTGTCTTGCCTAATATGAGCATAGGCCATGTAGCCAAATACTCTAAGTCTATCGAGACTAGGTGGATGTCCCAACCAAACTTCTTCAGGTTTCTTCATTCCCAAGGCAGTCGAGGGACATCTATTTATTAGATAAGCTGTTGTCGAAACAGCCCCCGCCTAAAACACCTTCTTCAATCCAGCGCTAACCAACATGCATCTAACCCTTTCAAGGATTGTTTGATTGAATCTCCCATATTAGCCATTTTATTGAGGAGTGCCTGTTACAGTTTTATGTGTTGCAATCCCAGACTCAACACAACAACTGTCGAATGTTGCGTTGCAAAACTCAAGGCCATTCTCGGTTCTCAACCTCTTAACCTTTCTTCCAGTTTGATTTTTGACCAGAACCTTCCAACTTTTGAAATTATCAAAAGTTTCATCCTTCGTCTTCTGGATGAATACCCATAGCTTTCTAGAATAGTCATAAAAAATGGATAGAAAATACCTTGCAGACCCTCAAAGATCAGCATGAATGTAATATAGGGATCCATGTGTTCTTTGCTTGCCTTTGTTAAACTTTGCCCTACAGGATTTACCAAATACATAAGATTCACAAAACTCTAACTTTTTGACTCTGTCGCCTCCTAACAGATTCTGCTTCCCCAATTCTACCAGACCTTTTTCGCTGACATGGACCAATCTCATGTGCCATAATTATGTATTCGACACAGGTTTCATGGATGCAACATTTGTCGAACCATTTATAACCTCAGCCTCAAGGGTATACAAGCATTATTTCTTCATGACTCTCAAGATTTCCTTCGACCCCTTCATGACTCTTAGGATACTTTTCTCTCATTGAAAAACATATCCCTTCCTATCGAATTCACCAAGAGAAATCAAGTTTCTCTTCAAATTAGGTACATACCTGACTTCAGTCAATAACCTTATTGACTCATCATGGAGCTTTAATCTCACAGATCTAATACCTATAATTTTTCAAGATTTGTTGTTTCCCAGCAGCATCGATCCACCATCTTGATCATATAGCTCCTTGAAGAATTCTCTTTTTTGAGTCATGTGCCAAGTGCAACCTGAATCCATAATCCACTATTTTCTTGAGTCACCACTTGAAACCACAAGAACATCAAATGAGTCGAAGTCATCTTGAACAATGGTTGTGTTACCATTATCCTTACCTCTATGATCTTTCATACGTTCAGGGCACACCTTCTTGTGTGACCCTCCTTCTTATAGTGATAACATCAAATACCAGATGTTTCGCCACTATAAGACTTCTGCTGACTTTTACCTTTCTTCTTGTCAAACTTACCATCCTTTCGCAAGAATTTTCCCTTAACGGCCAAACCTTCTCCTACTGTCAGAGGTTTATGCTCCTTTCGTTTGTTCAAGTCCTTAGAATACAAGGTTGATTGAACTTCTTCAAAGCTCAGGGAGTCCTTTTCATACAAGAGAGTTTCTTTGAAGTGAACATGTGCTTTGGGCAAGGCACACAACAGTAACAGTGCTTGATCTTTATCATCGATCTTCACATCAATATTCTCAAGATCAAGAATCATCTTGTTGAACATATCCAACTGCTCAGCCAACACTTTATCTTCACTCATCTTGAATGAATACAAATCTTGCTTCAGGTAGAGTCGATTCACCAAAGATTTAGGCATGTACAAACTTTCAAGTTTCACCCATAATCCTATGTTGTAGTCTCCTTTGATACCTTTCGAAGAACCTTATCACCAAGGCTCAACAATATTGCGTTGTGGTCTTTCTCAATCATAACCGTCTTTTATTTTGCTATTAACACAATGTTCATGGATGCCTCTCCCTTCAACGCTTCCAAACAACTCTGTTGAACCAGTAGGGCTTTTATCTTCAAGCACCACAGACCAAAGTCGTTCACTCCAGTGAACTTTTCAATCTCATACTCTGTTGAAGACATCTTCTTCACGCTCACCGCACCAATTTGCTTTGAATAAGATGCCTTGAAACAAAATATAAACGATTTCTTTATAGACAAGAAACGCACAAGGATTGGGGTTAACAAAGAAAACAAGGGAAAACAACAAAGATTGATTATAAACTGCTATTTTGTCCTTTCTCTATCAAGCAAGATTACAATTATACAAGAATAACAAATAACCTTTCTCTCTTGAATTAGGAGTTTATCTTCCTATTTTTTCTTATCCAAGTTAAGAGACTAGCATGCTATTTATAAGAAAACTAACACACTAACCTAATGAGCTTTTTAATAATTACCCATTACAAGCTAACTTATGGTACAAGCTAACTTAAACAATTAGGCTTACAAGCAAGACCCAATTCAACATGCTAACAAACCTAGAAATATTGACCAATGCATGTTAGAACAAACTTCGACTACAATATACACTACTCGCGAACAGACTTCGACCATACTAGAGTTCGATCCAATATCTCACATTTACTTTACCCCCTTGTTATAGAAAGCTGGTAACTTGTCAAGTACTCTATAATAAGTGTGACTTTTATATATTTTCTGTATAGGTTTAAAACCCCCATATGCAGTTCCTAACTTTTATATTTTGTTACTAACTTTTATATTCAGTTACTAACTTTTATATTTAATGGAGGTTTAAAACCCCACATGCACTTACTAACTTTTATATTGAGTTTCAAACAGTTATATTCTGATACTAACTTTTATATTCAGTTACTAAATTTTATATTTAATGGAGGTGTAAAACACCATATGCAGTTACTAACTTTTATATTCAGTTTCTAACTTTTATATTTTGTTACTAACTTTTATATTTGATGGAGGTTTAAAGCTCCATATGCAGTTACTAACTTTTATATTCAGTTCCTAACTTTTATATTTTGTTACTAACTTTTATATTTAGTTACTAACTTTTATATTTAATGAAGGTTTAAAGTCCCTTATGCAGTTACTAACTTTTATATTCAGTTCCTAACTTTTATATTTTGTTACTAACTTTTATATTCAAATACTAACTTTTATATTTTTAGTGGAGGTCTAAAATTCCATATGTTACCTTATAATTATCTCTAAACCCTTGTAATAGCTAGTTAACATTTAACACACTTTAAATTTGATTTGATGATATTTTTTTCTTTCTCTTTTTGTTTTTTTTCTTTTCTTTTCTCTAATGGTAACTATAACGACCGTTTTACAAATTTATCTATATATAATTCAACTTCTTTCATAAATTTCATATCATTCTCAAAAAATTTATCTATATCTTTCAAATGGTTAGATGTTTTCTTTTTTTCATCACTCTACTTGTCATTATTTTATTCCTCATCGGTATTATAAAGCATGAAGAACTAGGTAAAAATTATGTAGCGTTAATGATATTGATTATTTTACCATTACTAGTCTTAGCTTGGTTTATTAATAGATGTTTTTGAATAAAATATGATCATGATTTTTGTAATCGTTGTTATTGAATAAATTGGCATATATATATATATATATATATATATATATATATATATATATATATATATATATATATATATTGTCTATGTATTAAATTTTGATTATGTTCTTTTAAATTTAGATAGAATCATGTCAAATGTTAAGCCTCACTTCAAAATTTTAAGCATAACTGGGTGTGAGGGCAAAGCCTCAGATACTTAAATATGTGTTTCGATGATGTCAAAACCGAGTCACATGGAAGAATAGTCATTTGGCGTTATCACCATAATACATAAGCATAGCCTATTTCTCATGTTTCATTTGCTTGCACAAAATATCTCTAGTACTGCACTTAGTGTTATTGAAATATGCGTCATACGAGTTAAAACTCTTTGGTCGTCATAGGTATCATCTAAGAGTGTCAAAAACATCAAAATTAGGCATTTTCTGAAATTACAGGTCTTTGAGTCGACCACGCCTCTGCTTCGGTCGACTCATAGTAAGTGTCTCAAACTTGCATTTTTCTCGGGTTAGGTATGGTCGACCCACTGGTCGACTCATACTGTTAGTATTTGTGTCTGTCTAAAAATTCAGGCTTTGCATCGACGCATAGCCTTGTTCCAGTCGATGCATAGCTACTTGTTTTGCATAATCTGTTGTCTCGGTTAGCTCAGGTCGACCATGCACTCTGCATGGGTCGACCGCTCGTTGTTTGTTGCATAACATCTGATTTGTCTATTATTTTTGAAAGTTGGTTTTATCAGTTATAACTGTTTTGTCTGGTATAAATATTCAGTTGCTCTATTCATTTCATATCAAGTGAATCAATTACAAAAACAAGAAAAGTGAAAGAGGTGTCAATTCAAGTTCTCATCATCTTCATCTTCTACATTTCATATCACAACAATCACACACAATAATCTTTGCTGTGAATTATCGAGTGTCTAAGGTGATAACGCTTGAAGCCGTGATTGGGTAATCCGGTTTGGGTTGAGGAATTGGCAGGTTTTTCTTGAATAAAACCTCTAGGGTTTTGTCCTCCAAGATTCTCTGCATTTGGGATTTTTTGGACGAATCTTCTCAAATATATTTGGCTGAGTGAAGGTGATCGAGGAGCGGTGGGTTTCGTCGATCTAGTAGCGGTAATCGGCAAATTGTGAAGGAGAAGTTCGGATTCGACACGCGAGTGTTTGAGATCAGTCGGGCTGGGGTTTAAACACGAAAGGTTGGTAAAACATAGAGTTGTAATCAGAGGTTCATACACAAGTTGTCAAAGGACTTGATTCGACTAGAATCAAGGGACAATAGGTGATAGCTTCTACAACAAAAAAGGAGTTCGTTTGTTTGATTGCTATTTCATTCTTGTACATACGATTCTACAATAGGTTAAATTTATATTATAAGAGCTCAATTCAATTGTTAGAATTGAGGGAAGACGTACCCCGAAGCGAGGACGGCGTGGGAACTGCCTCAACAAATCCTTGTGCCTTTTACCTTACGCTTTTACATTTGATTAATATTTATGTGATTTTAGTACAAGTAATTATATCAAATTTAAGACTGTTATGAGTAAATGATGGATTGTTTTTTACTCTAGTACAATCGTTGATTGTACAAGGAAATTCAAGCAAATTACTCAAAGTTGAACTCACTTGTAGTGCTCTGAACTCCAAGTGTTTGATAAATTGCCTGAACGAAAATCCTTGTGTGTTGTCCAATTATTTTGTTGGCATTTTAAGGCATTGGAACTAGTTATACCAAGTAGTGATCTAAATCGAGTTGATAGCGTGACTAGCATAGTGATTCTAATTACTCGTTATCCGAATTACATTGGCTAAAACGCATATCTGGTTTTCTAGTAACTGTTCATTATAGACGGTAATTTTTCCACAGCCACTTCTGCAAATCAAACAAATTTTGTAAAACCATTTTATTGGCAGCGCCGACTCATTTTTTAAATAAGGGATCTATTCAACCCCTCCTTCTAGATCCGTGCCACGTCTAACAAGTGGTATCAGGAGCACCGGTTCACTCCGTGCTACAAGTATAACTTACTAGAAAATGGCTAACGAACCTAAAGGGGACTATAATAGAGATCCTGTTTTTAATGGAGAAAATTACAGTTACTGGAAAGACTGTATGCGGGTGCACATTAATTCCATTGATCAAAAGGTGTGGAATGTTATTCTTAACGGTCCAATTGGAATAACTATGATCGACGAGAATAACATGATTGTGCCTAAGCCTGAAGCACAATGGACTGATGATGACGAGAAGAAATTTAATTATGATTGCAAAGCCAAAAATATTTTGATCTCCTCATTAGAAGTTGATGAATATTATAGGGTTTCTTATTGTTTAACGGCAAAAGCTATGTGAGACTCATTGCGAGTTGCCCATGAGGGAACCAATGATGTTAAGCTAGCAAGAATCAATATGCTAACAGAAGAGTTTGATCTCTTTCACATGGAGCAAGGGGAAACTATTGCGAACATGCAAAAGAGATTCACTCATCTTATCAATAGATTGCACTCACTAGGTAGGTCAGTTGCCAATGATGTTGCTACTAACAAAATTTTGAGATGTCTTAACAGGGAATGGCAACCGAAGGTAACCGCCATCAAAGATGTTAACGACCTCACAATTTTGGATCTCACAACATTGTTTGGAAAGCTGCAAGAGCATGAACAAGTGCTTCTAAGCCTAGAGCAATATGAAAAGAAGGAAAAGAAGGAGAAAATAAAAAATACTGAAAAGAAGTCTATTGCTCTCAAGACTTCTTCCTCAAAGTCTCAAACTAAGGAGCATAGTGATTACACGTCGAGTGACGAAGAAGATGATGACAAGAGTGAGGATATGGGGCTGTTTGTAAAGCGTTACAACTGCTATGTTAAAAAGAACGACATCTAACACTCCGAGAAAAATCTTATCAGCTTCCGAAAACAATCAAGGTTCTCTAGAAATGACGACACTAAAGGAAACAAGACAAGAGGGTCATATTATACTTGCGGAAAGACCGGACACTACAAACCAGATTGTCCCTTGAACAAAAAGAGCAAAGAAAAAAGCAAGTAGATCACATAAGAAGAAATTTAAGCCAAGGAGAGCGTATATAGCTTGGGAAAGCGATAGCGATTCCTCTGAGGATGAAAGCTCAACTGATGAAGAAGAATCTGTAAATCTTTGTCTTTCCGCCCATCAAAAGAACAAAAAGAAATAGGTACGACATGGCAAATATGAAAATTCCTCTAAAATGTCTCATTTTGAATTACAAACTGCTTTTGATACTTTACATTATGAAGCAAAAGAAACCTTTAAAAGGCTTCCCTCAAATAACCAAATCTTTGCTCACCTTGAGCAAAAGATTCGTGAGTCCAAAAAGAAACTTGAGGCACTAAAAGCTTCCAGTACAAAAGCAGGTTATGAGGATCTAAGAAAAAGAGTTGTTAACTTTGGATGTGACACTTATTATATTTAGCAAAATGAAGTTAGAAACCTAAATGCCAAACTTAACAAGGCTCTAGAGCCCAAAATTACTTTTGCCATTGATAAAGCTAATTTTAGAAAAAGTATGGTTAATCTATATCAAAAATACACATATGTTGTAAGAAACAATGATAGCAAAAGTAATTCAAAAGTTAACTTTTCTTGCTTGTATTGTTGCAAGAAAGGCCACATCATTGCTAAATGCCATTTTAGGAGATTTTTGGTTCCTAAAGGCATTTATCAATGGTTGCCTAAATGCGAACATTTTGTCACTCACAACTTAGGACCCAATAAGCCATTGGGTACCTACTCTTGTTAATTGTTTTTCATAGGTACAACGTCTTGAGAACACCGAGAGAAGATGGGTTCTCGATAGTGGCTGCTCAAGACACATGACAGGAGACATATCTCTCTTCATCTACTTCGTGGCAAAGAAGAAGGGATATGTAACCTATGGACACAACAATTGTGGCGCAATACTAAGAAAAGGTAGTGTAGGTAATCCATCTTCCATTACTATCTCTGATGTATTGCTTGTCGAGGGCCTTAAACATAATCTCATTAGCATTAGCCAATTATGCGACAAAGGATACAATGTATCAGTTTCAAAAGATTGTTGTCGAATTGTGCATAATGATGAAATGAAGAGTGTGTTTAATGGCCTTAGAGTAAACAATGTCTATATGCTAGACTTGGATGAAGTATCTTTGACAAGTGATAAATGTCTCATGACAATGAGTGAGGACTCATGGTTATGGCATAGACGTTTAGCACATGTCAACTTTGACTTGCTAAACATGGTAGTTTCAAAAGATCTAGTCATAGGTATGCCCAAAGTTAAATTTACCAAGGATCACCTATGTGATGCATGCCACATGGGAAAGCAAACAAGGATCTCTTTTAAATCTAAAAACATCATTTCAACTACGAGACCTCTTGAGCTTCTCCATACGGATTTATTTGGGCCATCTAGAATTAAAAGTCTAGGTGGTAACTATTACGGTTTTGTAATAGTTGATGATTTTTCTAGATTCTGTTGGACTATCTTCTTGTCTAGTAAGAGCGATACATTTGTAGCCTTTGAAAGATTTGCTAAGCTTTCTCAAAATAAATTAAACACGAACATAATATCAATTAGGAGTGATCATGGAGGTGAGTTTGAAAACCATTTGTTTGAGGAATATTGCGATAAACACGGTATTGATCATAACTTCTCCACTCCGCGTACCCCTTAACAAAACGGGGTTGTGGAGCGCAAAAATCGTATTTTGGAAGAGTTAGGGAAAACCATGATCAATGAAAGTGCATTACCTAAGTATTTTTGGGTTGACGCCATAAGTACGGCATGTTATGTATTGAATAGGATACTTATCTACCCAATTCTAAACAAAACACCGTATGAACTTTTAAAAGGGCACAAGCCAAATGTTTCTCATCTTCATGTCTTCGGTTGTAAGTGTTTTGTGTTGAATGATGGAAAGGAAGGCTTAGGTAAATTTAACTCCAAGGCTGACGAAGGTATCTTCCTCAGATACTCTCAGTCAAGTAAAGCATATAGAATTTATAATAAGAGGTTACTTACCGTTGAAGAGTCTATACACGTAACATTTGATGAATCTTATCCGAGAAATGTCAGAAAAGGTAGTGTTGTTCATGGTGCAGGTACATCCTCAGAAGACATACTCAAAAGTGTCGAGCCAGGAATTGATCAACCCGACCTAGCCATAATTGAGGAGGAAAAAGATGACCAACATGAAGAAACCAAGGTAGTTCATCCAACTGAAAAAGATGATCTCCCTCCAGCTTGGATGTCTTCCAAAGACCATCCCATCGATAATATCCTCGGTGATATATCAAAGGGGGTGACGACTCGGTCTAAGATAAGTAATTTCTGTTATCACTTCGCTTTCGTTTCTCAGATGGAACCTAAAAACCCAAAAGAAGCCTTACTCAATGAACATTGGTTCTTATCTATGCAAGAGGAACTTAATTAGTTCAAGAGAAATGAGGTTTGGGACCTTGTCCCTCCTCCGCGAGGTCATCGAGTAATTGGCACCCGATGGGTGTTTAGGAACAAATTGGACAAAAACAGGGTAATAACTCGCAACAAGGGTATAACCAAGAGGAAGGCATCGACTATGAGGAGACTTATGTGTCGGTTTCCCGACTCGAGGCTATACGCCTTTTACTTGCCTTCGCTTGTGCGAAAAATTTTAAGCTATTTCAAATGGATGTAAAAAGTGCATTCCTTAACGGCTATATAAATGAAGAAGTTTATGTTGCCCAACCTCCGAGTTTTGAGTCTTGTGAATATCCTGATCACGTATACAAGTTAAAACGTGCCTTGTATAGACTCAAGCAATCCCATAGGGCTTGGTATGAGCCCTAAGCAAGTTTCTACTTGATCAAGGGTATTCAAGAGGCAAGGCCGACACAACCCTCTTCATTAAGCGTCAAGGAAAACACTTAATTTTGGTGCAAATTTATGTTGATGACATTATATTCGGATTAACTAACATGAATCTCGTCATAGAGTTTTCTAACCTAATGTTGGGTGAATTCGAGATGAGTATGATGGGGGAGCTCACATATTTTCTCGGGTTACAAATTAAGCAGCTTGAGGAAGGAACTTTTGTAAGTCAAACGAAATATTGTCTTGAGCTTCTCAAGAGGTGTGACATGGCAAACTCCAAAGCCATTGACACACCAATGCCGACATGTGCAAATCTCAATAGAGATGAAAGTGGTAAGGATGTAGAGGTAAAAAGATATCGAGGTATGATCGGCTCTCTTCTTTATCTTACCGCCTCTATACCTGATATTATGTTTAGTGTTTGCATGTGCGCTAGATATCAATCTTCTCCTAAGGAATCCCATCTAAAAGCAGTTAAGTGCATACTTCGATACCTTTCGGGTACTCCAAAGTATGGGCTATGGTATTCCAAAGGAAACAATTGTTCCTTGGTTGGATTCTCCGATTCCGATTTTGCCGGGTGCAAATCGGATAGGAAAAGTACCAGTGGTACTTGTCACTTATTTTCAAACTCTTTGGTTAGTTTGCATAGCAAAAAGCAGGTTTATGTTGCCTTGTCAACCGCTGAAGCGGAATACGTGGTCGCCGATAGTTTTTGCGCTCAAGTCCTATGGCTTAAGCAACAATTGCTAGATTTTAATCTCAAACTTGAGCATATTCCGATCTTTTTTAACAATACGAGTGCCATCAATCTTACCAAGAATCCTGTGCTGCATTCATGCACTAAGCATATCGAAATACGACACCACTTCCTTAGGGATCATGTGGAGAAAGGCGATGTGGTTTTTGAACACATTGATACTAAAAATCAACTAGCTGATATTTTCACAAAACCTCTTGCTACTGAACCTTTCTTTCATATCCAACGGGAACTAGGTATTCTCGATATTTCGCATTGTGTTTAGTCAAATTTCTTGCACATCTTTTATACATCTATATCTACTTTGATTATTGGATATCTAACAAATTGAAGATGTTGAAAGTATATGTGTGTGTTCATCTAGCTATATTTGGAATGAAGGTAATATCCTTCCTCAACTATTTCTCTCTCGATACTCATGTTCATAAAATGCATCAAATTATGTGTTACATTTGTCATATATGTCATATTATATGTATGTTATATCTTTGAATACTTAAAATATGTTTTGGCTATTTATCTATGTCTTTTTGTTTGCCCATATGATCAAAAATATCAATATTTGCTAGTTTTGCCTGCATGAGTCGACCTAAAACAAGGTACGGTCGACTCACAAATATGTCTCCAAAATTGAATTTTGTTCGGGTATGCTCGGGTCGACCTATCGGTCGACACATACCTTTTGATTTTTGAACGTGTATTTTTTAACACAGTATGCGTCGAAGCATACACAGAGCGGTCGACGCATCACGCAAATTCAGCCAATTTTTTTGCAAAACCGTTCAAATTTACCTCTTTAACTCTCTTTATGACTCATATTAATGTGTATCATTACATTTGCATTGAAACTTGACACCTACATCACATGGTACTCTACTATTCTCCTCTTCCCAGAACCTAGAAGCTATTACAAGAAGGGTCAAAGTCTTAAACTTCTCTCCACATTCAAGAATTCTCTACAATATTTGCAATCATAATCAACCCATTTCCTCTTCTTCTCTTTGCAAGCAAAAACCATGGCTACTAGAAAAGTTAGCGATAAAAGATACACAAGAGCTTCCTCCTCTGCATCTCTCCCGGTGACCGCCGTATCACTGGTTCCTCCTGAGTTTGTCGAAAGCTTTGCTAAAAACTTTGGCAAGCGGTCTGTGGTGAAGCAACATGCCTATTATCGCCTCTCTGCTGAGCGAATGCACATTCCTCAGGTAATCAGTCTTCTTGATTATCAAGGATTTAACAAATTTCTGGAGTGCAATACGAAGTACAACGAAGACCTTGTGAGGATCTTCTACACATGTCTTCATGGTAAGTTTCCGGGTGTTGAGTTTCTCACTAAAATTGGAAATACAAAGGTATGTGTAAATATTGTTGTTTGGCTAAAATCGTTTGATGTACCTCATGCTTCCGATGAGCCTCTCGTTAAGGTTACTGACATCCATACAGTTGATGGCTATGATTTCAAAGAAGCTTTGAACTCAATGCTGAAAAAGCCGTATGCGGGTGATATTGTGGCTAGTGAGTTATTTCCGAAAACTGTCACTACAGGCAAACTAAAACTGATGGACACGATTTTGCAATGGATTGTGGTGCGCATTCTGCGACCTAAGAAAGGAGGATTTTCTTGAGTTGATCAGGCCGAAGTTCATTTAATCTATATCTTGATGAAAAAGATCAAAATAAGTTGGCCTTATTATATTGCTAGTATGATGTATGCTCTTCGAGATTCGGGTCGAGGTACCGCTCTCTCCTATGGTTCATTCATTCGGGAAATATTGAACAATGCTCAAGTTACACTTTCGGGGATCCCATATAGATCTCTCACTCCGGATCAAGAGTTTTGTCAGAAGACTCTTACTATGATGGGTTATTTATGGATATTGGAAGAACATCGTTATCGATTTGTTGTCAAAGCAATCACCTCTCAGTTGGAAGACTCTGATGGGAGCGATGACGAAGAAGAACAAAATGACCAAGGTGATGGACAACCAAGGGAAGTTGTCGATTGTCGCATCGCTGTGAACAGGGGCCGACAAGGACAGAAGAGTCGCCACCGTTCGTTATTTATCCCAAAAGAGGGAAAGGAAACGATCAGAGAAAACCTAACGAAAAGGGAAAAGACAGGTCATCGCAACCAAATCTCGGGTTCGGGAGTTGGTTACACAAGGGGAAGGTATTAGCACCCCTCACGTCCGTCGTGCTCGACGGGATCTACGCTTATTATCTATCTAAAAGGGTGTTGATCTATCTAAGATATAGGCCACAGGGACAAAAGAAAAGAAAAGAGACTCGATAGAGCATCGCCGCTCTATGCCTACATATTCCCTCGTGCAATGGGAAATTCAGAGTCGACGTAGTTCGGAAAACTACGGGTGAAAGTGGGGAAGGTTGCTCGCCAAGACATCGTCGTCTTGTGCCTACGTATCCTTATCTGGTATGAGAAATCAGAGAAAACGTAGTTCGGGCTAACAAGACCACAGGTTGGTTCAAGTGTTTTACCCCAGTAGGGTTAAAACTTAGTTCTAGCAGTTAGGTGTATGCGGCTCGACCATTAGAGACTTAGGCGTTACCTGTTTGCGGTAGAACCAAGAGTTAACAAAACTCTCATTATAATAAAGGTTTTCAATTAAGATCCTGAAGGATAAAAATATTTGATGTTTATTTTTGAAGTCTTTTAGACAAGAAGTGAATTGAATTTGATTTGTAATTCATGTTGCACTAAAGTCTATGACTTAGGAGCGAATGCGTCGCATATCGTCTAAAGGACATACGCTAAACACTCTAGAAAATTGAGAGGAGGCCCCTCAATCATCATTTCCCAAATGCTTAATGCCCGTAGCATACAACGTTCATTATCCATTATTAAGTATCTTGAAGATGTTTGAAGATGAGAAGATAGAGACACAACTCTAAAGGGAGACTAAACTCAACCTAATGTTCTCATGCAAAGTGCACTTAAGATTGGGATGAAAAGGGAATGCTACCTAATGTTATCATACATGGGTTCAAGCCTAAGGTATATCATAATCTCTCTTGAATAAGAGAGATTAGAGGTCCTAAGAGAACATGGCAAAGGAAGACAAAAGAAGAAATAGAAGAAAGCATAAGTGAAAGAAGAAAGAATGCAAACATGTAATGCATAACAAGGATGAAGAAAAGAGGGAGGAACAAAGTGTGGGGCAGTAGCCTCCACAAGAAAATATCAACCTCAAGCATGCAAATGAGAGATGCAAGAACAAAAAGGAAAGCACACACATAAACTTAAATAAGTTTAAACCAAAGTGAGATAAAGTGAGAAGAATGGAATCCTTACAATCACTTACATATCAATCACTAACTCAACAACAAAGAAAGAGATCCAAAAGGCCAATCAAGATCAAGATGAGAGGTGGGATATCAAATTTGGGCAGCAAGTAACTCAAAGAGTCTCAACCACAATCATCATCAAGATCAAACAAGAGAAAACACCAAAAGTTCTCAAAATGAATCACCATTTAAGACAAACTCAAAGTACCTCCAAAGGAGGGACCAAATCATCTTAAATGGGATTCAAAAGCCCTAGGGTAGAGGTGCGAACAAGGGAAGAGAGTTCACAAAACAAATAAGAAATCACACAAAAAGAGATTGCAAGATTAGGCATGGTAAAGGACCTAAGCCCTAAACACTTTCAACATTTGAAACCAAATGGAAGGCCTAAAAAGAATGCAACTTACAACAAGCATCAAGCAAGTGTATGACCTATAAATTGGAATCCAACAACTTCAATTTGTTATGAATATGAATTAATAAGAGTTGGGAGCATTTGAGATCCACAAGGGTCATTTCCCATCAAGATTAGGTCAAGTATGTGTGAACCACCCTTAGGGATAGCTTGACTTGCAAGCTACTCCAAAAATAGGAAAATGGCTCAAATAAATCCAAATAAAAACTCAAAAGCACACAAAGAAAGTAGGAAACTAGGGGCCAAGAGCACATAACCAATGTCCATTCAAAACATCACCAAAGAATTTGATTCACAAGGGTGCACCATTTTGAAGGAGGGTTATCGAGGGTCAAAGAAATGATCATAAAAGTCAAACCAAAAATGGTCAAACCTTGACCAAAATCATCCTAAGAGACACTTCAAATCATCAACAATATGAGGAAGAAGTCTCATTCCTTGGAGATAAAAAAAATGGTCAAGAAACAAAAATGAAACCAAAAGGAACAAGGAAAAATCAATTTAAAAACACCTCCAATCTTTAATTCCAATTTTAATTGAAAAATAAATGGAAAAAGAAAATTAAAAATATCAAAAATTAAATGACACATCAAAGTATCAGAAAATATTTTTTGGTGGAATTTATCAAGCTTGGAGTTATTTTTAAATGATTTAAAACAAAACATAAAATAAAATAAATGAAACAAATGTAAGCGGTGTGAATAACAACAAATCCAGTTCAATCCATTGGGCCTCAGATGAGAGGGGGTGCAGAAAGCACATTGAGCCCAAAACCAACATAATCCAGCAAACAAGTGAAACGCGTCGTTTCAATAATTGACGTGGAAGTCAATTGTGCCATGCAAGCAAGTCAAGCAGGTCTGGTCCGTAGATCTCATCAAGTCAAAAGGTCCAACATGCCAAGTCATCTTGACATGAGCAAAGACCAGACGCCAGAGCCCTAGCTCCAGTCGTCTTCTCCGGCAAAGTGGTCGGAGTTGCAGGTCTAAAACTTCATCAAACAATGCCAAATTTTACATCAAATTAAACGCCAAGTTGCGTACATTCCAAATCCACTCTCCAAATTCATTTATCAAGCTTAACCAGAGAGAATCGAACGATGGAAAGAATGAGCACACAACTGGAAACTCAACATACATCACAATTATGCTACAAGAATTTGCCTACAAGTTGTAGGACTTCAGATGCAACAACAATGGCATGGATCTAATGGCTAACATGAGAGATATTTGGATTTGAAGATTACCTAATGGAGTCTCTCCGTTGGAGCTTCAAATGAGCCTGAGCTTGCTTCAAACTATGCAGATTCACTCTATGAAGTTCAAGGAAGAAGAAGGATGCTTCAATTTGGCTTGAACTATGCTAGATCTTGATTCACGATTTCCAATTTCGCTCTTGAATTTCAAAGTTGGCTCTGCTCTTCCTTCCACGAAAATGCAAGAAAACGAGAGCTCCAAAATGATTTTGAACTTTTATATTATGGATTTAGATTGAAATGGAGGCCCAATATGGCTTGGTTGTGTTGAATTATGGAAATGCCCAATTTGGCAAGTAACTTCATGCACACGTGAATTTCATACTATACACACATGAAAATCATTTGAATCTTCAGTTAGGGATGTGAATTGAACATGTGAATTGAAATTGGGCCTTTATTTGATCCAATTGTGGAGATTGGAAGTGAAACTTTTTCTTTAAGCAAGCTTAAAATACACGTGAGTTTCACT
Organism: Lathyrus sativus; assembly: GCA_963859935.3. Lineage (NCBI taxonomy): Eukaryota > Viridiplantae > Streptophyta > Magnoliopsida > Fabales > Fabaceae > Lathyrus > Lathyrus sativus. The sequence continues at coordinate 892,899,279 of OZ012735.1, read as the reverse complement.
TCATGCACCAAAATAAATTTGTGCATTTCACTCATGAGCACAAAGTGAACAAAATTGGATTGGAAAATGGTATGAAAATGACCTCTAACTTGATCAGTTGAATTCACCTTAAAAAAAGTCCATTTTCACCTTGAAATTCTTCACCAATCTCCTTATCCAAGCACAATTCAGGACAATCTTGTGTTCCATAATGAAATTGAGGTCATTTGGAGCAACTTTCATGTTGGAGAAAGTTCCATTTGAAGTGCACAAAGGCATGAAAATGACCTATAATCAAAGTTTCCCAAAATACCCCTGCCTTGCAAGCCTCATAACTTGAGTTCTACAAATATATGAAGGACTTATAGGACGTTTTGGAAAGATAAGACAATGAGGAAAAACTTTCATGTTCATCAAAAGTTGAGAAGAAACATGATTCTAGGTCAAAAGTGCCTTGGAAGTGGGTTGACTTTTGTTGACTAAAAAATATGTTCATCTGAGACCCATAAATTGATGGCATCATAACTTGAGTTCTACAAACCCGATGGATGCGTTCTAGTACTCAAAAGAAAGCTAAAAACATGCCCTACAAGTCTCATGTTTATAAGAAAATGAGATTCAACTTGTATCTTGAGATATGTGGTTTTGAAGTTAGGCACTAAATAGGGAATTTTACACTGACAAACCTCTGAAACCCTAATTTAGTAACTTCTAACACTCTTGATTCTTCTTGATTTGGTATTGAAATAACATCTTAGATGTATCAACACAACTTTCCATGACTCCAATGACTTAAAACCAAGTCTCAATCTCTTTGAAATCCACAGTTGACTTTGCACTCAGCAGATGAAACCCTAGGTGTACAATCCTTGATTGCAACCTCTTGCACATGAAATACCAACTTATGTGAGCTCCAAAATGGCTTTAAAAAATGCCCAATGAGCTCTCCAATCATCTCCTATACATATCCATGAACTTGTGATCCTTTGATGATCCTCAAATGACCTCCAAGATAGGAGATGAGCAATACATACCAACCTACTCTCTCAATGAGCTTTGACTGCCTCTTGGTGACCATAATCACTTGATGACTTAATTAAACACTCTGGCCTGGACTTGGAACCCTTGATACTCTTCTCTTGATACACACCTTCCTTGATCCCCTGTTAAGCACAACATTATGTTAGAACACAGATTGGTTCTTAATATATCTCTAGGTTTTGATGATAACATTAATGAAATTTTGTATGAAGTAAATATATACTCTAATAGTATAAAGTGTTTTTGTTTCAGATATTAAAATTAATATTCCTCTGGAAGCAAAAACTCCTCTGAAAGTTAAGAATCAGAAGACTTTGAACGCTGCCTGAAAGAGACTCTGAGCGAAGCATCAAGAGACTCTGAGCGAAGCTGCAGAAGACTCTGAGCGAAGCTGCAGAAAATTCTGAGCGAAGCTGCAGAAGACTCTGAGCAAAAGAGCATACGTAAAGAATCAGAAGACTCTGGAAGTACTTAATGATGCAAGTACAGAAGCTCTGATATTCAAGTCTCCTCTGATAAAGATTATTCACAATAAAAGCACTTGGCTGCAAATACTCTAGATAGAGTAACTCTGATCTGAAGAACAAGGAACATCATCAGAAGATCTGATGCAAGACTGTTCCATATTTGTTGAAGAAGATGTTGTTGAAATAAAGATCCGTTGGCATATTCCTTGTCCTTATCTGAACGACACTTTCCTCATTCGTGCATGACACAAGAATTCAGACAAAAAGGATTTGTCTGAAGATTCCTCTTCTGAGAAAGAAAAGTCAAAGAAAACAGAATGTCAGTTGTACACCCTTTAAGAAATGAAAGTGAAATTCTATTTAAACAAGACTTCTACATCATTTCTAAAAACGACAAATTGACAAATTAATGAACAATCAAAGAACAATATCCAAAAATATCTCAACTTCATTCTAAGATTTAATTCATTCTTCATTTGTGTAAAATCACAGTTGTGATATAGCTTTTTAGAAGCAACTCTTAAACACACATTGTATTTTACTTGTTTGTAAAAGATTCCTTAAGAGACCAAGTTGTGGTCAGATTTCTTGAGAAGACTAAGACTGTTTTTCTTAGTGGTTAACACTATAATCGGTTTGATTTAGTGGATTAAGTCCTTGTTGAGAAAGGCAAATCACCTTGATAGGGTGGACTGGAGTAGTTTGAGTTCAAACGAATCAGGATAAAAATACCTTGTTATTTTTACTATTGTCATAGTTGTTATTTGAATCCCTTATTCAACCCCCCCTTCTAAGTGTTTTTCCTACCTTCATGTTATGCATATGCAAATGCTAAAGAAATGAAATGAAACACAATCCAAGTAAAGAAAAAGGTTGGGCAAATGTGGGGTACAACATCGATCACATAACTGTGAGTTGGGCTAACCAATCCCCTACTTCTGACCATGGAAATAGTCAAGGTTGGGGCGAATGGCAAAATACCGGTTGGACGTCATTACGTGAAAATTATTAGCCTCCACAATATTCAGAGTATTAGGAAACTACGTAGTGGGATCATGAGGAGTCTTCACATTGGGGCTATGAGGAGCCTCCACAGTGGGGCTATAACGAGCAAACACACTTCACGATCCCTCTGCTACAGTATTCTGCCGAACTCCTCGAGATGATAAGGAATATACAATTAGAACAACGTGCTTTCATGATTGATCAAGATGCACGTCTGTCACAACTTCAGACTCAATTTGAGACGCAGGTTGAGAACTTCAACACATTCTCCTCTAATATCAATCAAAGGTTCGATGCTCTGGTTGAATCATCTGAAAGTTAGCACCAAGTCATTACAAATAGCCTCAACACCTTGAACCGTGTCGTTTTGGAGTTTACTGACATGGTCGAGACTCACATGCCGCCTCCGTATCCGTATCATGGGAGAGGCCAACACTTCAGGGGGAGGAGACATTGAAGACTATGCACTCTACATCATTGCATTTCATCATTGTGATATTTTGTCATGTTCTTTTGCTTTGTAATAAGTACATTTCTATTATGTTAATGACTTGCATTATGAACCTATATGACATTCCTTGGGTGTATTTTTCTAGCAAAAAATTTGTTATTTGTTTTATCATTCTATGGTGCTATTTATCTATTTGTTTCTTGATCATTAACTTTGTCATGTGTGGATGATTGTTAATGCTTATCCTGTTGTGCATGTTTTGATATGACCATATGTTATTAGTTTATCATTTCTTAACAATAATTTCTTTCTTTTTGATGTTGTCAAAGGGGGAGAAAGTGTCAAGTTGTTTAGTAAAACCAAAGATCAAACATAAAGACATCACACTTAACGCAAATGAGTAAGTGAAAATGAAGGTATCAAGCAAGGGGGAGGATAATCCCGGATATCATACAAATGGGTTGTACGTGTTTTTCCATCATCAAAAAGGGGGAGTATGTGAGGGCAAAGCCTCAGATACTTAAATATGTGTTTCGATGATGTCAAAACCGAGCCGCATGGAAGAATAATCATTTGGCGTTATCACCATAATACATAAGCATATCCTATTTCTCATGTTTCATTTGCTTGCACAAAATATCTCTAGTACTGCACTTAGTGTTATTGAAATATACTTCATACGAGTTAAAACTCTTTGGTCGTCATAGGTATCATCTAAGAGTGTCAAAAACATCAAAATTAGGCATTTTCTGAAATTACAGGTCTTTGAGTCGACCACACCTCTGCTCCGGTCGACTCATAGTAAGTGTCTCAAACTTGCATTTTCCTTGGGTTAGGTATGGTCGACCCACCGGTCGACGCATACTGCTAGTATTTGTGTCTGTCTAAAAATGTAGGCTTTGTATCGATGTATAGCCTTGTTCCGGTCGACACATAGCTACTTGTTTTGCATAATCTGTTGTCTCGGGTTAGCTCAGGTCGACCCTGCACTCTGCATGGGTCGAGCGCTCGTTGTTTGCTACATAATTTCTGATTTGTCTATTATTTTTGAAAGTTGGTTTTATCAGTTATAATTGTTTTGTCTGGTATAAATAGTCAGTTGCTCTATTCATTTCATATCAAGTGAATCAATTACAAAAACAAGAAAAGTGGAATAGGTGTCAATTCAAGTTCTCATCATCTTCATCTTCTACATTTCATATCACAACAATCACACACAATAATCTTTGTTGTGCATTATGGATTGTCTAAGGTGATAATGTTTGAAGCTGTGATTGGGTAATCTGGTTCGGGTTGAGGAATTGGCAGGTTTTTCTTGAATAAAACCTCTAGGGTTTTGTCCTCCAAGGTTCTCTGCATTTGGGATTTTTTGGACGAATCTTCTCAACATATATTCGGCTGAGTGAAGGTGATCGAGGAGCGGTGGGTTCCATTGATCTAATAGCGGTAATCGGCGAATTGTGAAGGAGAAGTTCGGGTTTGACACGCAAGTGTTTGAGATCAGTCGGGCTGGGGTTTGAAGACGAAAAGTTGTTCAAACATAGAGTTGTAATCGGAGGTTCATACACAAGTTGTCGAAGGACTTGATTCGACTCAAATCAAGGGACAAGAGGAGATAGCTTCTACAACAACAAAGGAGTTCGTTTGTTTGATTGTTATTTCATTCTTGTATATATGATTCTACAACAGGTTAAATTTATATTATAAGAGCTCAATCATATTGTTAGAATTGAGGACAGACGTACCCCGAAGCGAGGACGGCGGGGGAACTGCCTCAACAAATCCTTGTGCCTTTTACCTTACGCTTTTACATTTGCTTAATATTTGTGTGATTTTAGTACAAGCAATTATATCAAATTTAGGACTGTTTTGAGTAAGTGCTTGACTGTTTTTTACTCTAGTTCAATCGTTGATTGTACAAGGAAATTAGAGTAAATTACTCAAAGATGAACTCACTTGTAGTGCTCTGCACTCCAAGTGTTTGATAAATTGCCTGAACGAATATCCTTGTGTGTTGTCCATTTATTTTGTTGGCATTGGAACTAGCCATACCAAGTAGTGATCTAAATCAGGTTGATAGTGTGACTAGCGTAGTGATTCGCATTACTCGTTATCCGAATTCCATCGGCTAAAACGCATATCCGGTTTTCTAGTAACCGTTCGTTATAGACGGTAATTTTTCCACGGCCGCTTCCGCAAATCAAACAAATTTTTTAAAACCATTTTATTGGTAGCGCCGACTCATTTTTTAAATAAGGGATCTATTCAACTCCCTTTATAGATTATAGCACAATTAGAATTTTGTGGCATAGTTATAACTGAAGAAGAAAATTTGGAAAAAAATTTCAACTTTTCATACATCCCAAGTTTTGTTGCAACAATATATATAATGAGGGAGTTTTCTGAGTATTTTGATTTAGTTGCTGCCCTTCTAGTAGCAGAACAAAATAATGAGCTCTTTGTCAAAAACCACCAGTCATGTTCCACATGAACAATATCATATACTGAGATAAATTCCACATTTAATCAAAGGCGTGGTGGCTATAATCATAATAAAAAATGTGGAGGTTATGTTCGTTTTGAGGGTCCTAATCGAGGCGGATATCACGGTCGAAACCACTTTCATGGTCAAGGTCATGGACGAAGTTATATGAATAATTATAGATTTCCCAGATATGACCAAACTAACATGTATCGTCAAGGCAGGGGTACTTATATTCAAGAGGGTCCCTTGAGAAATCATGATGATTTATGCTATAGATGCGGAAAGAAAGGTCATTGGTCTAAAACGTGTAGAACACTAGAGCATTTGTGTAAAAGAAACAAGAGGTCTATATAGGGAAAGGGGAAGGAAGTAAATTAAAATAAAATTGAACCCGAAAATGATACTACATTGTTACACCTTAATTTTGACCCTGATTCGCCAGACCATACATATCGTTGTATTTTTATCATTTGTGCATCATATTCATCATTCAGGTCATCTAACCATTATGCATACGAAATGTGTGTCTTTTTTGCTTTCATTCTTTCTTGTCACATAAGCTCATGTCTTACAATATTGATTCAAAGATCAGGCAAGGTTATCAAGTCAAGTACGTGTGCAGTCTTGGTTGAAATTCAGTGGAAGTTTGACCTAATCTTGGTCAAACAAATGACCGGGTCAATATCAAGTTATCAGGTTATGGCAAAGATTTTGGATCATGCATGTGGTTCTCAGCAAGTCATTGTTTCATCAGTGTGCACTCAAGGCAAAAATTTGGGTTTCTTAGCCTTTGTGTTTAAGATGAGCAAGTGTCGTTCATTTGATTTTCATTTGAGGCTAGCAGGCTCAATGTATGTGCAGTACACTTTCAGGCCAAGTGTGTGTGTGGTGTGATAATCATCAGGGCTAGTTGATTTTTAATTAAGGTATTGGTGCAGTGGTAACACAGTTCATATCTCGAGTTATCTGCGTCAGTGGCTACTTTGAAGACATGTGTAGATTGAATTCGAGCATTTGTCTGTGAGGGTCTATATTAGGATTTTTTTTGTGCGAAGATTCAAGTCAAGTTGTAGAGCCCTCAAAAGTCAAGATATTTGGTCTTACTTTAAGTCCTAATGATGTAGTTCATGCTCTTGTCATGGGAGAATTACAGTTTGTTATTTAATTCAAGACCATTTCAGTATGGAATCAGATTGTGTTGTTATTTCTCATGATTTATTTCAAAGTTTCAAGACATTATTGGTATGATTTTAATGAAGGGTTCAGGATGATGAAAACTGGTTTCGAGAATGATTTATTGATTCAAGTCAAGAGTTTTGCTTATTTAAGATTTGTTTCTAGTGGTTCATCAGTAGTCATTTATCAAGATTTCAATTCATTTTCATATTGATTTTTAGGGAGAATTCAGAAATGGTTAAGAATGGTTTCAAGTTGTTTTTCATTGAGATAATTCAAAGAATTCTGGACGATTCATCAAAGTTGAAACATTTCATTAGTGAGAAAATAGTATCAAGTTCAAGTTATCTAATGAAATCAAGTTTCTAATTCCAAGTTCAAGTTCATAATCACAAATTCAAAATTCGAATTCAGTTCCACTTTAAATTTCAATCCAATTCAAGTTTTAATTTCAATTTCATCCAATTCGTTTCCATTTCAATTTTCAATTCTATCTCATTAATCACCCATTCAATTGTCAAATTCAAATTCTAAATTCATGTCAAAAAGTTTCAAGTTCCACAAGCCATTTCTTTTAATCTTCAAGTTTCAATTTCCATTCAAGTTTGTAATTTCATTCAAAATTTCAAGTGTCATTTCTATTTCAATTCATATTCAAGTTCCAAATCTCTTTTTCAATTCCATTCTACTTCATTTCCAAAATTCAACTTCCAATTCTACTTCACTTCCAACATTCAATTTCCATTTCAAATTCAAGAATTAAAGTTTCAATTCAAGCCCATTTCAATTTCTATTTTCATCCTAGTTAATGCCAAGTTTCATGTCCAAATTTCAAAATCCATGTCATTTCTCAAGTCTTTTGTTCAAGTTTCAACCTCATTTCAATTCAAACAAAATTCAAGTGTCAATACAATTTCAATTTTAATCAAAATTCAAGTTCAATTTCAAAGTTAAAGTTTCAATTCTATTCTTATTCAATTCATTTCAAATTCGAGCCATTCAAGTCTCTTATTCAAGATTCAAGTTACAATATCTTTCTAAGTCTCATTCAAATCCATAATTTATTTTCAAATTTCATTTAAGTCAAGGCTAGCAACTATGACTCAAACTCTCCATTTTAATTCAACTCAAGTCTTACATTTGATGCAAAATTAAAATTGCAAGTAAAATTTGTTTTCAAAGAACATTACAAAATATAGTGGATACAAGATGTATAATTCATAATGGTTTCAAGTATAACTCAAGTCTCACCATGCTCGCAACCTTTCCTTCAACCACAAAACACCATCGTCACCTTCCCACTGAAAAAAATACTGGATCCGCAACAACCCAAAAATTCTCCACCATGTTTTCTACTTCATTCGCCTTCCTCCATTTTCACACGGTGACGCAACAACAACGTAATCATAGCCATAAGTCTCTCTGCACCTCATACGATCTTTCGCCGAAAAGCCGTCGTGCAAGAACTTGGTATTGTTTTTGATAGCATCAAACAATCATCTGCTCATCACCGACCTCACTAAATTTTTCTGCAAAGACACACAATAAACACCCTATGAACAACTTCAACTCACAAAAAAAAACGCGAATCCCCAATACCTCTCTCTTGATGAACATCACCATCAACATCTCACAAAATCCTCAACCATAAACAGTATTGTTCATTCGTGTTTCGACACCCTTCCCCGCCGGAAAGTCCGTCGTCAGAGAACAAGCACCGTGAAAAAAGAGCAGAAAGAGAAAAACAAAAAAGATTGAAGAAGATTCGCGGATGAGGGAAGTAGAGACGAGATTTTGAGAGAGTGAGATTGACGGAGACGCACGTGATTGAGAATAAAGGGAAAGTTTGGAATGAACCTGGGTTTTCCTTTGGGTATTTGGGCTTTGCAAGCCCCGTCTGAATTTGATTATTATTCCTCGCTACCACTGCTTTCAGTTTTCACCTCCCCTGTGTGGATTGACTTAAGGTTAACTTTGATTAGGTTTTAATTACTTAGGTTTTCTAAATTTTTGTTATTTAATTACTATTATTTCTACTAATTGTTTTATTTTATATATTATAAAAGATTTCAAAATATTTTATTTTTTTAATTTTGTACATTTTTTATGTTCATTTTCGATTGGAATTTAATGGATTAGGGTCGTATTTTTTAAAATTACTCTCTGATCAATTTAACCTTTTAATTTTGTGAGTTTACAACTTAGGTTATTTCTGTTTGAGCTCGACTTCGATTCTTTCATCGTTTATCTCTTTCTCATTCTTTTGTCATATTACTCCTCTTCTCATTTGTTTCTATTTTTATCGTTTCCATGTTTGGTTTTTGTTGTCTTGATTAATTCACTTTTAATGCCATGAAATTTTCAATGCCTTGATTAACTCTGAAATGGTTTGGTCGTGGTTACCTCTAGTTAATTTCGATGATTGCCTTGTGCTTGTTACTTTGACACGACACAAATTTCTCTTTGTGCTTGGGTCTTGCTTGACTATTCTCTTGATCCTGTTTAGATTAGGACACTTGCACACGTACGGCATCCTCTTGGGCTACCTGACAATGAAACATTTTATTTCTCGCAATCCTGTGTACTTTATATGTACCCCGCTCCCTTTTTAATGTACGTTTGTTACTTGCTTTTCTTCGATTGTGGTTTTGCTTACTAGAAGCCCCTTATGGATTTGCATAACCTAAACCATTTTCAAAATAAATTATCGGTTCATATCGAGTCATCTTTCACACTTTTGTAAGTCGATTGCTTTTTAAGCATCGCCATCAACCTCATGGTCACCATACACAACATTCAAAGCTTACTCCTGGGATTTCTTACAGTGAGACCTATTCGGTCAATTACTTATAGTTGGTTGTTTAGAAGACTAGCCCACTTTGCTAGTGCACACGATTAAAACTCAATTAATTTGCTTTCCTTTACTTGTATGTTATCTTGTATGATGATTCGAATCGAAACCCTAAGATATAAACCATACCCAACTTATAAGTCGAGCGTTTTTGCCTCACCATCGACCTTACCTTATACCATTAGGACCTCTTTACCGTTTAGTTCAAACCATTAACTTTTCTGTCCGCAAATTCAAACCTCAATCAATATCGAGTATTTTATCAAATTCAAATTAATGAACTTGATTATACTTAGACTGTATTTCAATAAAAGATGAAAAGGGAGTTGGAATGGAGTCTTCGATTTCTCTCCTCGATTGTTTAGGCCGGAGGAGCCTTTCTTAAGCTCGAACAATTGTCTTCTTTAAAAGATTTATAATCTGAATAAAAATCAAATCTATTTTCTCAATCACTTAGATGAAAAAGAGAGATAGTCAAGTCTTTGACCCACTCTCCCGATTACTTGGGCCCGATAAGCCTTTCTTAAGCTTCAAGTAATCGCCATCCGATTTAAAATAATTTAACCATCTTCTAACAAAACATTTCTTAAATACAACCTTTTTTTTTTGGAAAAGAGAAAGAGTCAAGTCTTTCACCCACTCTCCTGATTACTTGGGCCCGATGAGCCTTTCTTAAGCTTCAAGTAATCGTCATCAAATTAATAATACACCAATACATTGATTCAACTTCTCACCGCCATACAAATTGTCAAACCTTTTCATAAACATGAGATATGGTGTCTCGAGAACGATGCAAAATATTGCTTCGTCCATAACCTATTTGAGTCGAGATAAGTGGCGTGTTTCCCATGAATGTAGATATATGGAAATCCCTTCAAAGTGATGCAAGTGTCCTCTCCTCACCCGTTTGGGTAAAGCAATATTTTTTGTCGAATGCGACTAAGTATCTTTCAATAAAATCAAACCAACATCTGTAGTTCGAACTATAGACGCTCTGATTTCTCATTTGTCGATGAGAATACGTAGACATAGGATTGTGAGATCCTAGCGAGCAACCTCCTCTCTTTTCTCCCGTAGTTTCATGAACTACGAACACTCTGATTCTTCACTTCTTACAAGTGAACATACGTAGGCACAAGGGCCCTAATCCTTGGCGAGCACCCTAATCTAAAACCACCCATTTTCTCCTTAGAAATATAATCCTCTTACCTTACCTTTTCACTTTATTTCCTTAGAATAAAACAAACAATCTGACCTAACATCTCTCACGAATCGAATCAAGAGGTTCTAGTTGAGTACAACGGACGTGATGGGTGCTAATACCTTCCCCTCGCATAACCGACTCCCAAACCTAGAACTTGGTTGCGATGACCACATTCTTTCCCTAAAGGTTTTATCGATATTTTCCCTACCCTTTTTGGGATAAATAAAGTTTGGTGGTGACTCTGTTTTCTGCGACCATTCACGAAGGAACCGTGCTTTTTTCGAGGTATGACATACACGTCTTGAGGTTGCTGATTTTGTCGAAGGAACAATGGATTAAGGAACTTTTTAAATAATATGTGATAGGCTTATATTAATTTTATATTTGAACTATGTACAAATTAAGCACGTGTATGTTGTTTGGTGTATCCAATATTTGAAATAATAATGTTAAATATGTTGTGTTGGTTTACTCTCTATTTAATCTTATTTCTATTTCAAGAAGGTTAGACATGTTGAAGACATTTGCATTCTAGACAATGGAACGACCCACACAATCCTCAAATGTAAGAAATATTTCACTGAAATAAATCATACTAAAGATGTAATAAATACAATCTCAGGTCCTACATATTTGATTAAAGGAACAAGTAATGTTATGTCATATTACCAAATAGAACAAAGTTTGTCATTAATAATGCTTTATACTCTCCAAAATCAAATAAAAAATTATTAAGTTTTAATGACATATATCGTCAAGGATATGATACTGAAACTGCAACTGAAGGTAATATGAAATATATTAACATTACTACTAATGTTTTGGGAAAAAATAAAACTTTAGAAAAACTACCAAAATTTCCTTCTGGATTACATTATACTTATATACATGTAACTGAATGCAATTTAGTAGTAAAAGATCTCAAAACGATGACTTTATGGCATGATCGTTTAGGTCACCATGGTTCAACCGTGATGCATAAAATAGTTAAAAGTACCCATGAACATCCATTGAAAGGTTTAAAACTTACAAAAGGAGATAAACCATGTGGAGCTTGCTCTCTTGGAAAGCTAATAACAAAGCATTCGCCAGGTAAGATTCAGACAAAATCACCTGCATTTCTTGAAATAATTCAAGGTGATATATGTGGACCTATCCATCCACCGTCAGGATCATTCAAGTACTTTATGGTATTAATTGATGGATATAGTAGATATATGTATGTTTACTGTCAAGTTGTGATATGACATTTGTAAAATTTCTTGCACAAATAATTAAACTAGGGGCTTAATTTGCTGATTAAACTATAAAGAAAATTAGACTTGACAATGCGGGTGAATTTACATCTAAATCATTTAATAATTATTGCATGTCAATTGGAATAACTATTGAACATCTTGTTCCTCATATGCATACCCAAAATGGTTTAACTGAGTCTTTAATCAAACATCTTCAATATATTGTTAGACCATTAATTATGAAAACTAAACTACCAGTTACCGTTTGGGGTCATGCAATTTTACATGTTGTAGCACTTGGCCTTACACCTTATCAACTTATCAAGTGCTAATCATAAACATACACCTTATCAACTTGCAATTGGTAAGGAACCAAATATTTCTCATTTAAAGATATTTGGTTGTGCAGTATATGTCCCAATATCTCCACCACATAGAATAAAGATGGGACCTCAAACGAGATTAGGAATATATGTGGGGTACGAATCACCTTCTATTATTAGATATCTTGAACCTTTAACACGTGATGTTTTTCAAGCAAGATTTGTTGATTGTCATTTTGACGAAACACAATTTTCAACACTAGGGGGAGAAAATAAAAAAAAAATAGAAAATGAGACAACATGATATGTACTCCATTTATTATATTTGGACCCATATAATAAATCATGGGAAGAAAATGTAAAGAAAATTATACACTTACAAGATTTAGCAAATCAATTGTCAGATTCTTTTACTGATTTGAAAAGAGTGACAAAGTCACACATACCAGCTATAAATGTCCCAATTCGGATTGAGATTTCAAATCTAAATGATGTAGCAAGTACATCTAAGGCACACTTGAAGGTGACCGGCCTATGGGATCCAAAGACAAAAATCCCCAAAAACGAAAAGGGATAGAAAAGGTGAATATGGTTGGAAGTGATCTTGAAAAGACACTAGATGATAATAAATCCACAATTGAAAAACATGCTCTCAAAAAAGCACAAGATAATGATAATGAGATCATTGATAATAAAAACAAAAACAATAATGATCTTGAAATTTCAATTAATTATCTTGATACGGGAACTTTGTGGAACCGAAAAGATATAAATATAGATGAAATATTTTCATTCTCCATTGCATGTGAAATTATGAATGAAAATGACGATCCCGAACCAAAAACTATGAATGAATGTCAAAATAGACATGGTTAGAAAAATTAGAAGGATGCAATAGATACTAAATTAAATTCTCTTAAAAATCGAAAAGTATTTGCTCCCATTACGACTATACCAAAAGATGTGAAATCGGTTGGGTATAAGTGGGTCTTTGTAAGAAAACAAAATGAGAAAAATGAGATTGTCAAATACAAGGCTCGTCTTGTTGCACAAGGTTTTTACCAAAGACCAATAATCAATTATGAGATAACTTATTCTCCTGTTATGGATGCCATTACTTTTTGTTATTTAATTGGTTTATCGGTATTTAACAATCTTGATATGTATATTATGGATGTTGTTACTGCTTATTTGTATGTATCACTTGATACTGATATATACATGAAAATCCCAGAAGGATTTAAAATGTCTGAGACATCAAAACCTAGAGAAATATATGCAATTAAGTTACAAAGGTCATTGTATGGATTAAAATAATCAGGGTGCATGTGGTATAATAGGCTAAGTGAATATTTGCTTAAAGAAGGCTGTGAAAATAATCCTATTTGCCCTTGTATTTTTATAAGAACAATAATATCCTGTTTTGCAATAATTGTTGTCTATGTTGATGATTTAAATATCATTGGAACTAATAGAGGACTAAAGAAAGTAAGAGATTACTTAAAGAAAGAATTTGAAATAAAAGATTTGGAAAAAACAAAGTTATGTATTGGTTCTTAAATTGAGTATACTAAAAATGATATATTGGTACATCAATCAAATTATACATAAAGGGTATTGAAAAGGTTTAACATGGACGAAGAAAACCCTTTAAGTACTCCAATGATGGATAAAACACTTAACATTAAAAATGATCCATTTAGACCTAAGAAAGGTAATGAAAAAGATCTTGAATTTGAAGTACCATACCTCAGTGTCATTGGGGCACTCATGTACCTTGCTAACTATACAAGACCTGATATAGTTTTTGCAGTAAATTTATTAGCAACATTCAGTTCATGTCCTACAAAAAGACATTGGAAAGGAATAAAACATATATTTTGATATCTTCGAGGTACATCAGACCTTGGTTTATTTTATTCTAACAATACAAGACCGATTTTACTTGGTTATGCAGATGCCAGATATTTGTTAGATCCACATAATGCTAAATTGCATACTGGATATATATTTACATATGGTAACACTGCAGTATCATGGATATCACAAAAGCAAACACTTGTAGCAACTTCCTCAAATCACGCTGAAGTAATTGCTCTTCATGAAGCAAGCAAAGAATGTAGATGGTTACGATCGGTAACTAGACATATCCAAGGTGCATCTGGTTTGCCCATTGATAATAATCCAATAATTATGTATGAAGACAATGATGCATGTGTTACCCATATGAAAGAAGGTTAAACCAAAAGTGACAGAACCAAGCATATCCCTCCAAATTTCTTCTCATTCACACAAGAACTTGAAAGAAACAAAGAGGTTAATATTAAATATATTTGTTCATATGATAATATGCAAATCTCTTCATAAAGGCACTTCCTACATCAATTTTCAAGAAGCATGTACAAAATATTGGAACGCGTCAACTTCGACATCTTTAAAGAAGAACTATATGTATTCTGTTGAGGGGGGCATCATGTTGTACTCTTTTTCCTTATTAAGGTTTTTATTCCAATGAATTTTTTCTAATAAAATTTTTAATAAGGCAGTATATATTCCCATAAGTTTCTCCTTAATAAGACCTCGATGGAGTATTGTAATAGATATTTCAAAAGGGAAGTGTTATATTATTATTATTATTATATTATTATTTAGAAATATCTATCTAAATAATAATGATAAATTATCATATATACATAATTTGTCAAAGATAAAATAGTAAGTCTAATTATTACATTAGTGTAATAGTTGCATTTCTAGTAGTATAAATACTACCTTTGACTAATGTAAAATTACATCAAAATTTATTTTGAAAACACAAGTAAAATATTGTCCTTTCTTCAATCTTACCATCTAAGTTTAACAGTTACAACTAATTTAATAACTTATATTAATTCATAAATATTAACAAATATTTAAAATTGAATTTTTTCAACAAGTAGTAATATATAGAATAAAAATAATATAAAAATAAGACAAAATAAGTTTGAGAAAATGAAGAGAAAAAAAAAGATGGCTGACATTGAGAGAGTGGGGCGGAGCATTTATGACTCCAAGTTTTGAAAACTTAAAAGAAAACAAAATTAAATAATTAATAATCAAATCCAATTTGACTTTTTCAAACCAGAATTAAAAGGAAATAAATGGAACAACTTCATCACTTTTCTCTCTCTCATGACTCTCGCTTTAATGCGTTTGAAAAAAAAGGTTCTACGCAGATCCAAACTTTTCATCAATCTCTCGACGACTTTTAAAATGATTTCGCCATCTCCACGAAGAACAAAAGTGAACGAGCAATGGAGTATATATATATATATATATATATATATATATATATATATATATATATATATATATATATATATATATATATATATATATATATATATATATATATATATATATATATATATAATATATTTTTAATAGAATGTTAGCCTAAGTAATTAATTCTCCATATGAATATTAAAAAAAAGTTTCACTCTCAATTGAAAAAATTATTATTTTTAATATAAATTAATAACTTATGTTTAGGTAATACGTAGTAATAACATTAAAAAATTAAGGGTGTGTTTGATTCGGGATAGATGGAGGAGAGGGAAATTTTTTAATTAAATATGTTTGGTTCAAATTTTAGGAGGGGAGGAGAGGAGAGCAAAATCCCTCAAAAATACACTTTATTTTATTAAGTTATTTTATAAATTTTGTTTTTTCATTTTATTAAATATTTTGAACCATTAATATTTAGTAATAAGTTATTTTATATATTTGTTTTGTTATATGATTCATCACAATTTAAACGATATTATTGACATATAGTTTAATTTATGTTGGAAAGTTATAAGTCGAATCAATTGTACTCAATTTTTTAACTTTATGTGACAAATAAATATTTTTTTAATCACTCAATATTAGAAATTTTATTACCAACAAAAATACGCACGAATTTTTCACATTTTAATATCATATGACTTATATAAGATCATAAGAATAAAAATGTAAATTATTAATAAAACTCCTCCCCTCCCCTTCTGAACCAAACACATTTTTAATTAAAATCTCTCTCATCCCCTCCCCTCCTCTCTTTTGAACCAAACACTTATTTGATTAAAAAATTCTTTCACCTCCCCTCCCCTCCCCTTCATTAAAATCCCTCCTCTCCCCTCCCCCTCATTTGAACCAAACAGACCCTAAAAGAATATAGTTATAAAATATAAAATTTCGACTGAATTTTAGAATTAAAATTTAAAAAAACTAATTAAAATGATTTAATTCCAATCTATTCTTATTTTATGTCTATTCAATAACATCCAATTTATTAAAAAAAAATTAATTATTTAAATTTTATATACTTGATTACTTTAAAAAAATTATGAAGAAAAAAATTTATAAAAATATTAGATAAAAAGCTTATATTTTTATGATTGTTTAATATAAATTAATAATTTATGTTTAGGTAATACTTATTGATCTTACCTGATCAGAAAGAAATCAGTAGTCTGCCACGCGTCGTGAGCTCTTGTGTTCGTCGGTACTAATGAGGAGGATGGAGTGTACCTGCAATGTACTTTGATGCCTAAATGAGTAACAGAGTTTTAGAAAAGCAAGTATAGAGAGATTAGGTGTGTAGAACAAAATATTTGACCCTCTAGTGAAAGAGGATATTTATAATGTGCCTCAAGCGTAAGGCCAACGATTACTTGGCATTGAGCTGGATTACAAAGGCTAAATAGAGTAACTGTCAGGGCTTACATGGCGTAGGGAAGACTAGCACGTGGTCTTCGTCCTGAATCATCTACCGCGTGATCTTCGGAAGGTGGGTTGATCAGCTCTTTCGAAAGTGGGTAGTTGTCAGATGACGTGTCCTTGCCTGGGGAACACGTGGAAAACGTGTAAGCTCTCCCTGCGCTAAGCAGTGGTCTCCCCGACGGTAGAGTCAAGTGTGCCTGACCTAGGGAGGATTGGGTCTCGTTAGGCCTTCCCAGACTATAATGGGTTGGGTCTGCCCGACTGTGGGGCAGGTCTTGGCCCAGTCCAGAACAGGAGCTCCCAAGTCGTTGCTCCTAAGTGGAGGAGTAATGACTTAAGCGCCAGTACCAAAGTCGAGGATTTTGTGGTATGTCGAGTTCCTCTATCTCGGGGGAGTTGTGCTCGCATACCGTGGCCATGAGCCGCTCTTCATGTTGACGATGAGGTACGCAGGCCCGCATACTTGGGAGACGTCGGAGGGAACGACCGCAGACGTTTCTGGCACAAGAGGGATTTGAATGGGCACATGAGGTGTCCGGTGATGCCACATGTCAAGGCAATTAATGCCCTATGGAGGCTAGGAGTAGGGGGTACTCAAGTTCCTAGGGGCGCCTCGAGTCCCGTGCTAGGTTTATAAATAAGGGTCGAGTCCGAGTCATTCGCACGCTTCCCTTCCTTCGCTCAAGAGGTCTCTCTTCTCCCTTCGTGTTTCCTCTTCTTTGCCTCTGTTCGTTCACCACCGTCGCCGTCGCGTCTCCCAGGAACCACCGTACCAAGTAAGTTTTTGGCTATTTTCTTCTAGTTTCTTGCATTTTTCTGGTGGTTTCTCATGTGGATTGATGAAGCTCATGGGGAAACCATGAAGTTTTCGACGAATACGCCGACCTTCTTTAAATGTATGGCATTTCTGATGAAGGCCCCAGGGACCGGTGATGAGTTCCCCAAGGACATAAGATGGATTCCTCGAGGACCTGATGAAGGTCTCGAGGATTTGAGATGAGGATCCCGATGGCTTTGGATGAAGGTCTCGAGGTCCTGATGAAGGTCCCGAGGACCTGGGATGAGGTTCAACCAATCTTATAATTCCACGATACCACTACATTAATTAATCAATATCTATACACCATATTTATATATCCTTTTTACATTTACTACTCTCACAACAAAAGCTTTAATTTTTAAGGCTCTGATAACTTGTTCCATAGGCTATCAATCATCCTTCTAATATTCCTCGTGACTATATTACTCAATAATAATAAAAGATTTGATAGAACCAGCAATACATCTAGTCTAATAATAAATAAGATGAGGTGTATGACTAATAAATTTCCTTGGTATTAGTAGGATGCATAAAAACATTATATTTATGGTAAAATGAGCATAAAAGAACCACATCTTACAATGGTATCCTTTAGTAACACCTGAAATAAGAGTATATATATGA
This sequence comes from Lathyrus sativus, assembly GCA_963859935.3. Taxonomy (NCBI): domain Eukaryota; kingdom Viridiplantae; phylum Streptophyta; class Magnoliopsida; order Fabales; family Fabaceae; genus Lathyrus; species Lathyrus sativus. The sequence continues at coordinate 892,880,869 of OZ012735.1, read as the reverse complement.
CAAAGAGCATTACCAATAGCAGTGGATGTTTTTCGAGATCCAAACAAAGCTTAAACATTCAACTTTTTCTTTCCATTTTCTTTGGTGGGGCATAGAAAATCGAGATTCAAATGCTTGAAAGAACAAATCTATTTACCACGTGGACCTTCAACCTCGATGAGTTTAGTGTACAACTTGATGTTCACCCCCTTTCAGGATGTCTATTATTTCAGATGATAGAAAGGTTTTCATCTTGTTCTCTCTTGCTTTCGGCTACACACCATCAAAATTTTGTGAGGTTTTGGGGTTTTGGAACCCTAAATTAAAATAGGGGTTTTACATGAGAGTGAAAGGATAGTTATTGGTCCCTTCAGATTGTTTTTATTTATTTAAGAAACAGAGGAATCACTAGTCGAATTTGAGAGAAAACAATGGAAATCGCTAAAGGCAAAGGGTTTGAGAGAACACATTGTTAAAGGTGAAAAGTTTTAGAGGGAGAGCATCGTGTCGAAGGATTTCAAGTCTTTTCTTTTTTTGTTACTATAGAATAGTTAAATACTTTTAGTTTAAAAAATAATTTAAGAAAAATAAGTAAAAATAAGATAATTTGACTAAAAAAATAATTAAAAAAAAAGGAAAAGTAAAATGGTGAGTTAAATTGGTGGGAAAAGAAGAAGAAAAATTGATTAATTGATTTGTTATCAAAATTGTCACTACTTTAAATAGAATAAAATCATCCAGGATGTTAAAAAGTCGTGACACTTAGTCATAACTGTAGTACGAAGTGTCGTAATTTACTAGTTATGACAGTTGTATGTACAATTGTCATAATCTAAGTGTCGCAAATCAACAAAATTCTTGTAGTGAATATGGCATTGATTTGAAGTCTAATAACATGGTATTATCCAATTATGAATAGGAACCAATTATGAAGATTGTAGGCACTTGGGTGTTATCCAAGAGGATGTGGTTATAGGAACCACAACTTGACCTACTTTGTTTGTTGCAATTCCAGCTAAAGAGAATTACAATTTGTTGTTGGGTTGGGAATAAATTCATGGATTTGGGTGTGTCTCATCCTCCATGCACTAAAGAATTATGATATCGAAGCTGGATGGGATTGTAGAGCACGTAGAATTTGATCAAAGCTATTTTTCATGCATAAGTGAACCATGTTGACAAGAGGAATTTTGATTAACAATTAGCGAACATTTCGCCATGTGCACTGGCAGGAATTGGCTTCAATTTTAAAGGAGTCGATGTATACTACTCCATAAAGTTACACCCTTTGCATAACTTTACTTGGGAGTATGCGTTTACTAAGAAATTTGGTAAACAAAACAAGTTTATATTAATACTTAAGGGATTAAACTCGAAAATATCATGGAGCCTATTTGTGTGAATTTAAACCTTTGAAAACCATATTGACTGGAATTGAAGTGCAATGTTTGAAAATACAATGTGAAATTTGACAAGATTTGGAATGCAAAAGAGATTGAAAATTAAAGATAACTGAAATCAAAATGCAACTGAAGTTAAAAAGACAGGAATTGAACTGTATATGAATGCAGGAAAAACTTGAATGTAAAAGTGCTTGAAATTTATAAATATGAAATGTATACGTACATTTCTCACTCGTTTATAAAATACGTAAATACTTTGAGTATATAAAAATTTATAATTGTGGACCCTTAAAATGTAAACAAGAGTCTCTTTATATACTAGTCTGAAATAACTACCTATAACGGTCAACTAAACCTATCACGACACATTTCACTCTCATGCAGCCGCTATCTTCGACGAGACTCCACGTGTCTCCAAATAACTGCTTGCTCAAATCCAATTCCCGCTCTTTCAATTAGGCAACTAACCAACTAGAATACTTAAAATTTTCACTAAGTCCACAGACTCTAACAACACTCTTCGACCTTCAGCTACTTCGACCAGCATCACCACACATATAACTTTCGACATGCTCAAATCCTCAAATCAAATGAACTCAGTTCTGATTTACCAACTCTGATCTCAGCCTTCAATGTGACATATTTATATATAAAAAATGGTTTGGATCAGACGATGAAGATGTCTGAGTCAAGCACATTAGCTCAGATTTTGGTCTACATGGTTGAAAACAAATTAATAACGGCCTTAGATGCCAAATATCAAGAAATGATGGTTGTCAAAGCCACTGAGTTTGAAGTTAATGATGAAGTTAGATATAATGGCCAAGAAACATCTCTAGAAAGTTGTTGGCTCGACTATATATATGATGATAAGCCTTTGGGGTTTGAGAAATACCTACTTACTTTGACCAAAAGGATGCGGGTTCAAGATCCTTTGGAAGAAATAGATCTGGGAGACAGGTTGACTAAAAGGCTAACTTATATAAGTGCCAAACTCGACCTAGCCCTAAAAAAAAGAGTGATCGAGATGCTGAAGCAGTTCAAGGAATGCTTCACATGGGATTACCATGAGACGTCGGGTCTTAGCCAGGATTTGGTAGAGTTGAAGTTGTCAATCAAGACTAGAAAGAGGCCTGTAAAGCATACCCCAAGAAGATTTACGCCAGAGGTCATGTCAAAAATCAAGGCAGAAATCGAAAGACCAATGTAAAATAGGTTCATAAGACATGCAAGGTACGTCAATTGGTTAGCTAACATTGTTCAAGTAATTAAAAAGAATGGTACTCTTAAGGTTTGTGTTGACTTTAGAGACTTAAATGCAACCACTCCAAAAGATGAATACCCAATGTCAATGGCGAAAATGTTAGTTGACTTGGCGAATAGTTTTGAGTATTTAAGTCTTTTAGATGGTTATTTAGGATATAACCAAATTTTTATTGCAAGGGAGGACATAATAAGACGGATTTTCGATGTCTTGGAGCCTTGGGCACATACGAGTGGATAGTGATGCCTTTTGGACTAAAAAATGTTGGCGCAACCTATCAAAGGGTAATGAATTATGTGTTCCATGATTTCATTGAGACATTTATGCAAGTTTACATAGATGTCATAGTCATCAAATCCTCATCAAAAAATGGCCATTTATGTCACCTTCGACAATCCTTTGAAAGGATAAGGAAATATGGATTGAAGATGAATCGATTAAAGTGTGCTTATTATGTCAGTTCATGATATTTATTGGGTTTCATGGTTCATAATAAGTGTATCGAGATAAATCAGAACAAAACAAAGGCTATAATTAATACAGAGCCTCCGATAACGAAGAAGTAACTCCAACTTTTACTTGGAAAAATACACTTCTTGTGAAGGTTTATTTAAAATTTAAGAGGCAAGGCAAAGGTATTTTCACTGTTGCTACATTTAAAGAAGGAGGAAGGTTTTAAATGGGAGTCAGAACATCAAATTTCATTTGATGATATCAAACAATATCTATCAAAGCCTCGTGTGTTATATTACCTTCTATGAGAAATAAGAGCATGTGATTATATATTTCTGCATCAGATTCGACAATAGGCAGTATGTTAGCTCAAGAATATGATAATGGCGTTGAAAGAGCCTTATATTATCTGAGTTGATTGTTAATTGATGCCAAAACTATGTATAACTTGGTAGAAAAGTTGTGTCTATCATTATATTTTTCTTGTATGAAGTTGAAATACTGTATTAAATCAATGAATGTGTTTGTTTACTTACACTTTGATATTATTAAACATAAGTTGTCAAAACCCATTTTACTTAGTAGAATAGGGAAGTGGGCTCTTACCATAATAGAATATTCTTTGACATATGCATCGTTAAGAGCTATGAAGGTCCAAATTGTTGCAGATTTCATAGTGGATCATGCAATAACGGAAGTATCACAAAATTATGTCAAGCAATCGACATGGAAGTTACACTTCGATAGTTCTAGTCACGCCAAAGAAATCGGTGTTGGGATTCTAATTATCTCCTCTAACATAATTCCAACCAAGTACGATTTTAAAATTAGTGTTTGTTGCTCCAATAATGAGGCTAAATATGAAGCCTTAATTACTGGCATTTCCATCTTGTTAGACCTGGGGGTAACAAGAGTCGAGATTAAAGAGGGATTCAGAACTAGTGGTAAGGTAATTGATAAAAGAATACAAATGCATTAACGATAATTTAGTAATGTACATTGTCAAAGCAAACTCAATTTTGAGGAAATTTGACATGGCTGACATTAAACATGTGCCACAAATTAAGAATCAATAGGCCAACGATTTGGCCCAAATTGGCTTAGGGTATCGAGTATCTAAAGAAAAATTGGTATAAGTGATTAAGGTCAAAGGAAAATTGATCTCAGACAATGTACTGGCTCCATAATTGTCAAAGACAAAACTGGTGGAAGTAGAAGAATTGAGATACTTAAATCCCAATTTGTTTGAAACTTTCGCCATTGATAATTTTCCAAACGATGATTGAGGGAAAGAAACCATAGAGTTTTTGAAGGATCCAACATGAACAACAGATCAAAATATCAGGTATAAGGCGTAAGTTACATAATCATTAGCGATGAGTTGTTCAAAAAGACTCTTGAGGGAGTTTTACTTAAGTGTCTTAGCGAAAGCGAAGCCTACCTGGAGACAAGAGGTATATTGTCCCATCATGTAGAAAGATTGCATAGAATTCGGCAAAGGGTGCAAAGAATGTCAAAAGCACACATGGATTTAGCATGTCTCGGCCAACAAGCTACATGAAATAATGAAACCTTGGCCATTTAGAGGTTGGGCCTTAGATTTGATAGGCGAGATTAGATCGACATCATCTAAGTCTCAAAAATACATTTTGGTAGACATCGACTATTTTACCAAGTGGGTTGAAGCAGTACCTTTTGTAAATGTCGACTAAGACGTTTTAATTAAATTTATCCAAAGTTACATAATCTTTAGGTTTAGGATCCCTGAGACTATAACCATAAATCAAGAATTGGTGTTTACTGGACGAAAAATGGTTGAGTTCACCTAAGGATCATAAATCAATCTGTTAACTTTTACCTCTTATTATGCTCAATCAAATTGTTAAGTTGAGGCTAGAAACAAGTTCATAATTAGCCCAATTAAAAAACGTCAGCCAAAGGCCAAAGAATTGGCATAAGACACTAGACCAATCACTATGGGCTTGTCGAACATCAACTGAAAAGGCAAATAATGTTATGCCTTTCTGATTAACTTTTGGGCATGATGCAATGTTGCCTGAATAAATACACTTGCATTCAGTGAGAATTAAAAGGCAATGAGAAATCCATGCAGATCATTATTGGAGCATAATGATGGACGAGTTGGTCGACCCAGACGAAGAAAGGTCAATCGCGTTAGACATTCTGATTAGACAAAAAGAGTACGTAGCCAAAGCTAGTAATAAGAAGGTCAAATCAAAAGTCTCTTTGGTCGGAGATTACACGTGGAAGGTAATATTATATGGATCGAAGAGATAAAGCCTTAGGGAAATAATCTCCTAATTGGGAGGTGTCATTTAAAATTAATCATGTGTTTTCAAATAATACCTATGAAATTGAGGAGTTAAGTTCTGACGGTCGGGTATTACAAGTAAATGGAAAATATTTGAAAAAGTAGAAACATGTGTTATGGAAATGAAAATATCAACATAATGCGCTAAAAAGGGATGACCAACCAGTATATTAATTATGCCAAAAGTACGATAGACCTTACAAAATTAGAAGTTCTTTATAAAATACAAGAAAGTAAATAAAATGATATCAGCCATAAGATTTCAACTTGTTCCTCGACTCCTTAAAGTGTAGCCTTGTGTGCTCAAGTTTCCTATCGACTTGGCAGTCGACAGCTTTCAATTTGTCCATTTCCACTTCTAGTAGGCAAGTAATTTTGGTATTTTCCAGACTAGTGCTGACAGCCTCAACAAGCTTTTGGTTGAAAAAATCTAAGTCAGAAGCATTTAACTCTGTTTTCTCTTCCTCTATTGCCTCACTCTTCGTTGGTAACCAATTTATTTGCTGGGTCCAAGTCAAGATATCAGCTTCCAGAGTTATAATTTTTTTTTGCTTCAGCCTTTTGCTTCTAACTCAATGACTTGGAGTTAAGGCTTATAAACCAGGCTTTGGTGTTCGTGCAGAATATCGATACTTAGCTCGAAACAGTTGGTAGATTCTTGCTTTTTCCTGACAACTTGGACGACCTGCTCAAGAAGAGGTTCAAAATCCAAGATAACATCAGCAATCAAGCTTGATACTTCTGGTTTTCTCAACTTTAAAATCCTCAATTGGATCTCAAACAAGGTAATATGATCATCTTTGATTTTCTGGAGAAGAACTAGGGTAATAAGCTTGGATTTTAACTGCTCAAACAACTCATAATAGTTGTTGGGATGGCAGCCTGGCGAGTTGGGAGATAAATCGGATGAATCCTCTTGCTTATCGACGAGTCTTTTGAAATCCTCAACAAGATTCTCTTGGTTACCATCAGTTGTTGAAGCATTCATGGTTGAAGTAGATTCCTTAGACTGAGACCTTGTAGTAGGGGAAGAATGTGTATGTTCCTGAAATTCGTAATGGCCAGGAGATCTGCAAATGGTTGGACATGGTTGGTGTAACACCCATTTTATTTATTTAGTTATTTTGGTGTTATTTTAATTATTTTATGTGGATGTGCCCTTAGGTGGGGTGTGTTTTAGTATGTGTTGGTAATTATCCTTGATATGTAAGGATTAGTCTGGGTGACGTGGAGTGGAAATGATAATATTATAGTAATAGTAATATGGGTGGTATTATTACTATTATTATTATTAATATTATTATTGGTGGAATATTATTACTATTATTATGAATATTATTATTAGGGGGAGAATAATATTTGTAGTATTATTATTATTGGATTTAAATAATAAAATAAGAAATAAGGGATTAAAGGAAATAGAGAAGTTTTTGGGAAAGAAAGGAGAACACGATAAACTGCCAGAGAAAGGATTTTGGGAGAAGAGAAAGGAAGTTACGATAAACAGTTTTGGAAGAAAAAGTGAGAAGAAGAACAAGGAGGAAGAGAAGGAGGCTAGGGCTATCAATCCTTCAAGATCCTTCCACGATTGAGCAATTAATCAAGGTAAGGGGGGAGAAACTGATTGGGATGGTATATACATGAACTGGGTAGAGGGGATTCCTTAACCCCATAGGTATTCTGATGAATATGTTTGAATTGTTGTTATGATGTTGATTGTCGTTGTCTATAGTGAAATATATGTATATGATGATACATTGATGATTTGTTGTTACCACTGATGAAGGGGTGTTATTGTTGGTGAGTTCCTATATAACCTTTGTGGTTTGGATAATGACCATGAGTAATAGTGAGGTTCTGTATAATCTCGGTGGCTTTCGCAGTGACCATGATATAGGCTCTGGGGTATAATTCCTATAGTAATAATATGAACATGAAATAGGTTCCGGGAGGAAAATTAAGGAGCATATAGGTTCTGAGTAACTCTGAGAGTGCCGGTAAAGTATCTGATGTTGGTGTTAGAGTAAGAATTATAGGTCGATTAGCAAGTATGATATTTATGATTTGTAGTACTGATAGAGTAGGATATAGAAGTGGCAAATTAGGCTTGAATTGGAGCAAGGTAGCAGTTCTGAACAATGGAGATTTTGGGGTATCGCAGCATTCGCTGGGTTTCGCCTGGCGAGTGTTGGCGAAGGTTCGCCTGGCGAATGTTAGCGAGCAGTGGCGAGTAATTCCAAATAAACTCCCAGACCTAAAGGGTAGAAAGTTCGCCTGGCGAGTGTGGCCAGTGAAGCTTCGCGGGGAGGTTCGCCTGGCGAGCCATAGTGAGCATTCGTTGCGGGGTTTCGCCTGGCGAATGAGCCAGCGAACGTGACAGCAGAATGTGGTTTTTGGTATTGTTTGGCCTTGTGCATTAGCTGTGTAGTATCCCTTAGTTCATGTTGAGTGTAGGGATGATGGATGGATAATGTGAGGTGCATAGGTGGTGATCAGAAGTGAATTCTGTATCGTTTGAATTAAGTGGATGATTGGTGGAAGTGTGTATGATATATAGTATCGTGAGGTGATCATTATGATCGTGCATACCCGATTGTTGGGGTATGAGTATACCTGCTGTTGGAGAGTGAACCTTCTTAATATGTGGACTAATGATATAGTTGATTGGTGTATGCATGTGATGAATAGATACTTGGTGCTAATAGGTGAGTTACATAATATTGAATGTAAATAAAATGATTAGATTGATGTGGGAGATGTGCGAGGCACGGTGAGTTGATCAGGAGGACCGTATAGACTTAACTTCGTTAATACAAATGAGTGGTGTGTAATAGATATATGAGGTAAGATGGTGTGGTCAGTAGGATCGTGTATACTAAGATGAATTAACATAATGGACTAGCGTTGGATGGTGGAATCTTATAGTGATTGAACTAAATCGTGGTAATAGATTGGTGTGTAGTATGTATGGGATACAGTGGTAGGATCGGGGAGATTGTGTAGCTTTGATTAAAGCAATTACTTGACTAGGAGATGTACGAATGACGTACAGTGATGGGATCGGGGAGATCGTGTGAACTTAATTATAATAATAGTTCGATGTGTAAGCATGTATGATGTATGGTGATGTGATCTGTGGATTGTGTGCACATTGCATGCTTGTGTGAAATTTGTATGCATTTGGTGTCATGCATATTATGAAGTGTTGGTGGAATGAGTCATTGCTCGATGGAGTGTATGTGATCCATTCGTATTCCTTTGAGTGGGGAATTGGTGGGGACGGATCATGGCCAAGGGTGGGTGTATGTGATCTATCCGGGTTCACATGGAATAAACCAATGAGTCGGTACCACATGCATGGTGTTGCGTTGCATATTTGCATTATGATGTATTATGTTGATTGGTGGACTATATGTCGTGTTTGGTGAATGTTGGGTGATGATTGATATGACTGTTGTAGTTACTACCTTTATTTCATGTATGTAATTACCGATATATTTTGATCATGTTTTCTCACCCCTTTGCTATTGTTGTGGTCTGTGCTTCTTCGGAGGTACAGATAATCCAGGTACTTAGCTAGCTTGGATTTGTGGTGTGCCAGTCGAGTCTTAGGATGCTCTGATACGTAGCACGGGACTTGGGTGTTTTAGTTGTTTTTGGTTGAACTTGTTTCTTTTCCTGTGACGTATCATGAATTTGATGTATTTCATTATATGAACAATTTCCGCTGTATTTTGGGGAAAACACTTTAATGAAGGATTTGTGTTGGATTTGATTATGTGATATCCCACTTGGGAGGTGAACAACTCTGGTGTTTATTTATAATGTTTATATTTTAGTTGATTTGGGAAGTGGGGTGTTACAGTTGGGCCCAACAACATTTGGATTCTTTTAGACATAATGACCCCCATATGTTCCTTATGTAGAAGTGGTTTTCATGAGAACTTCTAGCTCAGAGCCTTAGCCTTGTCAATTTGAGAAGTAAGTGTAAATGTGCCTTGACATTGCCCTTCAACACGAGACTTAATGGGTGGGATTTCATCAGTCTCCACAATTGGCTCTAGGACCTAACCACCAATTTGCCTTGCTTGGTCAATCACCCCACTGTTCTCAACGTCATTATGCAAATTTTTAAGTGGTGTAGTCATCGAAGGTGTTGTATATTTGATGCTTGAATAATCAAGATGATTGCCTAATCATTTAGCTGAGGTTGAAGGCCTTCAGGGTAAGCATCGACAGGCTGCCAAAACAATTTTTTAATTAGTATGGTTCAAAGAAGAAATGAAAGCATAAATAGGTAAGTTACATGTTCAGTGTTCGGAGCAAGGTTGTAAGACATATTCTTAATTCCTTGAGTCAGTTGTTGGAAGGAAGTTCCACCCATGTTTATTTTTTATAGATGGGGTAAGTTACTCTCCTCACTCCTGTCATCTGTGAAGACTATCACAACCTCACAATTTATCCTCTTTTTCTTCCTAGTATAAGCTTTAGCATAGGGTGTGTTTGCCACTAGTTGTGCAACACCGACCTCTACAATATAGATGTTTGCATTTGTTGTTTACGTTAGAGGAATGATAGGATGAGATTGGCATCCATTATTACTGATGTCGAACTCACTCACTTTCTAAGAAGACTAACATGGTTTGACAATATTAGAGAAAATTAAAGAAATTTAAGACATATAGTAAAGGATACGAGCTAGAATATCTTCATCAGAGGAATTGTCGACGTTGTCGCCCAAATGTTTTGTCCTTGATGGCCCTACAATGGTAGAAGCATTTGTTGCCTTGTTAACATAAGATGGAAAGTTGAACCAACATGCCGATGTAGGAAAAACTAATAGAAAATAAGATTAGTCGTTTTACCTTTGAAGTTCTAGTAGTACTAATGCCTTGGGAACCAACAGCCGAGGCCTTTTGATTAGTGGGAATCCATGAAAAAAGAGCAGGGAATGATGTCTTAGAATCTAAGAACATCAAAGGTAATACAAAGCAAATGTTATCTTAGATCCGTTCAACAAAAGGTGCCTTAATCTCTCAGGAAGGAGAAAACGTCAAGTAGACATTGCGCCATGAGGGTGTGGTCTGGCACGTTCTTGTAATGGAGTGACCATCATTCCTTAAAATTTTGAGTATAGTTGTAGGAAAGTGAATACTTGAAGGAACCAAGGAAAACTGATTTATTTTTGCAAAACTCATGGCAACTTGCAATCAACTTCTTGGTAGCATTGTCGATAAAGAAGAAGAAGGTATTCCTTTCAGGTATGAAACACTTGGGAAGAAGTTGGCTTAGACCAAACTTCATGGCCACCATATTTGGCTACTAAGGAGTCGCCCTTAGGTCTGTTTTAGAAGAGGTACGCCTCAACCATAGAGCGGTGGGTCAAAACCAGGCAAATAAAGTATCATGTATGTCTTTCTCCTCTCGAGGGGATGGATTAGGAAAAGGTTTTTTAAACCATCCACAACCACACTGCTGGCTAGCAAATGATGCCATATTCGAAGTGAAGTCTTGCACTTATAAAGCATATGGAAATAATCCTCAAATATCTCCAAAGAGACAACCTTCCCATCATCGGGAGTAAGTTTAGCCAACCTAATATCTTTGACCCATATTTATGGGTTAAGAGGAACTCTGATTTTGAGGGAGGGTTCAAAGGTGACATCAAGCCATAGTTGTAAAAACCATATATGGCCACCTATTTGAAGGTTTTCAGGAATTACCATTTCTTTTGGGTCTTCACATGACAACCTCAGTGTTTCGTATATGCCAAAAGGATCATCCTGCTCAGGCAGATCTTCCTTCCTTCATGGAGTTGTATGGCTAAAAGGACATATTTTTTTTCACTTCTTGAACTGATTGAATGCATAAAACATACTTGGAGAGCTAGTAAGTCAGGAAAGCAACGTGTTCCTTAACATCCACTTGATTTGTCGAACCTTGATGGTCTTCTATGAAGAAGCTATAAACGGTCATAACAAAGGCAAAACTAGGATTTGTCTTTATTTTAGTTGAGGGCTTAAAGGCGTATCTAGTTGGTCGAGGACCAAGCAAGGCAGAAATGTCGAATAGGGTAGGAATTATCATCCCATAAGGTAAGTGGAACATGCTGGTCGACGTGTCCCAGAAGCACATAACATAAATTATCATATGGGAGTTGTACAAGGGACTCACTATTGTTAGTTGGATTAGGTCAAAGATGCTCAAATCCCTCCAAAAATTCTTCTTATTCTTTTCAAACATGTTCAACCATTTGATGTAATCAGCGCCCTCAGTTGGAGGAGAAGAGCGGAACACTTTTTCTTAAAAAAGTTGAAATTGAATGGTTTGTCAGCAACCACCAAAGGTTCGTAGCCAGAGTAATTTAGAAAGAAGTCACTCACCATGTGAGGTTTCTTGATACACCTGGACAGTAGAACCATGGAAGAATGCACATATAGGTGCAATTATTGACATACAGTGGTACGTTAATCTCAACGGAGAATGGTGGATGAGATTGGTATTCAGGCACCATTCTGGTAAATGAAGTTTCTCTTGAAAGAGATTAGTGGAGAAAATGGAAGTTGTGAGGAAATAAAATTCTCAAGGTTTTGTTTTTGTTTGAGTTCAGAGAGATAAAAGTGAGGAAGAAGAAGGTGTTGGGGATAACATGTTAAATACCCAAAGTAGAAAACTGTTCAATTTCCCCCCTCAAAGTGACCTTAGCCACATGGCATGCTTGAGTTGACATATGATGTCATAAAGGTAATGGAGAAAGATGAAAGTAGAATTAAGAAAGTTTTTCTTAATTTTATTTTTAATTGAAGCTTCTAGGAAATAGGGAGTGATCATGATCGATTGCATGCACATATGTGACATGAAGTTTTGGCGTAAAGTGGTCACAATTATAAGAATAATAGTTAAATATTGTGACATTTTGTTGAAGTGACGTGTACAAACCGGGCAAACAACATCGAAGAGCTGCAAAAATTATACCTTTCTTCCATCTGATCATATGATAAAAAGTTCCTTTTTGGAGGGCATCTGTTAGCATGAGATTTTCTTTACTTAGTAGGGAAAGTTAAATGAATGTTACAGTTGTGGATTGTTAAGTGTTAGCATTGATGGACAAAAGTAAGCAATGATGACACTATGACTAAGACTTCTCGTTTGACATCTTGAGATGTAGTTTGAAAGAATTATAAGAGCAGATCTTGAGATTGGGTTTGGAGGAATCTCGAGAACAGACCCGAGTAACCGCTTGACACCATGTCGAGGACGAGTCTTTCGAAAAACTTCAAAGACTTAGGAAATTGAGGAAATTAAAAACAAGGGAGACTTAAAACTATTAGCAACTACCTTCGATGAGTAGACAATTATTAATTGTTAAGAGCAGTTAGAGAACATGTGATAATGGTTTGAGCAATTTCAAAGCCCTAACAACGTAGCAAAACCTTGGAAGATGAGTTGCATGCATTCAAAGACATGTCAATTCTTTAGGTGTAAACTGTCGGGAACAATTATTTGTAGTTTAGTATACACAGTAGGCTCGTATGTTGTAATAAAGTTCACAAATTTCATATATTTTCTCTATAGAATTGGAGTACCCAAGCAAAATAGTGAAACAGTTTGCAAGCAATTATGTGAGTTTATGTCCTTTTTTCTTTGTACTTTTTATGTTTCCTTAATTGAAACATCCTTTTATTTTATCATTTGTTGCATTTATTTAATGTTGTTTATTTCAAACTTATTTTACTTTAATTTAACCTTTATTGTCTTTAAAGTTTACTTTTATACTGTCTGCAAAGAGACATTTGTAATCACATTCTACACATGCGTTATTGTAATTTTTTTGACACAAAGTTATTCTCGAGATTTTCGAGTAAATCTCAAAGACTTTCAAATTCGTGATTGTTCACTAAAAAAACCTATGAACAATAACCTACTAAAATCAACATAAAAATTACAATCAATCAATTCATCTAAAATAATTTAGTTATAATCGAGACGGTACAAACATTCCACGTCATTGAGTTGAATATAATTTAAATTAGTCTTCATTGCTGATATAAATTCTATCTCAAAACTTCTTGGTTATCAACTGAATATTTTGATCTCTTATCCTCCTTATGTGTTGATTCTTTATTTTTTCATTTATTAATGCAGATGTGTTTATATCTTTACATATCTTGAAAACACATATGTTCATCAAGTTGATACTTGCAACTCTTTTTATGTTGACTGTTGCATTTTTTATAAATTGGCGCCTTAGATGCATTTTCCCCCTCATTTGATACATGTTTTAGTTTTTTGGTTTCATGCATTATTTTATGACAACCATATTAGAATTTTTTGATATACACACACACACACACATACACACTAGTCGGAGTACTTGTGCGATACACAAGAAAAAAAGCATAAATTTAAATTTTATTTGTCAATATATGGATTACTGAGATATATAAATATACAATGATGAATTAATTTATACATGATATCTAAGAAGGAAAAAATGTTTAAAATGATCGATTATTGAGTTAGGGTTATTTTTGTATTATATATTTAATTCTTAGGTCCACTTATAAATCAACAAATAAATGATATAAAAATATATTTAAAAATATATAATGTGTGTAATAATATATTTCTATTTATAGACTATTCATTTGTATTAAATTTTCAATTTTGTAGAAGTTTCCAATTATAATTAAAAACTATTATTATATTGCTTAACTGAAGTGGTAATTGTAAAAAAAAATATTAAGGTTAATGAAAAGGGATTATGCACTAAAATTTGAATTGATATAAATGATATAAAACATTTGTCCAATACATAATGATCTAAATTAATATTGCACTGGTGGCCCACAATCAAATACATTATGTATCATGTCCCATTAGTTTCAGAATACCAAGAGACTCTTGTAGCTTCCTGAAAGAAGAGTTTCCTAAGTTTGCTTTAAGGTTTTTCATTCCAAACCCAAAAGTCATATTCATACATGCAAACAGTTCGAGGAAAATTGCAAATTGGAGGAGTGAAGCAATGTCTGGTCCGAGAAAACCATGCTACGATACATATCAAATGTCTCAATATGTTATGTGGATTAGGGTTACCTAACTATTTATGGCCTGCTGGTCAATACCCATCTCCAAGCCAATATAGCTATTGCTATATAGTTTATTGAAAATGGTTTTATCTTCACAATTATATTGTCATTTGAAGCGTTGGCAGCAAAACCTATGACATGTACTCTTCGTGTTGGCAGCAAACAATGTTCAACAACATCTATGAATTGCATTGTTTAGAAAGGTATGTCCTCGTTTTATTTTTGAATATGCAAGTTTGGATTGTTCATACCAATTTTCAGAAACCATAATAAAGTTTTTTATTTATGTAAAAGTTTAGCATGAATCTGGTTTTATGTGGTGTTACCAAGATTTTAATCTTATGGTTTCAACTGGGTTTATATATCTTATTATAAGGACAATAATATACTTGCTTTGTACGACTTGTATTGTTGTATCAATTATATGGTTGTTGTAACAATCCAAATTTCATTAATTAATTAATTATGTTAATTAATTGATTTATTAGAATTAATCTTAATGATTTGAATTAATTGGATTTATTTGGTAGATAATTGAAGAGAGAAATGGGAAGGAAAGAAATAATAGAAGTATATAAGGGGTAAGTGGAAAGAATTGGATAGAAAGAAAATAGAAGAGAAAGAGGAGAAAAGAGAAGAGAGGAGGGAAACTTGGAGAAATCATTAAGAATCAACTTCAAGCTTCAATCCAATCAAGGTAAGGGTGAGAAACATTATTGTCTAGTCAATGTATGTGGTTATGTATGTGTGGGTTGGATTTTGTGGTGAGTTTCCTCCATTTTTCAAGTTAGGGCAAAATGGATTTAATCGGTAGAATCGTAGTTAATTGGTTAGAAATTGGAAATAACGCCGTAGAATAGTCGGGTGATGTGGGATTAAGATTACTGGAACTGGTTCGGTGAGAATCGGTCGGTTTTTGGAGCATTGGATTGTTTTAGACATATTGGAGTTTGCTGGTTTCGCAGGTTCGCTGGCATTCGCCAGGCGAGTGTGGGTGAAGTTTCGTCGGGCGAAGCCCAGCGAATAGTTGGCGAATAATTCCATAAAAACTCCCAGTGGTCTTCGCTGGCAGATTCGCCAGGCGAAGGTGAGTGGCGAAGGTTCGCCAGGCGAGTACATCAGCGAAGGGTAGAAAATCAAGTCAGTGGCGAGTTCGCCGGGCGAAGGTCCCAGCGAGCATTCGCCAATGGCTTCGCCAGGCGAAGGGTGGCGAGCAGGACAACATTGTTCCTTTTCTGATGTATCCATCCAATGGTTGTCTGCTTGTGTATTATTGTGACCTTGTTGTGGGTAGCCTTTTTGGGCATGAATCCTAGGTTGTGTTATGTGTATTATTTGCATCGATTAGAAATACATGAGAATATAGTAATGATTATGTGTGTATTATTCGATGAATTGTGAATGCATAGTGTTGTATGCAATTGTGTGTTAAGTATGCATGAGAACATTGTGAATATGTGTGCATGACTTGTGAATTACGTTAAATGGTATTAAATGTGAATGCCTTGAATTGTTATGAATATGTTGTGTGTGCAATCATGTTGTAATTCTTGAAGGGATGAATTATTTGGATGCATGTGATTAAGATGCGGGAACGGTCTTAAGTGCATTTTTGTTGGTTGGTTGCATATGCATCATTTAGTCAAGAGGCAATGTTTGCTAGTTTCGTGGAGACTAGTAGCTTGTCCCAAACCTAGAAGGGTTTGAAGCCTAGGGGACGGGCTTTGTTGTTATCGGTCTAGAAGGGTGGACCCGGTTTAAGTGTAAAAACCGAAAAATGATAACAAGTGTTGGTATCACATTGCATTGAGTTGCATTGAGTTGTTTTGGAGTCACATAGCATAAATGTCATTGATATATGAAATATGCTTGTGAGTGAATGTATATTGGATAATTGTGAATTGTGCATGATGAGATATGCTAGATGAATATCCATATTTGTTCATATGTATGATGAGATGTATATGACTACGAAAATGAATTATGGTGAGAAATGTGGATTATATGTAATTGTTACTTGTATATATATATATATATATATATATATATATATATATATATATATATATATATATATATATATATATATATATATATAATCTTATGCATTGATTATTATGGTAATATTTCTCACCCTTCTGCTGTTTTATAATGCTCTATGAGGCATTGCAGATTAGGTTGCTGGAGGTTTCTTTTGTGAAGTATAGCTTCATTCTTTTGAGTCAGACTGCTATGATAATGTAACACCGGGTAGTTAGGCTTGTATAGCATTCTTTTGTGATACACTTGTGATGTATCAGTTGATGATATTTTGTAACATGAATGATATCGATGAACCAACTGGATAACATGTATTTATGTGATTAAATGTTTTGAGGTAATTCAAATGTTTTATTTTCCGCTTTAATTCTAAATATCGAGATGTGGGTTTAAGGACTAAGTTCCTCTACTTTAAAAACTATCCCACTGTTGCATATTTTTATAGAGCAGGTGTTGAGTGTTTTATTGGTAATAATGTGACATACTTCTTTTATACCGTATTTAAAATTATACTCTGATAAAATTTTATATGTGCATATATATATATATATATATATATATATATATATATATATATATATATATATATATATATATATTATTGTTTATTTGGGGGTATAGAAGGGGGTGTTACATTAAGTGGTATCAGAGCAGGTCGGTCCGTCCGGCCAAGTTGTTAGTGTGTTGTTCTCCGTGTATATTGATATGTGTGTATGTTACACTATCGATATTGGTGTTCTTACGTGGTCCTGTTGTTGGAATTCAGTAAGATGGTTGCAGGTAGGAATGACGAAGCAATTGCAGAGGCTTTGACGAGATTGGCTGGGGCAATTGGACAGAATCCTCAGGCCAACGTGAATGAGGGGAATAATGCTGACGATGAATTCCGTGCTTTGGGAAGGTTCCAAAGGAATAATCCACCGACGTTCAAGGGAACCCACGATCCTGACAAAGCACAAATTTGGTTGAAAGTTATTGAGAAGATTTTTTGGGTTATGAATTGTTCGGATGCACAGAAGGTGCAATTCGGAATTCATATGCTCGAAGAGGAAGCCGAGGACTGGTGGGGTAATACTCGCCAAAGATTTGAAGAGGATGAGATTGTGATTACTTAGAATCTTTTTAGAGAGACATTTTTGGAGAAGTATTTTCCAGAAGATGTGCGCGGAAAGAAAGAGATTGAATTCCTTGAACTGAAGCAAGGTAATTCGACGGCAGCTGAGTATGCGGCAAGATTTGAGGAGTTGATCAAGTTTTGTCCTCACTACAACACTGTTAATGCTGAGAGATCTAAGTGTCTCAAATTTATGAATGGTTTGAGGCCTGAGATCAAGCAAGCTATTGGTTATCAAGAAATCTGGCGATTTTCTGAGTTGGTAAACAAGAGTAGGATTTATGATGAGGATAGTAGGGCTCGGTTTAGCCACTACAAGAACCTAAGTGATAAGAAAGGAAAGGGCCAATTCAGAGGAAAAACTTACGTGACTCCTGCTGATAAGGGGAAACAAAGGGTTGGTTTCGGTAAGAAGCCAAGTGGGGGAGTTTCTACTCCGGTGAGGTGTTATAGGTGCGGTGAAGAGGGACACCGTGCTCCGGAATGCAAAAGTGTTGAGAAGACGTGTTTCAAGTGTGGCAAGCCAGGCTACAAGGCTCTTGAGTGCAAAAGCGGTACGGGTGTGACTTGCTACAATTGTGGTGAGCAAGGGCATATTAGTACCAAATGTGATAAGCCGAAGAAGAATCAAGGGAGCAGAAAAGTGTTCGCTCTATCTGGATCTGAGACTGCTAGTGACGATCGCTTGATCAGAGGTACGTGTTTTATTAATGGTATACCTTTGATCACTATAATTGATACTGGAGCTACACATTCTTTTATTTCTCTGAAGTGTGTTAGAAGGTTGAATCTTGAGATGTCTGTTATTGGTGGTGGCATGGTTATTGATACTCCTGCTATGGGTTTGATAACTACACCGTATGTGTGTTTGAATTGCCCTTTGAGTATTTTCGGTAGAGACTTTGGGGTTGATTTAGTGTGTCTTCACTTAGATCAACTTGATGTCATTCTGGGAATGAATTGGTTAAAATTCAATCGTGTTCATATTAACTGTTTTGATAAAACGGTTATTTTCCTGAACCGGGTGATGAAGGGAATTTGTTTATGACTGCTAAGCAAGTGAAAGAATCAGTGCGAGATGGTGCAAGGGTATTTATGTTGATGGCAACTTTGAGTATTGGTGAAAGTGAGGCAATTGATGCCTTACCAGTCTTCCGTGATTTTCCGGAAGTTTTTCCTGATGAGATAAGGGATTTACCGCCGGAACGAGAAGTGGAGTTTTTGATTGACCTGATTCCTGGAACCAGTCCGATATCGATGGCTCCATATCGTGTGTCCGCATCGGAATTGAAAGAGTTGAAGAGTCAACTTGAAGATTTGCTTGAGAAGAGGTTTATTCGTCCGAGTGTGTCGTCGTGGGGTGCACCGGTGTTGTTAGTTAAGAAGAAAGAAGGTTCTATGAGACTCTGTGTGGATTACAGACAGTTGAACAAGGTGACTATCAAGAACAAGTATCCACTTCCGAGGATTGATGATCTGATGGATCAGTTGGTTGGTGCAAGTGTGTTCAGTAAAATAGATTTGAGGTCTGGGTATCATCAGATTCGTGTGAAAGCTGAGGATATTCAGAAGACTGCTTTTAGAATGAGGTATGGACACTATGAGTATTCTGTAATGCCATTTGGTGTGACTAATGCACCAGGTGTATTTATGGAGTACATGAATAGGATTTTCCATCCTTATTTGGACAAGTTCGTTGTGGTGTTTATTGATGACATTTTGGTATACTCGAAGAATGAAGAGGAGCATGCCGAACATTTGAAGATTGTATTATCTGTGTTGAAAGAGAAACAGTTGTATGTGAAACTTTCTAAGTGTGAATTTTGGTTGAAAGAAGTTAGTTTCCTTGGCCATGTGATTTCAATTGAAGGTATTGCGGTTGATCCATCGAAGGTTGAAGCGGTATCGCAATGGGAGACTCCGAAATCAGTTTTTGAGATTAGAAGTTTTCTTGGTTTAGCGGGTTATTATCGTAAGTTTATTGAAGGATTTTCTAAGTTATCATTACCGTTGACGCAATTGACTAGGAAGGGTCAAGATTTCGTTTGGGATGCCAAGTGTGAAGAGAGTTTTCAGAAACTTAAGAGAAGATTGACGACAACCCCTGTTCTGATTTTGCCAAATCCGGAAGAGTCGTTTGTTGTGTATTGTGATGCTTCTTTGATGGGCTTGGGAGGTGTGTTGATGCAGAATAATTAAGTTGTAGCCTATGCTTCGAGGCAACTCAAAGTTCATGAGAAGAATTATCCGACGCATGACTTAAAGTTGGCTGCCGTTGTGTTTGTGCTTAAACTTTGGAGGCATTATTTGTTTGGTGCGAGGTTTGAAGTGTTTAGTGATCACAAGAGTTTGAAGTATCTTTTTGATCAAAAGGAATTGAATTCTAGGCAAAGAAGGTGGTTAGAGCTTTTGAAGGATTATGATTTTGGGTTGAATTACCATCCGGGTAAAGCGAATGTGGTAGCGAATGTGTTCAGTCGGAAATCGTTGCACATGTCGATGATGATGGTGAAAGAGTTAGAATTGATTGAGCAATTTCGTGATTTGAGTTTGGTGTGTGAGGAGACTTCTTATGGGGTTAAGCTTGAAATGTTGAAGCTTACGAGTGGTATTCTGGACGAAATTCGGGAAGGACAGAAATCCAATTTGAGTCTAGTTGATCGGTTGACTTTGATCAACCAAGGCCAAGGTGGTGATTTTCGGATTGATGAGAATGGTATTATGAGGTGTCGGGATAGAGTTTGTGTCCCGGACCTTGATGAACTGAAAAAGAGTATTCTTGAGGAAGGACATCGTAGCGGATTGAGTATTCATCCAAGTGCTACTAAGATGTATCAAGATTTGAGGAAAATATTTTGGTGGCCTCGTATGAAGAAGGATATTGCCGAATTTGTGTATTCTTGTTTGACTTGCCAGAAGTCGAAGATTGAGCATCAGAGACCGTCGGGTTTGATGCAACCGTTGTTTATTCATGAGTGGAAATGGGATATCATTTCTATGGACTTTGTGTCTGAATTACCTAGGACGCCGGGTAATTTTGAAGCTATTTGGATTATCGTGGATAGATTGACTAAATCTGCTCACTTTATTCCTATGCGAATGGATTATCCGTTGGAGAAATTGGCAAAGCTATATATCGAGAGGATTGTCAGTTTGCATGGTATTCCGTCTAGTATTGTGTCAGATAGGGATCTGAGGTTTACTTCGAGATTTTGGGAGAGATTGCAAAGTGCTTTGGGTACGAAGTTGCGTTTGAGTTCAGCTTATCATCCTCAAACAGATGGTCAGACTGAGAGAACTATTCAATCACTTGAGGATCTTTTGAGAGCTTGTGTATTGGAGAAAGGAGGAGCTTGGGATAGCTACTTGCCTTTGATTGAGTTTACTTACAACAACAGTTTTCATTCGAGCATTGGTATGGCGCCGTTCGAAGCATTGTATGGTAGACGGTGTAGGACGCCACTGTGTTAGTATGAGTCCGGAGAGAGTTCTGTAGTTGGACCCAAGATAGTTCAGCAGACTACGGATAAGATTAAGATGATTCAAGAAAAGATGAGGATTTCTCAAAGTCGTCAAAAGAGTTATCATGACAAGAGGAGGAAGGCACTTGAATTTCAAGAGGGAGATCATGTGTTTCTTCGGGTTACTCCGATGACTGATGTTGGTAGGGCATTGAAGTCGCGTAAGTTGACGCCGCGTTTCATCGGTCCTTATCAGATTTTACAGAGGATAGAAGAAGTGGCCTATCGTGTGGCTTTACCGTCGTCGCTTGCTAATCTCTATGATGTGTTCCATGTATCTCAGTTGAGGAAATACATTGCAGATCCGTCTCATGTAGTCCAAGCAGATGATGTGCAAGTGAGAGATAACCTAACTGTGGAGGCATCGCCTATGTGGATAGAGGATCAGAAGTTGAAGCAACTTCGAGGCAAAGAGATTTCTTTGGTAAAGGTCGCTTGGGGAGGACCGGCTGGTGGAAATGTGACTTGGGAACTGGAGAGCCAAATGAAGGAGTCTTATCCAGAACTGTTTGAACCAGGTAACATTTTCGAGGACGAAAATTCCTAAAGTGGGGGAGGGTTGTAACAGTCCAAATTACATTAATTAATTATGTTAATTAATTGATTTATTGGAATTAATTTTAATGATTTGGATTAATTGGATTTATTTGGTAGATAATTGAAGAGAGAAATGGGAAGGAAAGAAATAATAGAAGTATATAAGGGGTAAATGGAAAGAATTGGATAGAAAGAAAATAGAAGAGAAAGAATAGAGAAAGAGGAGAAAACAGAAGAGAGGAGGGAAACTTGGAGAAATCATCAAGAATCAACTTCAAGCTTCAATCCAATCAAGGTAAGGGTGAGAAACATTATTATCTAGTCAATGTATGTGGTTATGTATGTGTGGGTTGGGTTTTGTGGTGAGTTTCCACCATTTTTCAAGTTAGGGCAAAATGGATTTAATCGGTAGAATCGTAGTTAATCAGTTAGAAACTGGAAATAACGCCGTAGAATAGTCGGGTGATGTAGGATTAAGATTACTGGAACTGGTTCGATGAGAATCGGTCGGTTTTTGGAGCATTGGGTTGTTTTAGACATATTGGAGTTTGCTGGTTTCGCAGGTTCGCTGGCATTCGCCAGGCGAGTGTGGGTGAAGTTTCGCCGGGCGAAGCCCAACGAATAGTTGGCAAATAATTCCATAAAAACTCCCACTGGTCTTCGCTGGCAGGTTCGCCAGGCGAAGGTGAGTGGCGAAGGTTCGCCAGGCGAGTACATCAGCGAAGGGTAGCGAATCAAGTCAGTGGCGAGTTCGTCGGGCGAAGGTCCCAGCGAGTATTCGCCAATGGCTTCGCCAGGCGAAGGGTGGCGAGCAGGACAACATTGTTCCTTTTCTGATGTATCCATCCAATGGTTGTCTGCTTGGTTCAATTAGGCTAATCCTTATGTGATACGAATAACTTGTGTATTATTGTGACCTTGTTGTGGGTAGCCTTTTTGGGCATGAATCCTAGGTTGTGTTATGTGTATTATTTTCATCGATTAGAAATACATGAGAACATAGTAATGATTATATGTGTATTATTCGATGAATTGTGAATGCATAGTGTTGTATGCAATTGTGTGTTAAGTATGCATGAGAATATTGTGGATATGTGTGCATGACTTGTGAATTACGTTAAATGGTATTAAATGTGAATGCCTTGAATTTTTATGAATATGTTGTGTGCGCAATCATGTTGTAATTTTTGAAGGGATGAATTATTTGGATGCATGGGATTAAGATGCGGGAACGGTCTTAAGTGCATTTTTGTTGGTTGGTTGCATATGCATCATTTAGTCAAGAGGCAATGTTTGCTAGTTTCGTGGAGACTAGTAGCTTGTCCTAAACCTAAAAGGGTGGGTTTGAAGCCTAGGGGACGGGCTTTATTGTTATCGATCTAGAAGGGTGGACCCGGTTTAAGTGTAAAAACCGAAAAAATGATAACAAGTGTTGGTACCACATTGCATTGAGTTACATTGAGTTATTTTGGAGTCACATAGCATAAATGTCATTGATATATGACATATGCTTGTGAGTGAATATATATTGGATAATTGTGAATTGTGCATGATGAGATATGCTAGATGAATATCCATATTTGTTCATATGTATGATGAGATGTATATGACTACGAAAATGAATTATGGTGAGAAATATGGATTATATGTAATTGTTACTTGTATATATATAATCTTATGCATTGATTATTATGGTAATATTTCTCACCCTTCTACTGTTTTATAATGCTCTATGAGGCATTGCAAATTAGGTTGCTGGAGGTTTCTTTTGTGAAGTATAGCTTCATTCTTTTGAGTCAGACTGCTCTGATAATGTAACACCGGGTAGTTAGGCTTGTATAGCATTCTTTTGTGATACACTTGTGATGTATCAGTTGATGATGTTTTGTAACATGAATGATATCGATGAACCAACTGGATAACATGTATTTATGTGATTAAATGTTTTGAGGTAATTCAAATATTTTATTTTCCGCTTTAATTCTAAATATCGAGATGTGGGTTTAAGGACTAAGTTCCTCTACTTTGAAAACTATCCCACAGTTGCATATTTTTATAGAGCAAGTGTTGAGTGTTTTATTGGTAATAATGTGACATACTTCTTTTATACCGTATTTTAAATTATACTCTGATAAAATTTTATATGTGCCTATATATATTATTGTTTATTTGGGGGTATAGAAGGGGGTGTTACAATTGTTATATTGTAATTGTATTGCAGTTACACGAAGGTTCTTTTTATTCAAAGTGGATTTTGCTCAAGTCTATGAACAGGAGTTCATAGAGAAGTGGCTGCAATGGATGAAAAGAGGGGTATTCAATAGTTCCTTATCGGTACTTGTGAATGAGAGCACAACAAAAGATTTCAATGTATTTAGGGGTCTCAGACAAGGAGACCCATTGTCTCCATTCTTGTTTTCTTTAGTGGTGGAAGGTCTGGCTCATTTAGTAAGAAGGGCGATAAGTAGGAACATATTGAAGGGAGACAATTCTATTAGTTTACTTCAGTTTGCTGATGATACGATTATTTCCTGTGATGGTTCTTAGCATAATCTGCGGGGCACTAAATCCATTCTTAGAGGCTTTGAAATGATCTATGGTTTGAGAAATCATTCATGAGGGTGGCTACAAATTTATTGGCTTGTAAAGCTGGCATGTTACCTTTTAAAAGTTTAGGCCTAACTATTGGTGGAAATCAAAAAGAGCTTCGATCTGGAAAGCGGTGATTGCCTGCTCTAAATCTTGCTTATCCTCATGGAAAGGGAAGTTGTTATCAATAGGAGGTAGGGTGACATTAATCAATTATGTTTTAATAAACTTGTTGGTTCACCATCTTTCCTTCTATAAAGCTTCAGACAAAGTAGTTAAGGAAATTATGTCAATTCAGAGGAAGTTTTCATGGTCTAGATCAACTGATAGAAGAAGTATGACGTGGGTTAGCTGGAAATTGGTGTGTAAGTCTAAGGAGTGTGGAAGGTTGGAAATTAAAGATGTATGAGTGTTTAATAAAGTATTGTTAACAAAGTGGTTATGGAGATTTATCCATGAACCAAACACGCTATGGAAAGGAATCCTTAAATTCAAATATGGGAATTTGGGAAGAAGAATTCTAGCCAAAGATCTGCAAAGTGTACAAAGATTTGAATCACTATGGTGGAGGGATGTGATGGTGATAAGTGATTCAATGGAGGATGATGATTTCAATAGACAATTATCTTGGAAATTGGGTGATGGAACTACTGCTCCCTTTTGAAATTCCCGTTCGATTTGTTTGTCCACATTGAGAAGTCTTTTCCCTGTATTATTTGAGGCTTCAAATTTGAAGGATAGGCTGGTGAAAGACATGGGTAGGCGAGAAGGTGTTGAGTGGCAGTGGGATATTAGGCTTAATATTTCAGATCTCAAGGGTTGTAAAGGTGAAAAATTCAATTATGTTGTGAATCTTGTTGTGAATTAAGATCAAAATTCAATATCAATTTGTGAGGCAAAGAACAATAGCAACCAAAATAAATAGTCTTCAGCAATAATAATTCGTATACAAATAATATAACAGAATAAGGCAAGAAAAAACTAAAGGTTTATTTACCCAGTTCGATCAAACGATCTACTATGGGGGAGAGAGCAACTCTCCAATTCACTATACTCAGGAAGTTGTTACAAGATAATACATATGAGTTACAAGAAAATAACCTTCGCCTTCAGGTTCCCAAGAACAACCCTATTTTCTACCCAAGTATTTCCCTACCTCTCCAACTCTCAATATATGAATTACTCAAACCCAAGGTGTAATCCAAAGTTGTAATTCAAGGTTTTCTTTGTGCATAGCGGAAACCATATGCTATACTTTTAAGCCCTCGGTCTCTCTTGTTGGTGAAAACTCTAAGATTGTCACACACCAAACATATAAGAGATACATATTTTACAATAGCAAATACCCAACAAACAAAGCCCGAAATCACATGGATCCATGGACTGAATCAAAAAAGCCTAAAAACTTGAAAACACTATTCATCATACAGACACACTATTCATCTGTACAGATGTCACTATTCATCTGTACAGATGTCACTATTCATCTGTACGGATATCACTATTCACCTGTCGATTTTTTTCTTCGACTTTTCTTCCGATTTTCACGATAAATGCAATCTCCAAAATATGTTTTCTTTCTCTTCACCAATAAAAGTTTTACGACACATTTACAACAATCTCCATCTTGACTTTAAACCATGCTGATACCAATCAACAACATTGTTGCTCTCTACCAAGTTGAAACTTTAATCAATAACTTTGATCAAATTCAAGCAACTCTTGAATCTTGATCTTGCAACTTACATCCACTTGTTCCCAATTACCCATTTCTGCCTAGATAATTTAACAAGCCTACAAGTATGATTTTTCAACCACCCTTGACTCCGCCTAATTTCAAATGCCTCCCTGAAGGTTTTTCTTCTTTTATCTTGTAGTCCTTCAACCACATTACAAATATAATATCCAAGGCTAGTATAACCGTCCCTTTGAGATGTTACAATAACCCTCCTTACCTTATCACGAGTCAAATGATAATCAGAGATCTCTGTAACTGTTCCTTCACTACTGCTAGCATCCATAGTAGGAAACTCTACCTCAAATTGAGTTTTCTCCGTTATAGTTTCTCCCTTGGTTTTCACTATTCTTTTTCTGAAGAAATTTTCTACCAACAAAGTAAGTTGTTTTAACCTCAGCTCTTCCCTAAAAGCTCAATAACAACTCAACGGTAACATGCATTTTTATCCCTTGATTCCTGCAAAATTCACTATACTCCTCTTAAACTTTCTCAAGGCATTCATAATGCCTTAAACTCAAATCCCATAGATCTTCCTTGTCACGAAAGCCTCCACTAGTTAACGATGAATGAATAATAACATTTGAACCTTCTAAAATATATAAACTACATATTTTAGACCCTTTAACAATAATCAATTCATCACACAAAATATTCAACGCTCCACGTTCAACTCTAGTACAATAGCCTAGATCATCAAACATACTTATAGATGACAAATTTTACTTGAGTTCTGGAACATACCTCACATTGTGAATAAGAAGTTCACGATCATTAAACATTTTAAATCTGACGGTACCAATATCATGAACCTTGCATGCCTTATTATTTCCAAGACGAACTACTCCACCTTGCACCATCTTCAAAGTTTCAAAGTATTCTATTCTTGGACACATGTGATAAGAGAAACCTGAGTTAATGACTCAACTATCTTCAGTTCCCAAACTCGATACTACTAGTGCTTCGACGTCCTCATAACTTTCCTCACCAAATGCAACTACAACTTGAACAAAATCTTCATTGACCTTTCTTTCAGGACAATCCCTTTTAAAGTGACCGATTTTCTAACAATTAAAACATTTTACCTTTGACTTATCAGACCCCTTTAATTTGGACATCCCTTTACGCTCACCTCCTCCTCTTGACACATTTAAGCCTTCACCACTATCTTCAATCTTCAAATCTTTCGACTTTGAAAATTCTTTGGATTTCACCGTCATCTAGACTTCATCCAAAGTAATAGTACCTTCCTTACCATAAAGAAGGGCATCCTTAAAGTGCTCAAAGGATTTGGGTAATGAACTTAGCAGGAGCAAAACCTTGTCCTCATCATCAATCTTCACTTTAATATTCTCATGATCATCGATAATCTTGTGAAATTCTGTGAGCTGTTCAACTGTGGATTTGTTCTCCACCATTCGAAATAAATAGACTTGTTGTTTCAGATACAACTTGTGAGCCAAAGACTTTATCATATACAATGATTCAAGTTTTGCCCACATAGCAACCATAGTTTGCTCCCTGGCGACTTCTTTTATAACTTTATCCTGAGGCACAAGATAATGGCACTCCTGGCCTTATCCACCATCTCGGTCTTCTGTACCCGTGTAAGCCCTGCAGGCATCAATGCGTCACTCTTCAAAGCATCGATACACTTCTCTTGACTTAAAATTGTTTACATCTTAATTTTCCATAACCTGAAGTTGTTGCTATCGGAAAATTTCTCGATCTGCCATCTACTAACCATTGTGCTCAATTATTAACAATATCTCTTTGCTCCACACTCACTGCACCACTTGTTGTGAATCTTGTTGTGAATTACGATAAAATTCAATATCAATTTGTGAGGCAACGAACAATATCAACCAAAATAAATGGTCTTCAACAATAATAATCCGTACATAGATAATATAACAGAATAAGGCAAGAAAAAACTGAATGTTTGTTTACCCAGTTCGATCAAACGATATACTCTGGGGGAGAGAGCAACTCTCTAATTCACTATACTCATAAAGTTGTTACAAGAGATTACAAATAAGTTAAAAAAAAGCCTTCGCCTTCAGGTTCCCAAGAACAGCCTTGAAAGCGCCCAAGAACAACCTTATTTTCTACCCAAGTGTTTCCCTACCTCTCCAACTCTCAATATATGAATCACTCAAACCCAAAGTGTAATCCAAGATTTTCTTTGTGCATAGTTGAAACCCTATGCTATACCTTTAAACCCTTGATCTTCCTTGTTGGTGAAAACTCTAAGATTGTCGCACACCAAACATATAAGAGATACATATTTATAATAGTAAATATCCAACAAACAAAACCCAAAATCACATGAAACCATGGATCGAATCCAAAAAGCCCGAAAACTCAAAAACACTATTCATCGTACAAACACACTATTCATATGTACATACGTCACTATTCATGTGTACATATGTCACTATTCATCCGTACTGATAACACTATTCTCCGACTGATATTTTTTCCCGACTTTTCGTTCGACTTTCTAAAACTTCCGATTTTTGTGGTAAATGTAATCTCCAAAATATGTTTTCTTTCTCTTCGAAACAAAGGTTTTAAGGCACATTTACAACATATTACTTATTGTTGCTTGTGTCAGATGTTAGGCCTCATTGCGAGATTGTTGATTCTGTTGGGTGGCCTAGGGGTTATCTCAATCAATTTTCTGTAAAATCATGCTACAAACAATTGATGTAGGCTAGTGCCAAGATGTATTGGGTGCTAACATCAAGATGGCACTGGACATTATGTGTCAACCTAAGGTACCTCTGAAATTTAAGTTTTTGGATGAAGATTGTTATTGGACAGACTTCTAACTCGGTCTAATCTTGCTGACAGATGTTTTATTTCTAATAGTCATGATAAAGTATGTGTTTTTTGTTTTCATGTTGATGAAGATAATGATCACGTATTTGTTTCATGCCCTCGTATTAGATTGATTTGGAAGGAGTTTGAAAAGTGGGTTGGAATTTCGTCTACTGCTCATGAAAACTGTGGTGAGCACATGTTGGCATGATGTATAGAATTGATAGGGATAGGTGCGAAGTCGTCAGCTTGTTTGATATGGCTGACTACATGTTGGTGTATATCATAGACAATAAATCGTATGATATTTAATGATGTTATTGCTAATCTAGCTTAAATCTTTCAAAAAAACATTACATTCCTCTTGGTGGTAGTTGACTTTAAGTTCACCTCATAAAATTAGATGAATTTTTACGAATGAAATGTCCTTCGGATTTTTTATAAGATATTAACCTAGTAAAATTGTAGGAATGTCATCTTAGATGAGTTTTGATTTGCTGTTTGTTGGGTTGGTTATCCCTACTACTCCTTTAAATATGTTATTGCTTATAAAAAAAATTGAATTATTTAAATTAATTAGAATTAATATATATATTTTTTTAATATCTAATTACCTCGTTGAATCGCACTTTAAATTTTTTCTAAAAGATTTTCTTTTGCCTAAGAAAAAAATATTAAAAAACATATATACAAGTTAATTTTCACTTGCAAATAAACCCTAATTCCCATTTCACTCTGGAACACATGCATCGTTCACTGTAAAGTAGAATTTCGACGCTTTAATTGCAGTTGCTATGAGCTCCACACTGAACTCAAGGAAGTAGTTTCCACCAGTGAGTGAGTTCCCTTTTTCATTCCCCTATTTGGGTTTTCATTTTTCACTATGCGTCACTCTTGAAAGTTCTTGCATTTCCTTTCTCATATGACTTGAATCATTGTGCAAAGCTTTAAGTGTATACTCTGAACTATATTCATGATGCGTTGAGTGAAAATTTTCATATGGGTTACTTTAGTTTGTTACATTTGGCAGTTTTAGTCATGGAGCATCACAAAGAGATGATAAAAAATGGGTGCCATAAGATTCTTGAAGGAATCAATTCAATGTCTTTGGTGAATTTAGATGACCAGCAAGTTCATTCCTTAGTGATGATGAGAGAAATTGCTCGCGGGGTTGTTGATGGTCGAGATAGAAAGGTTAGGTTATAGAGAGATATAAAAAGCTGATGATGTTTTTGTGCATAATTTTCCTTCCTCACAGATTGAGTGCTATTTACAGGTGACTAAGAATGATGCGATTACTGCGTTGCGTTACAGCATTGAGAAAATGGTTCACTTTGCTTCTTTCGTGTATTTATTCGTGATTGATTTTGTTAGTATGGATGTTTTGTTGCTCTCTCTTTGAGCTGACTTGATGCAGTTTGCAGGTGTGTGCATCCAGAGATATCATCCGTATGTTAAGTAGGATGTCCTATGAAGGCTTGGATGACCAGAGGATGCATTTAGTTTTGAGGATGAAAGAAATTGCAGATGGGATTGTTGATAAGCAACCTAGAGTCGCAATAACTAGGTCTGAGATACTTGCAGACGAAGTAAGGGGTTAATACTACTATGTGAAGTGTTTTGAGTAAAAAGCTTAATTAAGCGTTCGTTCAATGCGCTCTTATCATGTAACTTAATCAAGCATTCATTTAACAAGGTCTTATCATGTAACCTGATTAAGTGTTTATTCATTAAGGTCTTATCATGTAAGAGCTTTTATAAGTTGTTTCTGCAATCCAAGATGAAACAAGCTTAAACTTTGAAAATGACGCTGTATGTATAAGCCATCTCGAGGAGCTTATGAAATTAAGCTATAACAAAGGTTTTGGACTTATAATAACCTTTCTTTTTATAAGCTTTTCTAGACACTTAAACAAGTGCTTGTGTTGCAAGATAAGTGCAAATAAGTTATTCTTTTCAATTGCCTCAGTAATTTTGGACCTTTTTCCTCTCGTCTACATTTAAGATTTCTCTTAAGGTACATTAATCAGTTTACAGGTTTGCTTTGTGGATGAAGAGGCGGGTAATAGTCCTGTGGTTGATTCGATCAAGATCGGCAACGGTGATATTCTAATTGATGAGGCACAAAGTATGATGCATGAAGAAGATGAGATGTTGGACGTGGATCAGGTTTTAAGATTTGAAAATGGGATAGATGAAGTAGAAGAGTCTCTAATGTCATCATGCTTTCAGCAATTTCTTCTGTGGCCTTCCGATGATTGTGTCACCATTGAGTGGGTTCAGGATATGATGTTCATCCTTGAGAAGGCTTCACATAAGACATTGCCAACTGAATTTTGTCATGCTGTGCAGACCTCTGTGGTGTTAAAATTGATAGATGCTGCTTGTAATGTTTTACGTAAAGAACCAAACTGTGTGGAGATTAATTGCCTCGGAGAAGATTCAAAAGTCATTGTCGTGGGCGATATACATGGGCAGTTTCATGATTTAATGTTTCTTTTGAAGCATGCAGGAATGCCTTCTGAGAACCAGTTTTATGTTTTCAATGGTAATTATGTTGATGAAGGAGCTTGGGGCATTGAGGTGTTGTTGGTCTTGCTAGCATGGAAGGTAAAATGATCAGACTTAGAAAATTTATAGATATTTCATGAATTTGCCGGGGGTTGTTGCCTTGTTGGTGCATATTCTCTAGGAGGAGAAAGAAAGAACACATAATAGTACTATATAGAAATATTTATATGACTTAGCAACTTTTACTGTGATCAAATACAAAACGGATACATATTAATCTTCGACTTTTTATCAGTATGTAAAACTCTGTCGTTGTATATTCAGGTCTTGATGCCTCACAGAGTATATCTACTCCGTGGAAGTCATGAATCAAAATATTGCACTGCACAATATGGTTTTAAGAAGGAGGTACAGACCAAATATGGCAACCAAAGTGAAGATGTGTACAATAAATTCCTAGAGTGTTTCAAGGAACTTCCATTAGCGTCAGTTATTGCCAACCGTGTTTACACTACTCATGGGGGGTTTTTCCGCAGCATTCATGCTGCTGCTTCCTCTTCAGAAAAGCTAAAACAGAACATGACACAAAGGATGGACCTTGGTACCTTAGCTGATTTATCTCAAGTTAAAAGAACTTGCATAGATTCTCCACATGAGGGTCCTAACATATTATTGAGTGACATCCTCTGGTCAAAACCATCGAATAGGGATGGTCTATGGGTTAATGCAGGTCGAAAATTAGGTTTATGGTGTGGTCCTGATTGTACCGAGGCTTTCTTAAAGCAGCACAATTTGAAGGTAATGTTCCAAATAATAATAACATAACTAATACAGAATAACAAAATGCTTATTTATTTTATTGCAATAAGTAGATCGATTAAGATTGCTGCATCTTCTAATTATTAAACTTGTATTTGATGTCATTTATGTCTACTCTACCAAATTATTATTTTCCTGTCAGCAAGCTATAATCATAGCGTTTTAAACATTATTTGATGGCTCAATAGATATTCTTTAAGCTCATGAATACTACTCTTCCTGCATAGCTGATCATCAGATCACATGAAGGACCAGATGCAAGGGATGGTAGGGATGATTTTGGGGATATGTTGAACGGATACAGCATAGATCATGACGGCGAGTCAGGAAAGCTATATACACTTTTTAGTGCTCCAGATTACCCGCAGGTTCAAATTTTCATATAACACTAGCACTTTGTTATTCATTAATTAAAAAATTGCAGTTGTTGCACCTCCAACTTTTTCCATAGCAATATCGTAATTCATAATGGTTCACTGATTGATTGTTGGGAACACCGAAGATAACAAGCTTAGTCATAGCAATAAATGCTAGCATGCACTATTGGCCATTGGCTTCCAATTTATGCCATTGTCTATTAAGATTATCATGATTTTTTTTAAAGTAGAATCTGATGTTTGTTTAAGAAGCATAGTACTATCAATACTTAATGTTACGCTCATTCTTTTATTAGGTTAAATTTACACGGGTCCATTTACAAAATGATAGGACCCACGTGAGTTTTTCCCAATAAGAGAGCGGGTGTTGTAAAGAGCGTGTTCCGTTTAGGAATCTAGTATGTAGGAATGCACATTTTCAAATAAATTATCTTGGAAATAGCTGAACATTTATACATAACAAACAAGTGGTGTAAGATTCATCTGCAACTCTACATATGGGGATTGTTACAGTTGAATCTGTATTTCTTATATTATTATGTGGAGAGAATACACATACATATAGGTCTAAGCCTCATAATCAACCCCACTAATTAAGGAGAAGATATACTAAGGGAGGAAAGATTTGATACAATAATATCTTAAATAATATCCTAATATATACTATTAATAAAAGCAATAGATACTGAATAATAATAAAACAATATCTCAACTGTTACAAACATATTGGTTTGAAGAAAACATATATTGTGTACTTGTAGTGTTTGAGTGATTAAATGTAGCTTAATGCAAGGACGTGTTACATTGAGATCTGCAGCATCTGAAGTATCATATCTCTTTAAAAGTCTCATGTATTGCAGTTTGGGGGGAAGAGATATAACAATGAAGGAGCATATGCAATATTGAAGTGGCCTGATTTTGCAACTCCTTCCTTTCAGTCATTTAAATCAGCAGAAAAACCCATGGTAACGAGTTTTTATCTAGTTATCTTACAAAGATTGAATGTCATATTTCCTTTGGGATCCTATCCTACATTGACCTGAGATATAGCCGAAGTTGTTCTCGGAAGACACAGTTAATCCTCACTCATTGAGTTAGCTTTGGGTTGAGGCCAAATTTTAAGATGAAAAGGTCCTGTTGTACAAAATTTCATGTTCCAAATGTCCATTTTTCTTAGATTGTTCATTCTGGTCCTAAGAGTAAGACTGTTGTTAAGACTGATAAGTAGATAGAAAGTTTGATTCTCGGCCCAAACACCATACCAACTATACTAACATTATTCATTCAAAAGGAATTGAAATGTTTTTTTTATTGCTTTCTATTAATGTTATTTGTTACTGACGCTTGTAATGCTTGCTTCCTAGGTGTATCCTTATATGGATTTGGATGCTGATGACATGGACTTGAGTAAACTAGACTCTTCTCAAATCGTATGTTAGCAAATAGCTTTTCCAATAAGTGTTCCTCTGCTATTGTGTGTGTTAACTATAGTCTCAAATAAGTATAGTTGCATGTAAATACATAAGAAATTCAAATAGATGTAAACGATGTTTTGCTGCATATATTCACATCATATAGCAATTAGGTTCAGAAGCCCTTGAACATACTATTCAACCGACCAATCATCCTTATATTTTATCACTTTGAACTGTAATTGCACTGAATCTTTTGCTATGCCCAGAAATGAATCTCATATTTTTCATATTCATCATCATGTTATATTGCCTGCCAGAGACGGATAATTGAACCAACTTACTTTTATTGACAAGGACATAGAGGCCTCAACCTCAACCTTTTCTAGTCCTCAAGATGCGTCTAGACCCGAATTTGACTTTAAGTCATTAGGCATATATAATGCCCCAAGTTGGAGTGTTCAGCTTCCCGATGGTTCAGGTGGTTCTCAAGTTGTGCAGGTTCCAAGAGCTCCTTTGGTGGAAGGGCTGCCTCTGCCACCAAACATAGAGGTAGCATCTGTTATGATTTACCAACATCTTTGTTAATACGACGTAGTGCTGAATCGAATTCTCGTTTTTGCAGGAGCCACATGCAGGTGCTTATAAGTATTTGTTTGAGCTCGTTGCTGGCCTTAAACACATGATTGCAACAAGGGTGAGTTCATAACATTATACATTTACTATGTCAAACTTCTGTTAATTTTTTCATGCTCAAATGCTTTTTCATTTCTTCCATGGATTTTACACCTGGGATTTTCTGCACGGGTAAACACATCTAGTTTTTTCACATATATATTTTCAACTCAGGAGACTGAAAACAGCGCTCATGTTTCGGCTTTGCGAAGTAAAGCTAGGAAACGGAAAGATAGAGGTCACAGTTGATGTACACATGACTCAAAAGCATGTGACAGAAGGTGCCCTGTTAACCTTTGATTGAATTACTGCTAACATGTATGTCCTTCATGTGTAAGTATTAATTTGACCAAGTGATTTTACCTTCTGAATAAAGAGTTCTTAGCTTTACTTTCAAGAACATAGACTAGTTTCTGTTCCAAATAATTATAATTCGTTTTGGTCATTTCACTCGAAAAAAATTACGCAATAATAGAGACAACCAGACACAATGTGCACCAACCAGACACGATGTGCACGTTCAAAATAAAAAAGCAAACTCTTTCTATGAAGAATATTTATTATTCTACAAAAGAATGCTGTTGCAACTATATTCATTTAGGACAAGATCTAATTAATATTATTTAATAATGTTGGTTGTAATCTTCCTAATACGTGAGCCATCCACCTCTTTGGAAAATGTCTTCTTGGTTGGTTGTATTTAACCTTGTTGACTTCATCCTTCATTACGCCATTATTATACCACTTGTCTTCTTGAATAGGACATTAAATTTTCATTTACAAAATATCTATGCCCATACTTAAATGACGACTGTATAATAAATGAGTAATTTTATACTAGTTGAATAATTTGTTTAGGATTTGAGATTTTTTTTTTTTTACAACTAATCTCCTTAATAAAATTTTTAAATAAAAATATTAAAAATAAAATAGTTGTTTGCACTTGATCTTTAATTGAGATTAACCTTGATCTTCTCAACAAAACAAGACTTCAATCAATTTATAAATGTAGAGCACACCATTTTCTTGTTTCAATTCAACAGGTTTTTCATTTGTGTTGGTTATGAAACAGTCATCCGAGTTGTAAAGTATGTTGCCCTATATGAACCAACATAAATTAGGTTTCCTAATATTTTCCTTCCTTTACCATTCCTTAAGAAAAATGGGGTTAATTGGGTCTCAAGAATGATAACTTTTTGCAACCTAAAACAATACATTGACAACAAATAGAATGATAAAAAACACAAGGATTTTCATCCTGGTTCGCCGTTACAAGGCTACCTCAAGTCCATCCACATGAGTGATTTGCCTTCGACAAAGACTTAATCTAATAATCACACTCGATTACAAATGTTGTGACAACCTGTCTCAATTTTCTTCAGGATCTGATCCAACTAGTCTCCTAAGAAAATTGACAATCACTATCTCCTTAAGACCTGACCCAACTGGTCGCTTAAGAAGATTTCTCAACAACAACATGTTACTCACTTTTTAAGAGCCTGACCTAATCTAGTTGCTTGAGGATTACAATCAAAATTGTAATAATAATTGTGTTTACAGATGTTTCTCAAAAGCAGATACAAGAGTTTACAATCAAGTCTTTGTTCTAAGTGTATAAGTGTAAACAACACTTCTTATTTGTTTCTGAGTATGAGCGTTGATGTAGTTTTTTGTGCTTCTTAAATACGTTTTTTCTTTTGTCACCCTTTTCAATCTTTAATGTCCTCTTTAAATAGATGCAAAATAGATCTGTTGGAGATGAATATGAAAATATCCTCTAACTATTCGTTGGAGAAAATCACTTCAAACAAAATGCTAGAGTGGCGCTGTAGCCTGTAGTTGGTGAACATGATTGGACGCAAAACACTTTTTTTACACAAAGTACAATACTTTATGGAAAAAGTATATTTGCTTCTGTACGTCTGTCACATCAAATATTTTGTTGACTTTTGGACAACTTATATTCATAGGTGTCACACCCTAATTTTTGACTCTAAAATTCCACATCTTTTTGCATCATCTGTGTTGTTTATCATGTCTTGCATAATACCTAATTTATCAGCTGAAATAAACTTTTTCGAATTACAGCCGAATCGGTCAAACCAAAAGTCAATTGTGCGTAAAATCAGTAGATGGAAAATTTTAAAATCGAGCCTGCAAACGTCAGTGATATTAATCTATGTTTCACGTAGTTTAACCTGGTGTGCTCATTTAAAATTTTTTGACAACTTTTCGGTAGCATTTTTTGACAGTTTAAGTCGTTTTAGCCGGTAAAATTTATTTCAAAATTTGACAAAACGCTGTATTTTCCGAATCGTATATTTTACGCTGATCATTTTGGTGTATTCATTTTATTTTTTTCGAGCACTTCGATACCGTCCAATTATTCGTTTTTTTTACCGTCTTTATTTCTACTTTTAATTAACATATTCTTTTAATTAATCAAATATTTATTTTACATTTTATTGTAAATAGTTTATTCTTTTTATGTGTATCTTTTCCTTATTTTGTGGAACTTTTAAAAAGTTTTGATCTTATAGTACATAAAGGAGATTTTTTGCCAAATTTTATGGTAATAGTACAAAAGTACTTCACTTCCTCCACAAGTCACCCACCTAGGAAGGCACTAACTCACTCTTGACCTTTTTTTTTCTTTCTCTGGTAACCCACATAAACCATACACATATCCATTACCACTTAAAAGGCCACACAAGGAACACATTAATGTCACCTCCCATAAACCAAGAAAAAACTTGTGTATACGAAAAATACAAGAACCACCTTCCTCATTTTCATAATTACACCCATTTTTCATGACACACATATTATTACACATTTCATCTCAATCACTGTTCAACTTCCTCTAAGCTTCCCTCATCCAAATCCACGAACCTTCTCATCTTCACCTTATCTTGCTTCATCACAGAAAACTCAGAAAATAATAACTCACATTCTAAAAAATTTCTCTTCTTCATTCAACAACAAAAAGCAAAACATCCAAACCTTTTTCCTTCCCTCACCAGAAAAATTCGAATCAAGAGGTGGAGATTCATAACCTTTGAGCGAAACTATTTTTTTCCTCTTCCAAAACGAGTTCCCAATAACTGCAGCAGCATACCACCATCGAAACCATTCATCTTCCATTCAACTCGATCATCGCCGCGCACGAGAAAGATGAAGACTATAGGAATCGCGAATGGAAGTTGAGAAATCGCGGAAGAGTCGATCTTGAGGAAAAGGGATTCACGACTTAGGAAACGATTTGAGGTAGTGATGTTTGAGTGATTTGAGAAGAACTTGAATCGTTTTTCTGATGCCTTTGATGTTTTTTTTGGACCGTGTTTTGAGGAGAATAGAGGAGTGAATTCTATGTTAGTTTGAACGACTAGGTTTTTTTTAGTTCGTTGTTTTGCTGCCTGAAGTTGGATCATTTTAACCCATCTCTTTCCGACCCGGTACACCGATCCAACCCAGGATCTTTGCTTAAAGCTTGGGCTCCACCTTTTTTTTTAGTCAGCCCATTGCTATTGTCATTTTGTGCTTCTTTTAAAAAAAATATTATTTGTTCTTAACTCTTTTTTTATAGATTTAGTAATGCTTTTTTTTTTTTAAATTAGTTTTTTTTTAGTTTAGTTTTAGTCAATATTTTTAAGGGTTTTAGCTTAGTAACTTTTTTTTGTTATAAAAAATTTCAAATAAATATTTTTAGTTATTTTTATGAATTACTCTTTTTCATCTTTGATTTATATTTAGAAATATAAATATGTAGGATTTTTTTTTATGTTAATTTTCAAGCCCACGAGCTCACTAACAACTAACTTCCTGTTAACATTTACAACTTAGGATTGGAGTCGTCGTGCTCCAGGTAGTCGTCTCGTCGTGGATATTTTCCTGGTTTACCTTTACCATAGGACTTGAGTCGCCGTGCTCTATTTAGTCGTCCTGCCGTGGACATTCTCTTTCTTGCTAACTTAATCATAGTTTAGAGTCTCCGCACTCTATGTAGGTGTCTCACCACAGACATTTAATTTTCCCTTTGGAACCTTGACCACAGTCAAGAGTTCCTCACCCCCATTGAGGGGAACTACGGTTGCTCTGAGTCCATTTCCATCAGGATACGTAGGCACGAGATACGATGTCTTGGCGAACATACTTTGTATATACTTTAGATCTTTACCTTAACATTTTTCCCTTAGCAAGCAAATTTAGCATAACACAAATACTAACAAGAGGTTCCTGTAGAGTACTACAGATACTTAGGATGCTAACACCTTCCCTATGTATAACCAACCCCGAACCTTAGATCTCTTAGTTGTGTTGTTACATGGCGCACTTAGGGTTTTCTTCGATCTTTACCCTTTCCTTTGGATAAATTAAAGTCCGATTGTGAATTTAATGAATTAAGATTCAAGTTAATCAATAGCTTGGTATCACGATTCTCACCGCAACAATAGGCTTTTGATATTTGTTGTTGAAGCATGAGTTGTGTTTCCAAGGTCTGTCTTCAGAATTTATTGGTGTGACTTTATAGTCTTTGAATGCTAGGTTCTGAGACTTCACAAGCAAATAGTAAGAGCTATAAATAGCAAAGTTAGTCTTGAGAAATTTTATTCAGAACATTGACTTTAATAAATCAGAGTTGACTTGTTTGAACGCTTCTTTTCTTTGGTTTAGAATCTGGACATCTTCAGAGTTAGAATTTGTTCAAATTTTTCTGCACAATTAACAAACTGGTTAGAGTACAAAATTGTTCTCTTACATTTTATTATCATCAAAACTTAAGGATAGTTGTAGAACCAAACTTGTTCCAACAATCTCCCCCTTTTTGATGATGACATATCCATGTATTATGATAAACATTTTTTTATCAAATGTTATAAAATTTCAGAGATAGGTTTGTAAGCTTTCTCTTAGTTTTATACTTTTAAAATTATTTCTTGAACTTAAATCTACAAAGTAAGGTTTGCAAGCTCCTCGTAAGTTTAAGACTCAAAATAATTTTGTTTCATTAAGATCTCAAAAATCAGTTAAGCGGGCTAAAATTCAGAGTTAGGTTTGTAAGCTCCCCTAAGTTTTAGACTTCAATTTTTTTTAGTTTGATTGTTCAGAGCGAGGTTTGCAAGCTCTCTTCTGACAATCATCTAAAGTTCAGAGTTTTAGATTAACAAAGTTTTCTAGCCTTAACCATTATTCTTAGTTTTAAATTTCAGAGTTTGGTTTGCAAGCTCCCACTGAACTTAAGACTTATAATTTAAAAAAAAAATATTCACATAAAAAAAACAACAAGATACAAAGATATAATAAACATTCAATATATTCATACAAAAAAAACACAAATAAATCAGAAGGAAATTTCGTTCATTTGATGTAACATCGAAATTAAAAAGAAATTTCATCCAAGTTTATGGATATTCGGGAATGATAATTGGATAAAAATGATCAAAATCAAATCCTACTACTCCCTGGACACAAGATCTATGACCACCTAGACCTAAACACAAGACCCTAAATTCGTTACCCCCCTCCCCCACGTCATCAATAAAAAATTATTGACCAGAAGAATGCAAAAAATGGGAGGGTGAAAAAAACGAAGGAAGACACTACATGGAAAATGGAAAAAGGAAAGGAGAAATTAGAGAAAACTTGTAAAAACAGACAAAAAGAAAAAGAATGAGGGAGACAACCTAGATGAAGAAAAAAATAGACTACACACGGGAAAAAAACATGTGTTTCATACAAGAATTTAAACTAAGGAGTTGGGCTCCTATGACGACTCAAAAACGAGTGAGTAAATTGCATCACACAACTGATTGACTCTGACGTAAGCTGCTAAACTCCTTCACCTCTTTGTCTTTAAAACTTCTTCAAAATAAAAGCTTTTGGTTTTGAGAGACATTGGTCAGAAAGTTTTAGGATCTGGAGAAGAATGAGGGGTTTAAAAAAAATTGAGGAGATGAAAAGAAATGAAGAGTTGTCAACAAATGTGAGAGAAAAATTGTGTTTAAAAAGAGTGAGAGGAGAGTAAATGCGGAGGTTTTGAGGAAAATTTTTACGAAAATGACAACTGAAAATTATCTTGGAAACCCAAAAAATAAATTATACAATACTACACGCTATGACATGAGACGAAAAAACTAGATGGCTTTGAAAATCGGAAAGACATGAGGAGTATTAAAGTAAGATTTTGTTTTACCCAATAAATATTTTTTCCAAAAATTATATAAGCAAGAAAAAGAAAATAAAACAATTCAAAAAATACTTAAACATCACAATGATATGAAATAGTGTCCAAAAGATAGAGCAACCCAGAGGGGTTATGACTTGGACCTTCTGAACCAGAGAGTCATCTAACTATCAGAGGCTAATTGTTTTAGAGATAAGCAGAAAACACACAAAGTCTTAGAGTCTCATCTTTACTCCCTCAAAGTTTACACATATTGAGATTTTAATCAAGACAAATTTCCATTTTCAAATTTCTCATAATAAAGACAAATATGTCCTTAGTAAGGGGTTTAATAAAGATATAAGCCTATTGATGGTCTATATCAATAAATTTAAGCTTAGGATACCCTTATGAACATAGTCTATGATAAAATGATATTTGATCTCAACATGTGTCGCCCTAGAATGTAAAATGAGATTCTTAGACAAACAAATAGCAGAAGTATTATCACAAAAGATAGGGATGTTACTTTCACTTAAGTGATAATCTTCTAGTTGAATTTTCATCCAGAGAATCTGAGTCCTACATCCAGAGGCTGCAATATATTCAACTTCGGCTGTTGATAATGAAATAGTTGATTGTCTCTTGCTGGATCATGAAATTAGATTTTCACCTAATAAAATAACAACTTCCACCAGTGCTTTTTCTTTCAAGTCTATCTTCAGAATTATCAGCTTCACAAAATGCTACTAACTTGTAATCTTTTGATTTCTTATAAAGCAGACCAAGGTTAGTAGTTCCTCTCAGATATTTAAAGATTCTCTTAACAATAGTTAAATGAGATTCTTTAAGATTTGATTGAAATCTAGCGCATAAGCATACACTGAATATAATATCAGGCATATAAGCATTTAAGTAAAGAAAAGATCCAATCATACCTCTATATACCTTTCGATCTACCTTCTTGCTTTCCTCATATTTTCCAAAAGTGCAAGTGGGATGCATTGGGATTTTAACAATCTGACATTCAGCCAAAATCAAACTTCTTTAGAAGTTCTTTTGTATATTTACTCTGATGAATGTATGATCCTTCTGAGTTTTGATTAATTTGAATTTTAAGAAAGAATTTCAATTCGCTCATCATGCTCATCTCAAATTCAACTTACATGAACTTGGAAAACTCTTGCCAAAGACTGACATTAGTAGAACAAAAAATGATATCATCAACATAGATTTGAACTATTAAAAAGTCATTTTTGAAGGTTTTACAAAATAAGGTTGTATCCACTTTCCTCTTGAAAAATCATTTTCCAAAAGAAAATTGACGAGCCTTTCATACCAAGCTTTGGGAGTTTGTTTCACACTATACAATAATTTTTTAAGCTTATAAACAAAGTCAGGGTAGGCATGACAAATAAATCTGGCACCGCCGCGCACACTCTAGTCCTGAAATTAACGGAAAAAATCCGATTTAAAAGGGTGCGGGGGCGAGGACGGGAAAACCCGGTTTTTATTTACGGGGGCAGGGGATGCTAGTAATCGCCCCGCACCCACCCCGCCCCGCACCCTCCAACTAAATTTAATTTATTTCATTTAGTTTTAATAATTTTATTGTTCATTTACACTTTTTAATGTTACAATATCATGTTTATTAGAATTATTATTTATTTTTTTGGAAAATATAATTTAAATAAAAATTATCAAGCATTATAATTATTCTTAAAATAATCAATTATTTGATTTAATTATTGATTTTTATTATTATTGAAAAAAATATACATTTTACAAAAAGAAAAGTACAATTTATGCGGGTGCGGGGAAACTCGTTTCTTGTTGGTGACAGGGGCGGGAGAACAATTTTTAGCCCTGAACGAGTTTGGGGGCGGGGCGGGTCTAGGTCTGGGAAGCGGGGGCGGGGGCGGGTCTTGGTGTACTTAAACCCGCCCGCCCCGTCCCGTTTCCATGCATAAGTCAGAATTTTTATGACTTTCAAAACCAGGAGGTTGATGGACATAAACTTCTTCAATTATCTAACTATTTATAAATGTGATTTTAACATCCATTTGGTATAAGATAATATTATGATTAACAATAAATTAAATTAAAAGACGAATAAATTCTAACCTGGCAACTAGCAAAAGTCTCAATATAGTCAATTCCTTCTTATTGACTATAACCTTGTGCAACCAGTATGACCTTGTTCCTCACCATCTCTCCTTGCTTATACAATTTATTCCTGAAAACCCATTTGGTTCCAATGACATGTTAGTTTTGGCACTAGATCCTGCAGATCGTTTCTGGAAAATTGATTAAGTTCTTCTTGCATTGTCAAAATCCATTCAGAGTCCATAAGATCTTCATTGATGAATGTTGGGTCTATGGTAGACACTAACCTTATAAGACTTTCTTCATATTACCTAAATGAAGATTTGGTTTTGACAGGTTCTGACTTGTCACCGAGAATAAGTTATTTAAAGTAGGAGAGTGTTTGCTTGAGCTTCTTCTGAGGTGCTGATGTGTCAACATCATCTGAAATGTCATTAGAATCTGATGCTGATTGTTTTGCTTCAGGTTAAACACCCTTAGAGTTTGAGTATCTGATCTTCATATATGCAAACTTTTCATCTAGCTTTGACTTTTCATGGTCAAGCTTATCATCAAACTTAACATGAATTGATTCCTCAACAATATTGGTTTCAGTGTTATACACTTTGTAGCCTTTCGAGTGTTAAGAGTATCCTAACATGATACACATTTGAGCTTTAAAATCAAACTTGTTTAGGCAATTCCTTTGGTTTCCTCTGAAACTTTCAGATCCACAGGCTTAATTACAAGCTTGGGAACATAAGCTTTCTTTCCATTATGTAGCACAAGTATCTAAATTCCAGGTACCATGACTGGTGTTTTAACTCAGCTACTAAAGATGCATACAACATAAATTATCTTATCTTTAGGTACCCACATCCTTTTAGGTCATTTGTGGTTAGTTTTCCTAGAGGTTTTACCACCTTAGGGTTTGTGTGCTAGATCAGTGTTGTGTGTGCGACCATAAGTAAAATGAGAGTATAAAGCCTTTGGTTTTATCACCATTTTCTTAACTTTAGGTTTGACCCTAAAGTGCTTAGGTAGCTTATAACTAAGACCTTGTCTCCTAGTGTTGCTTCCTCCATATATCATGGAAGCAATTTTGCTTCTATCTATGTTTCGTGCAAGGAATTTCCTAAAAGTCATGTCATATTTCTTTATGACATCAACATATTTTATAAGAGCTTCTGAAAGAATTTCCTTTTCAAGTTCTTCACTCTTTCTTTTTGTAGAAAACATATCTTTTTCAAGAACATAAAGCTTCTCTTTCAGATTAGAATTTTCTTTCTTGAGCTTACTAAGGGCTTCAGAGTCAGCTACATATATTCTTTTCCAATCCTTGTAACTGTACTAAAGACTCTGAAACTTTTTAAGAATTTTAGTGAGACATGACTCAACTTCAGAACATGTTAGATTAAAGAATACCTCCTTTGAGTCTGAATTTGATTCTGATCCTTAGTAAGATGCCTCTGAGCTAGCCATTAGTGCCATGTGCATCTGATTTTCTTCAGGTTCGTCTTCTGAACTTTCCGAGTCATCCCATGTAGTTATTAAAACCTTCTTCTTTTCT
Source organism: Lathyrus sativus (assembly GCA_963859935.3). NCBI lineage: Eukaryota > Viridiplantae > Streptophyta > Magnoliopsida > Fabales > Fabaceae > Lathyrus > Lathyrus sativus. The sequence goes on along the minus strand of OZ012735.1, from coordinate 892,836,378 downwards.
GTAGAGAGTTTTTTTCATATGCATGAGTTTAGGACATTCATTTCTGTAATGCCCAGGTTGTTGGAATTCGTAGAAAGTGACATCTTGATTGACTCCAAACTTTCTCTGCCCAAAGGTTGACTCAACATGTCCACCCGTTCTTCTGTGGCCTCTGAATTTTGTCTGTATTTTCTTCCAAAGATGGTTGACCCTTATGGAGAGAAAAGATAGTTCATATTCTTCTTTTGAGCTTCCTTCATACTCTTCTTCTTTAGCTTGAAGAGTTTTGGTCTTCTCAGATTTATCTTTGAACTTTAAAGCCACAGACTTAACCTTTTTCTAAGGTTCATCTTCCATGAGTTCAATTTCACGACTTCTTAGAGAACTTATAAGTTCCTCAAGAGTAATTTTGTTCAGATCTTTTGACACCTTTAGCACTGTCACCATAAGTTTCCATTTCTTAGGTAGACTTCTGATCATTTTCTTTACATGATCTACAATGGTATAGCCTTTGTTTATAACTTTCAATCCATCCACGAGAGTTTAAAATCTTGAAAACATTTCCTTAACCATTTCATCCTCTTCCATTTTGAAGGATTCATATTTCTTGATTAAGGCCAAGGATTTTGTTTCTTTAACTTTATCATTTCCTTCATGAGTCATTTTCAAAGAATTAAATATAGACTTAGCAGAGTCTCCATCTGTTATCTTATCATACTCAGTGTAGGAAATGACATTTAAAAATATAATTCTGGATCTATGATGATTCTTGTGATCCTTCTTTTGCTAATCACTCATTTTGCTTCTTTCAATATAAGTACCACTATCATCTACAGGATGTGTGTAAACATATAACACCATATCCCATAGGTCAACATCATACCTAAGTAAGAAACTTTCAACTATATCCTTCCAGTAATCAAACTTTTCTCCATCAAAGATTGGAGGTTTGGCAAAATAGTGATCATTGTTGTTTGTATATGAATTCTCATCAGAGGTAGATGCCATTTATGTTTCAATAAAAAGCCAGATCTTTATTTGTCATGGTTAAGTGATTTGACACAAAGTTGTCAATACAGAACCAGAGCTCTGCTTCTAATTTAAGGTTCAAGAAACACAAGGAAGGAAGGGGGTTGAATTGGGTTTCAAGAATGATATTTTTTCGCAACCCAAAACAACACCTTAGCACAACAAACAGAATGATAAAAAACACATGTATTTTTATCTTGGTTTCTCGTTAACAAGGCTACCTCCAGTTCACCCACCTGGGTGATTTGCCTTTGACAAGGACTCAATCTAATAATCACACTTGATTAAAAATGCAATGACAACCTATCTCGACTTTCTTTAAGATCTGACCCAATTGGTCTCCTAAGAAAAATGACGGCCACTGACTCCTTAAGACCTGACCGAACCTGTCGCTTAAAAAGATTTCTCAATAACAACCTATTACTGACTTCTCAAGAGTCTGACCTAACCTGGTCGCTTGAGGATTACAATCAAAATTGTAATAATAATTTTTTGGTGTTTACAAATGCTTCTCAAAAGCAGATTACACTAGTTTACTATCAAGTTTTACACTTAACAAGAATATACAATGATCTTCGTTCAAAATGTATAAGTGTAAGCAACACTTCTTATTTGTTTTTGAGTGTGAGCGTTGATGTATTTTTGTGCGCTTCTCAAATATGTTTTTATATCGTCACCTTTTTCAATCTTCAATGTCCCTCTTTAAATATATGCAAAATAGATTCGTTGAAGATGAAGATGAAAATGTCCTCTAAGTTTCCATTGGATAAGATCACTTTAAACGAAACACTAGAGTGACACTGTAGCCTGTAGTTGGTGAATATGATTGGATACAGAAGACTTCATTTACACATAGTACAACACTTTATGAAAAAAGTAGATTTGCTTGTGTACGTCTGTCACATCAAATAGTACAATACTTTATGACTTTTGGACAACATCCATTTAGAGGCTTTTGATATTTGTTGTTGAAGCTTGAGCAGTGTTTCCAAGGTCTGTCTTTAGAATCTTTTGGTGAGACTTCATAGTCTTTGAATGCTGGATTTTGAGACTTCACAAGCAGTTAGTCAGAGCTATAAATATCAGAGTCAATCTTGAGAACTTCTGTTAAAATGTTGACTTTGATAGATCAGAGTTGACTTGTTTGAACATTTATTTTATTTGGTTCAGAATCTGAACATCTTTAGAGTCAAAATTGTTGGTGTAAGCTCTAGAGGCTAATACTTTTGGTACTTATATCGAATTATTTATTAATAATAAAATGCATTTCTTTATTATATTTGTTTTTTCCAAAATAATAGAGTCCCTAGTATAGCTAGTTTGTTTAATGAAATATTAAGTGTGACTTAATCATGAGATCCCATTAAACATAATGACACTATTCTTAAAGTATTCGTAGTCGAACTTTATTGCAAAGTGGGATAACCTTAAAGAATTAAAATTATTTTGTAGATAGACTGATGATCACATCTCATGGATCATGGAAAAAGATTTATCAAGTCTTAACATAGGTATGAATATTAGAAGTAATATTTATACTGGATTGACTCACTATGAGAGTACTATATAGAATGTTATGCAAAGTGTCATAAATTAGTCTCATGGTCTGTAATTGGATGACCATAAAGAGAGTTGATGGGTACTCTACAAAGCATGCTAGAGGACATGAGTGACCTAGATGGAATTTTCCCATCCTAAATATCAGGATAAATGTTTAAAGGCCCAATATTGAACTGGACAAAGATGACATGATACATGCCTTCTGTTCAATATAGACATAAGGACAAAAGGGTAATTGTATACACAAGTATTATCACAAAAGGTTTTGTCAAATCACATGAAACTTTCATGACTTGGGTAGTAGTGATGTGTTGATAGATATCGCTCATTGTTTATTATGTTAAATGCGTGCTTTAATATAATTCCCAACGTTGAGAAAACCTACAAGGTCACACACATAAGGACAAATTGATAAAAGGTAGAGAAAATAAGGAACATCGTAAGGTATAATTCACTTAAGTAAATGTTGAACACCGTAAGATACAACGCACTTAAGTAGAATACATAATATGGTAAGGTACCACACGCTTAAGTGATATACGGTACACCATAAGATATGGTGCGCATGCACTTAAGTTGGCTTTTTAGCTTGTAGCCCACAAAAGTGGTTCTATAAATAGAATCCTTGTGCAAAAGCATTTACACTTGATGAAAATTTGGTCTGTGACACCCTAACCGTATTTTCCTTCTCTCTCTCTCTCTCTCTCTCTCTCTCTCTCTCTCTCTCACTCACTCACTCACTCACTCAAAACCTTCAATTGTAGTAGCTGACACTGAGACGGAAGGAATCTATTCGTATGGACTGATCATTCAACGCTCATGATCACTCGTTCGATTCAACATAAAATGTTTTATTGCCACAAGAGGTAACCATTTCTATCACTGATCATGCCCATTTGTAAGGATCACTAAAGGAAAAATTTTAATTTTCGCTGTGTTTTGGATCATGATTTCCCTTCAAGAATTTATTCCAATTTTTCTGCACACTCAACAAACTGGTTAGAGTACAAAATTATTCTTTTACATTTCGTTATCATCAAAACATAAGAATAGTTGTAGCACCAAACATGTTCCAACAATCTATTCTTTAATATTTTGTTTAACATTTACTTTCCTGAAATTTTTACACTGAGACTTTGATCCTAACTTGATTCTTAATGAGGGACAAATGTTGCGAAATAAACTAACCTGTTATTAAGCTAACACTGATTTCATTTTTCTATAACGGATTACATGTTTTATATAACCCATATATCTTCTATTTGGATCACAATCTCATTGAAATAATTTGTTATAATTTGGATTCTTAATTCATGGAAAAATAGATTTTCACTTAAACCTCACGAGATGGTCAATGTGAACTAGTAAAAGATCTTGACAAAAAGGGACTTGCTTTTGTAGCTTAAAACCATAAAGAAGAAGTAATAAGATATCAAAGGAGTATTACAATTCCTAATGCACGGTTCAATAGTTTTTATTTATTCAACATATCCTAGTCAGCCACGAGACCGTAGTTCCAAGTACTGATAATAGTCTTCTTGATGCAAACAAGGTAGACACGAGGATCGTGTAAAATTGAAGAAAATTGAAGTGTTCAATGACAAGATTACCTTTCTTGCGAGCTAATATGAACGTAACTTAGGGTTTACAATTTCTTCCTTCCTTTACCATTCCTTGCACACTATTTTGGATCAAGTGAAGGAATGTATACTTAAAAGAAGGCTGAATGGGTATATTTGGTCTCCAAATATTTAGTTTTCCTAAAATATTTACACCAATACTTTGATTCCAACTCTATTCATAATGAAGGACAAGTGTTGTGGAAGGAACTAACCCGCCATGAAACTAACATTGATTTCACTTTCTCAATAATGGATTAAATGTTTTATTTAACTCGAATATCATTAATTTGGATCCTGATCTCATTGAAAGTATTTTGGATTCTCAATGCAGAGAAATATGGATTTACATTCCAAGCTCAGGATGTGTTTAACGAGAACTACTTTGATGATAACCTTGATATTCTCAACAAATTAAGTGACAACTCTATCAAATTATTAGATTCCCTTTTATAAATAGTTTCAATAGAATATTGCGCGCTTTCACTCTTTTCCTTCCTAAGTATTTTTCAATCTTTATAATTTTTGAATACTTATTGTTATTTTCTTATAAACCTAATATCTGAAAATGACCTCATATAATTCAAAAATTTAAAACTAAACAAAATAAATGTTGAAGTAAAATATTTTGGGGGATCTATATGTGATTCAAGATCATAGTACCATTCGCCAATGCACAAATGAGGTGAATTATAAGTCGTTCTTTTTAGATTTAGCCAATCATAAACTACCCCTTACTTGTGATTGATTTATTGTTAAAAAGAAATAAAGCGAGTTTATAATACGCCTTCTTTAACTCTTAACCACTTGACTTAAATTTTTAGGGTAGAAGTTGCTAAGGAGCAAGATTGGAAGAAGTGGAACATCTATCAAAAGATTATGCTGTTGAAGATGAACATGAAGTTTAACATGAAAGATTTATTTGGTCTCCAATTCTAATGTTCAATAAGTTCTTATTCCTTCGTCTATCCTTGAGGTATGATGACCTTACACTTTTTGAAGTCATTTCCGTACTTTGCATTCCCATCATTGGGTTTAACTCATACAACTCGCGGTGTTCCCATCCCATAATTGAATTTTTTTAAGGCCTATTCCAATTATTTCGCGTTTATGGCACATAATGTTGAGACTTAAATCAATTTACAAATGTGGAGTACACCATTTTCTTATTGTTTCAATTTAACAATTTTATTTATTTGTACGTTATGTAGCAGTCATCCAAGAGTTGTAAATGTATGTTTCCATATTACTATCCGATAGGAACATAAGTTGAAGTTCTTAATTTTTTTTCTTCCTTTACCATTCATTGCATACTATTTTGGATCAAAAGAGGAAATTCATACACATAAAGAGGGTGAATGAATTTATTTCATTTCTTAATATATGTTTTTCTCTTTATTTTCTTAAAATTTTTACACCAAGACTTTGATATGAACTTAACTCTTAATGAGGGACAAGTGTCGTGAAATAAACTAGCCCATTATGAAGCTAACATTGTTTTCAGTCTCACAAAAATGGGTCAAAGGTTTTCTTTAACTATAATATCATTTATTTGGATCCTAATATCATTGAAACAATGTTGTCTAATTTAAATTCTTAACGCAAGAAAATATGGCTTTACATAACGACGCAATTAATGAGAACTAGTTAAAGATCTTGACATCAACTACTTTGTGGCTTAAAACCATGAAAGATAAATAACATGACATTAAATGAGTACTACAATCTATAATGTGTGATTCAATAATTTTAATTTCTTTAACATATCCTAGTTGGCCACGAGGTCGTAGTTCCACGTATTGATAAAAGTCTTCTTATTGCAAACAAGATAGACAAGGTAGTTCACCTAAACTTGAAGACGATTCAAGCGTTCTCAATGGAAATATTTGCTCATGATCATGAGAAAGCCAATTCATACTCCAATTGGTAGCAACTAATAAATTACAATATCTTCAATAAATTCATCATCGTGCATTATTATCCTGATGCGCAAATAATCTAGTAAAAGAATCAACTCGAAATGTTAATCTTGTTAATGTGGTGCTTCCTCATCATAGTAAACCCACCACAAGAATTAGAATGTCATCAACTACCAAAAAAAGGTAAACTTGTGATTTCTTTCAATTGTTTGACTTTCTTGATTCATGATTTAACTAAGTTATCTCTCGCTCTTATCCTTTTATTTAGGTAAAATTCTAACTGTGGTGTCTAGATTAACGAAACTTTGAGTCCAAGCGATGTCTAAATTAAAGAGAATGAGTTCAAGCAATGTCAGGATTGACGAAATCTCAAGTCAAATTACTTCAAAAATCAACAAAAATGCAGGAATTTCAAGACAACCTAATCCTTCACCATCTTTACCACCAATTTCTCTACCAAACATTTCTTAAGAGGAATTAGACAAGTATTTCTCAAAATATTATCTCTCTTCCACCATTTTCTTATACACTAAAGGATATATTAATAAGGTAGATACAACATTTAAAATAAAGAATCCTTACAAAGACAGATGAAACAACTAATTGACACAATTGTTTATAATAAAAATTATCATTGATTCGACTAACAATTGTATACAATTATACATACATCACCTAATTCGATTGAGTAAAACTCAACTAAACTTAAATTCAACTAATCTTTCATTTGCTAACAAATTATTTAATTTTGTAAAATAGTTTTTTTTTTAAATATACATAAACATTAAACCTACACATAATATTGTTGTTTTTTTTAAGTCCACTTGTGAAAACTTTTCTTAAAGCTTAAATTGACATTATTTACTAACACATGGGCCCTTTCAAAGATAAAGTGGGACTCATTGAAAGCTTGTAAAGGCTAATTACCTACCTTGACTTGTTCAATTAATTTGACCATAGTAGTACAATCTAAATTTTTGAAAAACTTTTTATTTTATAAAACTAAAGCAAGTAATCATCCCGGAATCAGAGGAAGTAAAATTGTTTAAGTCTTATTAGTATTACACATTTCATTTTGAAAAAACATAAATATTATTGATATCGTAAAGTCTGTAATTTTTTTTTAACAAATAATATATCATATCGTAAATTTAAATATGTAGAATTAATATTGATCAAGTGAGATGTTTATCTGAAACTCTCGGCGTATAATTTGATTACTACCGTAGCTTATTGATTTCCTAGTTTTTCTCTTTGATCAATCCTTTCATTTTCTCTAATCAACGAATTAATTAATTGTTTAATAATAACAGTGACTCTAATCATTTCCAAAATCAACTTGTGTTTTGTGTTCGTACGTTAAACGCCGTTAGAACCGGTCTATCATCTCATTCATCTAATCCAATTCAATTTTTTTATTCCTTTTTCCCCTTTCTCTTTCTCTAGGGTTTTTCTTCCACCAATTTCACATTTCAATTTCACACAACGACGTCGTTTCAAGATGATGCCCCCGGGCCTCGTTTCCAATCTCCAAGAAGCACTTCTCAACAGAAAACCACCACAGCAACAAGATGAATCAAACGACGCCGTTTCGTCCTCCGCCGACGAACCTATCGAATTCGACGAATCTAAGCCTATTGTGCTGCTCACGAATAGCGAGGGAGTTGAATCGCCGGGTCTTATACACCTAGTTGAAGCTCTCGTTCTTCAAGGACTTTACGATGTTCATGTTTGCGTTCCTCAATCGTGCGTTCTATTGATTATCTATTTTTTTGGTTTTTTTTATTGAATTTGAATAATGTGGAATGTGTTTGTAATTTTTGTTAGTCGCTGAAATGGTTGCTTTAGGGATAAATCTGTTTCTGGTCATTCTGTTACGGTTCGAGAAACTGTGGAAGCTTGTTCTGCTAAAGTTAATGGTGCTTTTGCTTTTGAGATTTCGGGTATTAGTTTCATTCAATTCTGTTTCTAAATCTGATTAATTAAAATTGAAAATCTAAAATTATTATCAAAAAAAAGATTTTTTTTTTAAATTTTTTATTTATGATTCTTATAGAGATGAATTTGTTATTGTTTTCTGATTTTTAATTTATGATGATGATGATTCAGGAACTCCTGTGGATTGTGTTTCATTGGCTTTATCTGGAGCGTTGTTTTCGTGGTCAAAGCCTGTGTTGGTTAGCATTTATTGTTGTTTTCTATCTTACAAATGTATATTGAATCGTGTCTGTGTTTTTTCTCTTGATGAAATGTTGTGATATATATGGATTGTGATTTGAATTGAATTGGATTGAATTTCAGGTTATTAGTGGGATTAACCGAGGATCAAGTTGCGGTCATCACATGTAAGTTGCTAGTTTATAGTTAGGGGTAAATTTATGTAAATCTGAAATAGGACTTGAGACAAATTCCCACCTTTCATGTTGTAGTGTTATGTATGTATTGGTTTTGTTTTGAGCTGTGTCTCTTTGTATCTCATGCTTTGAAATACTCTAGGTTCTACTCGGGGGTTGTTGCTGGAGCTAGGGAGGCATTGTTATGTGGTGTACCGTCATTATCGATATCATTAAACTGGTGAGTTGATGATTCTAGACATCTGGTTTTTGGTTTCAACTGTGCTTTCATGCTAATGATTTTGAATTGGTGGCATCTTATCCGGTTAATAGGAAGAAGGATGAAAGCCAAGAAACTGATTTCAAGGATGCAGTAGAAGTCTGTTTACCGTTGATAAATGCAGCTATTAGGGATATTGAAAAGGGGACTTTTCCCAAAGACTGTTTTCTAAATATAGAAATTCCAAGGTCACCTTTGAGCAACAAGGTGGGTTATATTATATCTTGGATGATTTTGTTTTCATATGTTTCACTGTGTTGTGCAAATGCTCTTGCTTTGTAGGTTTTTGGTTATCTATTGTACGAAATCTAGTGTGCATGATAGTAATCTAGGGCTTTTGGCTATTGAATTCTAATGAACAAATGATTTCGTAGTTGTTCTTTTCTCGCATATCGTTAACAATGATAAGTGGTATCCTTTTATTGATAGGGTTTCAAATTGACCAAGCAAAGTATGTGGAGATCCACTCCAAACTGGTTAGCTGTTTCAAATAGCCGCTATCCAACTGGTCATTTCTTGGCCAACCCACAAGGTGGGCTAGGTCTCCAGTTTGCACAGCTTGGCCGAGATGCATCTGCAGCTGTAAGTATTCCACACTACATACAAAGCATGTGTTATGTTGATATTTTTTGTCTAGTTTTTGGAGGGATTTTAGTGTATCTAATCTATCGATGCTGATATTTGAATCCGTATCTTGTTCAGGGTGCAGCTCGTCGGTTAGCTACACAGAAAAAGAATTTGGAGATTATTGAATCAACCGGAGCTGCAGGAAAACCTGATGCCAACAGAGTGAAGAAATACTTCAGACTAGAGGTAAATGGGAGGATGAGGGGGATCTTGAGTAGAGTTTGTTATCATCTTGTACAACTACTATTAATATTGAAGTTAATCTGTTTCAATACTAAGTTTAGAAGATACCAATTTGTGGAGAATAGATCATCATAGAGGTTGTTACCTTCATCCTTGAGAAGATTTATTTAAGTTTTTGACCATGAGTTTTACAGTTCTTTGTATTTTAGATTTTTAATTTGTTCCCTTAATACATTATGTGTTATATTATTATTTCAATTTAACATCTTTAAATTACTTGCTCCTTCAGTTTTTGGATAAGCAGCAGGAAGAAATAGAAGATGATGATCTGGATTACAGAGCACTTGAAAGTGGATATGTAAGTTGGAATGTTAAATTATTTTCTCAATTGATATTAGTTATTTTTAACTATATTGTACGTTCTTGACGGTTGCACTCAACTATAGTACCAATTTTGCCTCCTTCTCATTCTGATGGGTTCTTGTATGTGATTTGGAGAAACAGGTTGCAGTGACTCCAGTATCTGTTTCTCCTCATATTGAAACCGATATTCAAACGACAACTTCAGATTGGATTTCTTCTGTGATTCCTGGTGGAGAGTAAATTAAAAATTCAGTGTGTTTGTGTTATGTGTACATCAGAGATTTGAGAATTCTTTTTCCTTTTTCTTCTTTAAAGCAAAGATGGAGCAGAAGTGGTAGTCACTCACACGAATTCAATATTTCATTTGAATTTGTACTCTTTTACTTTTACATTTTTTTTGGGTTTCCTTCATTGTTTTTCAGTTCCCTTTGGCCACTTAGGTATTTCTGGTTTGAAGCAAAAGCTTCTTGTAATTTGTTGGGCATGTTTTAGAAAAATGCCATATGGTCTGTTTGTAATATCTATTGCTAGCAAAACACTGGAACACTGCTTGTAACATTTCTTCTAGATAGTTAAGCTTTGGATTGATTATTTATTGGAAATGTGATCTAATGGAAGTATTTGTCACAGATTTTGTTGAAAGAATTAAATTTTCAAATTGAATGCGTTTAGATACTCTATTTATGATGTTAAGTTTGTTTGTTTATGGATTGTGAAACAAAATTAATGACCGACAAGAAATTATTGAAGGACTAACTAATGCGTTTAATGCCAATCTGGGCTACCACAGAAGATCTAGTGTAGAGAGCAGACATTGATGAGATGGGATTTAATCATTGTCGGCTTGATGAATGAAAGCATTGAAGGTTCTTTTACCACATTGTTTGGCTTCCATTAGTACGGCCAAAACACTTCATTCAAACCAAACAAGCTAGCATCTACTAACCGCAATCTATATCGAGATACATTATCATACCCTTTTTATTCCCTCTACCAAATTGTACGGGAGTCATAAATTTATTTATTTTATTTTGACCTCCTAAATTACAAAAGTTAAGTACTTTGGTTTTTAAAATTCTTTTCCTTTCTATTTTAGTCTTACACTTTGATCCTTTATTATCTATTTTAGAAAATTTAATAGTATGTTTATAAAGAGTAATTTGTCATAGTTTTTGTTATGGGCCGGCTGATAGTCCAAGAAGAAAAGACCCATCAACGCTCTAAAGAACACTCAAGTGAAGAAAAGATTCATTAATGCTCTAAAGAACACTCAAGTGAAGAAAAGATTCATTAATGCTCTAAAGAACACTCAACTGAAGAAAAAAAATCATTAACGCTTTAAAGAACACTTAACTGACTTGATCTAAAGGTAAATACTTGCGAGCACGTGAGACATGATCTAAAGGTAAATACTTGCGAGCACGTGAGACATGATCAAGTCATACTTTAATGAGAGGTATTCATACTTTTTACGTTTCACTCTACCTCTTTTTTGGTCTCAATCATTGACTTGTGCGTTAAAGTGTTAATCTTATAGGTTCACTACCGTGATTCACCGCATCAGAGACTTCCGACATCACACTAGGAGTCTAACTTCTCATCTTAAGCATAATTCTAGTTCCAATTCGGAACGATAGTGATGTATGTGAGAACCGACTGCTGATTTCTGCAAAATTTCACGATTAGGTCTCGTCTAATCCAGATCCAAATTGCTATAGTAAAACCTTTATATGGAGACAACAACTCATGATTTCGATCCCTCTCATTCTTATGAACAATCTAATCTGACGCTACTCTGTGATCAATGTGACCAGAGAGACATCATCGAAGTAAGGAGATCTCTCGTGCCAAGGTTAACTCAATAAGCAATGCATACCAGAGAATGAGAAGATGACAAACCAATATTAGGTTTTCATGACCATGAGAAGGTGAATGGAATCTCTAATGTTTCAATGTCGTTAGTTCAAACTACCAACGTCACAAATAACACCTCCTAGTAGACGATGGAAGTGTTGTAACTTGATATACTCAGAGAGATTTAATTAATTAGGTTTACGTGGGCAAGATCTAAAACCATGTGAAGACGAGAACTTTTTAGCATTCAATGATTCCGCTACCCGACGTGTAGGGCAGTGAATTGAAAATCTTACTCGGAGAAGGGAAAGATGGAAGAAGCACGAACGTGTACTTCGTGATAGTCCTTTGTGGAAGTGTATTCAACAACATCCCTGGGAGGCCATTCATAGCAGCATTGGACGCGATGACTTTCCCAGTCCACCTCAATATGAAGTACCACATAGATGACGGAAGGCCGGTTACCGTTACTATCGACCTACGTGATGCTAGACGCATCCACGACATAATACTTAGATGAATGTGTACCACATAGAAGGCCATGATGATAACATTGGAGGAAGTTAATGTATTCGACCTCGACGCCCAAAAAGATGACACCTACTTTGACGAGCCCGTTTTGCTGTCTGGTGCAAATAATCTAAGTGTTTCCCTTGAAAATCAAAAAACAACCGCTGATCTTTCAAATCTAACTTTGGTGACTCACAGGATCGATCAGATTGATCCTAGGAGATGTGCTAAAAGGTTTCGTTTTCTAGAATCTATCTAAGTTACACACTTCGACAATATTGGGTGAAAAGTTTTAAGGGTAGAATTGTTTATTAGACTGAAGAGAGGAAGGAGATAGAAATTTGGGATAGAAAGAAATATAAATCTTTAAAGGAAGAAAAGGGGTTAAAGGTAAAGTAAGAATGCATAAAAACTGGAAACTATTGCGAAAAGGTAAAGAAACTTAATAAAAGTAAAATGACAAAGTAAACTTCATTAAAAAGTAAAACATGGTGTGTTTACTGATCGCGACTTTCTATGTCTAATACAACTAACTGCAAGTGCACAGTCTATCGCGTAGTAATAAAAGATATCGATCCCACAGGGACTCGTAATCAAACTAGTGTTCTCGGGAGTTACTATGTTTAGCTAGGTAGAATATGTTTTAATGGAATAAGATTGTCACTAAAAGGGGAAACTAAGATTACTATTTAGATTTTAATTAATTGAATCGATACGTAGAAATTGTGTTCTTCAAGGATTTGATAAGTTACTGGTGTATGAAATAGTTTTCACAGTTCATTTAAGCAGAAAATGGAGATTTGAAGACTCTCGTCTCACAATGGTTATTGACGCTAATCATAATCCTAAGGGCCTAACGTACACTTTCGTATTCCGTTCGGGGTTAAAATTACTTTTTGGAAATCTCTAAGTTCTAATTCGTTTTAAAGTGCTTTCGATGTTATTAAAACAAATGCCTAGTGTTTACTATTTGACCTTACCGCAGTTTTCGCTTGTTGGTTCGTATCTTAATTAATTTCCCACTTTCGTGGCAAAACTACTTTAAAATAAGTTCTCGCTTTCGCGACGAAGTTTATTTCGTAAATCAATTTTAAACACTTAGACCATAAGTTATTTTTGTGAAAAGAAAGTTTTCAAACAAGAGTTATCAAATCCCATTCGAATTATTACTACATATCGATTACCTAAGTTTAGCTAGACATGGAATTTGGAAAAGCAAAACATAAATAATAATAATAAATAATAAATTGCATTATGATAAAATAGAAGTCGATCAAAATGAAAACCTGTAAATAATGCCAATTGGCCTTTGGGCAGATCCTCCACAGATGTTGGCAGGATTCTGTCTTTAGTTCCAATTCGATCGTACAGTGTAGTAACAATTACAGAAGAGCGGAAATGGGAATGAGGAAAATGGCAGGGAAATAAAGGAAAGGGATACAAATAAAACTGGAGAAATGGATACAAATAATAACTGAAAATAAATTTGCTCTGGAAATTAAATTTGGCAGCACTTCGTGGTATGAATGCAGCTCCCTTTTGAAGTCCCCTGCTTCCCTTTTTATAGAAGTGGAATTCCAACGGTTACCTCTGAGGATGATGGACCTTGAGGCAGATAATTTAGGGAGTAGTTGACCATTTAATGGGAATTGGAACTACTCGTTTGACGTGTAATCTGAGTGGGGCGTTTTTGCCTGCATGACGGTCGTCACAAGGTGTGACGGTCGTCACCCGTGTGACGGTCGTCATGCATCTGTGACGGTCGTCACATCAGCAAAAACTGTCTGCTGCGCTTTTCATTGTGTTTTCACTCCTTTTTCGTCCATATTTCATCTGGGATTGCTTCTTTTCTTCATGTTGCCTTGTTTAGACGTGATCGTTGAATACCTTCAAAAACATCAGACAAATACATGGAAATAACCCGAAATCGGATCGAAAACGGTTAGACTTTAGTTGAATTATGCATGAAAATATCTATATGATTTCGTGTTATCAAACTCCCCTAAGCTTGAATCTTTGCTTGTCCTCAAGTAAAATGTGGAAAGGTCGGCAAGCACGAGGCTGCTTCTTCGTTCGCAGAGTTTGGAAAAACCGGGATTCTTGGTAGGAACAAGACGAGTATCATGACGACACTGGACTACGAGTCTCCGGAGGTCTCCTTTTTATGCAAATCGGTCTCAGTCATGCTACCGTATCTTGGTGTCAAGGTTCTCGTGGCAAGTTCACCCTGTTTGTTCTAGCGCAATCACATTAAGCCCGTTGTCCGCACACTTTCATGGCAAGTCGACCTGTTAGTGAATATGATCTCGTTTTTTTTTTGTTTTTTTGATCTTCTTCATTGATCATAATTTGGTGTCATTGATTTTTCAATGAGTTTTTCGTGCCGTTGGGCTAAATGCTCGGGTGAGGAGCACCTAACTTAGAAGGAAACGTATCTTATATTCTTAGGCTTTTTAGCTCTCTTTTCATGATTTTTCATCTTTTTGGAGATCATACACTTATTTGCATCGGTCGCTCGCTTAGAGGTGTTTTTAGGATGGTGCTGACTGCTAGTATAAACTACTTGGGGTTGAGTTTGCGTAGACACTTGAGACTTTGGTACACGTAGGTGGTGAAACCGACTCGCATAAACTAGAGATCTAAGGTGTCTGGAGGATACTGGTTTTGTTAGAACTGTCGTTTCCTCGGAGTTTCAAAACTCGGTTTGAACTCAGGTGCATTCTCGTGATGCTTTTGCTTTTGAAGAACAAATGAAAGTTTTTGTTTACGTTGAATAATGTGGGGATAGTTTGCGTAACGTGAAAAATATATAGACGCGCTTTATTTGCTAGAAATAGAAAGTGTAAAAATAGATATTACCAGAATTCAAAGTGCAGTGAAATGGAAATACAGGAAATAAGGGAAGTTCAAAATACAGTGGAAATAAGGTTCCGCTCCCACACTATCTCGATAAGTGTCCTCACTGATTCTTGAAGCATGCGAGAGGGAGATACAACTGAAAATGAAAATACAAAGAACTGAAATATAGTAAACAATGAAGGAAAAAATAAAAATCTACTCCCGGGGTCTGTCACGTCCACGCTGGCGTCCTCTGGCTCTAGCAAGGGCTACTCTATCCTCATAGCTCATGGCTCCCGTGTGGTAGACCGTGTCTCGGAGTCCTTCGACCTGCAGGGTCAGATTTGCTAGACTCTCAGTGATCGTAGCTTGGCCGGTGTGAAGTTGTTGCATTTGAGTCCGGTGCCAAGCTTCGAACTGGTCAGCTCGCTGGTTCTGCTGCTGCAGCATCGCGAGTATCTGTGCCTGCTGGTCTAGGGAGCGACGAAGGTCCTCTTCGGTGTAGTCGGGCATAGGGTGGTGACGGCGGCGGCGGGATGATGTACCTACTGGAGGAGGAGGCTGCGATGCCTCTGGCTGCTCGGACCTGTCCAACTCAGCTTGGATTTCATCTTCGGAATCATGAGTGGGTTCCTGAGTAGGAACAACGGTAGTAGGAGGGGCAGTGAGGTCGAACAACCAGTTGGTACGGTCCTCAGGATGGATGCGGGTGCGGGACGGAAGGATGATGCTTCGGACTGTCTTGCCATGCACAACCGGATGATATTTCCCGTCAGCTCGGGAGCGGATGAGATGGGAGGCCCTGCAGTGGTCGGTGTCAAGGAACACCGAGGGGATGGACTGGAGGTGCTGGAGGCGGTCGCCAAGGTTCAGCCCAAGTGCAATCGCCGTGACAATCCCGCCAAAGTAGCATGGCTTCGAGCCACGGTTGCAGTTGGCCTGAATGTGAGCCAGCAGAAACGGGGCAGCGTTGACGGGTTCATTGTTGAAGACGCAATGCAGAAAGAAGAGCTCCTTGGAGTTCACTTTGTGGTTGCTGTCTCTTGCGAAGATGGTGTTGCTCAACGCTCTGTGAAAGTACCTGATGGCGGGGTTATGGATGTGAGTGGCGTGCAGGGAGTCCCAACCATCGACATTTAGGCCGGTCAACTGATACCACAGCGCGAAGGCTTCGTGCTGGAACTGATCAGTGATGCGGCGATGAGCGTTGTCGCTGCGGGGTAGCTGTAGGATGCCAGCAATCTGGTTTTGGTGCATCTGATAGTTAACGCCAAACATCTGGAAGCAAGCGGCACCTGAGTGCTGGTTGAGTTTGCCGCTGCTGGTGATATACGAGAACGAACTCAAGAACTCAAGGGTGAGCTGTTCGTAGGTCGGCTGGGGGTTGGAGCAGAGGTTCCAGATGCCTGCTCGTTGAAGCATCCATGTTACACCTTCGAGGAGTCCGAGCTCCGTAAGTGATGGAAGGTGCGGGTAGTGAGTTGGCTGGAGCGACCTCTGATGAAATGCAGTGTACTGTGCTCGTTGTCTCTCGCCTAACTCGCCCTCAGGGAAGGAAATGTTGCTGATATCTGCGTTTCCGGCCATTGTTGAAGATGGAGAGGTTTCAGAGGTTTTGGGGTTTTTCGGCGGAGAGGGAAAAATGACAGAACGGTGGTTTGGAGGTTGAATTTTGAGTTGAGGTTTATAGTTCAATTGGGGAGGACGAAAATCGTAGTGGGGTATGAATTTTGGAAGTTTGAAAGTGATAATGGGGGGAGTGGAGGGGAACACGACCCCTGTTATATCAGGTTGCAGTTCTGGGCTGCGTGACGGTCGTCACAAAGGTGTGACGGCCGTCACCCGTGTGACGCTCGTCATGGGGCTGTGACGGTCGTCACAGCAGCAAAATCTGCAGAACACAGAATTTTGCTCTGAGGGCGTATTCGGGGTGATTTTAAAGCTTAGTATTGATACGGTGACGTAATATAATAGCCAACAATCAATAAATAATGCGAAAACAGAATAATTGAACAAAACTAGAATTGAAATAACATAAAATGGAAACAATTGTATGTAGTACATAATGAAACGAACAATGTGAAAATTCCAAATGAGTAAATTAAACTAAACTAGACTAGACTAAACTGAGACTACTGCTACGAGCTAATAACTAATCTTTTCGTGCCTTCAATTCCTCGAATTTCTGTGAATAGTAATCGAGTTGGTCGCAGACTAGATCCATGAAGCCTACCAGGTCACTGTGCATTCCTGCGATGTCAGCTTTTACATTAGTCAGAGCTTTATCAATGTCGTCCAATCTGAGTAACACGGTATCCATTTTGTCGGTTGTTTCCTCAGGGATAGGCTCAGGATAAGTATTGTAGTGTGGAGGAGTCATAGGATCTACTTCAGTTTCAGAGGCGGCGTCCTCATAGTACATGTAGTCGTGTGCCTCAGAGATGTGGTCACTGTCATACATATAGTCCTGGGGTGTTGACTGTGGTGAAGGAGGTCCCATAGGCTCATCCAATTCGTAGAGCCAGTTATCCTTGTTGTGGATGCTTGTCATCAGATGATCAGGCAGTGTGAATAGCTGTACTGGTTTTTCGTTAATAAGGTACTCATACGATCCAGGTCCCATATTCCCTAAGATGCGCCTGTTAAAGCAGAATTGTATTTTCATGGGTCTGATGTTACCAAAACGAGTGCTGGCATTTAGATGGAATCTAAGGCCAAGCTCGTGGGCAATCATTGTTACTAGTCCTCCTATAAGAATAGGTGTCTGAGGTTCCAGCGTGAGGCGTTTGAAGGATCTCATCATGAAAGGCACTGCGTTTACTGTCCGTCCCTGAGAAGCACAGAACATGATGAATAACTTTTCCTTAGACACTGTGGTAATATTTTCTTCTTTTCCAAACAAGGTGTGAGCTAGTATCTTATGGAAGTATCTAAAGGCTGGGTTATGAATGTCATCATTGTACATTCTGTCTGGTTCAGGGTGATAGTCGCATGTGATTCTACCCCAGAAGTGCTCGAGTTGCAAATCATTATCGTCATCTTCTGCACTGATGAACACATGCGGTCCGCTAGGGAATCCTAGGAGGTTAGCTAGTGACATCCGGCTATGAGTTTGGTCCATTCCAAACAATCTGAAGGTAATCAACTCTGTGTTGGATCCAAAACCATAGTTGGGTGTATATCTGAAAGAGCTAAGGAATTCATAGGTAAGATCCTTGTAGGTAGCGAAACGTGTTTTCAGAGCAGGGAGAGTTGATTGAACAGGTATTGAATGCTATCCGTGATCCCTAGTTTATCCATAGTAGCCTTATCATAATATAGCGTTAAGGCGAATTCTCTTTCGGTCAATGCTGCAAATCTTGCCTTCTGAGCGAGTCCTCTGAAGTGAACCTTTGTGAAATCGTACTCGGCCATATTCGCAGGTAATTCGGAGAAAACAGAAGGAATGTTTTGAAGGCTTTAAAAATCCTGAAAAGTTTAAAACAAGAAATTGAAGTCAGGATTTTTAGAAACGAAAAGTGGTAGAAACAAAAGACAAAAAAAAGGAAAAAAATAAAATGAAAATAAAAGTACGAAAATGAACGAAAGTAGAGAATAGTAGTAATTTTAGGATTTTTGTTGGATTTTTCAAGGTAGAATTTTTAAGGAAAAATGAAATGCAATAACGAGGGGAATTTGGGTTGCCTCCCAGTAAGCGCTGTTTTTAACGTCTAAAGCCTGACGATAGCTTGGTGAGAAGCTATTCGGGTGTTTGAGCCGGAAGCTCAAGCAATGTTATATTGCTAATTTGAGGACTGTTGTCGTTCTTATTGTAATATTTTAGACGTTGCCCGTTTACGATAAACGGTGCATTTGTCTTGTCGGTAATTTCGACAGCTCCACTCTGAAGTACTTTAGTCACTTCATAGGGTCCAGACCACCTAGATTTTAGTTTTCCTGGGAAGAGTTTTAATCGTGAATTAAAAAGCAATACGATGTCTCCCACACTGAATTGTTTCCTGATTGAACGTTTATCATGCCACTTTTTAGTTCGTTCTTTGTAGATACGGGCATTTTCGTAAGCGTCTAATCGAAGTTCTTCCAACTCGTGTAAGTTCAAGATTCGCTTTTCTCCTACCTCAGTGTAGTTGAAGTTGAGTGTCTTAATGGCCCAGAAGGCCTTATGCTCTAACTCTACAGGGAGATGGCAGGATTTACCGTAAACTAATTTATAGGGGGTAGTACCTATTGGTGTCTTAAATGCGGTCCTATAAGCCCATAAAGCTTCTTGTAGTTTTGATGACCAATCTTTTCTCGAGGTAGCGACAGTCTTTTCCAAGATCTGTTTTATTTCTCTGTTCGAGACCTCTACTTGTCCGCTAGTTTGCGGATGATAAGGTGTAGCTACTCGGTGCTTGACTCCATATCTAGAAAGAAGTTTATCGAATATTCGTGATATGAAGTGAGATCCTCCGTCACTAATGACGAGTCTGGGTACACCGAATCTAGGAAAGATTGTGTTCTTGAAGAGTTTGATTACTACTCGTGTGTCATTTGTTGGAGCAGCTATGGCTTCTATCCATTTAGACACGTAATCAACAGCGACGAGTATGTAGTTATTTCCAAAAGAAGGTGGGAAAGGTCCCATGAAATCTATTCCCCAGACGTCGAAGACTTCTACCTCTAAGATTCCTTTCTGAGGCATTTTATCGCGTCGTGAGATGTTGCCAGTTCGTTGGCATCTATCGCACTTTTGCACAGCGATGTGAACGTCTTTCCAGAGATTAGGCCAGAATAAGCCGGCTTGGAGAATCTTAGCGCACGTCTTGGATGTACTAGCATGACCACCATATGGTGTTGAGTGGCATTGGGAAATAATATTTTCTATTTCTTCCTCTGGGACACAGCGACGATATATGTTGTCGGCCCCTCTCTTGAAGAGTAGGGGTTCGTCCCAATAATAGTGTTTCAGATCGTGGAAGAATTTCTTCTTTTGCTGATAAGTAAGATCTGGTGGAAGCACGCCTGCGGCGAGGTAATTAACGATGTCAGCATACCAAGGTAATGTGACTTGGGCATAGACGGCTTCTACGGCTTTTTCGAATTCTGGATCTTCCGAGATTGAGTTGGGTACGTCACTTTCTAATTTGGCTATCAGACGTTCGTACGGGAAATCGTCATTTATCGGTACTGGTTCGTGTCTGATGCCTTCTATTCGGGATAAGTGATCTGCAACAACGTTCTCGGTTCCTTTCTTATCTTTGATTTCTAAGTCAAACTCTTGTAATAACAGGATCCATCTCAATAGTCTTGGTTTGGCATCCTTTTTGCTTATGAGGTACCTTATGGCAGCGTGGTCTGTGTATATTATAATTTTTGCTCCTACTAGGTAAGAACGGAATTTGTCAAGCGCAAATATAACTGCTAGAAGTTCCTTTTCTGTGGTAGCGTAGTTCATTTGGGCAGGATCTAAGGTTCTACTGGCATAGTAGATGGCATGGAGCTTCTTGTCCTTCCTTTGTCCTAGAACTGCGCCTACAACGTAATCACTCGCGTCGCACATGATTTCAAACGGTAGTCTCCAGTCTGGTGGTTGCATGATTGGTGCGGTGATAAGGGCTGATTTCAATGTTTCGAATGCTTTTAAACAGTCGTCGTCGAAGACGAACTCAGCATCTTTCATTAACAGGCCGGTCAAAGGTTTTGTGATTTTCGAGAAATCTTTTATAAATCTTCTGTAGAAACCGGCATGTCATAGAAAGCTCCGTATTTCTCGTACGGATTTTGGAGGTTGGAGATCTTTTATAATCTCTATTTTAGCTTTGTCTACCTCAATCCCTCTATCTGATATGACGTGTCCTAGAACTATTCCTTGTCGGACCATAAAATGGCATTTCTCCCAATTTAGGATGAGGTTTACTTTTACGCAACGTTCTAGTACCATTTCTAAGTTTTGTAAGCATCCTTCGAAACTTTGTCCACATACCGAGAAATCGTCCATAAACACTTCCATAATGTCGTCTATGAAATCTGCAAAGATTACCATCATGCATCTTTGGAAGGTTGCTGGAGCGTTACAGAGTCCGAACGGCATTCGGCGGTAAGCAAAAGTACCGTAAGGACAGGTGAATGTAGTCTTTTCTTGGTCATCAGGATGGATGGGAATTTGGAAGAATCCTGAGTAACCATCTAGATAGCAGAAATATGAATGTTTGGCTAATCTTTCCAACATTTGGTCTATGAAGGGTAGCGGGAAGTGATCTTTGCGCGTAGCCTTGTTAAGCTTCCTATAATCAATACACATCCTACTTCCAGTCACGACTCTTTTTGTTATCGATTCGCCTTTTTCGTTTTTAACTACTGTGACTCCTCCTTTCTTTGGTACAACATGAACTGGGCTAACCCATTCACTATCGGAGATCAGATAGATGATTCCTGCATCAAGTAATTTCTTTACTTCATCTCTGACTACAGTGCTCAGGATGAGGTTTAGTCTTCTCTGATGCTCTCGAGAAGTTTTAGAGTCTTCCTCTATTGTAATTCGATGCATACAGATCGAAGGGCTTATACCTTTTAAATCGCTTATGTTATAGCCTAACGCGGTGGGGTACTTCTTTAGGACTTCTAATAACTTTTCGGTTTCTGGTTGTCCCAAGTCGGCGTTGACTATCACTGGTCTTTTTAGTTCATCGTCTAGAAATTCATATCTGAGGTTTTTGGGTAGTGTTTTAAGTTCTAAAGATGGGTTCTTCGGACCTGGCATATGATTTGGTGTCAGTGTTAAGCTTTCGCTTAGGCTGTCGTCTTTATACGGTTTACGCCAATTGTCGTCTTCAGAAATGTCGGGTATTTGAATCTTTATTATTTCTGAATACGTGGTCTCTTCATTTTCAAGTTCTCTTATGCATTCGTCAATTTCGTCTACTAAATAGTAGGTATCGTCTATTGCTGGTGCTTGTAAGAACTTGGTGAGAATGAACTCTATCTTTTCTTCTCCTACTTCGAATGTTAGCCTTCCTTTCTTCACGTCTATAATCGCTCCGGCCGTAGCTAGGAACGGTCTTCCTAGGATAATTGGGGTTACAGTGTCCTCCTTGATGTCCATGATTATGAAGTCGGTTGGGATGTAGAATTGTCCTATGCGTACTGGAACGTTCTCCAGTATTCCGACGGGGTATTTTACTGATTTGTCAGCTAATTGTACGAACATTTTGGTTGGCCTGAGGTCTCCCATATTCAGCTTTTTGCATATAGATAAGGGCATAACACTGATACTGGCTCCTAAATCGCATAGAGCTTTATTTATTACGAACTTTCCTATGACGCAGGGTATGGAGAAACTACCTGGGTCTTTTAATTTAGGAGGCATGTGGTTCTGAATAATAGCGCTACACTCTGCCGTAAGTGTAACTGTTTCGTTATCCTCGATCTTTCTCTTATTCGACAGGATCTCTTTGAGAAATTTGGCGTATGACGGCATTTGAGTTATTGCTTCTGTAAAAGGAATAGTAATATTCAACTGTTTAAGGAGCTCTACAAATTTCTTAAACTGTCCTGAAGTTTTAGAGTTTATTAGTCTTTGCGGATAAGGGATAGGTGGTTTATATGGCGCTGGAGGTGCTTGAGTTTTTTCTCTTGCGGTATCCTCCTTCTCGTTGTCCTCCTTCTTCTCTAACTCAGATTCCTTTTCTGCTTGTTCAGTTGGTTTTTGTTGCATGGCTGAGTTTTCGGTCCTCGGATCGATCGGTTCGTCCAATTCTTTTCCACTTCTTAGTATCACAGCATTTGCTTGGCCTTTGGGATTCTGTTCGGGTTGTCCAGGAAATGTGCCAGCAGGTGCGGCAGCAGATGCTTGCTGTTGAGCCACTTGTGATATCTGAGTTTCTAACATTTTGTTGTGGGTGGCTAAAGCGTCTACTTTTCCTGTCAACTATTTAATTTGCTCGCTAGTGTGTATGTTTTGATTCAGGAACTCTTTGTTCGTTTGAGCTTGAGTAGCTATGAACTTTTCCATCATCATTTCGAGGTTCGATTTCCTAGGTGCATTCTGAGCAGCTGGTTTTTGATATCCTTGCGGAGTAGTAGGCATTTGCAATGCATTTTCGCTTTTGTAAGAAAAGTTTGGATGATTTCGCCAACCTGGGTTGTATGTATTTGCGTAGGGATTTCCTTGAGCATAATTTACCTGGTCTGGCGGGATTCCGGCTAGCAATGGGCATTCGGGTGCATTATGAGTGGTGCTTCCGCATAACTCGCAATTTGGAGTTACTGCAGCGACAATTGCAGTGGGGTTAACGGTCAGACTATCGATTTTCTGTGCTAGAGCATCTACTTTAGCATTGAACTTTTCAAGGCTGCTGATTTCGTACATCCCACCTTTCCCTGAGGTTTTCTCATTTGGAGTGCGTTCACCTCCCCATTGGCAATGGTTTTGTGACATGTTTTCTATTAATTGATAGGCTTCATCGTATGGCTTATCCATAAGTGCACCGCCCGCGGCAGCGTCTATTGTCAATCTAGTATTGTATAGAAGCCCATTATAGAAAGTATGGATTGTCACCCAGTCTTCTAGACCGTGGTGAGGACATGTTCTCATCATATCTTTGAATCGTTCCCATGCTTCGTAGAGAGATTCAGTATCTTTCTGTCGAAATCCGTTGATTTGAGCTCTAAGCATAGCAGTTTTGCTTGGTGGAAAATATCTCGCTAAGAAGACGTTCTTCAATTGCTCCCACGTCGTAACGGAGTTGGATGGTAACGATTATAACCATGTCCACGCTCTGTCTCTAAGAGAGAATGGGAAAAGACGAAGTCTTATCGCGTCTGGAGTTACTCCATTTGCTTTCACTGTGTCTGCGTATTGTACAAACTTCGTTAGATGTTCGTTCGGATCCTCAGTTGCGTTTCCTGAGAATTGGTTTTGTTGTACAGCCGACAGCAATGATGGTTTCAGCTCAAAATCATTTCGGGTAATAGCTGGGGCAGCAATGCTACTTCTAGGCTCCATCTGAGATGGTGTAGCGTATGCCTTCAGTGGTTTGTTCGGAGGTCCTTCAACCATCGTTGGTTCTTCTTCTGATTTGGGAATGGGAGTGAGAGGATCGGGAATGTTATATTTGAGTTGGTACTCAATGATTCGGCTTCTTAGATGTAAGAAGCGTTCTAGTTCTGCGACTGAAGGTTTCAAGATATCGTTTTGTGGGCGATCACTTGGCATACAATCGACAACACTAGTAAAGGAAAAATGAAAATTGTTTACCTAGTCTATACGGCGTAACAGAGAGTTACACTATTGACTAAACGGGTCCCCGGCAACGGCGCCAAAAACTTGATCGCTCCGGCTTTCTATGTCTAATACAACTAACTGCAAGTGTACAGTCTATCGCGTAGTAATAAAAGATATCGATCCCACAGGGACTCGTAATCAAACTAGTGTTCTCGGGAGTTACTATGTTTAGCTAGGTAGAATATGTTTTAAGGGAATAAGATTGTCACTAAAAGGGGAAACTAAGATTACTATTTAGATTTTAATTAATTGAATCGATACGTAGCAATTGTGTTCTTCAGGGATTTGATAAGTTACTGGTGTATGAAATAGTTTTCACAGTTCATTTAAGCAGAAAATGGAGATTTGAAGACTCTCGTCTCACAATGGTTATTGACGCTAATCATAATCCTAAGGGCCTAACGTACACTTTCGTATTCCGTTCGGGGTTAAAATTACTTTTTGGAAATCTCTAAGTTCTAATTCGTTTTAAAGTGCTTTCGCTGTTATTAAAACAAATGCCTAGTGTTTACTATCTGACCTTACCGCAGCTTTCGCTTGTTGGTTCGTATCTTAATTAATTTCCCACTTTCGTGGCAAAACTACTTTAAAATAAGTTCTCGCTTTCGCGACGAAGTTTATTTCGTAAATCAATTTTAAACACTTAGACCATAAGTTATTTTTGTGAAAAGAAAGTTTTCAAACAAGAGTTATCAAATCCCATTCGAATTATTACTACATATCGATTACCTAAGTTTAGCTAGACATGGAATTTGGAAAAGCAAAACATAAATAATAATAATAAATAATAAATTGCATTATGATAAAATAGAAGTCGATCAAAATGAAAACCTGTAAATAATGCCAATTGGCCTTTGGGCAGATCCTCCACAGATGTTGGCAGGATTCTGTCTTTAGTTCCAATTCGATCGTACAGAGTAGTAACAATTACAGAAGAGCGGAAATGGGAATGAGGAAAATGGCAGGGAAATAAAGGAAAGGGATACAAATAAAACTGGAGAAATGGATACAAATAATAACTGAAAGTAAATTTGCTCTGGAAATTAAATTTGGCAGCACTTCGTGGTATGAATGCAGCTCCCTTTTGAAGTCCCCTGCTTCCCTTTTTATAGAAGTGGAATTCCAACGGTTACCTCTGAGGATGATGGACCTTGAGGCAGATAATTTAGGGAGTAGTGGACCATTTAATGGGAATTGGAACTGCTCTTTTGACGTGTAATCTGAGTGGGGCGTTTTTGCCTGCATGACGGTCGTCACAAGGTGTGACGGTCGTCATCCGTGTGACGGTCGTCATGCATCTGTGACGGTCGTCACATCAGCAAAAACTGTTTGCTGCGCTTTTCATTGTGTTTTCACTTCTTTTTCGTCCATATTTCATCTGGGATTGCTTCTTTTCTTCATGTTGCCTTGTTTAGACGTGATCGTTGAATACCTGCAAAAACATCAGACAAATACATGGAAATAACCCGAAATCGGATCGAAAACGGTTAGACTTTAGTTGAATTATGCATGAAAATATCTATATGATTTCGTGTTATCATTTACATCACGTACATTCTCTTTGATACTCTCTTTCTCTACACATGGATACTTGGAGTAATTACAGAAGTGACTTGTACAAAAGTAAATTACAACACACTAATTCAATCTCTAAAAATCCTATTTATAATAGAAGGAATAGCTAACAATAACTTCCCAAACCATCATCTTCCGACACATGTCGTGATGCATGAAGTCCTTCGCTCACCGGGTGCCACATGTCCTCTTAGTCATTAGCGAATGAAACTACTCCCTTCAATTTATTTGAATTTCAAATCTTTAAGATAGTCATTAAGCAATGTCTCGGTCGAAGCATGACCCTTCAACGTTTCATGATTTTTCCCAAAGTCGTCCAAATGTTTCGACACTTCTTCTTCGTAGACCTTGAACTCTTTGATCAACTTTTATCTCCAGCGAGATTTTGATGCCATTTTATTAAATATCTCAACTTGCAAGAGGTGTCGAATTTAGGAGCTAACAAATTGCCCCCCCAAAAATGTCTTTTTCGACCCTTATGTAGAAAAAGCGCATTTTTTGACAACATCTGATTCGACGCCGCTATTTCGAGTCACGCATGTCAATCTATGTGCTTTAGCCCACTAATTCCTGGGAAGATGAAAAGGGAAAGAGAGAGAAAAGGAAAATAGACGAAACACACAAGTAACTGCTCCGCCACCTTTGCGCACGTTCCTGACGTCATGGGTCATCATGGCAAATTTTTGGGAACTCACAAAAATCATAAATCATCATCATTCTTTTAGAGCCTAGGGGATGGAGGTTACAACTGCCACCCCTATTTCTCCACCTCAGGACACACACGTGACCCACTAACTCTAGCCACTTATGATGAAAAACTCTTGATTTCCAATACTTCATATAAATAACTTCCTTAGGCATCATTTTTAATCTTTTCAATTCCCAGCAAAACTCTTGCGTTCTTTTTCTCTCCAAATATCCCTTTCTTCCTAAGAAAACTTCCTTCCCTAACTTCAACAATGGCTGAACACCAGAATCAAAAGAAAAAGACACAGCCCAAAGGGCAATCCTCTACATCGGTCCTCCCTCCTTTCACCACCTTGAGTGGCCCCAAAGTCGTGAAGAACCAATAATTCATTCGCGAACCATTGCTGGAGGAAAAACGCCACATCTACAAATCCTAGGTGATCATCCTTGTCACTGTTGCAGATAAACCCTTAGCAATGTCTGACCCAGTGTCTCCCTTAGGTCTTGATTATTCTAGTTTAAGCGCCTTCTTCCCTTCTTACAGAATAACCAAACCCTCAGGGCAAAAGGATTCTAGCAAGATTCCCGCTGATAGTCCTGATAGTCTATCTTCCTACAACATAGAAAGAATGACCAGGTGTTTGAAATCCAAAGTTGACATTTTCACCATTTCACCACATGGAATGCCTGACAATAACCTAAATGTGGCTTTCCACAAGTTGAACATCAATATGGGAGCCTAATACATTTCCTAGTGAAGGAGACGCTAGTCCATTGAGAAGGCAAACACAACCGACACGACGATTTAGGGATACTTTGATGCCAATTTCATCTCTGAAGCAAGATACATAAAATGATCTCTAATGTTGTTCTAGTTAAAAAGGCTTTGGGGAAGTAGAAAATGTGCATAGATTACTTGAATCTCAATCGAGTATGTCTTAAAGATTCTTACCCCAGGCCAAACATAGACAAATTGGTAGACAACTTATGACACTTTGTCATTACGTAGTACTTGTGAGTATTTTTGATGGATTTAGTGAAATTATGAGCAAAAAATAAGCAAATATGTAGAAGAATTGAGCAAAGTTGAAAAAGTATGAAAAAGGGGACTTAGAAAAATTCAAAAGAAAAGTAGAAGAAAAAAAAGAAACTTTTGCCTCTAGTTTTTTTGCGACTTCGATGCTATCATCTTGGGCGCGATGTCGGAATATCGCGATCGCGATGTGGACTAATGTGGTAGCGATTACGACTTTTTCTGACACACTTTTTGAACTTTAAATAGGAAAAGGTGGAAACTTTTCAAGGGTTACGAATTCTAGGCAGAAAAGTGACGGCTTGGAGCATTTGGCAATGACTTTGTGTGTTTACGAGCACACAAAGTAATTTTAGACGAGTAGGGATAATTGACCGTAAGTTTACCGATCTGAATTACGACAATTGTTCAACTTAAGAATTAACTAAGAATAGGTAATTATAAGTTGTGGCTTTAGTGTTAATGAACT
Organism: Lathyrus sativus; assembly: GCA_963859935.3. Classification (NCBI taxonomy): domain Eukaryota; kingdom Viridiplantae; phylum Streptophyta; class Magnoliopsida; order Fabales; family Fabaceae; genus Lathyrus; species Lathyrus sativus. The sequence goes on along the minus strand of OZ012735.1, from coordinate 892,808,255 downwards.
TAGAAACACCTAGTTTAAATTTTAATTTGCCTAAGAAATTAGGGGATTAATGAGCTGTACACTAAAGAATTAGGTGAAATTGTCTTGTTAATTCACCATAAAATCATTGTGTAATTGTTATTCATGTAATACACACTTATCAACATGTATAATTAGGGAATTCAAAATAAAGATCTAATCGTTCTTCTTTAAGGAAACTATACTTCGAATTTCTTATCGTGCTTGTTTTTCGTACTAATCATAATTGAAAACCCCCCGTTGTTTATATTATGACTTCGACCATAATAGTACACTTGTTAAGAAAGTCATCAAATTTTTGCCACCATTACCGGGGATTGTTGATAATTTCAACAAGACAATATTTGTGCGACATTTTTAATTTTAAATATTTATTTTAGTTGTTTTATTATTTAGTTTTCAATTTTTAATTTTATTTTCTCTCTTATTATGTTCAGTTTGGTGTATTGCTATTAATATATTGTTTGTTTGTTTATGTGAGGTTCAAATTCGATACTGGTATCGATAAACCTAGAAATTGAAAGAACAACGTGAGAAATTCGTAAAGCAAAACAAGAAGCACCGCAAGTTACAGGAGAGGGATATGCAAATGGAAATTGTACGCCAGAGGTTGACAGTGTTAAAGCTCAATATGCAGACTTTCAAAAGAATAACCCCTATTCCAACACCTATAACCCTGGTTGGAAAAATCATCCAAATTTCAAGTGGAGCAATAATCAAACCTTAAATGCTAATCAAGGAGTTCAACATGTTTCTCAAGCACCTCAACGAAAACCATCACCTCTAGAGGAACCTTGTACAACTTCATGAAAGCAACTAAGACAAGTTTTGAACATGTTAGCAAAACTCAAAAGGACATGTTTTAAACTCAACGGGAGATGACACAAAATCAAATCACCATGAACAAAAACACCAAAGCATCTATAAAAAAATTGGAAATGAAAATCGGTCAATTGTCTCAAAAAATGGTAGCGCAACAAGAAAGGGGGTTTATTAGTAACACCATAAATATCTCGAAAAATGAAAGTTGCAAAGTCATTGAGTTGAGGAATATAGTGTTACTTTCGATGCAAAAAGTGAGTGAGGAAAATAAAGAATCGAGCGAGGTTTGGGAATATAACGGGTTTGAATTTGCAATCCTTGTGGAGATGAATTTTTTTATTACTTCGACCGATCAGTACACTTGCTAAGAAAGTCATTAACAACTCAACTTCCTACAAATATCTATCGTTCATGGATGCGTATTCTCGTTACAACCAACGACCGACATATGAACCTAACAGGGGAAAAACAACCTTCATAATAGATAAGAAGTCGCGAGGGATTCATAAGCAACATAATAGGCATTAAAATCATAGTAAAAATGATTTGGGGACCTACACTTTCAGTTCTTGTTCGTCCATTGAGCATACGCCAAATCAAGAACCCAATAAAACTCATATTGGAAAGCCAGAGTAAGGGGGATTCACCAGGTAATGATGATCCTTAAAGTGCTTCCTACTTGATATAGACATTGAAGATTTTATTAGCTTGGCTCAAACAAACCAGACCCTAACCGCAACTTTGTGGTGGTATGGGAAACCACAAAAAGACGTAGAAGAAGAGGATAGTAAGGTTGAACCCTCCCACCCCTTGTACTCGTACCAATGTTGGAACATATTGACAAAAGACCAAGCAATATGGTGCATTGGGAAGGGGAAATATGCAAATAATCAAGTACCATTTTCTCGAATATGGTGAAAGGGACCCTCAATTAACTTCAGTCTTTGGAACATACATTCGTAGATGGGAATGAATCACCCCTTGAACATTATATAGATCCTTCTATCAATGTCAACAGGAGAAATAAACCAATAAGAGGACGAGCCTAAAACCATAAATACATTTTCAATACTAGCAGCATTGTGGAAGGTATAAGCCATTTCCTAGAATTCCAAATCTAACCAATGATAGTCAACGACATCCGACGCCTCCACCTGATCTTCTCGGCGCACCATAGTTTTTGGACTGCCAAAAGAAAAGTATTATAAAGACTCACATAAGAATTGCAAAGTTTAGTGCGAACCCCAGTCATTGCAGCGGTGGGAACCCTTCTAATTATCGCCTTAAGGGACTTGATGGATAAACCAGACAAACAATCTTCTTTGGAAGCTAAAGCGACACTCAAATTGGAATAAGCACGAGCGAGGGAGATAGCACGAGTAATGGCCTCCCTGGCTTCATGATCCCTATTGCCCTATACAAAATCTAAGCTAAACATGTGATTGTCTCTAGGTGCATTAGGACTGTAAAAAAGAAGGTTAGCTCCCAAGGGGTTACCATATAAAATCTTTATGAGATTTGGGTGGTTAACCTCAGACAACGACAAAAAACCTCCACCATCAAGTTCACTTAACAAGCCTATAGAAGCATTCTCTAGGTTGGCCATTTCGAAGAGAAAAAGGTCCGCCATTTTGAGTAAGGAGACATGAGGATACCTGAAGAAAAATAGAAGGAGTCGAAAGCATCAAAATAATAAACGAAAATCAGAAAAACGTGGTGGTCCAATGCTCCAAGTCCCAAATTGACAAGGCCACGAGGGGGCTGAAGGTCATTGGCGTTTGACGAAGGAACAAGGTTACAAAATGACAACAAGTTCCAAGAGGGACAATGGAAGCAAAAAGTCTCTTGGAAAGCCAAACCTCCCTTATATAAAAGGGTATGCCAAACAAATTAATGTTTCAGAATACGAGACAATAGGAAGACGAAAGACAACAATTAGATTTATGCGTTGGGAATATAAACGACACTTCAATGCACTTAAATGCCTTAACCTGCGAAATAAGAAGGCACACATGTTGAATAGTACGAAGCGACACTGAGAAAATACCCACATTTAATGCGTCTGTCCACCATTTCCACCGATCAAACACATCAAATCTCACCCACTAATTGTTTACCAAATCCAGGCCAACACAACTTTTAAAAAGACTTCCCGTTCAATATTTCATGATAATTTTTGGGGACAACTGTTCTGTGTCGATTTACAACCCAAGATAGAGAGACCCATTAATGATCCAAGGAAGGTCCAACCAACTCGATCCAAGGATAAATACTCATGCGCGCGTGAACCCTGTCTATTCATACTTTCCACGTTTTACTATATTTTTTTTTGTCTCAATCACTAACTTCTACATTGAAGTGCTAACCTTGCAAGTTCATTCCTATAACCAAACACTTGTAACATCACACTAAAAGTTCAACTTTCTAATTAAACATAATTTTGAATTCAAAATGGATTAGTTTTATAGTTTTAAAAGTATAAATTACTCCAATTGCTAAACTTATTAAACATTATAAATTCAATTTCAATCAAATATTTTATTAGTCATTAGCAAATTTAAAAGCTATATCAAATATTTTATCAGTCCTTAGCTAATTTAAAAACTATCAAGTTAGCTTATCGATTATTTAAATATATAATACTAATTAAATTAAATTATATTTAATTTAATTGATTACTGATATTCATTTATTTAATTTTAAGTTAAATTCATCAACAAAACATGAGTTCTATCCAAACACTTCCATTGCAATTTTTAAGTTGAGGAGTTTAGTAACCTTTAAACACCCATTCTAGATGCTTTAAAAAGGAAGATAAGAATCCAATTGTAAATTGTCTTACATTTTCTTTTAGATTGAGTGTTTTAATGAAAAAGGAATAGAGTGGAATTATTTGATATATATGTATGAATAATTTTGGGCCTACACAAAGGTCAACAAGTTGGGCCTTGATCTACTTTATGTCCAATGACATGAAATGAGAGGCTTGTGGGCCTGTTTTTGTTGATCTTTACTGCAACCTTTTTTGTCCAAAATTGTCACTTCACATGTCAATTTCAAAGACTTGCATGCTATTATGAGTGAATCAAATGCAAGAACCTCTTAGCCTAGATTCTTCTCCACCATTGGGACACAAATGTTGCTTACTTTATGTGCATGTTTGATTAAGATGCAAATTGATATCAAAAGCACAACTTCTCCTATCAACAATACACAATAGTGTTTCTTTCTTTTCTTTCACATGAGCAACAATGATGTAATTGGTGAAAGAGTTTTGAGGTGAAAAAACTTCAATCTATGCGGATTTCACGCCAAGAACAATCCAAACAGGGTGAACTACACTTGTCACTTGCTGCAATACTAACTATATTGTTGCTTTTTTTCTATAAAACTAAGTTAACTAAAATGAGGAGAGTAGATAAACTTGATTTAGGTGTAGCAAGCTAGGAGAGAAAATAATATTCTTACATGTGAAGACAATATTTTTTTATTTTTGTATCTAACTAAGTCTTTTTATAATGGTTATGAGATTAATTCTACCCGATAAAATCACAAATCTATGGAGACTAGTTTGTCAGCATAATGTTTTCTTTCTCTATGAACGTGGGTGATCATTATAATATCCTAAAATTTCACGACTTTTATTTTATTAAAATTATGTAAATAATACAAATTTTAAATAGTTAGGGTGTCACACATCTCTTTTAAAACAACATACTACTAACAACAATAAATCACAGAACAACAAAAAATGAGTGAGAATAACTTTACAGAAGTTATTGATATATTAATCAGCAAGATAGTAATAACACAACAATACACTAACAACAATAAATCACATAACAATGCAAATGTATCAATGCAATGTACTCCTCCTTCAAAAATGCATGTGATACCAAAAGTTTGGATGCCCAAGCATAATTATCCACGTCTTCAACTTCTTTTTGAAAAATGTTCTTTGTGAACAAGGAAACCGTCACTAGCTCTCTCTGAGCACTGTACCTCGTTACTAGCTCTACTAGACCGAAGTCTTACCTAACTCTGATATACATGAATGCATGAACATATAATATCAATCGCAAATCCCAATTAATCAACAAAATGACATATCATATCACACAATAATGTTCTATCTGAACAAAGTCCTATTTGGACAAGGTTCTCTCTGAGGCACAATTAGCCAACATAAGGCAAAATAATGTAATTTTCTCTGAATTACACAACTCAACAATCTTAATAATTATATTAAAATTTCAAAGTAAAGTTACATTATTACTCAACAACTCAAAACATAGAACAACTCAATTTACTCATCAACTCATAAAATTACTCAAAATATATCGACAGAGTAGTTGTTATATTTTATACTCGCAACTCATTAAAAGGATAACAATTTTCATCTGTTACTCAATAGAGTTTGCAAAGAAACTCTAAACAGCTCTACAAAAATCTTTGCAACTCCAAAACGACTCTAAAGTACTCTAAAGTACTCAAAGACAACTCTTGCATATAAAGATAACTCTTATGTATTCTATGGGTTGGCGGTTTGACTCAAATAAAATTCGTTGTGAATAAAATGCCTTGAAACAAAATATAAACGGTTTCTTTATAAACAAGAAACGCACAAGGGTTAGGGTTAGCAAAGAAAACAAGGGAAAACAACAAGGATTGGTTATAAACTGCTATTCTTTCCTTTATCTATCAAACAAGATTACATGTATAGAAGAATAACAAATAACCTCTCTCTCTTGAATTAGGATTTTATCTTCCTATTTTTCCTTATACAAGATGAGAGACTAGCATGCTATTTATAAAAAAAATAGCACACTAACCTAATGAGATTTTTAACAATTACCCATTACAAGCTAACTTAAATAATTGGGCTTACAAGCAAGGCCCAATTCAACATGCTAACAAACCTAGCAATATTGACTAATGTATGTAAGAACAAACTTCGACTACAACACACGTTACTCCGACAACATACTAGAGTTCGATCCAATATCTCACAAATCTCCACCTTGGATCTAACTTTATAACATCAAGAAACTAGATTTCTTCATGCAACTTTATCAACTACATACAGTGGAAAAACTTGCAACTGGGCAACATCTTGGTGATCACATCAACAACATTATGATCTGTCGAAACCTTCAGCACTTGGACTTCTCCATGCTCGATAATCCCTCTGATGAAATGAAACCTCGCATCAATGTGTTTGGTTCGCTCATGATAGGCTGAATTCTTCGACAGGTGTATTGCCCTTTGACCATACATTTAACAGCGATAACTCGACCTTGGAGTTTCAGCTCCTTTGCAAAACCTTCAAGCGACAATGCTTCCTTCACAGCTTCAGTCAGGGCGATATATTCCGCTTCAGTGGTTGATAAGGCAACGACCTTCTGAGGTGTAGCTTTCAACTGATTGCTGTTCCAAAAATAATAAACACATATCCAGAAATAGATTTTCTGGAATCCATACAACCTGCATAATCAGAGTCGACATATCCTTCAATTGCTACTTTACTATCTTCACCCAAGGCTCCACCATAAATTAGGACTCTATTCAGAGACCCATTTATGTATCTTAGAATCCACTTCAATGCTTTCCAGTGAGTCTTTCCAGGATTTGCCATGTACCCGCTTACAAGACTTACTGCATATGCTATGTCGGGTCTAGTACAAACCATAACATACATCAAAGAACCCACTATATTAGCATATTGAATTCTATTCATATAAGCTCTTTCGAAATAAGTATTGGGACACTGATCTATACTCAGCTTGAATTGAGGGTTTGTCGAAGTCACAACAGGCTTTGAATTCGACATACCAAACTTTTCGAGAATCTTCCGTAGGTATGCCACTTGAGATAAGCATAATTTCGACTGCTTTCTATCTCTTAGAATGTTAATCCCAAGAATCCTAGACGTATCTCCCAGATCCTTCATGTCTAACTCCTTATTAAGTCCAGCCTTCACCATCATTACATCTTCGACGTTGTTAAGTCCAAGAATCCTTATTAAGTCCAATAATCCTAGACGTATCTTCCAATTCAAGGTTGAACTGTGCCACAATGGCAAGCAACATTCGAATGGATCTGTGCTTCACAACAGGAGAGAACACATCATTAAATTCGACACCTTCTTTCTTAGTGAACCCCATAGCGACTAATCTTGCCTTGCATCTCTTCGTCGCCACTCCTTCGATCCCTTTATTAACTTTGAAAATCCATTTACAGCTGACTAACTTGGCTCTAACAGGTTTCATGATCAGTTCCCAGGTGTTGTTATCATGAAGGGATTTCATGTCATCATCCATGGCCTTCATCCATTCAATCTTCTTTTGACTCCTCATAACTTTCTTATAGTCTCTAGGTTCTTTGTCTAGAACATTACTTGCAGAGATTAAGGCATAAGCTATAAGATCTGCATACCCAAGTCTCTGAGGTGGCTTGATGACTCTCCTCGACCTATCTCTTACTAGCAGGTAGTCATTATCAGTCTCCTTATCTTTGACAACATCTTCTGCATCTTCTTCGAATTCATCTGGTATACGCAATTCAACATCAACATGCTCCACCTTAACAGGAATCTCTCCCTATTCCAGCTCTTCGTCAGCATCATCAGTTTTCTTGAAAGTCATCTTTACTTAATTGAAAACTACATCCCGACTGGTGATACACCTCCTGTGATCTGGCTCTAGGCACCATAGCCAATAAGCTTTGACTCCTTCAGGGTATCCCATGAACATGCATTTCAGAGCTTTAGGTTCGACCTTATCTTGCCTAATATGAGCATAGTCTACATAACCAAATACTCTCAGTCTATCGAGACTAGATGGATGTTCCGACCAAACTTCTTTAGGTGTCTTCATTCCTAAGGCAGTCGAGGGACATCTGTTTATCAGATAGGCTGCTGTTGAAACAACCTCCGTCCAAAACACCTTCTTCAATCCAACACTAACCAACATGCATCTAACCCTTTCAAAGACTGTTTGATTGAATCTCTCATCTAATCCATTTTGTTGAGGAGTACCTGCCACAGTCTTATGCCTTGCAATCCCAGACTCAACATAATAACTGTCGAATGCTTCATTGCAGAATTCAAGGCCATTGTCGGTTCTCAACCTCTTAACCTTTTTCCAGTTTGAGTTTCGACCAGAACCTTCCAAATTTTGAAATTCTCAAAACTTTCATCCTTTGTCTTCTGGATGAATACCCATAGCTTTCTGGAATAGTCATAAACGATGGGTGGAAAATACCTTGCATCTGAGTGTGAAGGATTATTTGCAGGCCTCCAAAGATCAGCATGAATGTAATCCAGGGATCCATGTGTTCTTTTCTTGCCTTTATTAAACTTCGCCCTACAGGATTTACCAAATACACAAGATTCAAAACTCCAACTTTTCGACCAGGCCTCTTTCACTGACATGGCGCAATCTCATGTGCCATAATTCTGTCTTCGACACAGGTTTCATAGATGCAACATTTGTCGAACCACTTACAACCTCAGCCTCAAGGGTATACAAGCCTTGTTTCTTCATGCCTCTCAAGACTTCCTTCGACCCCTTCAAGACTCTTAGGATACTTTTCTCTCTTCGAAAAACATATCCCTTCCTTTCGAATTCACTAAGAGAAATCAAATTTCTCTTCAAATAAGGTACATACCTGACTTCAGTCAATAACCTTGTTGACTCATCATGGAGCTTGAATCTCACAAATCCAATATCTGCAATTTTACAAGATTTGTTGTTTGTCAGCAACACCGATCCACCATCTTGATCACATAGTGTTGCACCCCAAAATTTGCCCAACCTTTTCTTAACTTGGTTTATGTTTCATTTCATTTCTTTCTAGCATTTACATTGCATAACATTTTTCATTGAACAGGGGATCAAGAGGTTGTGCATAGCAAGAGGAGTCTACTCAGAGGGTTGAGCCTAAACAAGGGATGTTACTCAAGTTTGAATGGTCATCAGGTCATCTTGAAGTGGTCAATAGTCTTTTGAGAGGGTTGATGGATGTATGTGGTTCAGCTCCTAACTTGGAGGCTAGTTAAAGATCATCAGAGGATTGTGAATTCATGATTATGGATATAAGATGTTGAGAGAGCTCATTGGGTTCTTTGAGAACCATGTTGGAGCTTATTCAGGTTGTTGTGTGATGAGAAAGAAGCCACAGTCAAGAATGTTGCAGCTAGGGTTTTCATCTGGTAAATCCTCAGTCAACTGTGAAATCGAAGGAGATTAAAACTCAATTCCAAGTCTCTATGGTTATGGGATATTGTGTTGAGATGTCTAATATATCATTTCAAGATCAATTCATCAAGAATCAAGTGTGTGAGAAGTTACTAAATTAGGATTCTCAGTGTAAAATCCCCTATTTAGTGCCCAACTTCAAGACCACATTTCTCAAGATACAAGTTTCATCTCAACTTTTTACCAACATGGAACTTGTATAGCATTTTCTTAGCTTTCGTTTGAGTACTAGAAGTCCTTGATTGGATTTTTAGAACTCAAGTTATGATACAGACAAGTTACAAGTCATCAGATGAATGTGATTTTGGTCAACGAAAGTCAACCAACTTCCAAGCCATTTTTGACCTAGAAGGATGTTTCTCCCCAACTTTTTATGAACATGAAAGTTGTAGGTCATGGTCTTAGCTTTCGAAAAAGTACTAGAAGTCTTTCATCTGATTTATAGAACTCAAGTTATGAGGCTTGTAAGTCAGGGGTATTTTGGGAAAGTGAGATTATAAGTCATAAAATTATAGGTCCACTTCACCAACTTGCATATTTCAAATGAAGATTTTTCCAACATCAAATGTGCTCCAAATGGTGTCAATTGTTTAACCAAGCATTGAGAAGTCATGAATTTGGCTTGGAATGGTGATTTCCTAAATTGATTTTCATGGAAAAGGATTTAAAATGAGAAAATTGGATTTAATTCATTATGGATCATTTTTGTGCAAGTAGATACATATTTTGAGTGCAAACTATATTTCAAGCATAATGGAAATAATAGAATTTGAATTGGGTGAGTTTTGATGATCCATTTTCAAGCTTTCTTCAAGCTTAATTTACATTTTAAACATCAACCATTGAGATCAAACAAGGATCAAATCCCAGCCCTTCACACTCCTCATGTTATCAACAAGCAAAATGCATCATTTTGGAGTCAATTTGGTACAGAATTCGTGCACATGGCAAGTGAAAAAACTCAAATCCCATGGGTATGCAATTGGGCTCTAGGGACTGCCATTGGGCTTAATTTCTTTTCAAATCCATCACATAAAAGGTTTCTACCATGAACAAATGCTCAGAACACGAATTGGAAGCAGAATTGGAGCTAGAGCATTTTGAAAAAGTGGTGAAAAATTGAAATTCGAATTTTGAGATTTAGCAAGATTCAAGCAAAATTAAAGGTTGCAAAGGCTTCATTGAAGATCACTGAACATTTCTGGATATTTTTCTTCAAGCTTAAGCATCAATTGAAGGCTTAGTGGAAGTTCTCCACTAGGTATTTACAATTCAACCTTACTCTCTGAATATGCATTGATTCTCTGCCATGTTTACATATTTGAGACCTAAACAATATGTAGATCATTAATCACTAAAACGAACTAGCATTTGTGATGATTGTTGGATGAAGCTCAAAACTGTTTGGATCTGATATGGATTGTTCTTGTGTTGTTTTGCTTAATCATTGCTTGATCTGTAATCTCCATAACCTCTAGATGATTTCTGGACCAAATTGAGTGAAGTTTGTGAACTTTTGGTTTTGATGAGCATTTCTGTTTGGCTTCGATTTAAATTGGTTGTGAGGAATTAAGAAAAACTAGCCTTGGATTTGTGATCCTCATGAGTTGTAGATCATTTTTCATATAAGTTTTGTTGAGATTGGTGAAGTTTTGATCAGAGCCTTGTTCCCCTCGCCGGAGAAGATGACCAGAGTCTTCTCCGGCCACCACAAACTTCCCTCCCATTTGTTTCAGTTTGAATGAGGAAGATGACCTCCTAGCCGTTAGATCTGGCTGACTCCCTTGACCTGGTATTTAGATCCAACGTGTGAGATGCGTTTTCAGAGTTAGTTGACTAGGGTTTGCATAGGTGGCGTGATATTGATCATTAGATCAGCATACTTTTGGAATGCACGTTCAGGATTAAGACTCATGGTGTGCATAGTCAACTGAAGCGCATAGGATCCCTCAGTGAAACGCGCCGTTTCACTTAAATTTTCCAGCGCATACGTGGCGCGCCCTCCTCCCCTAGATCCATTGACTGGTCTCCTGATCCAGTGGCTGTTGTTTTTTTTCTTGCATTTTTATTTTCTTTTATTCATTTTAATATTTTCCTTTATTCTTTATTGAATTTAATTAATTAAAAATAGATCCAATATTCTAAAAAATTCACAAAAATATTTTTTACAAACCTTGAGATGTCTATTATTTTTAGACATTTTTTATTTTATTTTTCATTTTAAAATATAATTAAACATTGGAGGTGTTTTTAAATGATTAAATTGTGGCATTGTTTGTTCTTTTATTTGTTTCTTCCTTTTCTTTTGGGTCCAATGAATGAAAATTGATCCTCATATCTATGATGAGTTGAAAAATTTTTGAGGACCATTTTGCCCCTGGTTGGTTGACTTTTGGTGCTTTTCTTTTGACCCTCGATTCTCCCATTTCAAAGTGGTACATCTTGAATATTATTTTCTTTTGATTGTGCTTTGAGAGGATATTTGCTTTGAGATTTTGGCCTCTATTTGCCAACATGTTTAGCTACCTTGTGCTTTTTATTTGATTATTTTTGAACCATTTTCCTATTTTTGAGGTTACTTGCAAGTCAAGTTACCTCCAAGGGAGGTTCACACATGTACCTTGACCTAATTTGACTTGGATATGACATTTTTGGATCCTTTGAACTTTCAATACTTTTTGTTTCATGTTATTAACATGTTAAGGATGATGTTTGTTCAATTTTAGGTCATGATATTGTTTCTTCCTTGTTCATTTGTTTGTTTTGTTTTGAACTTTCAATTAGGGTTTCAATGTGTAGCTTGTTGGCTTTCCTTTATGTTTTGGTTTGCGTTTCATTTTGAATTGAATTGCTATTGCTTTTGAACTTTTTTCTCTTCATCTACCTTCTGTCCAATGACCTTGGAGTGTCATTTAAGGTGGCTTGGCCCCTCCTTTGGAGGTATTTGAAGCATACCTAGAATGATGAATCCTTGAGGACACTTTTGGTGTTTCTTTGCTTTTGATAAGTGATGCTTATGGTTGAGTACCTATTATGAGGTCCTTGCAGCCTACATTTGGTCTCCCATCCTCACTTGGCTTTGGGTTTTGTTTTACCTTTCATTTGGTTTAATTTTGGTGGTGTGGTTGATGTTGTTTGACTTAGGTCATTTCATCCCACTTTTGTTGCATCTTTGTGTGGTTTGCTCTTGTTGGATTGATTTCTTCTTGTGCACTTCTTCTTCTTCTCTTTTCTTGCATTTCCATATGCATGCTTGGTTGAGATGAGCTTGTGGAGGCTACTTCCCCACACTATTTTCCTCCCACATTCATTCTACTTGTGCATCTTATGTTTGCATTTTCATTTGCATATGCATTCTTCTTCTTCTTCTTCTTCTTCTTCTTCTTCTTCATTTGCTTTTCTTTGCCATGCTCCCTATAAGTTCTCTAACCTCTTGAGGTTATGATAGACATTAGGTGCCTAACCATGCATGATAACAATATGTAGTTCCCTCTTAAACTCAACTTTAAGTCCACTTTGCATGACAAATTTTATTATTGATTAGTCTCCCATTAGTGTTCCCTCTTCTCTTCTAATCTTCAAACACTCTTAAAACATCTAATAAAGAATGAAGAGTGTGGAATGCTACGAGCCTTAAGCTACTTGAGAAATGGTAATTGAGGGGCCTCCTCTCAAGGACCTAGAGTGTTTAGTGTACACCCTTTGGGTGATATACGACACATTCGTTCTTAGGTCATAGTCTCTAGTGCGACATGAGTTGCAAATCAAATTAAAAACACTTCTTATTTAAAAAACACAAAAAACACTTCAAACCTTTTTCATCCTTCGGAATCTTAATCAGGAAAATCTTTTCAGATAAAAGAGTGTCATTAAGTCTTAGCTCTACCGCACACGGTAGCGCCTAAGTCTCCAATGGTCGAGCTGCATACACCAACTGCTAGAACTATTTGTTAACCTTACTCGGGCCTAAAAAACTTTTGAACCAACCTGTGGTCTTTTTAGCCCGAACTACGTTTGCTCTGATCTTTCATACCAGATAAAAGTACGTAGGCACAAGATGCGATGTCTTGGCGAGCGACCTTCCCCCCTTCTTTACCCGTAGTTAGTCGAACTACGTTGACTCTGACTTTCCCATTGCACGAGGGAGTACGTAGGCACAAAGAGGCGATGCTTTGCCGAGTCACTTATCTTTTCTTTTTCTTTTGTCCCTGAGACCTTTAGCTAGATAGTTTTAACACACCCTTTTAGATAGACAACAATGCGTGGATCCCATCGAGCACGACGGACGTGAGGGGTGCTAATACCTTCCCCTTGCGTAACCGACTCCCGAATCTAGACATGGTTGCGATGACCTTGTCTTTCCCTTTTCCGTCAGGTTTTTCCGATCATTTCCTTTTCCTCTCTTTGGGATTAATAATGAAAGTTGCGACTCTTCTGTTTTTCCGCCGGTTGTTTTTCGCAGTTGCGACAGCTGGCGACTCTGTTGGGGACTCTGGTTCCCTATGCGAGTCAATCCTAGCGCTTGTCTGTTTATCTTTGGGTGTTGTATATATGTGCTTTATTTATCTTTCTCGCATTTATTTTTAGCATCATATATCATTACTGTTGTGCTGTGGGGAGGGAAGTTCCATTGAGCGATAAGCCGGACCTGGGCTTGAGTATACACCTAGATTTAGTAGTGGAAATTAGTGGTGGATGTGCTTGCTTTGCTCGTACTAGTTCACCATGAAATTCACGCTCAGACGAGATTCTCTTTGACAATTTTCTTTCTAGCCCTTTGGGCTCGAAGGATTTTTGGATTTGAGGGTTGTCGACTCTGAGGACCGATCATTTGTGAGTCAGTTAAGTGAGGCCTCTTCAAGAGATTATGATGCCAAATCAGAAATGGTGAACGTATCATCATTTCTTGAAAGTCTGTGACGCTGACGAACGCATAGGATGCCGAACCTTATCAGTAGATAGGTTCATACCTGTGAGAGGGATTGGTTTATGCAGGAAATTTTAGCTTTCAGAATACCCGGTTCCTTACAGTGTGAATCTGTTTATCAGTGGGTCCTATTGTCGGTACTTTGTTCTTGCTAAGGCGAAGCGCTGGTTCTTCTCGACCAATAGCACAACAGTCTTGATCCCTTGTTTGCATTTGCATTTGCATTTTCATCTGCATTTCATTAACATGTATTTGTGTTGCAGGTGCATATTTCTCCTTCGATTCTGGTGATCTTATTCCCTCCTTGCTGATATGGATTCCTTGAAGAGAACAGTGGCTTACAAGCTTCCAACTCCAGATGTTAGGTCTTTGCTGAGTTTGATTTCCCTGGCTGGTGGAAAGGTGATGGAGGATTTCAGGCAGTCTTATGGGAGATTATTGAGATGGATCTGCAAGCCTTTAGCATATGAGGTGGATGGCATTTATGCCTTTCTGCTGTTCTATGATCCACAGTTGAGGTGTTTTGTTTTTCCCGACTACATTCTGGCGCCTACCTTGGAGGAGTACTCAGTATTGTTGGATGTGCCCATTCTTAGTCAGATGCCATTTGTTCATATTGATGCTAAGCCTGATCTGGCTATGCTAGCTGCCATACTACATGTGGATGCTTCAGAGTTACAGGGGGGTTTGACAGAGTGGAATGAAGTGCATGGTTTTCCTTTGGCTTTCCTAGTTGATAAAGCTAGGCAGTTTGCTAAGGATGGTTGCTGGATTGCATTTAACGTTGTTCTTGCTCTTTGTATATACGACATTGTATTGTTTCCTAACCTCCTTGACTTTATGTATTTGGATGCATTTCATATACTGGCTTCGAGAAACCCAGTGCCTACTCTTCTCTGAGACGTTTATCATTCTGTGCATTACAAGAATGAGAAACGAAGGGGAAAGAATGTGGCTTGCTGTGTTCCCCTATTATACGCTTGGTTTGCTAGTCATATGCCCAAGACGAATCCATTTGTGGCTACTGCTAGTACTTCAAAATGGTCGAAGAGGTTGATGGGCCTATCTGCAGAGAATATTGTTTGGTTTGATTGAGACATGTTGGGTACATATATTGTTCATAGTTGTGGTGGTTTTCCTAACGTCCCTTTGGTCGGAAGGAAAGGTTGCATCAACTATAACCCTTCTTTATTGGTGAGACAGTTTGGGTATGCATTGAGGGAGCCTTATAGAGAAAAGGAGATACAGGAATCTCTGTATCTTACTGGTTTATTGGAGGGCGAGACTTTGGGCAGACTTGAGCATGCATGGAATAACATTCATCGGAAAGGGAAGTTAGCTTTGGGGAAGAGTAACAGCCGAGCATATGACCCTTACTTGATTTGGATTCATGATAGAGCTGCGAAGTTCTTGATGTCATTCCCTGCAGTTGCACCTCTGTATCCTCTCATGATAGAGGAACCCACTACTGTAGATATCCAGAAATACAATTAGGTATTGTCAGAGAAGGAAGAGCTGAGAAAAGCGAATGAAGAATTGGAGAAAGAGATCATCCATCTCTGAAGCGAGAAGATTGATGCCGTCAATTCTTTCAGGAGACAGATCGAGCTTGTGAACAAACTGGGTACGGACCTGACTAAGGAGACTAATGATAGAGAGCGCACAAGCCGAGATTTGAATGCCGCTTAAAGTGTTCTTGCTACTAAGAAGGAAGAGTTGGATAAGGATTACTTGAGGATCTCTAAGTTTGAGTCAATATGGAATGCCACGCTCACTAACAACAAGGAGCGTGGGGACAGGTTAAAACTTCAGATCAGCAAGCAGAAGGCTCAGCTTAATGCCAAAGACTGGGAGATTGCAGCAGAATCATCACTTAGACGAGACAGTGAGTATATGTTGAATGAAGCGATCGCGAACTTGAAGGATCTCAGGTTGAGAGCTGACTCCAAGAGACGCAGGCTTGAGGCATGTTTTGGGGAAGAAGCTCTGGAGGATTTTCTTATTCAGGGACTACTTGCTAGGCCGAATCATCCTGAGACGCTGAAGCTGTCAGAGGATTTCCGATCACGTCATCCTGCTTGACCTGTTTTGTCTATTTCTATTGTAGTTTTTGCTGTTTATTTGTTGTATGGACCATCACCAGGCTTGTTGGTTGAGGTCTTTTCCTTATATGTACTCAGTTGTAGCTTGTACATTGCCTGATTGCTTTTGATCTATATACAAGGAGTTGGTATTCTGTGCTTGTCCGCAGGGCTCTCCATTGTTATGTTTTCTGGAAACTAGAATCGAGGGGGAAATGTCCCTGTCGCATAAATACATGTCTGCATTTTAGCATTTTTCTCGCATTTGCAGGCGCACCGGAACTGTTATCCTTATTTCTCCTATGGTTTACTAGTGTTTCAGGATTGTTGACGTGACAACTCACCGGTACGGTATCAGAAGAAACCAGAAGAGACTGATGGATCAGATGCAGGTAGAAATGCAAGAGATGAGAGATTAGGTGGCACAACTGATGAAGGTTATGCAAGGGGTTGCTAGTGGTCAGGCGCAACTTCAGACTTTAGTGCAACCTTTGATCGCACGAGTTGATGGTGATGGTGTGTTACATGGTGGGATTGCTGCTAACCCTCCTCACATTGAAACTCCTCGGGCAGACAATTCTATGCCAACTTTAGTCATCCCTACCGCTGGAGGGAGTGGCCACGCTGCTGGTGTTGGAAACGGTGGTAATGCTGGTTTTGCTAATGGTGGTAATGGTAATGGAAATGGCTATGGTCTCGACACTACGTGTGCCATACACGGTAGCATGGACCATACTTGGAATAAGGATAGGCAGGAGGATGTGTTTTCTCCAAGAGCTGCCGAATTACCTTCTGAGGCTGATAGAAGGATTAAGATGATCGAAGAGAAGACGAGGTCTCTTGAATGCCAAAACTCTATGGGGCTGGATATGTCTAACCTGGGGCTGATCCCAGGCTTGAGAGTGCCACCAAAGTTCAAAGTCCCAGACTTTGATAAGTACAAAGGTACCACTTGCCCTAGGGTTCATTTGAGGTCTTATTATCGCAAGATGTCTGCGCATTCCGATGATGAGAAACTACTTATGCACTTCTTCCAGGATAGTCTATCCGGTCCCTCGCTGGAATGGTATATGAGCTTGGAGCCCGCAAATGTCCATAGCTGGAGAGACTTAGCCGAAGCTTTTGTAAGGCACTATCAGTACAACAATGACCTTGCTCCAAATAGAGTCCAGCTGCAGAATCTTTCCCAAAAGAATAATGAATGCTTTAAAGAATACGCCCAGAGGTGGCGAGAGCTTGCTGCTAGGGTACAACCACCAATGGTAGAACGAGAACTTGTGGACATGTTTGTTGCTACTTTACCGGGAGTGTATTATGAAAAGCTTATAAGCAGTATGTCGGGAAGTTTTTCAGACTTAATAATCACCGGGGAGAGGGTGGAGAATGGAATTAAGTTAGGAAATATCAACGCTGGTGAGATGCCCTCAGCTGGAGGAGGAAACAAGAAGGTGTTTTGAAACAAAAGGCGAGAGGAAGATACTAACGCTGTATCCAGTTCACGGGGAAGAAATAGAGGTCAGAATCGGCAACATCAGCAAATTGCCAGCATCACTATTCCAACAGTTCAACAACCACAACAACAACAACATCATCAACAACAACAACAAAGACCGCAACAAAATTAATAGGGGTATGAAAGATACCAAGATAGAGGCCGGGCAGCAAATAGGCACTTTGATGCGCCTCCTGTCGCTACTGCGAAAATCGGCGCCGGCTGAACAGAAGAGTCGCCACCGTGCGTTATTTATCCCACGGGAGGGAAAGGGAACGCTCAGAGTAAACCTCGCACAACACGGGAAAGGTATGGTCGTCGCAACCAAAACCTGGGTTCGGGAGTCGGTTACGCAAGGGGAAGGTATTAGCACCCCTCACGTCCGTCGTACTCGACGGGATCCACGCTTGTTTTCAGGTATGGATTGTTATTCTATCTAAGCTATAGGTCAAGGGTTAAAAAGAAAATAAAATGGAAAAAATGACTCGGCAAAGTATCGCACTTTATGCCTACGTATTCCCGCCTGGAACGAGAAATCAGAGTCAACGTAGTTCGCCTACCTACTGGAAAGGAGGGGAAGGTTGCTCGCTAGGATATCGCATCCTATGCCTACGTACTTCCACACAGCATGAAAGATCAGAGCAAACGTAGTTCGGGCCACGTACGACACAAGCTTGTCTTGGTTGATTTTATTCCTTCTGAAAAGGTTTTTCTGATTAACAGTCCCAGCGGACAAAAATGACGTCTTGATGAGTTCACATTCTTTTACGAAAGAAGTGTCTTTTATTGTGTTTGAAATCTTTTTATGTGTTTTTCTGTTTGTTTTGAGAAAGAAAAAGACAGAACTCTAACCTACGGTTGCGAAGGGAAACAAACTAACCTAACGTTATCATGCATGGGTTAAGACCTAGTGTCTATCATGCTCCTCTCTTGCACAGAGAGAAACAGAGATCCTACGGGATAGGCAGAAACAGAAACAATATCAGATATATATAGTAAAACAGTAAAATGCATGGATGCAACAGTACAAGCGAGGCAAGGGAGTCCCACTCAACCTCGAACCTGGAAAACAATAGGCAAAAGTGAACAGACTTCACTTTCAACCCAACAGGGTAAACAGCACACAATACAGTCAGGAAAACCAATCAATACATCAAGAAATGAAATACAGCAAAAATAAACGGCCACAGCAGCTCTACATCAATATCTGGCTCCAAGTAATCTCCATTCAGCTACAGGCTTCAACAAGCATCAATCTCCATCTTCATTACCTTCAGGCAAGGGCTTTGATCATCTGTCTTCCATCTGCAATGGCTTTTCTTCAAGTTCAAACCTCCAGGATGAGGAATTAGTCACAAGAGTGAAGTGAATGAATGTTAGACAGTTAATTACCTACCAAGGGTGGTTCATCAACTGGTAACATCAAACAGAAAGTTTCCTCTCAAAAGTTCTATCTTTCAAATATATTCACTGATCCTTCCAAAGGAAGGAGGTGGATATTTGAAAGAGACTTTGAATCATAGAGAAAGGATGGATGCAGACAAGGCATTCCATGTTTGAGAAACAAGCTTCCTAATCTAGAGCTCTGCCTAGCTCCTAAACCCTAGTTCCTCAGCATCTGCTAGCAAGAATCTTCTCTTCAACTCTGGAAGTTGATCTTCAACATCTGGATCTCCAGTGGTCTTCATCTCCTCAAGTCTTCAGCTCTCCCAAGTTCCCAGACAATCCCAATACCCAAGCAAGCAAGCAATAATCCCCAGAGGGCACACCACACCAGTCAATCAGACATACACAGAGTATTAATAGCAGTAGGGGAGTCCTGACTTTTCTCTAAGGGATCTAATAACTACCCATAGCCCCTATAGTCCCATAACTAATCTAGTCAAACCCTAAGTCCTAAGGGAAAGAATCAAACTTCCTAAGTCATCACCTAAAAACCCTAATTTGTTCATGTTGTTCAAGCCTACATTAAGCACCTAAAATTAATTTCTAAAAATGGGAACTAAATTGTTTCTACAAGTTCAATATCTCATCTAAGCAACCTAAAAAGAATGAACAAAAAATATTAAAGCATCTAGTAGGACAAAAATTAACAAAATCTTGCATGGAATGAAGCTACTTAAAATGTCATTTATTTAGAAAATATGGAAAAAATATCAAATAAAAATAAAAATGCAATTTTATTTAATGACAATTTTCTACACAGAACCAAGAAAATATAGAAAAAACAACCACTAAAAAAGAGTTAATTTCCTATTTTTTATGACTTTTTAAAGTTGGTAAAAATTAAAATGAATTAAAAAACTAAATTGAATTAAAATGAGAGGGGGGGGGGGGGTAAGAATAGCAATGCGCCCTAGTTGATATTCCTGGATGGGCCAGGCAGCGGGGGTGCGCGTAGCAAGTTTGGTTAAGCCCAGAACAAGTCAGCATTATTGAAAATAAAAAACAAGCAGGGGGTGTATTCAGCATAGTTTTCACGTTCAAATCAAATTGGGCTCAGCATTGGGGGGTGGGGATATCAAAACACACCTAGGCCCGCCCGTTTCATTAAATGAAACGGTGCGTTTAGGGCTTCTACCTCTCTCCCTCCAAATTCTGAATTGAATGAGAGCCACACGATGGGCTCTGAGGTCAAAGGTCCAACAAGCAATGGACAGCCAGGATTTCGTCTTCTACATTGGCTCATGAGAACTAGGGTTTACCTCCATGAATGCACATGCACGAACCAACTTCCATCAATCTGTTCTCTCTCCACAGTGCACGAAACATCACGATCCAAACATGAAAAATACTCTAAATCTCTTCCTCTACAAGACTATGGTCATAGTTCAATCTAAAATTCAGCAAATCACTCAACCCGAGCGCATGACATTCTTGGCTCCATTAACATACTCTGCAACTCATCCTCAAGATTCTCAAACAAACCTATACTAATCTCTTCTATACTTCACGTAGATCATTCTGCACTAACAACCTAAGATTACCATGGCCTATCCTAAGAGTTCTAAGTCCTAACAGTTTCAAGCACCTGCTATGAATCATCACTAAACTACTCCTAATCAATCAGAAATGCTCTACTAACATCCTACATCATTATTATACTAACAAACTAATGTAAATCTATCTGTATCAAGCTATGGGAGAGAAATTGAACCTGGTGCAAAAGCTTGTGGATGATGATGAAATTCGTGGATCTGAGAGCCTTGATGCTTCAATCTGGATCTACTCTTGCTATATTTGATTCTGTATGCAACACCTTGATGATTCTTGCCTTGGATCTTGCTGTCCACTTGAAATTGCAATTTGGATATTGATGATTATAGTGCTCGAAAATGGATCAATTTCAATCAGATCTTTGTTGATCTTTAGTCCATGATGATGATTGAATATGGTAGAATCAATATTGGTGATGATTGATAAAGATTTTGAGAAATTTGGATGGAATTGCAATGAGAAAGAATAGAGAGAATTTGGGAAATTTTTGGTGAAAAATGAATCCAACCCTTGCTCAATTCTGATTTCATGAATATATAGGGCTCAATGGAAACTTCTAGATCCATCTTACAACTTCCCTTGCCTTCCAACTTTGATTGATTTTGGTTATGTTTCTTCAAATGCAAGTAACCATAAATAACTTTGATTTTTTTTCACTAAGCTCAAAAATGTACTTGAACCATTGTTCTTAGAATGTGTTTTGGACCCAAAATCATATATTGGAAGTCTCCATTTGGACTTATAAATCTCTCAAACCATTTTTCACTTTGACTTTCTTTAAGTTATAAGCCATTTTAGTTCAAATTTAACCAATCATGCAACTTCATGTTATGAGCTTTTCCAACAATTTGTGACCTTCTTTCTAGACTCAAAATGTCATTTGGAGCAAGTTTGATGTTGTAAGTTTTTCCATTTGAGGCCTCCTTGTATGAGTTTTGGACATAGGTTAAAATGACCTGTAATTCACAAATGACCAAAATACCCTTTGCTTGCCAAGACCATAAGTTGAGTTCCACACATCATATGAGGGCATGCTATACCATTCTAGAAAGCTAAGACAATGAGGAACAATTCTTATGTTGACCAGAAATTCATTTGAAATCTCCTTGAGGGGTAAAAATTGCTTGGAAGTCAAGTTACTTTCACAGACAAAATTTCAGATACCTCAGATGACCTGTAACTTGCAAGGACCATAACTTGAGTTCTATAAATCTCCTTGATGTCTTCCACCACTCAAATTAAAGGTCTTGAGATCCTATACAAGTTTAATGTTGGCCAAGGATCCATTTGAAGCTAGCATTTTGACTTATCTTGCTTGGAAATTTGACCTAAACTAGGGGATTTTACACAGAAACCCTAATTTAGAAACTCCTCTTCTCCTTGATTTCTCTTGAATTCTTCTTGGCATATCTCCATATCCTTCTTTATATGTCCAATGATGAATCCCACATCTATCCACTAGACTTGAATGCCCCTTAAATCAGTCAATTGACCTAGGGTTGACCTAGGGTTGACCCAGATGAAACCCTAGTTGACTGCCTTCAGCTATAGTATTTGTGATCACACCAATGACTTGTCTCCTTCTCCAAATGACTTTCCAAGTCTCTCATACTGTCTAGATACTCTCCATGCCTTCAACTCACAGCTCACAACCCTCTTGTTGACCCTCAGATACCCTCAGCTAGGAGATGGACTCAAGGCTTGATCTGCTGAACTCTTTGCTTTCAGATTCTTTCCTGATGACTTGAATGAGATTGAATTGTGATGATAACCTCTTGATAGGCTTCTAGAGATAAGAATAATGATTGGTCCCCCTGTTGTATGACTTGCTATGCTTATGCTATGCAGATGATTAGACTATGCACATGACTCTATATGCAAATGCTAATGACATTGACACATAAACCAAGTGAATAAGGTTGGGCAAATTTTAGGGTGCAACAGCTGCCCCTATTCAAGCGGCTTGGACCCGATTGGGTGAAGAGCCCAGAGCCTTCAGACATTCGAGGTACGAGACGGTTGAATACTAAGAACCCAGAAATTTGCCAACCGCAGAAATAAACTGTGCCACTGCTTGGGGAACGACATTCATCAGCTGAATTTAACTGTTACGGCAACCCACTGATCTCGCGCGACCGTGCTGGGGATTGTCTTCATCGCTCTGAAGGGGATTCTGTCATAACAGATTGCTTGCTTGTCCACGTTAGGACTCTGTCTGTCATCAATACGAAGAAATCTCAACTAAAACCTGTCCACGTTAGGACTCCACTTGCTATTAACCCAGAAAAATCTCGGCAACTCCGCTGGGGATAATTCGTCTGCATTTCCATAAACTGAATCGTCCACGTTAGGAATAAAACTCTTTCACGCTAGGAGTCATTTCTTCTGTATCTGTCCACGTCAGGACTACCCCTTTCATCTTTCCACGTCAGGAAGCAATCTTCTTTCCACATAAGGAGAACTATATCAATCTGTCCACGTAGGGACTCCAATACCACTTGACATGTCCGCGTCAAGACTCCAATCTTTCCACGTAAGGAATTCAACTTTGGTTCTGAACCTGTCCACGTCAGGACTCGACTTTCCACGTAAGGAGTACATCATTCTTCCACGTCAGGAATCAACTTTTCTTGAATCTGTCCACGTAAGGACCCCAATTTTTCCACGTAAGGAATAGATCTTCTTTTGAGTCTGGCGACATCAGAACTAAACCCCTTCCACGTCAGGAATACACTCTTTCTTTCCACGTCAGGAATACGAGCCTCTTTCCACGTAAGGAATGCTATCCGTTTTCCACGCAAGGAAACATAACTTTTCCACATAAAGCAACCAATTCCTTCCGGTTTGTCCGCGTCAGGACTACATTTTTCCACGTAAGGAATGCCATCTTAATCTGTCCACGTAAGGACTCCACTCTTTCCACGTCAGGAATGCTGTCATTTCCACGTAAGGAAACTATCTTTTTCCACGTAAGGAATCATCTCTGATATGTCCGCGTAAGGACTACATCTTCCACGTTAGGACCCACTTCTCCCCGTTAGGAATAATAATTTCTTTGATTTGTCCACGTCAGGACACTGATCTCGTCTTGATTTGTCCATGTTAGGACTCAGGCGTCTTCGGCCTGCTGAGGAAATAAGACTTGTCCACGTAAGGACTCACACCCTTGTCTGACCTATTCACGTCAAGGCACCAACACAAAGAGTAATCCCTTTTGTCAACGTCATGACTTCCCATTCCACTAATTTCGAGAACCCGAATCTGCCCACGTTAGGACTAACACACCTCACCAATCCGGGGAAATAAACCTGTCCACGTTAGGACGCCCACTTCTGAAGAAATCCCGTCAATGTAGGAATAAATTGTCCACGTCAGAACTTAGTTCTCCAATGATCCTCACCCACAAACTTCTTAGCACTGACGTGACAGCGACTTTGAGGCTGACTCTACTGGGGATGTCTGGAAACCAAACTACCGGATGCCTGTTCTGATGCCCGGAGGCCACTTCTGAAATTCTGGTTCATGAAACCCTTTGATGACAAATAACTCTGCTTGGGAATAAAGAGAGACTTATCCTGGTAACTCTGTGGGGAATACTGCCGAAACTGACATTGCGTCGAATGTCTCACGTCGAGATCTTGAGTGTTTGGTAGTTCACTTGAGCAAAAGTTTTCTTCACCTGAACTGCTAGAGTACAGAAACTGCTTCAGCAAAATAAATGCTAAAGATAATGCCGACTCCGCCGGGGATAGCCAGATGCTACAGAATTATTCCAGCAAAATAAACGCTGGAAGGGTGAAATCAACCCTGCTGGGAAATTGGGGACTCAAACCAAACACCCTGTTGAGGTAACCCCCTGCTGGGGAAAATAACCTTGCTGGGGAATATCAGATGTGCATAGTACGATCGGACTTTCTGCTGGAGAGTGAATTGATATTACACAGTATCCCTGACAAAATAAATGACAGGACCCACCATCAACTCTGCTTGGGAGAGTCTTAATCTTCGAGTTCCACTGGAAGGAATGAAAACACTTGCAAAGAGAATTCCGTTGGGGATGGGATGATTCTCTTGGGGAAAATTAACTGATTCCGCTGGGGGAGAGTGCATGACCCTGCGGGGAAAGATGAACCTGTCTGAATACAGCCTTACGATCTTGGAACCGCCAAACTCTATTGAGGACGAATAACTTTTCTGGGGCACGTCCTTTGGATAAGCTACGGCTAGCTGGGGAATTCTATCCTTCTTCAGGAAGAACATGCGTGACCTACGTGGGGACTGAGTCTTTCGTTATCGCAATCTTTTGATCATCTTCCTCGTATGGTTATGAAACCTGCAACAACACAAACAAGACACGACAGGCCTATGCAATCAAATCAATTCAGGTTAGTGACGTTATACTCAGTTAATTCAAAGCTTTAACAATTGTTGGCAAGGGCCAGTGATGTTATACTCATGCTAGCTTCACTAAACTTAGGCGTTTTATCATGCACAAAACAGTAAAGAACCAGCATCAAGTACTGAATAACATATTTTATTGATCGGGCCCCTGAATGGGCGGAGTTTTTGTACATGGGATGTAACTCCTGAAAAGAGGAAGCTACGCAAAGCAAATATACACGTATGCAAGTATGCACAAGAAGCATGAATATTGACGACTTAAATTTGTACACATGTCGGCAACGGGATGCAGATGAACACCACGAACTGATCCTCCCATGACTCGCCCGACTCTAATGCTTTCCCGGTATCCCCACTTCTGAAGAGATTGTATCCGATAACTGGCTCCTCAAATATATTCTCCCGCATTGATGCTCATTGAATTCGGACCGCAGTCATTTGCTTTTCAAATCCCTAACTTTTGCGTGAACCGCCCTTTACGGGTTTTCAGTTCACCGGGATACCCTTTTTTGCCGAAGCCGCCCAGTGTAGGTTTTCAACTTCGCGGGTGTACATTTTTCAATTTTATCCCTAACTTTTGCCCGAACCTTTCATTCTGTTTTTGGTTCGCCAGGATGCCCTATTTTTGCCTGGACTTTCTTTTTCTGTCCAGCGGGTCTATTTTAAGCAAAGTATTTTTTAACTGCGTCCGAATTCACAGGTGACGTGAAGTCTTCTCCGTCCATGGTGGACAACAACAACGCTCCTCCTGAAAAGACTTTACTGACAACGTATGGCCCTTCGTAGTTGGGGGTCCACTTGCCCCTGTGATCTGCTTGCGGCGGGAGAATCCTTTTCAGCACAAGGTCGCCCGTCTGAAAGCTTCGCGGAAGTATCTTCTTGTCGTACGCTTTCTTCATTCGGCTCTGGTACAAACGACCGTATGCTAGAGAAGCTAGCCTCTTCTCATCCATTAAGCTCAGTTGGTTCAATCTATTCGTTACCCATTCTGCCTCGTCCAGTTGAACGTCTCGCAATACCCTCAGAGAAGGGATCTCAACTTCCAATGGTAATACCGCTTCCATTCCGTATACCAACGAGAACGGAGTTGCCCCGGTTGATGTGCGTACCGTCGTACGATAACCGTGCAAAGCAAAAGGTAGCATTTCATGCCAATCCTTATAGGTCACCACCATTTTCTGAACAATTTTCTTGATATTCTTATTGGCCGCCTCAACAGCGCCATTCATCTTGGGTCGGTAAGGAGAGGAGTTGTGATGTTCGATCTTGAAATTCTGACAGAGCTCCTTCATCATTTTGTTGTTCAGATTTGAACCATTATCCGTGATTATCCGCTCGGGGATCCCATATCGACAGATGATATCTCTTTTGATGAATCTGGCCACCACTTGCTTCGTTACATTCGCGTAAGACGCCGCTTCCACCCACTTGGTGAAATAATCGATTGCTACTAGGATGAACCGATGCCCGTTAGAAGCCGTCGGCTCGATCTTTCCAATCATATCGATTCCCCACATCGAGAATGGCCATGGAGATGACATCACATTTAGAGGACTCGGAGGCACGTGTATCTTGTCAGCATAGATTTGGCACTTGTGGCACTTCTTCGCGAACTTGAAACAATCAGTTTCCATCGTCAGCCAAAAGTAACCTGCCCTCAGCAGCTTTCTCGTCATAGCATGCCCACCAGCATGCGTACCGAAGGTACCTTCGTGAATTTCCTCCATGAGAAGCTTTGCCTCTCTCTCGTCTACACAACGCAACAACACCAAATCGTGGTTTCTTCTGTACAAGACGCCATCCGGATTCAAGTAGAAATTACCCGCTAATCTCCTGAGAGTCTTCTGATCTTGACTGGATGCCCCAGCCGGATACTCTTTATTCTTCAGGAAATTAAGGATATCAAAATACCACGGTTTGTCATCAGATGCTTCGTCAATAGCAAATACATAAGCTGGCCTGTCCAACCGAGAGATAGTGATTTGGGGAGCTTCGTTCCAGAAGTTGACCTTGTACATGGAGGACAAAGTGGCAAGGGCGTCAGCCATTTGATTCTCTGCCCGCGGTACGTGATGCAATTCAACCTTGTCGAAGAAAGGCAACAATCTCCTTGCATAATTCATGTAATGTATCAAATTGGGCTGACGTGTCTCCCATTCCCCTTTTATCTGATTCACCACCAGAGCTGAGTCTCCGTATACATCTAGGTGCTTGATTCGCAAATCAATGGCTTCTTCAAGCCCCATTATACAAGCTTCGTATTCGGCCTCATTATTGGTAACGGCAAAGGTCAATCGGGCAGTAAACGGGATGTGCGACCCGTGTGGCGTGGTGATGATTGCCCCTATTCCGCTACCGTAAGCATTCACGGCTCCGTCAAATATCATCTTCCATTTGGACCCCAACTCTGGTCCCTCGTCTGGCAACGGCTCTTCACAATCTTTCATCTTTAGGTACATGATATCCTCGTCAGGAAAATCAAACCTCATCGATTTATACTCTTCAATAGGCTGCTCCGCCAGATACTCAGACAGCACACTCCCTTTTATAGCCTTTTGCGAGACGTATTGGATATCATATTCAGTCAAGACCATCTGCCAACGGGCAATTCTACCTGACAACGCCTGCTTTTCGAATACATATTTGATAGGATCCATCTTCGAGATGAGCATGGTTGTATGATTCAGCATGTACTGCCTCAAACGCTTGGCGGCCCAGGCTAGCGCGCAACAAGTTTTCTCCAGCATTGAGTATCGAGATTCACAGTCTGTAAATTTCTTACTCAGGTAATAGATCGCATGCTCTTTCCTTCCTGTCTCGTCGTGTTGACCGAGAACACAACCCATGCTTCCCTCAAGAACCGTCAAATACATTATCAAGGGTCTACCTGCCACTGGGGGTATCAGAATGGGAGGCTCCTGCAAATACTGCTTTATTTTATCGAACGCCTTTTGACAATTTTCGTTCCACGTCACAGCTTGATCTTTCTTCAAGAGCTTGAATAACGGTTCACACGTGGCAGTTAGGTGAGATATGAACCGGGCGATGTAGTTCAACCTCCCTAAAAACCCGCGCACCTCTTTCTCTGTTTTAGGCGTCGGCATTTCTTGAATCGCTTTTATTTTAGCAGGATCGACCTCTATTCCTCTTTCGCTTACGATAAACCCCAGCAGTTTACCCGATCTCACCCCGAAGGTGCATTTATTAGGGTTCAGCCTCAGCCTGAACTTCCTAAGTCTTTTAAACAACTTCAGCAGATTCACCAGATGCTCTTCCTCCGTCTGGGATTTGGCAATCATATCGTCAACATAAACTTCGATCTCTTTATGCATCATGTCATGGAAAAGAGTCGTCATCGCACGCTGATATGTTGCCCCAGCATTTTTCAAACCAAAGGGCATCACTTTGTAGCAAAATGTTCCCCACGGCGTTATAAAAGTAGTCTTCTCCATATCCTCTGGCGCCATTTTAATTTGATTATAACCTGAAAAGCCATCCATGAAGGAGAATACGGAGTATTGAGCGGTATTGTCAACTAACACGTCAATATGAGGAAGTGGAAAATCGTCTTTTAGGCTTGCTTTATTCAAATCTCGATAATCCACGCACATTCGAACCTTTCCATCTTTCTTTGGCACTGGTACGATGTTGGCAACCCATGAAGGATACTTCGTCACAGCCAGGAAACCAGCGTCCCACTGTTTCTGCACCTCCTCTTTGATCTTCATTGCCATATCTGGTCGCGTTCTGCGAAGCTTTTGTTTGACCGGCGGGCAATCTTCTTTCAGTGGCAGGCGATGCACAACCATATCTGTATCGAGCCCCGGCATATCTTCATATGACCAAGCGAATACATCATTATACTCTCGGAGCATTTCAACCAGTCTTTGCTTGATATCACTCTGCAGTGCGGCTCCGATACGAATATTCTTCTCAACCCCTTCCGACCCCAAGTTGATAATTTCGATGACCTCGTCGTGAGGCAGAATGGCTCTTTCCTCTTGCTTTACTAACCAAGACAGTTCTTCAGGAACGTCGCTATCTTCGACAACCTCTTCTTCAGCCTGAAACACTGGGTGCTCAAAGTCGGGACGAGTCATAGGTGGTTCAAGGATGTCATCTGAAAATGTTATCCTGCAAAAGGAATGGTTAAGTGCTTCAAAATGCGTATAAAGCGAATAACCATGTTGCCATTTTATTGAAAAATACAAAATAAGAAAGACAGAGATTACAGTATTTGCACATGAAAAAACGCCATTTATTTAATGATTAACGCGCAATGTTTATAACAACACAGCCCTAAGCAAATCCTGATGCCCCGGGCAAGACATCAGATTATTCAACAAATTAATAAAGCAAAGCATTACTGTTTAAAAGTCACAGGAACAAGCTCCTGAATAGACCAGTTGCACAGTCCTTGTCCTGGCGTGCTTGGCTGAATCCAGGCATCCATATCACAGTCGCTGTCTCCTTCATCAGACTCTGAAGCAGCATTGACAGTTTCATGACATACTCCACTGGCAGAGATGGTAATCGGCTTTCTGAAACGGGGTGCCCCCACGGAAGGAGTTGATGACGACGGTTGGTACCCCAGCCCGAACCGGTCCATCTTCACAGGAATGTCCAGCACTTTGCCCCAGCCCTTGGCTTCTCCTGCTTCCACTAGAGCTTGAGCTTCCTTATACGATGAGACAGCTATCTCTGGCACTTTGCTCGGCCCGGGACTTTTGTCCTTGATGCGCAAACCTTCGAATGCCTGGCAGGGCGTTTCGTGGATCTCTCCGTCGACTTCCACATATTTAAATGAAGATAAATGGCTGACCAGGATGTCCTCTTCCCCGCACACGGTGACTACGCTGTCTCCGACCATATATTTTAACTTCTGATGCAGGGTAGACGTGACTGCCCCTGCTCCATGAATCCAAGGTCTTCCAAGCAAGCAGCTGTACGCAGGCTGTATATCCATGATATAAAACTCAGTCGCAAACACTTCCGGCCCCACTTGCAGAGGCAAAGTAATCGATCCGAAGACTGTTCTCCGCGTGCCGTCAAATGCTCTGACTACCAAATCACTGGGTGTACACAAAATCCCTCGAACATCCAGCTTCATCATCGCCTTCTTGGGCAACACATTCAAAGATGATCCGGTGTCAACCAATACGTGCGACATTACTGATCCTCTACACTCAACAGATACGTGTAATGCCATATTATGATCTCTCCCTTTCGGAGTCAAGTCAAAATCGGTAAAGCCCAAGCTGTGGCCTGCATTCACATGGGCCAATACTCCTTCTAGCTGATTTACGGAGACATCTTGGGGTACAAAAGAGGTGTCCAGGACTTTCAGCAAAGCATTTCTGTGAGCTTCCGAACATAAGAGCAATGACAAGATAGATATTTTGGACGGTGTCTGCTGCAGATGCTCCACAATCTTATAATCACTTTTTCGAATCAAGCGCATGAACTCTTCTACATCCTTCGATGCGGCTTCTTTTTCACTTGCTTGTACCGGAACATTTTCAACCACTTTCCCTTTTCCTTTCGCTAGTCTTTCAGCCTCCACTTCAGGGGATATAAAGATCCTGCCACTCCTTGTCATGCCTCCTGAGCCAACAACATTATCCACAATCTCCACTGACTGTTTGTTAACATCAATCTTTATCCCATCACAATACGCCTCTAACCCATATGACCATGGGACTGCTTTCGTGTTCTCGTACGGGATTGGCCCGGCCTTAGTTATGGTGATCGGTGGCCGTTGAGCTGGTGCTGCAATAGTGATCGTCTTCCGAGGAATCGTTACCGTGGCCACATCACTCTGATTACCCACTACTGCCCCTGCAGGCTCGTCAGTTGCCGCTCGATCAAACTGCAATATGCCCTCATCAATTAAAGCCTGAATGCCTTTCTTCAAATCCTCACACCCCCCAGCTAGGGTCCAACAGTCTAAGCAATACTCGTTACATCCTGGGTAAACACCTCCTTGTAACAGTCGGCTCTTTATCTCGCTCAGCGGCGTCTTTAAATCTTCAACATTCATAATAAGATTCAGACCCTCCTCAGTCAGAACGGCGTTTGCCCCATGATTAGGCATGGGTTTCTGGACTATATTCGGACCTGCCGTTCCGAAATTGATAGTCTTGTTGTCCAAAAGATCCTGCACAACGTGCTTAAAAGCATGGCAACCTTCTATATCGTGGCCCGGAGCCCCAGAATGAAACTCACAGTGCCTGCTTGCATCATAACCAAACGGGGGAGCTCCCGTTATTGGTGCCAGAGTTCTTTTCTCTACCAGATTCAATCCCAACAATGTCTGCAACAAATCGGCATATGTTGAGGGAGGCTTCTCAAACACTCTTCTCGGTTTACTACCCTGGAATCTTCGTTGAGCCTGCTGTGCCCCCTGCTGAGGCTGCTGCTGCTGTGGCATTGGCTGTTGCTGAACCGGTTGTTGTTGCTGGAGTGGTTGTTGCTGATAGGGAATAGTAACACTCGCCACCTGCTGCGGCTGACGATATTGACCTCGTCCCCTGCCTCGGCCTCGGGCTCGGCCTCCAAATACTGCGCTGGCTTCGCCCTGACGGCGCCCACCATAAGCTTTCCTATTACTGCCAGATGCAGTTGATTCCTCGACTTGGAACTTTCCTTGCTTAATGTTACGTTCAATCTTTTCTCCCATTAGAATCAGGTCTGAAAAACTGGCCAGAGACGTATGAAACAGCATATCATGAAACAACCCTGTGAATGTGCCGACAAACATGTCATTCATTTCCTTATCTTCTACAGGAGGACGGACCCTGGCAGCCATATCGCGCCACCTTTGCGCGTACTCTTTAAAACTCTCCCCCTTCTTTTGCGAAAGCCCGGCCAACTGGACCCGATTGGGTGCCAGGTCGCTGTTGTACTTGTAGTGAGCTACGAACGCCTCCGCCAATTGCTTCCATGTCTTGATGTCAGTTGGCTCCAACCCCATGTACCACTCTAGGGAAGGGCCCGATAGACTATCCTGAAAGAAATGCATTAGCATTCTTTCATCAGTTGAGTATGCAGACATCTTTCTGTAATAAGCTCGTACATGCACTTTCGGACATGTGTCTCCTTTGTACTTATCGAACGTAGGAGCTTTGAATTTAATCGGCACCCTCAAGCCAGGTACCAAGCCCATTGTTGCCATGTCCAAGCCCACAGCACTTTGGTTTAAGACTCCCTTCATCTGCTCTTCCAGCATTCTAATCTTTTGGGAATCATCCATCGGCCCTTCAAAACCTCCTCCGGAGAAGGCGTCCTCCTGCTGATCTTCTTGCCAGATACCATTTCCAGCCCCGTACCCATCATATGCATTATTACGTCCAGCTCTGATCTGATTCATCCCCGGACCTCGGCCTCTGTTGCCGTACCCTTGAACACCTCCAGCAGGACCAAAAGCCATAAATCCAGTACCGTTTCCGTTTCCAAAGCCTCCGTAACCCTGATTGACCATACCATAACCATCTTGCCCAAAGCCTTGAGCATTAAAGCCATACTTCCCAGTGTTATCGAATCCCTGATCGTTGAATCCGAATCCAGCGTTTACAAAGCCGTTACCACCTAGATTATCACCCAAATTAACATCACCCAGCCCAGCATTAAGGACAACAGTCTCATTCCCCACTCCAACGTTACCATTCACAGCAGTGGTAGCGTTGTTGACATTAGCAGCAGGTGTATTGACTACAGGCGGAGCCACTGGCGTGGGAGTACCGTCTCCATGAGCAGTATCGACCCGGACAGACTGATGATCTTCATTACCATGACCAGCGTTTCGAGCCAACAGAGGCTGGACCATGGCCTGCAAATTCTCCTGCCCTTTCGCTATAGCCTCCATGGTTTGCATGAAGAGGGCGAGCTTCTCGCGCACATCTTGCATCTCGTTCTGCATTTGGTCCATGATTCTTCGACAGTTGGTGCGGGTAGAATAGCGGTGCGGATGTTGATCTGCAATCCTGATAAGTACCTGACACAGAGCAGGAAATAAGACACCATCCAAAGATTACCTGTAATGCAATATGAATATGAATGCAATGCAATGTGTCTGTGCATTAGGGAAGTTCATTCCCCCAGTTCTAGTGCGAAGGTGCCGGTGCAGTGACAGTGCTGACAATAGGAATATCGGAGCTGAATCATAGAAAGCCTCATATATTGCAGGGAGAATCAATAAGCCCAGGGTACAATATCACTGAGAGTACAAAGAAGGCATGACCTCAACCAACAATCCTGGTGATGGTCAGCACTATGCAAATAAAGCATACAAGTTACTACATGAAATGATCAAATCCTCCCAAAAGTCTGGTACTCCTCTATCAACTTCTTGGTCTCCGGATGGCTTGGTCGATCAAGCAGCCCTTCAACAAGCTGGTTTCTCCTCTTAAGGACACGGCGTACGTCTTCAGCAGTTTCTTCCCATGTTGCTTCCCCGAAGCAATCTTCTAACTTTCGCTTCTGAGACACTGCTTCATCTCTGGATTTGATTGCCTTGTTCAGTGCATGCTGGACACTGTACCGGGTCATCACTTCCTCCTCGCACTTCTTGATGCTAGACTTCAACTTCTCTTCGAGGTCGGAAATTTGCTGCTTCAGCTTATCTTCCCTCTTCTTATTGTTGGTGAGTGTAGCATTCCAAGTCTTATTGCAAGAGGAGATTTCTCGGTGTGCTGCGTCGAGCGCCTTCTTTTTGGCTTCCAGCATGTCATGGGAGCTTCTGAACTCTTGCCCCAGACGTTCACGCTTTTTCTTTTCCTCAGTCAACTCAGCCCCTAACCTGTTTAGCAGCTCGATTTGTTGTTGGAAAGCATATACGGCCTTGTTTTTCTCGCTGCGTGCCTGGGCTAACTCTTGCTCTAACCCTTCATTAATCTTCATTAAGGCTTCTTTTTCTCTCACAATTTGCTCGTACGCCTCCCTAGAAACAGTAGTTGGCTCTTCTGCCGGAATAAGAGCGAGGATTGGTGCGTCTGGAAATGGCATCTTCAACTGACTCCTCTTTCCTGGATCCAGACCCTGTAAGGTGCATAGGCCTGACAGTCGTTCTTCCCTAACAACAGCTTCCCTCTTCGGTTAATACGTGTCCAGGCATGTTGCAACTTGGCTAATAACTCCCCCTTCACGTCACCGGTGAAGTACAGAGATTCCTGTACTTCTTCCTCCTGAGGTGGATTCTTCAGTGCATATCCGAACTGGCGAATGAATAGAGAAGGGTTGTAATTGATACACCCTTTTCTTCCTATCAGCGGCACATTAGGGTACCCAGAACAGCTGAAGATGAGCTCGGCTCCCAACAAATCTCGATCAAACCATACAACGGCTTCGGAAGATAGCCTCATCAGGTGTTCTGACCAACTGGCTGAGGTTGCACTGTCCACAAATGGTCCCTTCATGGGAAGGTGACTCTTGAACCACATATTCAACAGAGGAGCACAGCAGTACACAGCCTTTCCTCTTCGGTTCTCATTCTTATAGTGCAATGAATGATAGAAGTCTCCAATCAAAGTTGGCACTGGGTTGCCTGCAGCAAACAGATAGAAAGCATCCAAATCCACAAAGTTGGGCAAGTTAGGAAACAGCACGATTCCATAAATGCATAGAGCCAGAATAGCATTGAAAACCACCCAACAACCGTTCTTGGCGTACTCTCGAGCTTTGACAACTAAGAAATCAAGAGAGAAACCTGAAACCCCAAGCCAAGAAGTCAATAACAGTTCTGCAGCGTCCATATGTAAGGCTTTGGCTAAGTCCTCCAACTTGGGCTCAGCAGCAGAGTGAATAAAGGGAACCTTGTTCTGCACGGGGAGCTCAGTAAACTCCACATACTCCTCAATGGTAGGTCCTAAAATGAAGTCAGCAAAAGTAAAGCATCTCAATGCGGGGTCATAGAACTGCATCAAGGTGTATAGCCCGTTCATCTCATCAGCAGTGGGCTTACAGACTAATCTCAGTAATCTCCCATGGCTCATTCTGAAGCTTCTCCTAACCTCCTCATCGGCAAGAGACATCAGACCAAGCAAAGAAGTAATATCAGGTGAAGGCAGCTTATACGCAACTGTTTCCTCAAACCAGCCATAATCGATACTCAGAAGTCTGGGCACTAGAACTAGGGAAATGCAAATGCACCTGCAGCACAGACACACGTTAGTGAAATGCAAATGGTAATGGATATGCAGGCAATGCAATGCAAGTAACATGCAACAGGGACCAAAGCTGTAGCTGAATAGCCTGAACCCAATCAAGAAAGGTCTCAGATAGACCATCCAGAAGTCATCAAACTCTGGTCTCAGATAGACCTAAAACAAAGCTCCAACACTGGTCTTTGACAGACCTCAAACCATAACTCCAACTGGTCTCTGACAGACCTCAAATCACATCTCTAATTGGTCTCTGACAGACCCCAGAACACATCTCCAAATGGTCTCTGACAGACCTCATAACTCTCCATAAATACCCAGGATCTCTGATCAAGAAATAACTGGTATCTGAAGGTCTGGTTACCTGCATAACCCCAAATCCCCTCACAGGTGGGTGGCCCTATAACTGACACAAGGTACGGCATCCTATGCGGTCGTCGGCGTCACAGACTTTCAGGGTTGATGATACGATTCCCAGAAGGAGTGGCATCATCAATTCCTGAAGAGGCCTCACTCAGCCAACTTCCAAGTGATCGGTCCCCGGAGTCGACAATTCAGCTGACCAACAACCCCTTCGACCCAAAGGGTAGAAAAAGAAGCCAACTAGAAGAACCTCGTCCGAGTGTAGATTTCATGAGACACTAATGCAAGCAAAGCCGGCACGCGCCCACTACTTTCTACGCTAATTCTAGGTGCACTCAAGCCCAGGTCCGGCTTATCTCTCAATATCAGAACACCCGTCACACCCCGGATACAGCAATAATATATAAAGCTGAAAAATAGAAGGTTAGAAATATAAAATAACTCCATACAAAATCCTCGACGGGAAAACAAGCGTTAGGATTGACTCTCTTAAGGGACGTTGGATCCCAAATGCATAAGAACCATCGCAGTTCTTAGCAGCCAGGGGACGTTGGATCCCCAGCAGAGTCGCCAGCTGTCGCTACTGCGAAAATCGGCGCCGGCTGAACAGAAGAGTCGCCACCGTGCGTTATTTATCCCACGGGAGGGAAAGGGAACGCTCAGAGTAAACCTCGCACAACACGGGAAAGGTATGGTCGTCGCAACCAAAACCTGGGTTCGGGAGTCGGTTACGCAAGGGGAAGGTATTAGCACCCCTCACGTCCGTCGTACTCGACGGGATCCACGCTTGTTTTCGGGTATGGATTGTTATTCTATCTAAGCTATAGGTCAAGGGTTAAAAAGAAAATAAAATGGAAAAAATGACTCGGCAAAGTATCGCACTTTATGCCTACGTATTCCCGCCTGGAACGAGAAATCAGAGTCAACGTAGTTCGCCTACCTACTGGAAAGGAGGGGAAGGTTGCTCGCTAGGATATCGCATCCTATGCCTACGTACTTCCACACAGCATGAAAGATCAGAGCAAACGTAGTTCGGGCCACGTACGACACAAGCTTGTCTTGGTTGATTTTATTCCTTCTGAAAAGGTTTTTCTGATTAACAGTCCCAGCGGACAAAAATGACGTCTTGATGAGTTCACATTCTTTTACGAAAGAAGTGTCTTTTATTGTGTTTGAAATCTTTTTATGTGTTTTTCTGTTTGTTTTGAGAAAGAAAAAGACAGAACTCTAACCTACGGTTGCGAAGGGAAACAAACTAACCTAACGTTATCATGCATGGGTTAAGACCTAGTGTCTATCATGCTCCTCTCTTGCACAGAGAGAAACAGAGATCCTACGGGATAGGCAGAAACAGAAACAATATCAGATATATATAGTAAAACAGTAAAATGCATGGATGCAACAGTACAAGCGAGGCAAGGGAGTCCCACTCAACCTCGAACCTGGAAAACAATAGGCAAAAGTGAACAGACTTCACTTTCAACCCAACAGGGTAAATAGCACACAATACAGTCAGGAAAACCAATCAATACATCAAGAAATGAAATACAGCAAAAATAAACGGCCACAGCAGCTCTACATCAATATCTGGCTCCAAGTAATCTCCATTCAGCTACAGGCTTCAACAAGCATCAATCTCCATCTTCATGACCTTCAGGCAAGGGCTTTGATCATCTGTCTTCCATCTGCAATGGCTTTTCTTCAAGTTCAAACCTCCAGGATGAGGAATTAGTCACAAGAGTGAAGTGAATGAATGTTAGACAGTTAATTACCTACCAAGGGTGGTTCATCAACTGGTAACATCAAACAGAAAGTTTCCTCTCAAAAGTTCTATCTTTCAAATATATTCACTGATCCTTCCAAAGGAAGGAGGTGGATATTTGAAAGAGACTTTGAATCATAGAGAAAGGATGGATGCAGACAAGGCATTCCATGTTTGAGAAACAAGCTTCCTAATCTAGAGCTCTGCCTAGCTCCTAAACCCTAGTTCCTCAGCATCTGCTAGCAAGAATCTTCTCTTCAACTCTGGAAGTTGATCTTCAACATCTGGATCTCCAGTGGTCTTCATCTCCTCAAGTCTTCAGCTCTCCCAAGTTCCCAGACAATCCCAATACCCAAGCAAGCAAGCAATAATCCCCAGAGGGCACACCACACCAGTCAATCAGACATACACAGAGTATTAATAGCAGTAGGGGAGTCCTGACTTTTCTCTAAGGGATCTAATAACTACCCATAGCCCCTATAGTCCCATAACTAATCTAGTCAAACCCTAAGTCCTAAGGGAAAGAATCAAACTTCCTAAGTCATCACCTAAAAACCCTAATTTGTTCATGTTGTTCAAGCCTACATTAAGCACCTAAAATTAATTTCTAAAAATGGGAACTAAATGGTTTCTACAAGTTCAATATCTTATCTAAGCAACCTAAAAAGAATGAACAAAAAATATTAAAGCATCTAGTAGGACAAAAATTAACAAAATCTTGCATGGAATGAAGCTACTTAAAATGTCATTTATTTAGAAAATATGGAAAAAATATCAAATAAAAATAAAAATGCAATTTTATTTAATGACAATTTTCTACACAGAACCAAGAAAATATAGAAAAAACAACCACTAAAAAAGAGTTAATTTCCTATTTTTTATGACTTTTTAAAGTTGGTAAAAATTAAAATGAATTAAAAAACTAAATTGAATTAAAATGAGAGGGGGGGGGGGGGGGGATAAGAATAGCAATGCGCCCTAGTTGATATTCCTGGATGGGCCAGGCAGCGGGGGTGCGCGTAGCAAGTTTGGTTAAGCCCAGAACAAGTCAGCATTATTGAAAATAAAAAACAAGCAGGGGGTGTATTCAGCATAGTTTTCACGTTCAAATCAAATTGGGCTCAGCATTGGGGGGTGGGGATATCAAAACACACCTAGGCCCGCCCGTTTCATTAAATGAAACGGTGCGTTTAGGGCTTCTACCTCTCTCCCTCCAAATTCTGAATTGAATGAGAGCCACACGATGGGCTCTGAGGTCAAAGGTCCAACAAGCAATGGACAGCCAGGATTTCGTCTTCTACATTGGCTCATGAGAACTAGGGTTTACCTCCATGAATGCACATGCACAAACCAACTTCCATCAATCTGTTCTCTCTCCACAGTGCACGAAACATCACGATCCAAACATGAAAAATACTCTAAATCTCTTCCTCTACAAGACTATGGTCATAGTTCAATCTAAAATTCAGCAAATCACTCAACCCGAGCGCATGACATTCTTGGCTCCATTAACATACTCTGCAACTCATCCTCAAGATTCTCAAACAAACCTATACTAATCTCTTCTATACTTCACGTAGATCATTCTGCACTAACAACCTAAGATTACCATGGCCTATCCTAAGAGTTCTAAGTCCTAACAGTTTCAAGCACCTGCTATGAATCATCACTAAACTACTCCTAATCAATCAAAAATGCTCTACTAACATCCTACATCATTATTATACTAACAAACTAATGTAAATCTATCTGTATCAAGCTATGGGAGAGAAATTGAACCTGGTGCAAAAGCTTGTGGATGATGATGAAATTCGTGGATCTGAGAGCCTTGATGCTTCAATCTGGATCTACTCTTGCTATATTTGATTCTGTATGCAACACCTTGATGATTCTTGCCTTGGATCTTGCTGTCCACTTGAAATTGCAATTTGGATATTGATGATTATAGTGCTCGAAAATGGATCAATTTCAATCAGATCTTTGTTGATCTTTAGTCCATGATGATGATTGAATATGGTAGAATCAATATTGGTGATGATTGATAAAGATTTTGAGAAATTTGGATGGAATTGCAATGAGAAAGAATAGAGAGAATTTGGGAAATTTTTGGTGAAAAATGAATCCAACCCTTGCTCAATTCTGATTTCATGAATATATAGGGCTCAATGGAAACTTCTAGATCCATCTTACAACTTCCCTTGCCTTCCAACTTTGATTGATTTTGGTTATGTTTCTTCAAATGCAAGTAACCATAAATAACTTTGATTTTTTTTCACTAAGCTCAAAAATGTACTTGAACCATTGTTCTTAGAATGTGTTTTGGACCCAAAATCATATATTGGAAGTCTCCATTTGGACTTATAAATCTCTCAAACCATTTTTCACTTTGACTTTCTTTAAGTTATAAGCCATTTTAGTTCAAATTTAACCAATCATGCAACTTCATGTTATGAGCTTTTCCAACAATTTGTGACCTTCTTTCTAGACTCAAAATGTCATTTGGAGCAAGTTTGATGTTGTAAGTTTTTCCATTTGAGGCCTCCTTGTATGAGTTTTGGACATAGGTTAAAATGACCTGTAATTCACAAATGACCAAAATACCCTTTGCTTGCCAAGACCATAAGTTGAGTTCCACACATCATATGAGGGCATGCTATACCATTCTAGAAAGCTAAGACAATGAGGAACAATTCTTATGTTGACCAGAAATTCATTTGAAATCTCCTTGAGGGGTAAAAATTGCTTGGAAGTCAAGTTACTTTCACAGACAAAATTTCAGATACCTCAGATGACCTGTAACTTGCAAGGACCATAACTTGAGTTCTATAAATCTCCTTGATGTCTTCCACCACTCAAATTAAAGGTCTTGAGATCCTCTACAAGTTTCATGTTGGCCAAGGATCCATTTGAAGCTAGCATTTTGACTTATCTTGCTTGGAAATTTGACCTAAACTAGGGGATTTTACACAGAAACCCTAATTTAGAAACTCCTCTTCTCCTTGATTTCTCTTGAATTCTTCTTGGCATATCTCCATATCCTTCTTTATATGTCCAATGATGAATCCCACATCTCTCCACTAGACTTGAATGCCCCTTAAATCAGTCAATTGACCTAGGGTTGACCCAGATGAAACCCTAGTTGACTGCCTTCAGCTATAGTATTTGTGATCACACCAATGACTTGTCTCCTTCTCCAAATGACTTTCCAAGTCTCTCATACTGTCTAGATACTCTCCATGCCTTCAACTCACAGCTCACAACCCTCTTGTTGACCCTCAGATACCCTCAGCTAGGAGATGGACTCAAGGCTTGATCTGCTGAACTCTTTGCTTTCAGATTCTTTCCTGATGACTTGAATGAGATTGAATTGTGATGATAACCTCTTGATAGGCTTCTAGAGATAAGAATAATGATTGGTCCCCCTGTTGTATGACTTGCTATGCTTATGCTATGCAGATGATTAGACTATGCACATGACTCTATATGCAAATGCTAATGACATTGACACATAAACCAAGTGAATAAGGTTGGGCAAATTTTAGGGTGCAACACCTCCCATGTCTTACTCTCAGTTATTGCAGGCTTTGCTACAGTTGCAATTGATTCAGAAAAGGACTTTGCCTCCCTTGACCGGACCTCCTCCACCTGGGTACGATGCAAATGCTCGCTGTGAATTTCATTCGGGTGCTCCAGGACATAACATTGATAATTGTAAAGCCTTCAAACATAAAGTGCAAGACATGATTGACAGTAAGGCGATCAATTTTTCCAATGATGTTCCCAATGTGGTGCAGAATCCCATGCCGAATCATGGGCAGGCTGGGGTTAATGCAATCATCAAGGAGGAGGTGTTGAATTTGGTGACGGATGTTGGTGAACTGAAAACACCCTTAAGCTTTGTGAAAGCCAGATTGCTAAAGGGGGTGTTTTCCCGAGTTGTGCTGAGGACTGTGTTGAATGTTCTTCTGATCCTGAGAGAGGATGTGGATTGTTGAGAATATGTATTCAGGAGATGATAGATGATAGAGTTTTACAATTTGACCGTTCTATTGGAAGAGAGTCCGAGGACTTGGTGGCTGAAGAAAAAGATGAGATTGCGATAATCTCCATCCCGTACAAGACTGTTACTATCTATGCACCAAAGCCGCCAACAATA
Organism: Lathyrus sativus; assembly: GCA_963859935.3. Classification (NCBI taxonomy): domain Eukaryota; kingdom Viridiplantae; phylum Streptophyta; class Magnoliopsida; order Fabales; family Fabaceae; genus Lathyrus; species Lathyrus sativus. The sequence goes on along the minus strand of OZ012735.1, from coordinate 892,766,821 downwards.
ACTATCACAAAAGCAGGTCCTGTGCCGTTTGAGAGCACTAAGGGCTATTCTGTGGAACTACGGAGCCGAAGTGTATTGCAACGGGCAGAAGATAAACTTGAATGAACCCCCTGCAAGTTCAGTTGATAATCTCGTGGGAGCAGGAGGTATTACTCGCAGTGGCCGAGTCTTTTCGTCGCCTGAAGTGACTGTTAATAAGGTGGACAAGGGGAAAAGACCGGTAGTGGATGAGGCTTCTCAATCTGGGGAGAGAGAATCTTTGTTGAAAGACGCAGAGGAATTTATGAGGTTGATTCGAAAAAGCGACTATAAAATAGTCGATCATTTGCATCAAACTCCTTCCAAAATATCTATATTGTCGTTGCTCCTTTGCTCTAAGGCACATAGGAATGCATTGCTAAGAATACTAAACACTGCTTACGTGCCGCAGGAAATTTTAGTCAATCAGCTCGAGGGAGTTGTGGCGCATGTAAACGCAGGAAATGGCTTAGGCTTTATAGACTTGGATTTGACGCCAAGAGGCAGAAATCATAATTGTGCGCTGCACATATTTTTAGAATGCCGAGGAGCTGTCATGTCTTACATGCTGGTGGATACGGGATCGTCCTCAAATGTGCTTCCGAAGAAGGCCCTGATGAAGTTAGATTTGAAGGGGTTGATTTGCACACCGAGTGATTTGGTGGTGCGTGCGTTTGATGGAACCCGAAGATCGGTGTTTGGGGAGGTAACTTTTCCTATTCAGGTTGGACCTAAAGTCTTTGATGCAGTGTTTTACATCATGGATATCCATCCGACCTATAATTGTTTGCTAGGTCGCCCGTGGATTCATTCAGCGGGAGCTGTAACCTCCACACTGCATCAGAAGCTGAAATACATGGTTGGTGGTAGCGTTGTCACGGTATGCGCAGAGGAGGATATCATGGTCAGCCATCTATCATCCTTTAAGTATGTTGAGGTAGATGGAGAGATCCATGAAACTCTTTTCCAAGCCTTCGAAGCAATCAAGATTAAAGACAAGTCTCCTGTTGTGAGAAAAGAGCCTGATGTGGCTATGTCTTCCTTTAAAGAAGCACAGGTTGTGGTGCAAGCTGGTTCAGCCTAAGGCTGGGGGCAGGTGATTGATATACCTCAGAAGCAAGACAAGTTCGGTCTGGGGTACCGCCCATCGTATTCACAAAGCTTGCCGAAGTTTAAGGGGCCGATCAGGTTTACTAGCGGAGGTGTCTTCTTTAAGCAGATTAATTCCATTTCTGATGATGAAGCTGGAGACAGTGACTGTGATATAGACGCCTGGATCAAGCCGTGTATTCCGGGACAGAGCCTACACAACTGGTCAATTGAAGAATTCATTCAAGTGACGACAAAACAATAATGCTTTGTTTTTCCAATTATTGTACTACTCTATGTCCTACCCGGGGCATAGTGGTATTTTATTTCAGGGACTTACTTGTTTATGTCTGAACATTGTTTATCAATTAATCAAATGGCGTTTTCTCACTCAAATTTTGTGATCTCATTTTTTCTTATTTTTACTTTTCATAATAAAATGGCAACGTGGTTTATACTTGTTTGCAAATTGTTTGAAACATTTAACCATTTTTATTGCAGGATTCCTATTGCAGATGACACCGATTCAGAACCTCCTATGACTCGCTTCGACTTTGATCAACCGATATATCAAGCTGAAGAAGAGATTGATGAGGATGAAGACTTTCCTGAAGAGTTAGCTAGACTTTTTAAACAAGAAGAGAAAATCATTCTGCCTCATCAGGAGGAAATCGAGGTTGTTAATCTGGGTTCTGAAGAAGTTGTCAGAAATGTCCAGATAGGGGTTGCGCTACAGAGCGACATCAAGCAAAGACTGATCGAGATGCTTTGAGAGTATAGTGACATATTTGCTTGGTCGTACGAGGATATGCCCGGGCTGGATACCGATATAGTGGTTCATCGCTTGCCGTTGCGCGAGGAATGTCCGCCGGTCAAGCAAAAGCTTAGAAGGACAAGACCAGATATGGCGGTAAAAATCAAAGAAGAGGTCCAAAAGCAATGGGACGCTGGATTTTTAGCCGTAACCACTTACCCTCCGTGGGTCGCCAACATCGTGCCTGTACCTAAGAAGGATGGTAAGGTACGGATGTGCGTGGATTACAGGGATCTGAATAAGGCGAGCCCAAAAGATGATTTCCCGCTCCCTTATGTTGACGTATTGGTCGACAATACAACTCAATTTTCGGTGTTTTCCTTCATGGATGGTTTCTCAGGTTATAATCAGATAAAGATGGCACCTGAGGACACGGAGAAAACAAATTTCATTACACTGTGGGGGACGTTTTGCTAAAAGGTGATGCCTTTTGGTTTGAAGAACGCCGGAGCAACATATCAGCATGCTATGACAACGCTCTTTCATGACATGATGCATAAAGAGATTGAAGTTTATGTGGACGATATGATTGCTAAGTCCCAAACGGAGGAGGAGCATCTGGTCAATTTATTGAAGCTGTTTGAGAGGCTTAGAAAGTTCAGATTGAGGTTGAATCCAAATAAGTGCACTTTTGGAGTTCGGTCCGGAAAGTTATTGGGGTTTATTGTCAGTGAAAAAGGAATCGAGGTCGATCCTGCAAAGATAAAAGCCATACAAGGCATGCCAGCGCCGAAAACTGAAAAAGAAGTTCGTGGTTTCCTGGGGTGATTGAACTACATTGCTTGGTTCATATCTCATCTCACAGCCACGTGTGAAGCAATGTTTAAACTGCTAAAGAAAGATCAGGCGGTTGTCTGGAATGAAAATCTTCAAAAAGCATTTGATAAAATAAAAGAATACTTGCGGGAGCCTCCGATATTGATACCCCCAGTAGCCGGAAGACCTTTAATCATGTATTTGACGGTTCTTGAGAACAATATGGGTTGTGTTCTCAGTTAACATGACGAGACTGGAAGAAAGGAGCATGCGATTTATTATTTGAGTAAACAGTTCACAGATTGTGAGTCCCGTTACTCAATGCTCGAGAAAACGTGTTGTGCACTTGCTTGGGCTGCCAAATGTTTGAGACAATATATGCTTAATCACACAACCATGATGATTTCGAAGATGGATCCGATTAAGTATGTCTTCGAGAAGCAAGCGCTCTCAGGAAGAATTGCCAGGTGGCAGATGGTACTGAGAGAGTACGATATACAATATGTTTCTCAGAAAGCCATCAAAGGAAGTGTTCTGTCAGAATACCTTATTGAGCAGCCTATCGAAGATTATCAACCGATGAAGTTTGAATTTCCTGACGAGGATATCATGTTCCTCAAAGCGAAAGATTGTGAAGAACCATTACACGGTGAAGGTCCATAGAAGGATTCTCAGTGGCAGATGATATTCAATGGCGCGGTTAATTCATATGGTAGCAGAATTGGGGCAATTATCACAACTCCTCATGGAATTCATATGCCCTTCACTGCCAGATTAACTTTTCCTTGCACCAACAATGAAGCTGAGTACGAAGCATGTATCATGGGTCTGGAAGAGGCTATTGATCTGAGAATCAAGAATTTGGATGTATATGGCGATTCAACGCTAGTGGTTAATCAAATAATGGGAGAATGGGAAACTCGTCAACTGAATTTACTTCCTTACAGAGATTATGCAAGAAGGTTGTTACCCTTCTTTGACAGGGTAGAGTTTTACCATGTTCCGCGAGCAGAGAATCAGATGGCCGATGCTTTGGCAACGCTATCTTCGATGTACAAAGTGAACTTCTGGAATGAGGCTCCCAGAATAGTCATTTCTCGCTTGGACATGCCCGCTTTCGTATTCGCTATTGAGAAGGCTGCTGATGGCAAGCCATTGTTTTACGATATACAAAACTTCCTCAAGAAGCAGGAGTATCCACCATGGGCTTCGACTCAGGATAAGAAGACGCTGAGGAGGTTGTCTGGTAACTTTTACCTAAACCCAGATGGTGTGCTGTACAGAAGGAACCATGATTTGGTGTTGTTGAGATGTGTGGATGAAAAAGAAGCAACGTTGCTTATAGAAGAAGTCCACGAGGGTACTTTTGGTACACACGCCGGCGGACATGCCATGTCTCGGAAACTCTTACGAGCAGGGTATTATTGGCTAACTATGGAGTCAGATTGTTTCAAATTTGCGAAGAAATGCCATAAGTGCCAAATTTATGCAGACAAAATTCATGTACTACCGTGCCCATTGAATGTTATGGCATCCCCGTGGCCTTTCTCCATGTGGGGCATTGATATGATTGGAAATATCGAACCCACTGCTTCTAACGGAAACCGTTTTATTTTGGTAGCTATCGATTACTTCACCAAGTGGGTGGAGGCAGCCTCGTACGCTAATGTGACCAAGCAAGTGGTAGCTCGGTTCATAAAGAAGGACATCATTTGTAGATATGGAATTCCCGAATGAATCATTACTGACAATGGTTCGAATATGAGCAATAAGATGATGAAGGAGTTATACCAGAACTTCAAGATTGAGCATCACAACTCATCGCCCTATCAGCCAAAGATGAATGGCGCTGTTGAAGCGGCCAACACGAATATCAAAAAGATAGTGAAAAAGATGGTTGTCACCTATAAATATTGACATGAGATGTTACCTTTTGCCTTGCACGGTTATCGTACGACGGTACGCACATCAATCGAGGCAACTCCTTTCTCGCTAGTGTACGGTATGGAAGCTGTCCTACCGCTAGAAGTCGAGATTCCTTCTTTAAGAGTTTTGGTTGACGTAAAACTTGATGAGGCAGAATGGATAAAGAACCGTTTGAATCAGCTTAGCCTGATGGATGAGAAGAGGCTAGCATCAATTGCATATGGTCGTTTGTACCAAAGCCGGATGAAGAAAGCTTAAGACAAGAAGGTGCGCCCTCGAAGCTTTCAGACGGGCGATCTTGTGCTGAAAAAAATTCTCCCACCACAATCAGATCACAGGGGTAAATGGACTCCCAACTATGAAGGTCCATATGTTGTACGAAAGGTTTTCTCTGGAGGAGCCTTGTTGTTAGCCACCATGGATGGTGAGGATTTCACATCTCCTGTGAATGCAGACGTAGTTAAAAAAATACTTTTCTTAAAAGAGACCCGCTGGACACAAAAAGAAAGGTCCATGCAAAAATGGGGCATCTCGGCGAACCATAAAAAAGGAAAAATAGGTTCGGGCAAAAATTAGGGATAAAAATGAAAAGATGTAAACCCGCAAAGTCGAAAACCTGAAAGGGCGACTTTGGCAAAAATGGGTATCCCGGTGAATCGAAAACCCGAAAGGGCGGTTCAGGCAAAAGTTAGGGATTGAAAAAGCAAATGACTGCGGTCTGTGTTAGAACTTCATTGCTTATTGGGTTGGTAGAACCTGATGGCCGTGTTTACCCGAATCAATCTCTTCTGAAGATGAAGTGTCAGGAAAGCGTCAGAGTCAGGCGAGTCATAGAGGGATCAGCTCATGGTGTTTGTCTGTGTCACGTTGGCGACATTTTGTACACTTTTGTATATTTCTGTACATATTTGTATTTGTTTTTGTGCAGCTTCCTCTTTTCAGGAGTTGCATCTGTTGTAAAACGTTTCCTATTTACAAGCCATTTATCAATAAACATGTACTATTCAGTACTTGATCTGTGTGCTTTGTTTTAACTTTTACTGTTTTGTTTGTGAAAATGCCCAATGTTTTGATGAACTTGCGCTAACATAAATTTGCAGGCCTTGGCCAATAATGGTTAAAACTTTGAATTAATTGGACAATGTCACGAATGATGACTAAGATGATTCCGATTGCGTAGGGTATCTTGTCTGTTTGTTCAGTGTTGCAGGGTCGTTACCCTTGGGGGCAAAAGGTATGGATGAAGTTCGTCCTATTCCCAGCCTGAATCTACTTCCCCGATCAGTGAAGTTTATATCTCTATCCCCAGTAGAGTTTGTGTGCGGTTTGAGCGAGCAGGTAGCGTGTACGTGTTCCTTCAGCAGTTGATGCGCATCTAATCTCTGCAAGGGGCATACTTGTATGCACTCCCCAGTGAGTTATGATTGGATTTTCTTTCCACTGAGTAATTTGCAGCCTGGTTAGGTTCGTTCCCCGGCGGAGCAATCCCCAGCAAATTGAAAGGGGTGGTTTCCCCAGCAGATTTGTTCTCTTTTCCTTAGCAGAATGAAGGAATGTTGTCACGTCTGTATTTTCTTTGCAGGAAGCCAGTGAGAGCCCGTTTCTTGGCATAAGCCCAATGGTTATTAGCATGAGCAAGTTGTGCTCTATCCCTGGCAGGATCTTTGATTCCCTCAACAGGGTTATTCTCTTGCTCCAGCAGGGTGTTTTTCGTATCTCCAACATTTATTTTGCTGATTCAATTCTGTTGCATCTGCATGCATGCATAACATCTACCCAAATGCGTAGCATTTCCATTTCGTATGGAGCATTACGCAATTTTCAAACATATACATGTGAAACATAATCCAAGTTGTTATCTCTTTGTTTCAGGTGTATCTTCGGAGGTTTGATCTTTTCCCTTGGTATCCAGACCATGTGATTTCTCTTAGCCCGCGTGGTTTCCAGACCCTGGCTCATGTTATTCCCCAGCAGTATCTTCGGATCTCGGAGGATCATGATAAGTATTTACAGTGAGTTCTTTTATCCGTTGAGTTCCCAGACTCCGGTCCATTCCCAGTTGATGGGATTTTCCTTCTCCGTCGAGTATCCAGACTCCGGTAAGGATGGTTGTGGTATCCAGGCCATGGTGATTGATATTATTTTGCTTTCTCCGTCGAGTATCTAGACTCCGGTAAAGACAGTGTGGTGTTCAGTTTTTGATGGGTACATTTGTGATATTTTCCCTTCGTCCGTTGAGTATTCAGGCTCCGGTTAATCTTCGTTGAACATCCAGGCTCCGGTTTCTCCGTTGAGTACTCAGACTCCGGTATATTATCAGTTCGCGACGCATTGTTTTTTCTGTTGAGTATCTAGACTCTGGTAAAGTCAGTTAGATATGCAGATTTTGGTAATTTTGGTGGCAGTACTCTTTCTCCGTTGAATATCCAGATTCCGGTGAATTTTCGATTTGAAATATTTGGTTTTGTCCGTTGAGTATCCAGGCTCCGGTCAAATCTTCCGTCGAGTATCCAGACTGCGGTAATTTTCGTATGATGATGATCTCTTTTGTCTGTTGAGTATCCAGGCTCCGGTCTCTTTCGTTGAGCATTCAGGCTCCGGTTTATTTCGTCTAGCATCCAGGCTCCGGTCTCTTTCGTTGAGCATTCAGGCTCCATTTTATTTCGTCGAGCATCCAGGCTCCGGTTTATTTTTATTGAGCGTTCAGGCTCCAATATAGTACGTTGAGTATCCAGACTCCGGCCGATTCCCAATATGCGGTAATTTCTCTTGTGCGTTGAGTATCCAGACTCCGGCATTTTTTCCGTGATTCCAATTTTGTTGAGTATCCAAGCTCTGATAAAATTCCAGTTTATGGTGTACTTCTTGGTCCGTTGAGTATTCAGGCTCTGGTCAATTTTACGTTGAGCATCCAGGCTCCGACTTCTCCATTGAGCATTCAGGCTCCAGTTTTTACGTCGAGTATTCAGGCTCCGGTCAATCTTACGTTGAGCGTTCAGGCTCCGGTTTTTACGTCGAATGTTCAGGCTCCGACTATTACGTTGAGCATTCAGGCTCTGGCAAATTTCATTGATTCATTTTGTTCATTGAATATCCTGATTCCGGCAATTTAAAGTATTCCCTTATTTCAAGGGTTCTCCCCAAGCAGAGTTACTCGTTATGTTTCTCTTTTCCCCAGCGGAATGTGTTTGTAATCAGAATAGTTGTCTCCGGAGATTCTTGTTTGCAATTTTATTTTTCCGCGGTTGGCAAATTTCCGGGTTCTTTGGTATTCAACTGCCTTTTACCTTGATTATGTGAAATCCGTTCGCTTTTCACTCATTCAGGTCCAAGTCGTTTGAATAGGGGCAGCTGTTGCACCCCAAAATTTGCCCAACCTTTTCTTAACTTTGTTTATGTTTCATTTCATTTCTTTCTAGCATTTGCATTGCATAGCATTTTTCATTGAACAGGGGATCAAGAGGTTTTGCATAGAAAGAGGAGTCTACTCAGAGGGTTGAGCCTAAACAAGGGATGTTACTCAAGTTTGAATGGTCATCAGGTCATCTTGAAGTGGTCAATAGTCTTTTGAGAGGGTTGATGGATGTATGTGGGTCAACTCCTAACTTGGAGGCCAATTAAAGATCATCAGAGGATTGTGAATTCATGATTATGGATATAAGATGTTGAGAGAGCTCATTGGGTGCTTTGAGAACCATGTTGGAGCTTATTCAGGTTGTTGTGTGATGAGAAAGAAGCCACAGTCAAGAATGTTGCAACTAGGGTTTTCATCTGGTAAATCCTCAGTCAATTGCGAAATTGAAGGAGATTAAAACTTAATTCCAAGTCTATATGGTTATGGGATGTTGTGTTGAGATGTCTAATATATCATTTCAAGATCAATTCATCAAGAATCAAGTGTGTGAGAAGTTACTAAATTAAGGTTCTCAGTGTAAAATCCCCTGTTTAGTGCCCAACTTCAAGACCACCTTTCTCAAGATACAAGTTTCATCTCAACTTCTGAGCAACATGAAACTTGTAGAGCATGTTCTTATATTTCTTTTGAGTACTAGAAGTCCTTGATTGGATTTGTAGAACTCAAGTTATGATACAGACAAGTTACAGGTCATCAGATGAATGTGATTTTGGTTAACAAAATTCAACCAACTTCCAATCCATTTTTGACCTATAAGGATGTTTCTCCTCAACTTTTGATGAACATGAAATTTGTAGGTCATGGTCATAGCTTTCCAAAAAGTACTAGAAGTCTTTCATCTGATTTGTAGAACTCAAGTTATGAGGCTTGCAAGTCAGGGGTATTTTGGGGAAGTGAGATTATAGGTCCATTTCACCAACTTGCACATTTCAAATGAAGATTTTTCCAACATCAAATGTGCTCCAAATGGTGTAAATTGTTTAACCAAGCATTGAGAAGTCATGGATTTGGCTTGGAATGGTGATTTCCTAAATTGATTTTCATGGAAAAGGATTTAAAATGAGGAAATTGGATTTAATTCATTATGGATCATTTTTGTGCAAGTAGATACATATTTTGAGTGCAAACTATATTTCAAGCATAATGGCAATAATAGAATTTGAATTGGGTGAGTTTTGATGATCCATTTTCAAGCTTTCTTCAAGCTTAAGTTACACTTTAAAGATCAACCATTGAGATCAAACAAGGATCAAATCCCAGCCCTTCACACTCCTCATGTCATCAGCAAGCAAAATGCATCATTTTGGAGCCAATTTGGTACAAAATTCGTGCACATGGCAAGTGACAAAACTCAAATCTCATGGGTATGCAATTGGGCTCTAGGGACTGCCATTGGCCTTAATTTCTTTTCAAATCCATCACATAAAAGGTTTCTACCATGAACAAATGCTCAAAACACGAATTGGAAGCAGAATTGGAGCTAGAGCATTTTGAAAAAATGGTGAAAAATTGAAGTTCGAATTTTGAGATTTAGCAAGATTCAAGCAAAATTAAAGGTTACAAAGGCTTCATTGAAGATCACTGAACATTTCTGGATACGTTTCTTCAAGCTTAAGCATCAATTGAAGGCTCAGTGGAAGTTCTCCACTAGGTATTTACAATTCAACCTTACTATCTGAATATGCATTGATTCTCTGCCATTTTTACATATTTGAGACCTAGACAATATGTAGACCATTAATCACTAAAACGAACTGGCATTTGTGATGATTGTTGGTTGAAGCTCAAAACTATTTGGATCTGATATGGCTTGTTCTTGTGTTGTTTTGCTTAATCATTGCTTGATCTGTAATCTCCATAACCTCTAGATGATTTCTGGACCAAATTGAGTGAAGTTTGTGAACTTTTGGTTTTGATGAGCATTTCTGTTTGGCTTCGATTTGAATTGGTTGTGAGGAATTAAGAAAAAATAGCCTTGGATTCGTGATCCTCATGAGTTGTAGATCATTTTTCATATAAGTTTTGTTGAGATTGGTGAAGTTTTAATCAGAGCCTTGTTCCCCTCGCCGGAGAAGACGACCAGAGTCTTCTCCGGCCGCCACAGACTTCCCTCCCATTTGTTTTAGTTTGAATGAGGAAGATGACCTCCTAGCTGTTAGATCTGGATGACTCCCTTGACCTAGTATTTAGATCCAACATGTGAGATGCGTTTTCAGAGTTAGTTGACTAGGGTTTGCATAGGTGGCGTGATATAGATCATTAGATCATCATACTTTTGGAATGCACGTTCAAGATTAAGACTCATGGTGTGCATAGTCAACTGAAGCACATAGGATCCCTCAGTGAAACGCACCGTTTCACTTAAATTTTCCAGCGCATACGTGGCGCACCCTCCTCCCCTAGATCCATTGACTGGTCTCCTGATCCAGTGGCTGTTGTTTTTTTCTTGCATTTTTATTTTCTTTTATTCATTTTAATATTTTCCTTTATTCTTGTTTGAATTTAATTAATTAAAAATAGATCCAATATTCTAAAAAATTCACAAAAATATTTTTTACAAACCTTGAGATGTCTATTATTTTTAGACATTTTTTATTTTATTTTTCAGATTGTTTTTCATTTTTAAATATAATTAAACATTGGAGGTGTTTTTAAATGATTAAATTGTGGCATTGTTTGTTCTTTTATTTGTTTCTTCCTTTTCCTTTGGGTCCAATGAATGAAAATTGATCCTCATATCTATGATGAGCTGAACAATTTTTGAGGATCATTTTTCCCCTGGTTGGTTGACTTTTGGTGCTTTTCTTTTGACCATCGATTCTCCCATTTCAAAGTGGTACATCTTGAATATTATTTTCTTTTGATGGTGCTTTGTGGTGATATTTGCTTTGAGCTTTTGGCCTCTATTTGCCAACATGTTTAGCTACCTTGTGCTTTTTATTTGATTAATTTTGAACCATTTTCCTATTTTTGAGGTAACTTGCAAGTCAAGTTACCTCCAAGGGAGGTTCACACATGTACCTTGACCTAATTTGACTTGGATATGACATTTTTGGATCCTTTGAACTTTCAATACTTTTTGTTTCATGTTATTAACATGTTAAGGATGATGTTTGTTCAATTTTAGGTCATGATATTGTTTCTTCCTTGTTCATTTGTTTGTTTTGTTTTGAACTTTCAATTAGGGTTTCAATGTGTAGCTTGTTGGCTTTCCTTTATGTTTTGGTTTGCATTTCCTTTTGAATTGAATTGCTATTGCTTTTGAACTTTTTTCTCTTCATCTACCTTCTATCCAATGACCTTGGAGTGTCATTTAAGGTGGCTTGGTCCCTCCTTTGGAGGTATTTGAAGCATACCTAGAATGATGAATCCTTGAGGACACTTTTGGTGTTTCTTTGCTTTTGATAAGTGATGCTAATGGTTGAGTACCTATTATGAGGTCCTTGCAGCCCACATTTGGTCTCCCATCCTCACTTGGCTTTGGGTTTTGTTTTACCTTTCATTTGGTTTAATTTTGGTGGTGTGGTCGATGTTGTTTGACTTAGGTCATTTCATCCCACTTTTGTTGCATCTTTGTGTGGTTTGCTCTTGTTGGATTGATTTCTTCTTGTGCACTTCTTCTTCTTCTCTTTTCTTGCATTTCCATATGCATGCTTGGTTGAGATGAGCTTGTGGAGGCTACTTCCTCACACTATTTTCCTCCCACTTTCATTCTACTTGTGCATCTTATGTTTGCATTTTCATTTGCATATGCATTTTTCTTCTTATTCTTCCTTTGCTTTTCTTTGCCATGCTCCCCATAAGTTCTCTAACCTCTTGAGGTAATGATAGACATTAGGTGCCTAACCATGCATGATAACAATATGTAGTTCCCTCTTAAACTCAACTTTAAGTCCACTTTGCATGACAAATTTTAGGATTGATTAGTCTCCCATTAGTGTTCCCTCTTCTCTTCTCATCTTCAAACACTCTTAAAACATCTAATAAAGAATGACGAGTGTGGCACGCTACGAGCCTTAAGCTAATTGAGAAATGGTAATTGAGGGGCCTCCTCTCAAGGACCTAGAGTGTTTAGTGTACACCCTTTGGGTGATATACGACACATTCGTTCTTAGGTCATAATCTCTAGTGCGACATGAGTTGCAAATCAAATTCAAATTACTTCTTCTTTAAAAAACACAAAAAACACTTCAAACCTTTTTCATCCTTCGGGATCTTAATCAGGAAAATCATTTCAGATAAAAGAGTGTCGTTAACTCTTAGTTCTACCGCAAACGGTAACGCCTAAGTCTCCAATGGTCAAGCTGCATACACCAACTGCTGAACTATTTGTTAATCCTACTCGGGCCTAAAAAACTTTTGAACCAACTTGTGGTGTTTTTAGCCCGAACTACGTTCGCTCTGATCTTTCATACCAGATGAAAGTACGTAGGCACTGTTACACCCTAATTTTGACCCTGAATCGTTCGCTGTACATATCATAGCATTTTCATCATTTGAGTATTGTCCTACAATCATATACTTTTCGTTTGTCAAAATGTGTGTGGTATGTTTGAAGTTCAGCGGGTTCGGATTGAGTTTTGGTAAGGAGAATGTTTGTTCATGATCAGGTCGGGGTTGGCATGATTTCGAATGGTGTGTGTCTGAGGTTCTAAGTAATTGATTTTATGCCAATTCAAATCATTTGCATATAAATCAATTCATGAGGCTTTATGGTCGAAAATTGTCAGAACTGAGGCTCATGTTTCGAGTTCTAGTTCTTTGATTTTTAAAGCAGGCCATGGTGCAGGAAGATTTCAGAGTTTGATCTAATTTTGTCCGTACTTCAAAAATTTGTTCAAGAATAGTTCAAGACCGTTATTTGATGTTCATAAGCCGCACTTGAAAGTGGGTATTAAGATAGTACTATCATCAATTCATGTGAGAAAGTCTGGCCATGCAAAGAGTTTGTTCCAAGTAACAAGGAGAGGCGATATCAATTCATTTTAGAGGAGAGTTTGATGACGAATGACTTCATAGATTCAAAGTGACCTTTCTTGTCATTACTCGTCGTCATGTTATACTATAAGGTGGATTAAGGTCATGTTAATCTATGTCATTTTTGTTGAGAATATATTGAAGTGCCATAGATTAAAATTCAAAATAAGAAAATTACAAAATCCTAGGTTTCATTGTACAAAGCTGTAATGCTAGCGGTGGGAGCCACTCTCTAGAGGACTCAGTGGTCCTTATACATCTTCGCTAACCACACATTAGCAGCATTGTAATAAATTCCATAAACAACAACATTAGATACCACAGATATGTTGAAAATTTGTATGGCCAAGAATCCAACAACAGTTACAAAAAAGGGGTTCATCCTTTGCTCTCTAATATGTCCTAACACAAAATTGTTGTTTCTCATGATGACTCCCTCTTCATTTACATCTCCCTGAAGAAGTGCAATCTTTATTGACAATGGAGCCTTTGATCACGAATAAACCCATAGCCACTGAAGTACCTGCATGATTGACAAAGAAACAAACTGAGATCATATTACAAGCAAATACGTAATGACACATTGCATTATTATTATTATTTTTTACTCAAATGACAATCCAACCACTATGATATTTTTCCTGGATGCACAGCCAATCTCTGATAGAATTACCTACAAACATTAAATCTCAAAATAGGCATTTGGATTTTCATTGAAGCTTAAAGATTAAGGGGTGCCAGTCAGATTAAACTAGGGAGGCTAACTTGCACATTGTATATGAGATGATCAATCCTGACAGCCTGTACACGAGTAAGCAACCACACAAGCGCGACCGTACAATTCACAACTTTCTTCAAGCCGTTACAGCACGCCGAACCAATTCCCAAATAGCAACAACGGTACTGCTTCAAGGAACCAAACTTGCTGCTCCAATTCTCAGTATACAGGCTTACAGCAACCATGAACCGATGTCGTAAAATACCAGACAAGACCTGCAGAATACCAAAGTTACATTAGTTAACAGCAAGCAGTTTTGTTCTTTCTTAACAGGATTTTACGTACATCATGCGCAACCCCAATTTGCAAATCATTTTTGAATTCGGAACAACCTCATTCACGACATTGTTGGAAACCAAATAAACCAGTTTACAACAACACATAAAAAGAACAAAAATTATGGCTTCAAACGCGAGCCCATACCGCGTGATGCAACCAGCCAGTTCCCCTGTGTTTGATTGCTTCTAGCAGCCCAGGTTCCAGTTTTGACTTTGCCAATTCTATTTCTTCAAAGGGAAATAACTTCTTTTCTTAGTAAAGCCTCCATCCGCATACAAGAAAATCGGCTGAAATTTACAAAGCCCTTTTAGGGCATTGCCATGGTTGGTATAGTATCCAAGAAATCACCTAATGTTGTTACTCTCTAATCAATCCTATGAGCCTCTAACATCTTCGCCATAAATCCGTACCGGTCAGCAACTCCGTCAATCTGCAACCAACAACTTAACAATATAAGTTACCAAGAAGATGCCGATTTCTCGGATGGAAGTTGTGATAATGATGATAGAAAGCCGGTGTGGGTGGATGAAGAAGAAGAAAAGGTCATTGTAAACATAGCTAAAGTCAACAGATTAAGGAAGTTAAGGAAGGAGGAGGATGAGAATTTGATACCTGGTTCAGAGTAGGTGTCAAGATTGAGGGCTCAACATGTGAAGCTCAACCAAGGAACTGACTGGGCGCAGCTTGATTCAGGGTCAAAAATGGATGAATCTTCTGATGTTGAGTTGACAGATGATGAAAATAAAGTTGTTGTGAGCTGAGGTTATGTGGATGTGGATGTGGATGATATTCTCAGGACAAATGAAGACCTGGTTGCGAAGGGCAGCTCCAAATTGTTGTCGGGACACGTTGAATACTTGAAACTTGTATACACAAAGGTGTAGATGAAGGCTGTTTAACCGGCACAGCCCTTCGTACTTCTCCGGTAGGGACTCATTTTGCAGCAGGTTCAGACAGTGGAATTGTGAACATTTACAACAGTGAAGAGTTTCTCGGCGGTAAAAGGAAGCCTATCAAGACCTGATAATTTGAATCCTGCAGTGAATTTCATGAAATATAATCACGACTCTCAAATACTAGCAATCTGTTCAACATTGAGGAAAAGCAGTTTAAAGGGTAGTTTGGAACAAGTTGAATGGAAGATCAATACCATTAATAGAATCAGAAATCATGAAACACAACCTGCGCAATTGCGAGCTCCATTTCTTCAAAAGCACGTAACATGCTACCGACGTCGTTAATTTCCTGCATAATCGTACCAGAAAGCACATTAAAAGTATTTATACTCATAATCACGCTAGTATTCTGTTACTGGTGAGGAAGTTACTCCAACTCAACAATCGCGGCGCATACATTTCTGCAGCAAGTTCAAAACCAAATGGATGTCAATGTTTGTCTCAAAATTGTGATAACAACATTTAGCTTATGGGTAAAAAAATTTAAAGTCAGCTAAGCGATAATGCGCTTCATAGGCCTTGCTGCCGCGACGGCGAACCATGAGGAAGCATTAACATTCTTTTCTCACTCTCACCAGTTGCATCAAGTGTACACATAAAAAAAAACATATGCACGAAACAAAGGGATTAGCATGAAAATATGGCAGTCAGAATACAAGTTAAGGCCAATAATACAAATTCAAATGACCCAAAATCCAATTGAGCCAGGTTCTAACATATTGTTTAAAGTCAAGTTTTGAGCATATATTTTGTTTTAATCAGAACAGCAGAACAATGAAAAGGGGGACCACTCACTTATATTAGCAAAAGTGGCAAGAACACAAGCAACAGAAGATTCACAGCAAGTTTTAACACAAAAACGGATAAAAAACAAACCTATAGCAGACAAACCAAAACAGAGCAGTACAACCAGAATTCGTTTTTTTTTCTTTCTCATTTGTTTATTCTCCTAAAAACCCTAATCGAGTCAGTATATAAGAGGGATGATATTCAAGAGAGGCTAGGTTTTTTTTTGAGAGGCAAAAAGCGGCAAAAGAAAGCAGCTGTGGAAAAGAAGAAGGAAGAACAAAGAGGAAGTTGTTACCAGACTTGAGTCTTCGAGGGTGAGTCTTCTTATCTCTGTTACCTCTACTATTGTCTTCATTCGCCATTTTGTTTGTTGATTCTCATTTGCCATGATTAGCTCAATTTAGGGTTTTGAAAAGGAACGTACCAATTTGTGTTTTTCTGTCACGTTTTCGTCGGATTTAAGGTTAGATTTAGTTTTAGGATGTGATTTTGGGTGGGGTTAGTATTTAACTCGTGGTGAGAAGGTGTCGTTACCGGAGAAGACAGAGGTTCCCACCGCGGCTGCTTTGTCTTCTCCGACGAGCTCAAATTTTCCAGCGTCTTGTTTCAGAGGAAAAGAGAGAGGCGTGAAAGTTAAAGATGAGAGTGGGAGCGGTGAGTAGAGAGAGAAAGTGGAGTTGAGAATGAGGGTCAGAAAAGTTTATCTCTTGACTATTTGCTTTCTCAGCGGTTGGATGGCATCTCGTCTACATGTGTCAACGGAGGAGGGGTTTCCTCCGGAATCATCCTGGGCATTCGAGTTTCTTAACCCCACTGTACACCCTGGCATTCACAACCATCGGATTTAGAGTCAGCCTTGACTTTATGACGAACCAACGTCCCAAATTCATTGGGAAAAGTCAATTATTTGACTGAGGTCCATGGTGGACCTCCCCTGCAGCGCGGGCCATCAGGTTTTGGGCCTGGGGTTGATCTATATTTACACCCCCTTCTTGGCTTGTAGACTGACCCATTAGTTTAGTTTACTAACTTTTTTTTATTATTTATTTTATTTTAGTTTAAACAAAAAAAAACAAATATTTCAAAATAATCTTATTTAATTTTCTGTTAAAAGAACTCTGAATTTATTTTATTTAATTTAATTAAAGTTATTTATTTAATAATAATTAATTTACTTAATGATTAATATTATTAAATAATTAATTTTAATTTGATTAATTGTTTTTTTAAAAACTAG
This sequence comes from Lathyrus sativus, assembly GCA_963859935.3. Classification (NCBI taxonomy): domain Eukaryota; kingdom Viridiplantae; phylum Streptophyta; class Magnoliopsida; order Fabales; family Fabaceae; genus Lathyrus; species Lathyrus sativus. The sequence continues at coordinate 892,749,787 of OZ012735.1, read as the reverse complement.
TTTTTTTCTTTTAAATTCTAAGACAATACACAAATACTTAATTTAATAATTATCTTAATTATTTACTTTCTCTTTAAATTCTAAAATAATCTAAAACCAATTAATTTGCTTTCTTTTTATTTTTATTTTTTTACTAATCTTAGATAATTAGGATATTAATTAAGTTAACATGTTTTGATTAACCTATCCCCCATTTTATTTAATTTACGAGTTTTTTTGTGATGTTTGTACATGCTTTATTATTAGACCTCAATTATATTTATGTTATTGACATGCTCAAACCAACTATTTTCAAACTAATATCTTGACTTAATGTCAAGCCCATTTTCAAATACCATTGTAAGCCGATTGTTTCTACGATCGCCATCAACCTTATAGCCTCCTCTTGGGCTTCGTACAATGACACTCGCCACACTTCACATATAAAATAAAAATCAAATTATCTTCCAGACTTGATCCAACATCAAGTATCTTCAAATAAATGCATTCAACCTTCAACTTTCCTTAACACTTGATTACATCAAATCCCCTTATCTCTCCTTATAAGTCGAGTGTGTATGCCTCGCCTTCGACCTTACCCTATACCCATAGGACCTCCTATCCATTAGTTCAATCATGCTCGTTCCAACACGCAAGTTTCAAACCTTGATTCATATCAAACTTTTTTTAAGTCAAAACTATATCAATATACTTAATCTATTTAAACACAATTTCAATATTAGATGAAAAAAAAGAGAGTCCCAAGTCTTTGGGTCTCTCTCCCAATTGTTTGGGCCCGAGGAGCCTTTCTTAAGTCCAAACAATTGTCATCTCTAAAAGATGTACAATGCGACAAACTCGAAACTTATTTTCCTAAACACTTAGATGAAAAAGAGATAGAGAGTCAAGCCTTTGACTCGCTTTCCCGATTACTTGGGCCTAAGAAGCCTTTCTTAAGCTTCAAGTAATCGTCATTCATAAGCAATGCTAATTATATCAAAATCATTTCTTAATATAAGATGAAAAGGAGAGGGAGTCAAGCCTTTGACTCACTTTCCAGATTACTTGGGCCCAAGGAGCCTTTCTTAAGCTTCAAGTAATCCTCATCCATTTAAATTACTTCAGCCATCTTCCATCGTTCAATATCATCAATTTCTTTATCTGTTAAGGATGAAAAAGAAAGAGAGTTAAGCCTTTGACTAGCTTTCCCGATTACTTGAGCCCGAGAAGCCTTTCTTAAGCTTCGAGTAATCGTCATCCGATCCGTCTACTCGAACTTCATATTATCCTTTCACATTTGAGATGAAAAAGAGAGAGAGTTAAGCCTTTGACTAGCTTTCCCGATTACTTGGGCCCGAGAAGCCTTTCTTAAGCTTCAGGTAATCGTCACCTCTAGCTAAACATCTGATAAGTCATTTTCGCTTCCTCGCCCTCGTGCGATCAAAACCCTAAAACCTATTCAAATACATTCTCTTTTCCTCCAAACATAAACTTTTCATTTTAGTTTCTCGCCGCCGTGCGAACCGTAAAACCTTTTCCTAGACGAGAGATATGGTGTCTTGAGAATGACGCAAAATATTGCTTCGTCCGTAACCTATTTGAGTCGATATAAGTGGCGTGTTCCCCATGAATGTTGATATATGGAAATCCATTCAAAGTGGTGCAAGCGTCCTCTCCTCACTAGTTTAGATAAAACAATATTTTCCGTCGAATACGACTAAGTATCATTCGTTAAGTCAAACTCTTTTAACCGTGGCCGAACTACGGCCGCTCTGATTTCTCGTTTTTAACGAGAATACGTAGGCACAAGATTGCGATGATCTTGGCGAGCACATTTCCCCAAAATTCCATATTTCTTCCTTTACCCGTAGTCCCACGAACTACGGATGCTCTGATTCTTCACTTCTTTTCGAGTGAAAATACGTAGGCACAAGGGCCCTAATCCTTGGCGAGCACTCTTTTCTAAAACCACCCCTTTCTCTTTAACAACCTAACTCTTTATATTTACCTTTACACATTTTATATTGGAAGAACACAAACAAACGAGGCTAACATTTCTTACGAATCGAATCAAGAGGTTCCCGTTGAGTACAACGGACGTGAGGGGTGCTAATACCTTCCCCTCATGTAACCGACTCCCGAACCTAGAACTTGGTTGCGATGACCATGTTCTTTCCCTAAAGGTTTTATCGATATTTTCCTTTCCCATTTTGGGATAAATAAAGTTCGGTGGCGACTCTGTGTTTTCCGCGACCATTCGCGAAGGATCGTGCTTTTTTTAGGTACGACAGCTGGCGACTCTGCTGGGGATTTTGCATAACCCTATGCTAGAGAGAGTCAAGCCTAACTTGACTCAATTCGTAAGCGTTAGTTTCACTTGCTTGTGTTTTTTTATGTTGTTTATTGCGTCCTTATTTATTTATTTACTTGTTTATCTTTATTATATATCCTATATGTATTTCTTATGATTGTTGGGTTTCTTTGATATGGGCATTCTGTGAGATGGCTCTACACCCGAGTCTGAGAAAAACTTAGGATTAGAATGGTGGTCGTGTAGTGGAATCCCTCGAGGAGCCTTTCTCGTTGGGAGGACATGAGGACCCCGCTTAGAGTTGATTCCTTTGGGATATTATTGTCGTGGTGAGCCTTTGCCATGGCAATAATTTTTTGAGGTTGAGTCTATAACTCTAAGGACCTTTTACCATTTTCCATGGTGGTTGGTAGTGTTGACTCGTGAGGGTTGACACGAACGCCCCAATCAGATGAGATCCCTTGAACGTATCGTTATTTTAACAATGATATTTTCAACCTCGATCTATGACTCTGAGATACCTTTAGAAACCTTGGACTTGATGGTTGTGTAGTGGAGACTTACGAGAAGCCTTTCTCGTGGGGCGACGCGAGAACCTCACCTAGATGAGATCCTTTCAAATATATTATTTTTGTGGTATCTCTTTACCATGGGCATAATGTGTCTGAAAGAAATCCATGATTTTAGGCACCTACCTTTTAGAAGCCTACCTATGGGGTTCCTGCAAACAGAAATCGTTCTTCCTGCTTCAGATTTGCGCCTGTGATCCTTTTTTTCTTACATCTGCATTTCATATTCATGTCGTAACATTTGCATTACTTTGGCTTTTCAGGGAATCTAAGAATTAAGTTGCAGGTACTCAGGAATTATGGGAACAGACACTAAGAGCACCTATCCTTACAGTGTCAGAAAGCCCAAGTTGGGAGACTTGCGTGGTTTGGTTTCACGTATCCCTGCTGTTTTCAGAATCAATTTTGGGAAAGATTTTGGAAGGCTAATTCATGTCTTATACCAAGAAGTAGATCAGAAAGCGCTCATTACTCTGGCTCAGTTTTACGACTCTCCTTTGAGATGCTTCACATTTCAAGACTTCCAATTAGCGCCAACACTTTAGGAGTACGAAAAACTAGTGGGTATTCCTATGAAAAACAAGTTGCCATTCGTGGGTGTGGATCTGTCCATGGATGACCAGGTTGTTGCTGATGCTCTCCATATGTCCAAGAAGAACATCTCCGATAATTGGAAAATCAAAGGGGGAGTTAAGGGGATGCCTGTTACGCTGCTGTTGCTTTGGCTATCTATGGGATTGTCTTGTTTCCCAACATAGATGATTTTGAGGATGTGAGTGCCATTCACATTTTCTTGACCAAGAATCCTGTACCAACTCTTCTGGCAGAAGTATTTTATTTCTTGAGTTGGAGAAGTGAAAAGAAGGGAGGATCGATTGCTTATTGTGCTCCTCTTATGTATCAATGGCTAAACATGCATTTACCAACGAAGGGACCATTTGTTGATCAAGCTAGTGATAGTTGGGCCCAAAGGATGGTATCTCTTAGATCTGCTGACCTTTCCTGGTTTTCACTAGATTATGAGGAAGTTATTACCAGCTGTGGTGAGTTCCCGAATATCCCACTCATTGGAACTCGAGGATGCATTAACTCTAATCCCATGCTATCAGTGAGGCAACTTGGATACCCAATGGTAGCTCCTCCCGAAGAGAAGAGTTTAGAGGCATTCATAATGCATGACTTGGGAACTGAAAACCCAGAACTGTTCAAGAAGATTACGAAAGCTTGGGGAAGTATTAAAAAGAAAGGGAGGAGTGAGTTAGGTCGAAGGAATAATATCACCAAGGAACCTTACTTTGTGTGGGTCAAAGAAAGAGCAAGGGAGGTTAAAATGCCTTTTCAAGTCAAGTTGTCTGAACCTTTTCCAGAACCAAAGCCTACTCATATCCCGATTGAGGAGGTTGAGGATCTCAACGCTACCATAGCCAAGTTGATGCAGGAAAATGAACAACTCGAGCTGAAACTTCAAAGTGTCACTAAGGAGAAGAATGACATGAAATGGGAACTCCAGCGCAAGAGTACTCAGTTAGAGGCAGTAGAGAAGAAGGCTGACGAGGAAGAACACAAGAGGAAGAAAGTTAAAGTGTGTTTGGATCAGTCTGATAGCAGGGTGAGCGGGCTTAAAGAAGAGTTGGGTAAAGCCCGAAGGAAATGTGCTGAGAATGAAAAGCATTGGCTTTTGGCTACTCAGAAAAACAAGTCCATTAGAGAAGAAATGGGAGCAGAAATACAAAAGTTAAACACTGCTTTACGTTATTCAAGAGCTTCTGAAGAAGAGCAACGTAGACTTAAAGAAGACGCCATAAGAGCTCCTAGGGTTGACCCAGCGAATTGGGACAGATTATGTAGAGAACTGGATGAAGTAAGAAGTCTTGCCGAAGATCAGAAAAACCAAATGGAGAATATTCTTGCAGATAAGGATATTTGGGCTGCTGAAAGGATAAATGTGGTTTCAAATTATGATGGATATGAGCGGTCTATACATATTTTGATAGCTGATCGTGATATGTACCGCAACAAGCTTAATGGGTTGACGGAGTTCTGTAACTGGTTAGCTCAAGACTTGGTGTGGAAGCATAGAGATGCTTTTGAGGCAATGGATGACTCCACTCCTCCTGTTATTTGCGATTTCCTTTTCCTTTGCAAGGACATGTTGAAAAGGTTTAAGGAAGAATTGAAGGAGCGTGAGGCCCGTAGGCCAAAGTTCTGAAGTTTCATTGTCGTATTCTTCCTTGTTTTTTTGAAGTATTATGGATTGTATTTGTTTCTGAATGACTTTTTGTTTTATCTGACTATTGCGCCTTAATGAATGAATGTGGTTTCGCTTGCTTTATGTTTGGCTGTTTCCTTAATATTTCTATGTTAACTAGCAACTAATTCGAACGATTCCTCGAAACGTCAAAGATTGCATACCTTGCATTTCATTTCATTCTGCATACGCACCGCATATGCATACCATGCGTTTTCATCTCGTTTCTCATCCTGTGTCTCTCGTTCCAGTTTCCATCCCGAGTCCTCAACACAGATATAACACCAGAGCCCGCGCACGCCAAAGGATGTCTGACATAGAAGAAGAGAATGCAAGACTCAGAGCTGAAGTAGAAGATCTTCGAGGGAGCGTGAATCAACTCAAAGAAATGGTCCAAGCTTTGACGGCCAGGACCGAGCCTCCCCAAGTTGCAGTCGTTTCAGAAATCATAGGTTCTTCAGGAGGAACTCAGCCCATGACATCGGTGCCTTCCACATGGCCCCCGTATGGTCTACATCCGGATTTTGTGCCACGATTTGAGACAATGAGGTAATCTGTGCCACAAGAAATCCCTACTCCATTCTATTTTGAAGCATGTCCTGTTATGCATACTACTCCACAAACTGTGGTGCCTACCGCGGCCGTCTCAGCTGGATTTATTCCACAACATGAGGAATACAATCAGATCTATCATGCTCCCGAATCAGTATCTATAGGAAATGACGCCCGAGACGAAGACCTTAGGGAGGTGAAAGAAAATTACCAAAACCTCGCAAAACGAATGCAAGCAGTAGAAGGTGATGATATTTTTGGGACTGCAGCTAAGGAGATGTGTTTAGTTCCTGGCTTGGTTATCCCAGCCAAATTTAAAACACCAGAATTTGATAAGTATAAGGGGCATACTTGTCCAAGGAGCCACCTGATCATGTACTATAGGAAGATGGCTGCATATGTGAATGATGACAAGCTGATGATACATTGTTTTCAGGATAACTTGAGTGGGGCACCATCCAAATGGTACTTAAGCCTCGATCAAGGGAAAATAAAAAATTTCCAAGATCTATCTGACGCCTTTATCAAGCACTACCGATACAACATGGATATGGCGCCTGATAGGAGACAGTTACAGAACATGTCGCAGAAGGATAAAGAGACATTTAAGGAATATGCACAAAGGTGGAGGGAACTGGCCTCCCAAGTTGAACCCCCATTAGCTGAAAAAGAGCTCGCAGAATTATTTATGGACACTGTACCACCTGCCTATTATGAGAAAATGGTAGGAAGCACATCATTGGGGTTCTCTGAGCTGGTGGCCATAGGAGCCCGAATTGAGCATGGTTTAAAAAGTGGTAAGATCACATCTGCTGCTACGACTTCCAATAATGTGAAGAAGAACCAAGGAGGTTTCCAGAGAAGACAAGAGGGTGAGACCAATGCTGTATCTAGTGGCCAATGGGGAAGCCAATCAAGAAGAAGACTTCCAGCTCCATCCTCTTATCAACAACAATCTGTTTCGGTACCGTATTTTCAACAACCTTATGTGGCGTCTGTAATGCCAGCTTACCCGCCACCACCGCCTCCTATCAGTTATCCATTGTATCCTCAACCGTTCGTGCCAGGATATCCACCACAAATGGCTCATCAACATCCACCAGCTCCTCCGGTGCAGAATCAGCCGCAACAAAGACCACGGGCTCCTCCTGCCGCTCCTACAAACCAAAACCGTGCCAGGAGAAGCCCAAATTTTGATCCAATCCCTATGACGTATAAAGATTTATACCCTTCCCTGGTATTCAAAGGATTAGTCACCACGCAGTCGTTACCTCCTTTCATCGGAAAGCCTCCCCATTGGTTCAATCCGGACCTGCATTGTGAATACCATCAGGGCGCAGCAGGGCATGATTTGGACGAATGTTTTGCTCTGAAGGCGAGGGTACAAGAGCTCATTAACTGCAAGATTCTGTCTTTCAAGGATAAGGGCCCAAACATTACTACTAACCCTTTTCCTACTCACAACGGACATGCAGCCCATGCCATCGAGGAAGCATCAAATGAAGTATTTGTCAGTGATGTCAAAGAGTTAAAAACCCCTTTGAAGGAGCTCCATGCCCGCTTGGTGGAGTCTGGGGTAATCTCAAAAAAGCATGGCGAATGTGATGAATGCTTGGTTCTTGAAAAAGGATGTTTTGTAGTTAACAAGGACATTCAGCAATTAATGGACCAAGGGATGCTCCAAGTCAGTCGTACAAAAACTGATAAGGATATAGCAGTGATCGAGCCTCATTTTGAGATACCACCGACATGGGAAATTGAGTATCACAGTACACTCAGTATTCCACCCAGTGCAGAATATGTGTGTCCGGAAATAACAGTTCAACCAGTTCCTATCCCATATTACAACAACCATGCAGTACCGTGGCGCTATAACCCTGCAGTTTTTATAAATGGCCAAGAGGTGTCCTTAGGGGACCAGTTTGAAAAGATTTCTAAACGGGACATATCCAACATCGCCGAAGCAAGCAGAATGACGCGTAGTGGCCGTGTTTTTGGGCCTACGCCACCTCCAAAAGCTATTGAAGGGATTGTCAGAGGAAAGACTACTGAAGTTCCACAAACCCATAAGAGGTTGGAAGTTCTTGATGAGACGGTATCAACGCAGGAGGCAGAGGAATTCTTAAAACTAATTAAAAGAAGTGATTATAAGGTGGTGGACCAACTTCACCAAACTCCTTCGAGAATTTCTGTGCTCTCGTTGCTGTTTCACTCAGAAGCTCATAGGAAGGCCTTGCTAAAAGTACTCATGCAGGCACATGTGTCACAAGGGATCACAGTAGATCAATTCAATGGAATTGTATCTAACATTACTGCTTGTCACTCACTGAGTTTTCATGATGGAGAGTTACCTGTGGAAGGAAGAAATCATAACAGAGCCTTGCATATATTTGTGAAATGTTTAGACGATGTCTTAGCCCGAGTGTTGGTGGATACAGGTTCATCACTAAATGTCATGCCAAAGTCTATTTTGGCTAAACTTTCGTATACAGAGACAGTGATGAAGCCTAGTATGATGATTGTGAAGGCGTTTGATGGTTCTCGTAGGGCTGTTATTGGGGAAGTGGACCTGCCCGTGCTAGTAGGCCCACATGTTTTTAAGATGACTTTTCAAATCATGGATATTAACCTAGCCTATAGTTGTTTGTTGGGAAGGCCTTGGATTCATGCTGCTGGCGCAGTAACGTCTACACTCCACCAAAAAATGAAGTTTGTGGTTAATGGAAAGCTTATCACTGTATCTGGCGAAGAGGATTTGTTGATCAGTCACCTGTCATCATTCAGGTATGTCGAAGCGGACGAAGGCGCGTTTGAAACTTCTTTTCAAGCTTTGGAGATTGCAAACGCTGAACTCTGGGAAATAAAAGAGCAAGACATGACTGTAAATCCATCATTTGCTTCTTTAAAAGGGGGAAAGGCTATGCTCGAGAAAGGCAGTCCTGAGGGTTGGGGTCAAGTGATTCACGTTCCCAAGAAGAATAATCGTTTTGGGTTGGGGTATGAGTCTCAGATGAAGGGAAGCGCCCAAGGATCGTCTGGGGCAAGAGTGAAGATTTTCCAAGAAGTGTTTCATAGTGCAGGATTTATCCACGACAAGGAAGTAGCCTCCATAGAAGACGATGCAACTGATTCAACGACACCACGTCTGGTGTACCCCAGTACCGCTGGATTGGATAATTGGGAATCGATTGACTTACCTGAAGTTTTTTCGTTGTCAGAGTAATTTATTTTCATTTTCTCAAAAATCCTTTTGCTCTGCCCAAGGCTTAAGGATCATTTGTAGGGCCCCCTTTTGTTTTAAATGATTATCATCATCAATAAAAAGCATTTTGTTTTTCACTTCTTTCTTTTGTTTTTGTTTTAAGAAAATGGCAACCTTTCAAAGCCACAAAGCATTTTGTTTCCCTGCATTTACTTTCTCATTTTTTCTAAAATCAACATTAAATCATGCAGAATAATCAATGAACCCGTTGAACTTGATAATGTTACAATCTCTACCGACTTTGAGACCCTTGTGAATCAAGCGGAAGAAGAGTGCGAAGAAAATGGTGATCTGCCTGAGGAACTAGCAAGGTTGCTAGAATATGAGGATAGAGCCATTCAGCCTCATAAAGAGCCTGTGGAGGCCATCAACCTAGGAACAGAAGAGGCAAAGAAAGAGGTGAAGATTGGTACGGTCCTTGAAGACGGCACCAAAGAAAGCTTGGTCAAGCTTTTGCATGAATATGTTGACGTGTTCGCTTGGTCGTATCAGGATATGCCGGGTTTGGATACGGATATCGTTAAACATCGATTACCGCTTCGGCCAGAATGTCCTCCGGTAAAGCAAAAGTTAAGGAGAACAAGGCCCGATATGTCCATCAAGATTCAAGAAGAAGTCAAAAAGCAGTTTGACGCAGGTTTCTTAGCAGTGTTCAAGTACCCCCAATGGGTTGCTAATATCGTGCCCGTCCCTAAGAAGGATGGAAAAGTGAGGATGTGTGTGGATTACAGAGATTTGAATAGAGCCAGTCCAAAGGACGACTTTCCTCTCCCACATATCGATATACTAGTGGACAACACTGCTAAATTTTCCATCTTCTCCTTCATGGATGGTTTCTCAGGCTACAATCAAATCAAGATGGCGCCTGAGGATATGGAGAAAACTACATTTATTACGCCATGGGGAACATAATGCTACAAGGTAATGCCTTTTGGTTTGAAAAACGCTGGGGCAACCTATCAACGAGCAATGGTAACTCTCTTCCACGACATGATGCATAAGGAAATTGAAGTGTATGTCGACGATATGATAGCCAAATCACAAAGTGAAGGAGATCATATGGAACATCTACAAAAATTGTTCGAACGGCTGAGAAAGTTCAAATTGCGCTTAAACCCTGCTAAGTGTACATTCGGTGTTCGGTCGGGAAAATTGCTTGGGTTTATTGTTAGCCAGCGTGGGATTGAGGTTGACCCCGATAAGGTCAGGTCTATTCAAGAAATGCCTGCTCCACGGACAGAGAAAGAGGTCAGAGGGTTCTTGGGGAGATTGAATTACATCTCCAGGTTCATCTCTCATATGACAGCCACGTGCGAGCCTATATTCAAGTTGCTGAGAAAGAATCAAGCTGTCCAGTGGGATGCCAACTGTCAAAGGGCCTTTGAAAAGATAAAGTGTTACCTACAAGAGCCTCCCATCTTGATCCCACCCGTGCCTGGGAAACCACTCATCATGTACTTGACTGTGTTAGAAGGTTCGATGGGCTGCATATTGGGGCAACAAGATGAATCTGGTCGAAAAGAACACGCGATTTACTACCTAAGCAAAAAGTTTACTGATTGCGAGTCAAGATACTCAGCGATAGAAAAAACCTGTTGTGCTTTGGCATGGGCCGCTCGACGTTTAAGGCAATACTTGATTTGCCACACCACTTTGTTGATTTCCAAAATGGATCCTATAAAATTCATCTTTGAGAAACCTGCTCTGAATGGGAGATTGGCTCGTTGGCAGATGTTGTTGTCTGAATATGATATACAGTACGTCTCTCAAAAGGCGATTAAAGGAAGTGTATTGGCAGAATATTTGGCACATCAACCGTTGGAAGATTACCAACCCATAAAGTTCGATTTTCCCGATGAAGATATCATGGCAATCAGGGCAATCAAGGATTATGAAGAGCCAGGCCCGGATGAGGGACCTGAGATTGGGGAAATTTGGCAACTTGCATTTGATGGTGCTTCAAATTCCAACGGACATGGCATCAGAGCTATTTTGGTTTCTCCTTATGGTAATTTCACCCCATTTACCGCAAGGTTGTGTTTCGCATGTACGAACAACATGGCGGAGTATGAAGCCTGTATTCTTGGTCTCGAAGCCGCAATTGATCTTCGTATCAAGAACCTCGAGGTGTACGGAGATTCAGCCTTGGTGATCTATCAAATTAGGGGAGATTATGAAACCCGTGACACAAAGTTGATCCCGTATCACGCTTATGTCAAAGAGATAACAAAGTATTTCGATACCATAACTTTCCATCACATCCCAAGAGCAGAAAATCAAGTGGCTGATGCTTTGGCTACGCTAGCTGCTATGTACCAAGTCCGATTCCATAACGAAGCTCCACTTATCGTTATAAGGCGGCATATTGAACCGGCTTACTGTCAAGCAGCTGAGGCAGAATATGATGGCAAACCATGGTTCCATGATATCAAGTGTTTTCTAGAACACCAAGAGTATCCAGGGAATGCTTCGACAATGGACAAAAAGACCTTGAGGAAGCTACCGTCAAATTTCTTCTTGAGCAACGGTGTTCTATACAAGAGAAACCATGACATGGTGTTACTTCGGTGTGTGGATAGGAATGAAGCTGACATGTTGATCAAGGAAATACATGAAGGGTCTTTTGGGACGCATGCTAATGGGCATGCCATGGCTAAAAAGATCCTAAGGGCAGGATATTACTGGTTGACAATGGAAGCCGATTGCTTTCGTTACGCCAAAACATGTCATAAATGTCAAATCTACTCTGATAAAGTTCATGTGCCGCCTACTCCTCTCAATGTTTTGACTTCTCCATGGCCATTCTCGATGTGGGGCATCGACATGATTGGCGCCATTGAACCAAAAGCTTCTAATAGTCATAGTTTCATCTTAGTCGCCATTGATTACTTCACTAAATGGGTAGAGGCTGTTTCTTATGCCAATGTGACCAAACAGGTGGTTGCGCGATTTCTCAAGAAGGATATTATCTGTCGATATGGAATTCCAAGCAAAATCATCACAGATAATGGGTCAAATTTGAATAACAAAGTTATGAAGGAGTTGTGTGAAAATTTCAAGATAAAGCACCATAACTCTTCACCATATCGCCCAAAGATGAATGGAGCCGTTGAGGCTGCGAATAAAAATATTAAGAAAATCCTGCAAAAGATGGTGGTAACATATAAAGATTGGCATGAGATGTTACCTTTCGCTTTGCACGGATATCGAACGACTGTCCGCACTTCAACAGGGGCAACCCCTTTTTCCCTGGTATATGGAATGGAAGCAGTTCTACCATTCGAGGTAGAAATCCCGTCAATGAGAATATTGATGGAAACTAAACTTGAAGAGGCCGAATGGATTCAAAACCGTTTTGATGAGCTGAATCTTATTGAGGAGAAGCGCCTATCCGCTTTATGTCACGGCCAGCTATATCAGAAGCGCCTCAAGAAGGCATTCGACAAGAAGGTCCGTTTTCGAGAATATAAGGAAGGAAATCTCGTGCTCAAGAAGATTTTCCCTGTTCACAAGGATTTACGAGGAAAATGGTCTCCGAATTATGAAGGTCCATTCGTTGTTAAGAAAGTATTTTCTGGTGGAGCTTTAATTCTTGCAACGATGGATGGGGAGGAGTTCCAAAAGACGATAAACTCTGATGCAGTTCGCATGTATTATGCCTAGAAAAAGACAGCCGCTAAGTTGAAAACCCGAAAGGGCGACTTAGGCAATAATGGCATCCCGATGGACTGAAAACCCGAAAGGGCAGTCCAGGCAAAAATTAGGGACAAAAAAATGTGTCAGCTCGCTAAGTTGAAAACCCGAAAGGGCAACTTAGGCAAAAAAAGAAGCATCCGGTGGATTGAAAACCCGAAAAGGAAATCCAGGCAAAAATTAGGGATAAATAAAAGGCTAATACGATGTCGAGTAGATATGGTCAGCGTAAAAGAACAGGGGCACGAGCGTCAACCTGTTTGTTCTCTTCAGAAGCAAAGTTCTAAAGATCTCTTTAGTTGTAGGGAAAATAGCATTTATCGAGATTCAATGTAAACCTTTCCAATTGCCATTTTCCTTTATTTGTTCCTTTTGTAATATCCCATGTGGAGCCGTGCTCTTTCACGTGCTACCATATTCTTAAATGAAATTTGCATTTTCCTTTTTCTATTTACTGTGTTTTCTTTCTTTAGCAAGTGTCGCTTATTTTTGATGATATAATTTTGAAATGGAGGTATAACAACATGTTGAGACGCATAAATTCTTTGATAATTTAAATAATTAAAGGGAAGTTGATCTTTTCCCCAGAAATCACAAAACTACCAGATATTTATGGAACACTTCTGGAATGATCCTTGAGGAGGACATGGTCCTGTCATTTTCCAGTGAGATTTTTGACAAAAGTTGACGCATTAGAAGAGCATGTTCAGAACATCCTTTCATTTTTGTTTGAGATACATCTCCAGGTTTTGAGGAAAACAGGATGGTCACCTTTCCACCCAAGTCCTCTATGTCGGTCCTTATTTGGTGTGGCGGAGCCTTACTCTCAATCTTAGTTCTGTACGAGTCCGGAACCCCTTTTGTTTTTGCTCCGTGCGAATCCGGCGCGTACTTTTCTTTACAAGTTGCTATTTAACCTCTGGTTTGATTCGTGAGAAAACAAAACTAACCATTTTACTTGAGCATCAGCAGTGAGTTATGCTACTTTGCATCCTTCAATCCCCAATAAACTTCATTGGTGATAATCCCAATAATCCCCAGGTTTCTATCTCATATTTTACCAGCAACATAGAATCCTGCACACATGTGCTCATGCATACCATTATGGAGATTAATTGTTCCATTCACTTGGAGTGTGTTTATTCCCCAGGAGGTCAGGTTGTGTCGTCTCTCTCCAAGTAGAGTTGTCAGCTTTGGGCATAAAGTGCAAATCATTTCTAAATTCCCCACAGAGTTCGATTCTCGTGGATGATGGTTGTTTCTGTTATCTTCTCCATGTTTGGATAGGATGAACCCCATTCGAGTTTATTCCTCAATGGTTGGAGTCTTTTTGACCGTTTCTTTTTAGCTTATTCCTAGTTTGAACTTGGGTCCCTGACAAGTGTTGCATTGGTTAGGTCGTAGAACCTAGTCTAAAAGTGCATTTATCTTGCATAATATCTTTTACAATCCCCGTTGCAGATAAGTGGCATCTCCGTTTCGAGAAACTTATCTCTCTTTTATCAACAAGTGGCAGTCCCTTTGGGAAGCTTGTTTCGCTTTTGCGATAAGCGGCATCTCATTTGAGAAGTTTATCCATCTGGCGTTTCCTAGTGAAGTCCAATTATTTTGGCATACAGAAGAGTTTAAATACCCTGTATCTTTCCTGATGGTTCCTGAAGATCCCGTTTGATCTCTTCACTTAAGGAATTTCCAGAAGCTTATCTACCTTTATTTTCGATAAGTGGCATCTCTCTTTCGAGACGCTTATCTACCTTTATTTTCGATAAGTGGCATCTCTCTTCCGAGAAGCTTATCTACCTTTATTTTCGATAAGTGGCATCTCTCTTTCGAGAAGCTTATCTACCTTTATTTTCGATAAGTGGCATCTCTCTTCCGAGAAGCTTATCTACCTTTATTTTCGATAAGTGGCATCTCTCTTCCGAGAAGCTTATCTACTTTTATTTTCGATAAGTGGCATCTCTCTTTCGAGAAGCTTATCTACCTTTATTTTCGATAAGTGGCATCTCTCTTCCGAGAAGCTTATCTACTTTTATTTTCGATAAGTGGCATCTCTCTTCCGAGAAGCTTATCTACTTTTATTTTCGATAAGTGGCATCTCTCTTTCGAGAAGCTTATCTACCTTTATTTTCGATAAGTGGCATCTCTCTTTCGAGAAGCTTATCCAATCATTTTTAGCTTTCCCAGTTGTTTCTTTTGCCCTATGTTTGGTCATCCCCAGTGAGTTTGCTATTCGTAGTGTTGTGTTTATCCTCGTGTGTTTTCTTTCCTTGTCTGTGTTTTTGCATTTACCATCCCATCATTATCATCATGATAGAATTCATCGCATCAGCATTGCATTTGCATTACATAGCTTTCTCTGTTGTTCATAGTGTTGCGGTGGAAATAGGATCACAAACTATTAATGAGTTTGAATCGCAATTCAATTCACAACCGCTCTTTGATTTATCCGAAAGAAAAGGTCAAAAGAGGGAAAACCTATTTTTGCATCGTAAACACAATGCGGGGAAAGATCTAGGGTTCGGGGGTTGGTTAAGATTAGGGAAGGTATTAGCACCCTAAACTTCTGTAGTACTCTACAGGAACCTTTTGTTCAAATGTTTACTATCTTGCTTTATTTATTTGCTTAAGGTATATGTACAAAGGGATTAAAAGTGAGAAAAGAGACCTAAGGGGTTAATTCTAAGTTTACTCGGCAAGACATCGCATCTTGTGCCTACGTATCCTTACGGGAGTGGAATCAGAGTAATCGTAGTTCCCCTCAAAAGGGAGGTTAGAGACTTCTTGACTGTGGTCAAGGTCTCAAGGGGAATAAACGCATCTTAAGGACACGCTTACGCGGAGTGTAGAAACTCCAAATCTCTACGTTGAATTGTTAAGTTGTAATTAGGGTTAAATTAGGTTAGGGATTCCGCGGCGGGAAACCCTAAAATGAGCGCAGCGGCTCTTTGACCTAATGCTAAGGATAAAATTGTAATTTTGCCTGCGGCGAGGCATTTGTGAAAATTAGGGTTTGCAAGGTTGGAAGGGTTTGAAGTTGAGGACTATTGACACGGCGGTCAAATGCTAGACCTAATTCCTTCGGATGTGTGTAGTGTGACTGGAATATTGCAATACATCAGCAGAAATTTAAACCATACATTAGCGGAAATTTAAATGCGAAAAGTAAACGCGATTATTAGGTTCGCGAGGTTACAACTGAGAAGCAGATACAAATATAAACGAAACTTGAATCGAGAAATAAATAACGGTAAACATGACAAGCTGCAAAACCAATGAGCAATGTTAGTAGGCAAAGTCGACCGGCTATCAGATGAATTACGAGGCAATGAAGAAAATGAGATACAGATTTGAGATAGTTTTATTTAATATTTAATAATCTAACTTACAAAAGAATTTTTTAAAAAAAGTTTTATTTTTGCATTTTTTTTTTAAAAAAGAGTTTTTCATTATTTTATATTTACAAAAGTAAAAAGTTTATAAAAAGATTTCAGCTTATTTTTAATATTTATTTTTTAAAAAAGTTTTTCTTTTATAATCACAAAACTAGAATATTATATTATTTTTTTTTTAAGATTTTTTTTATTATGAAAATTAAAATATTAGTGTAGTTTTTTTTTAAAACATAAACAAATTAAATAAAAAAAAATGAAATAAAGAAAAAAAAATAAAAAAAGGGGGAGGGGTTGGGCCGGTCACCACATCCGGACCCAACCCGGTTAGTAACTTAAGAAAAGAAAAAAATTAGGGTTCTGGGAACCCTAATGCTTCTTCGGCGCCGTTCGCACATTCCTCTTCTCTCATCTCTTTCTCCTCTCTTCTTCCTCGATTCTCCATTCTCTCTCGCTATTTCGCTCTTCCGCTTTGCTTCATGGCCTCGATTTCTTATTCCTATATGAACAAAACAACAAAAAAATTATGAAATAGTAATCTCTCTACCCAGATTCCGACGATGATTTTGACGGCGATGAAGATGATACAATCTGAGCCTTTGAAGGGGTTTGTCCGCTGTTGTTTGAAACGGCGCCGGTGAACCTTCTTCTCTTTTTGATGGTTGGTGATGAACGGTGGTGACGATCAATCTTCGTCTGAGTTTGTGGCTGTTTGTTCACGACGCCTAGGGTTTTCGCGATCTCCTTCGTTCGTTCGTTCGTTCGTTAGGGTTCTTCCCTCTGAGGTGAAATCATCCCTTTTTATATACTTTTTTTCAATCATTCTTTTGGGCCTTGGACTTGTGTTTTTTCTGAGATATGCACTTGATCTGATTTGATTTTGATTTTCCTCAGATACTGATTGGATTACGATTGGATGCTGATTGAACTCTGTTTCCCTTTTTAGGGTTTAATCGATCCTTTCTGATCTCCAGCTGATATGATTATTCTGATTTGGTTCAAAGATTTCTATCTTCAGAACTTTGTGATTGAATGTAATCTGAACTGATTTGTTTGATTGATTCAAGTCAAGTGCGAACGGGGATTCGATTTGATTTGATCACTTGGTTTTTTTCAGATTGAGTTCCAATAGGGACTTTCTGATACGATTGGGATTTCGTTAATTTGCTTGATTGCTCTATACTGATTCGTTTTTGGCTGACTTGTTTTATTGACTTGTCTGATTGATTCAGATTGACTCAAATTGATTCAGATTGGTTCCAATGGAGATATTTCCTGATGCATTTGACTCGAAACTTTCCATTTCCAGCTTCGGCTTTGTTTGATCATTTGGATTACCTCTGAATTTATTTGATCTGATTGATATCTGGATTAGTTCATTTGTTTTGCTTGAATTCAATCTGGGCTATGCTGATGCGTTTTCGATTTGATTCGATTTTAGTAGTCTGAACTGATTGACATCAAATCTAAATCTCTATTATTTTCTGATATGCTTTGCCTTCAGATGGGATTGATTGGCATTAATTCACGGGGTTTCTTGATGCATTTGTTTTGACTCAATCCTGATCACTAGCACTTACTTTTCTTTTTCTTCTTTCAGGATGGACACCTTGCCTTGGTCTTTGCCGTCGAGACGGGTTCATGGTAGTGAAGATTTTTGTCTGAACCATTTGGAACAGGATACTACATCTTGGTCTCTGATCATATTGCTGCTTGAATTGGTGGCGATGACCTGGGCTATGATGTTTGATTAACTGAGCCCCGTGTTTGATGATTTGTTTATTTTACGAACTGTGCATGATTTGTATGGGATCATTCTTGTTGGTACAAACCGTGCCATGATTTAATACTGCCTGCAATTTTGAACTGACATGAATTTCAACTCTTCTGTGTAGTCTTGGCAGGTTGATTCAATGGGCTATGATGTTAAGCTGAGCCCAGTGCCTCCAATTGTAACATCTATGACAGTTTTTATGGACTGAGTCCCTTGTAATCGAGCTGGTTATGATAATCTTTCTGAGTTACATCTTGCCTCCGTTTCTCATTCTTGTTGAGGCGCTTTAAGCATCATATTTGGATGTGCAGTCCATTTATTCACTTCTGATTTTTATGAGGTGAACTCTCTTGTTTGGTTCAGAGCTGTGGCGCTTCTTTGGATTCTGCAGAGTGTTATGACAGATTGGTAGGACCTTTGCGCATGAACTTGCATTGTTTGATGGTTTATTTTCTTTTTGTGCAACTTGATGCCATAGTTTGGCTTCTCTTGTTCTATTTCGAACTTGATTTTCATTCTGCTGGACCCTGGGTCTTCATTCTGTTTGATACAGATTTGTTTTCTTTGGTGGCTATTCGTACCTGTATTGGCGCGGGCCCCTTCCTGGTTTTGTTTATGCTGATGATGCTTGTGGCTTTTCAGGTGTTGGAAGTTTTGAAACCAAGGTGACTCAGACCTGCCGGCATCCGGGTTTGAGTCAAAACTTGCCTATGTTGCCTTATTCTCGTATCAGTTTGGAAATCCAATCGCGGCAAAACGAATCAGCCCCACTTCTTTTTTATTTTTTTTCTATCTCTCGGATGTCCCGCAACGATTAAGAACAGGTGTTACCTGATCTGACGCCTACGGCGCGGATCGGTAACGGGGGTAGGACGCAGCTTCGGTTGTGCCACTCCCGACACTCGATGATGACGATGTTCTGAGAGTGTCAAAACAACTTCTAACCTTTTTGTCCATATTGTTTGTTTTGCTTTGATGTGCAGGTTAGTCGAGATTTGCGGCGAAGCTTAAAGACAGCATGAAGACCCTTAGGAACTTTTAGGATTTAGGATAGATGCTTATTGACTTAATGTAATTCCTTGTGAAACAATTCAAATTCACTTATCAATTTGTAAATTATAAATATTGATGAAATGAAATTCAACAAATATTCATATTTACTTTCTCACTTGTAAATTCAAAGTATCCATGAATACTAAATTCCTTCTTGAGTTGCAGCCTATAAGTACTTATGAACACAAAGTTCAAACTTACTTCTCTTTCGCCTTTTATAAATGATATCCCGCCATATAGTCATATCCAAACAAATTCAAATTAAAATCTCGTTGATCACATCTCTTCTCAAAATAAACATAACAGTGCCCACTTCCTTTTCAACCCAACTTTATAAAAGGAAACAAAACTGTTTGGAAATGTTTCAGAATCAAACAAAGCACGGCCCCGAGTCCAATCATATTTCTGACAAAACATACTGGCACCTTGACCCAAATGGCAAATGAATGCCTCAGAACGTAATAACAGCCCGTTTTCAAGAAATTAGCAGAATTTGCATGAAATGACCAAAATACCCCTGGGACCAAATCTGCAAAACAGACACCTCCATGACTTGTTAGTGGCTAGCAAATGTTCATAGGAGATGATATGCGAAATGCCTGACTAAATGTAAGGGTAAAATTTGGGGTATTACAGTTGCCCCTATTTAAATAGCTACACCGGACGATTTGAGTGACAGAGACTCGAGGAATCGTGGTGGAGAGATTTAAATATAGATAACCGAAAATTTTGCCCTTATATGCGACGATATGCAATGCTATGGACAAAACTGGAACGACTTAATGCAGATGATGCCATGACTATGATATGATGCGTATGCTGGAATAATGAATGCGAAAATGCTGACGAAACATGACGACACCGAGACAGACGCCACGAGAAGAAACACACTGGGGAATTCTGAAAATGATAGTCAACTGGTGCGAATGACCAATTGTCACTTTTAGAAAAGGAACGAGATCCTCGAATGGAGATGGTACCTATGAGACGGCCTCCACTGGGGAATCTAAAAATAAAACTGGATCACGTACGATTGTAAGATCGATTACAGAATGCTGGAGCATTGAGCAAGGAATAACATCCAAGCTTCTGTAAACTACCCCTCGTGACAAGATCAAGCGGACTTTCGGAACTCCGTAGCAAATATACAGGGTATAAACCGGCTGTATGCCAAAATAAATGGTCTTTAATGGGAAATGCCCTGATAAGCTTCTCGAGGGAGAGCTGTCACTTATCGTTGGAAGGGACTTATGTGCAAAAATGGATAAGCACTCAAATAAAGAGGCTGCTGCTTATCTAATGAATAAATCTTCTCGCATTTTAAGGTCGGCGCCTGGAATACGATTTGATTCCTCTCTTACTGAAGGATAAATAAACTTCTTCATGCTTCAAGATTATGTTCTCCTGAACATGAAAAGGGTAAACTGAACTTCCTCATACTTCAGAATCGTGCTCTCCTGAATATGAAACTGGATGACTGAATATACTCATATTTCAGGATCGTGCTCTCCTGAATATGAAACTGGATGACTGAATTTCTTCATATTTCAGAATCGTGCTCTCCTGAATATGATTTGGTTGTAAATGAATTTTTCCATACTTCAGAATCGTGCTTTCCTGAATATGAAACTGGGTAATCGAACTTCCTCATAACTCAGAATCGTGCTCTCCTGAATATGATTCGGTTCCTGAAATTTCTTCATTCTTCAGAATCGTGCTCTCCTGAAAAACGGCCAACTGAACTTCCTCATAACTCAGAATCGTGCTCTCCTGAATATGATTCCGTTCCTTCTTTTACTAAAGGATAAATGAACTTCTTCATAACTCAGAATCGTGCTCTCCTGAATATGATTTCGCTCAAACCTTCCCGTAACTCAAGATCGTGCTCTCCTGAATACGAATTGGTTCGTACCTCAAGACGGCAGATAAATGGAAGCCCAACTGCTCCATGGAGATGGCCATTTGCTGCGAGTCGTGACGAGGATATGATCGACTTCTTAGGTGAGAAATGTCGTATGCTGATGCTGTAAGATGTAAAGTGTAAAGGGTTGTAACATGTAGGATCGTAAAGTGTTGTACTGATATATTTTCCAGGCGTGAACTGGCGTGTATCTGTAAAGGATTGTAGTTGATTTTCTTGAAAGATAGTGCAAAATAAATGCACGTCCGGGTACGGTGATAAACTTCTCAAGCGAGATAGTCGCGTATCTGTCATGGTATGGTGAAAGTCTTTAGATGGTGCAAAATAAATGCACGTCCGGTTGGGCTTGACGACCGACAAGACTGAGATTCAATCTAGGATCGAGCTAGAAAGAAGACTGGTAATCAGGACTCCATCGAGGGAATGAACTCGAAGGGTAAATATCTTATCCAGGTGAAGAAAGATAGCTGAAGTAACCGTCATCCACGAGGATCGAGCTCCGTAGGGAAACTGGAAACAAGTAAGTATTTTACGCTTAGGGCTGACAATCTATTTGAAGAGATTGGACAAACCCCATTACTCGGCAATAACAACCAATGACGGTGAAACGCAGTGAACCTGTGAATGCTAATGCGTATGTTAATGTGAATGTAGGTTAATGTCTATGTATGTTAATGTTTATGTATGTTAATGATTACGAAATGAGTATGTAATGAGTATGTAATGAATATGTAATGAATATGTGATGAATATGTAATGAATATGTAATGAACATATAACGAAATAGGCATGTGATGCTTATGCCCTTGCGTATGCTGACGAAACAGACTAGAGACGGGACGAGAGACGAAATAAACATCTCGACGGAAATACCCTGCGTTCTCTGCAACCAATACGTCAATCATGGGTAAGAAAGATCAATGGTAGAATCAAATCTGGTTTTAAAGTTCTGAATTCTCTGGGGAGAAGATAATCTGCTTGGGTGTACAGTATCACATCTTCACATGGGGAGAAGAAAACCCGAGGAACACTTTTGAGTTTCCCAAGAAAAAGTTGTCAGCTTATAGTCTCTCTGGGGACTATCACTGGGCAATGGTTTGAAAGTGTTTCTGCAATAATGATATTTCCGGGGAATGAAGAGATCCTGTCGGAATTTCCACTAGTCAATGTAATTTATTACATTTCAAATTTGTTTTGTTTTTTTGAAAAATAATGCACCTTTCATTTTCAAATTTTAAGAATAAACGCATTTTGCATAACAATAGAAAGCAAAGAGCAATGCACCAAAGAATGTAAGTAACGAGATGGTATCTTTTATTAAAGGGTGGCTGCTTGCTGAAGGCATAGCTCCACAGATGATTACATTTTGAAATTGGCAACATGGGAAAAAGGTTACATCGAATCCAACGACACCTACTGACACTAATAACTAAGACTAATCCAGAATCCTGCTTTGGGCAAGGATGAAAGAACTGAAACATGGCTCTCATGCGAAAAGTGTGTTCGAGATAATCAGTGTCTTCTAATGCAATGAAATGCCTTTGTCCCTAACTTTTGCTTGGACCGCCCTTTCGGGTTTTCAATCCACCGGGACGCTCTTTTTTGCCTAAGCCGCCCTTTCGGGTTTTCAACCTAGCGAGCTTTTGTTATTATTTCTTTTTTTCTTTTTTTCAACCCTTACTTTTGCCTAAGTCGCCTTTTGCAGGTTTTCGACTTAGCGGGTTTTTAGGCATAATATTTTCGGACTGCATCAGAATTCACGGGATGTGCTAGTTCTTCACCGTCCATTGTCGTAAGTATTAGAGACCCTCCGGAGAAGACAGTCTTTACAACGAATGGGCCTTCATAATTGGGCATCCACTTTCCACGCATATCTTTGTGTACTGGCAAGATCTTTTTGAGTACGAGCTCTCCTTGACGGAACTCACGGATACGGATCTTCTTATCAAACGCTCTTTTCATCCGTTTCTGATATAATTGCCCATGGCACATGGCTGTCAAACGCTTCTCGTCAATGAGATTCAACTGATCCAATCTGTCTTGAACCCACTCAGCTTCCTCAAGTTCAGCCTCCATTAACACTCTTAAAGAAGGTATCTCTACTTCGATGGGGAGCACGGCGTCCATTCCATATACCAGTGAGAAAGGAGTTGCCCCTGTCGAAGTTCTCACCGAGGTTCTGTATCCATGCAAAGCAAACGGTAACATCTCATGCCAATCTTTGTAAGTCACAACCATCTTTTGCAGGATCTTCTTGATATTCTTATTCGCAGCTTCAACGGCCCCATTCATCTTAGGACGGTACGGAGAAGAATTGTGGTGAGTGATCTTGAAATTGTCACACAACTCTTTCATAGTCTTATTATTCAGATTGGTGCCATTGTCAGTTATTATCCGGCTTGGGACTCCATAACGGCAGATGATTTCTTTCCTGATGAAGCGGGCGACCACTTGCTTGGTCACGTTGGTGTAGGAGGCAGCCTCTACCCACTTAGTGAAATAATCTATAGCAACGAGGATAAAACGATGTCCGTTAGAAGCTTTCGGCTTAATTGCCCCAATCATGTCAATGCCCCACATAGAGAACGGCCATGGTGAAGACAAAACATTCAACGGTGATGGAGGTACATGCATTTTATCCGCATAAATTTGGCACTTATGGCATTTTCTAGCGTATTGGATGCAGTCGGCTTCCATGGTTAACCAGTAATACCCAGCCCTTAACATCTTCTTGGACATAGCATAACCATTGGCATGGGTTCCGAAGGTCCCTTCATGAATTTCCTGCAGTAACATGTCCGCTTCCCGCTTATCAACACATCTGAGCAGGACCATGTCGTGATTTCTCTTGTACAACACACCATTACTGATAAAGAATTTGGACGCCAATCTTCTCAATGTCTTTTTGTCCAGACCAGTAGCACCATCGGGATATTCCTGCTTGACGAGATAGTTCTTGATATCGTGAAACCAAGGCTTTTCATCCACCTCAACTTCTTCGACCAACTGACAATAAGCGGGCTCAACTTTGCGCTCAATATGGATAAGAGGTGCTTCATTAACGAATTTAACTTTCCACATGGATGCTAACATGGCTAAAGCATCAGCTACGTGATTCTCGGATCTAGGAACATGCTCGAATTCTATCTCGTCGAAATACTTGATCAGCTCAATAATATAGTCTTTATAAGGGATTAACTTCTCATTCTTCGTTTCCCATTTGCCTTGTACCTGGTAGATAACCAGGGCTGAGTCACCACTTACTTTAAGAAGTTTGATTCGGAGGTGAATTGCTGCTTCGAGGCCGAGGATACACGCTTCATACTCTGCGACGTTATTAGTACACTCAAAGTCCAACCTTGCTGTAAATGGTGTGAATCCACCCTTCGGGTTCATCAAAACGGCGCCTATACCATGCCCATTGAAATTTGAGGAACCATCAAACATCATCTTCCACCAAAGACCTGGTTCTGGACCTTCGCTCGGATCTGGCTCTTCACAATCTCTTTTAATCAACAAAATATCCTCATTAGGAAAATCGAGCTTAAGAGGTTCATAATCTTCCACTGGCTGGTCTGCAAGGTAATCAAATAAGATACTACCCTTAATCGCCTTCTGGGGTACGTATTGGATGTCATATTCGGATAACAACATGTGCCAACGGGCTAGCCTCCCGGTTTGAGCAGGTTTTTCAAAAATATACTTGATCGGATCCATTTTAGAAATCAATAACGTGGTATGACAGACCATATACTGCCGAAGGCGCTTAGCGGCCCATGCCAATGCACAACAAGTTTTCTCTAATGGTGAGTATCTGTTCTCGCAATCAGTGAACTTCTTGCTCAGGTAATAAATCGCATGTTCCTTTTTTCCAGTCTCATCATGTTGTCCAAGCACACAACCCATAGACTTCTCGAGAACAGTAAGGTACATAAACAACGGTCTTCCCGGTACGGGCGGGATCAGAATAGGGGGATCTTGCAAATAACCCTTAATCTTCTCAAACGCTTTCTGACAATCAGGGTTCCACTCAACTGTCTGCCCCTTGCAAAGCAACTTGAATATCGGCTCACAAGTAGCGGTCATATTAAAGATAAACCTGGAAATGTAATTCAGACGTCCCAGAAAACCCCTAACTTGCGTCTCGGTTTGCGGAGCCGGCATATCTTGAATGGCTCGGACTTTGTCAGGATCCACCTCAATCCCTTGCTGGCTAACAATGAAACCAAGCAATTTTCCGGATCTGACACCGAAGGTACATTTTGCAGGATTCAATTTCAACTGGTATTTCCTGAGTCGTTCGAACAGCTTCACCAAGTGGTCTAAATGCTCCTCTTCACTCTGAGATTTGGCTATCATATCGTCCACATACACCTCAATTTCTTTGTGCATCATATCATGAAAAAGAGTGGTCATAGCACGTTGGTAAGTTGCCCCTGCATTCTTTAAACCGAAGGGCATGACTTTGTAGCAGAAGGTTCCCCAAGGAGTAATGAAAGTAGTCTTCTCTTGATCATCGGGATCCATCTTGATCTGATTATAGCCAGAGAAACCATCCATAAATGAGAACAACGCAAAACTGGCCGTATTGTCTACCAGTGTGTCAATATGTGGCAGTGGGAAGTCGTCTTTCGGACTTGCTTTGTTCAGATCCCTGTAGTCTACACACATCCTAACTTTACCGTCCTTCTTAGGTACTGGCACAATGTTGGCAACCCAATCTGGATATTTTGCGACTGCCAAGAAACCTGCATCCAACTGCTTTTTAACCTCATCTCGAATCTTCAAAGCCATGTCGGGTCTCGTTCTTCGGAGTTTCTGCTTGATAGGTGGACAATCTGGCTTAAGTGGCAACTTGTGAACAACAATATCCGTGTCTAGGCCCGACATATCTTGATACGACCACGCAAACACATCAATATACTCTTTTAACAACTCAATCAACCTCGGCCTAACCTCCGTCCCAAGCATTGCACCAATCTTGACCTCTTTCTTGCTCTCATCTGTACCGAGATTAATTAGGTCCACCTGCTCTTTATGCGGTTGAAGCTCTGTGTACTCGTACTCAATCAATCTTGTTAGTTCAGCGGGTACTTCAAAATCTTCTTCACCCTCGTCCTCAGCTTGATTGATGGGTGCATCCCAGTCAGGAGTGTCAGTAAAGTCATTGGATCCAACAAGGTTTACGATATCTCTGCATGATGGAAGGCTTACTTAATTAAAATGCTCGAAGATATGTAAGAATGACATGCTGTTTTTTTTATTATTTTTTGGAAGAAAGGTTGCCAATTTCATTTTTAAAGGTGAAAACGAAACACGCAAATGAACCAAAGTGGAATTGAACAAAATGCTTTTATTAATATCTTTTTAGAAATGAAAGGTGGCCCAATAACAGCGACCCTATAGCCTTGGGCAGAGCTACAGATTTTTATTTGAAAATGTAAATGAAACTTAAAAAAAATACAATTACTTTGACAAGGGAAAAATAACAGGGATCTCTACGGCCTCCCAGTTGTTCAAAACTGCATCACCCTTAAACACCAGGTTGCTCAGCTCTTCATTTTCCTCACAGTCACTGATGGCATTGATTTGGAAACCTCCGCTGACAAATACCTCTTGGATAACCTTCGGGCGCCCTTCGACGGTCGTGGCAGCTCCATTCTGAGTTGGTTTGTAACCCAACCCAGAGCGATCAGTCTTGGTTTTGACATCGATTACCTCTCCCCAACCTTCAGGAATGCCCCTGTCAATTGTTGCTTTGGTACTCTTCAGAGATGCAAAAGATGGATTACCCTGACCCACTGTTTCTTCGACTTCCAGCAGAACAGCATTGGCGATCTCAAGTGCTTGAAAGGAGATGTCTAGAGCATTCTCATCGGCCTCAATGTAACGGAAAGAAGACAGGTTACTGACCATCAGATCTTCCTCACCGTGTATAATAACCAACTTTCCATCGATCACGAATTTCATCTTTTGATGTAACGTTGAGGTCACTGCCCCAGCGGCATGAATCCACGGCCTTCCGAGTAAACAACTGTAGTTGGGATTAATGTCCATGACTTGAAACGTGATATTAAAAATTTGCGGACCTATCAGGATAGGAAGCTCAACTTCCCCCATTACCGATCGACGGGAGCCATCGAAAGCCTTGACAACCAAAGGAGTAGGTTTCAACACAGTCTCTTTACAAGCCAACTTATCGAGAATCCTCTTGGGTAGAATATTCAGAGAAGAGCCGGTGTCCACTAGCACTCTCGCTAAATTGTCCTCTTGACATTTTACCGATATATGTAAAGCACGATTATGGTTCGGACCCTCTTTCGGTAACTCTTCATTGCTGAAACTGAGGGTGTTACAGGCGGTCAAATTGGCAATCACACTATCAAACCGACTGGTGCTGATATCCTGATCCACATGCGCTTGAGTCAAAACCTTCTGCAAGGCCATCCTATGAGCGGGTGAACTCATCAACAGAGATAGAATCGAGATCTTGGAAGGAGTCTGATGAAGTTGATCGATAACTTTATAGTCACTTTTCTTGATGATCCTTAAAAATTCGGCATCTTCATCATTCGTGACGGCTCCTTTACCTTTGTCTTTGGCAGGCACTGGGATACTAGCTGTTTCCTTAGGTGGGACCTCACTGGAATGGGGAGTATACACACGGCCACTGCGGGTCATCCTGCTTACCTCTGCGATATTGGTCACAGTATCCTTACCCTCCTCCTTTGGAATAACCTTCCCAGACTCCTTGTCAATCATCGTCACGTCATATTTCCAAGGCACAGCTTTAGGATCACTGAAAGGAAACGGACTCGGTCTTCGAATAACTATAGGCTTAGGCTGATTCACTTCAGGGATATACGACCTCGGTATATCGAACACGAGGTTGGCGGAGCCTGCCCCTGATAAATTAAACACTGGTACCTTACCCTTTGATTCAGGCTGATGGAAGACCGGCTCAACCACAGCGACTACATCTTTCTTGGCTTGGCTTGTCACTTGCAAAACACCCTCATTAATCAACCTCTGAACATCATTTTGAACCAACATGCAACCCTTAATACTGGCTTCACAACTTGCGCATGCAACGTGGGAAGTATCTACCAAACCGGCTTCAAACAGTTTCGAATGGAACATCTTAAGAGGAGTCTTAATCTGTTCAACATCAAGGGCATAACCTTCCTCTTAATCAGCACTAATGGCATTGACACTCTCATGGTTAGGAAAAGGGTTCTTCTTAACATTTGGTTGAGGTTCTTCAAATGACAAAATCTTCTTTTCCAATAAATCCCTGACAATATTCTTGAGAGCATAACAATTTTCCAGATCGTGACCAGGCGCACCCTCATGAAATAAACAATGAGCAGCGGCGTTGTAATTGGCGGGTAGAGGATTAGGAGGCGGACCCAAAGCCCGAGTAGTGATTAGACCTTGCTTGACCAAAGAGGGATACAACTCGGTAAAAGTCATCGGAATTGGCGGACAAGGCTTATACGTTCTTCTATTCAGAACATTCCGGCGAGGAGCCGGACTCTCTGGCTGTTGAGGAGCAGGAGTATTGGGTGCCTGTAGGTAGTTGACAGGAGGCGGATAAACAGGAGGTTGTTGCATAGGTTGATACATGGGAACCTGTTGATTGAAAGAAGGTGTAATAGCTGCCACATAGGGTTGTTGAGCATATTGGACTGGGTACCCTTGAGGTTGAGCATAACCTTGCAGATGCCGATAAAAGCGTTCCCTTGGTTTACCAGAGGATATAGCATTAGTCTCACTCTCCTTCTTTTTCTGGGAGCTATACGGAGGTTTCTTCGGCTGATCCTTAGAAGCGCCATGATTATTTGTCATTTTACCACTCTTCATACCCAATTCAATCTTGACACCCACAGCAACGATGTCGGAGAAAGTTGAAGTCACACTACCCACCATTCTCTCATAAAATTCTGGACGGACTGTGTCGACAAACCAATCAGCTAACTCTTTCTCGGTCAAAGGAGGTTCTACCTGCGAAGCAGTCTCTCTCCACCTTTGAGCATACTCTTTGAATGACTCAGAATTCTTTTGTGACATACTCAGCAACTGTCTTCTGTCAGGAGCCAGATCCATATTGTACTTGTAGTGTTTGATGAAAGCGTCAGATAAATCTTGAAAGCTCTTAACGCGGGATTGGTCCAAAGTTAAATACCACTTGGAAGAAGCACCCTTCAAACTGTCTTGGAAGCAATGAATCATCAGTTTATCATTCTCAACATGGGCAGCCATTTTGCGATAATACATGATCAAATGACTCTTAGGACAGGTGGCACCTTCATAACGATCGAAGTTCGGAGTTTTGAACTTTGGGGGAATAACCAAACCTGAGACCAAACAAACATCCCTTGCAGCAGTCCCAAAAATTTGATCACCCTCTACCTTTTTCAATCTCTGGACGATGGTGTTTACTTCCTCACGAAGCTTATCATGTTTCTCATAACCCTCAACATTCTCGTCAAGATTATCAAAAGCTGTCTCATTGAAGTACGGTTGCGCACGAGTGTGTACAACAGGTGGTGCAAAGATAGGAGCCCCCCTAGAAACTTCAGAAAACAAGGGCACGGCTTGCTGAACAGGTTGATTAATCGGAACAGTGGCTTGAGGGGGCACAAAACCGGGAGCAAGACCATAAGGTGGGTCCGTTGCTACGGTCATACTTGGTGAAGGGTCCACAGTAACGCCGGTAATCTCAGAAACTACAGTGGGCTGGGTATCCATCTTAGCATTCATGACATGTAACAATTCCATCATACGCCCCATACCCCCTCGAAGGTCTTCAAGTTCATTGCTAAGGCGATCAATCTCTTTTGCCTGATCCTCCATTCTTTTCCGAGTTTGAGCTCTGGTGTTGTATTGGTGCCGAGAACTCAGGGTGACGAAACTGGAAGGTGAGAGAACCGAGTGTGAGAAATCGGGAGACACATGCAATGCAAAAGTATGATGCTAAAATGTGAATGTAAATGAAGATCTTATGGAATTCAAAACATTTACTAATGTCGTGGGGTACCAAGGAAATCTTTTTCTTGTTTTTTCATTTTATATTTATGGTATCCCGCGATATCCATAAATGATGTTTGAACTTCATGAAATATAATGCGATGAGATGCTTTATGGATGCAATGCATGAAAACACACAAAGTCCTAGGTTAAAGGCTTGCATGAGGTTCAAAGGCAAGTACCCTCCCTTGAAGTTAGATGGTTCATCCTGTCCTACAAAAGTAACCAGGTTCTAAGGGACCTCAATATCATTGATCCTTCACAAGGGTGGTTGTTCAGAAGGCAACTTACTTGCCGACCAAAACCCTCCAAGTTTAAGATCTCAATGAGCGTAGTATCGAGTGTCAACCAACTTCAGTCTGCACCAAAGCCGGTTACCTCACTACTTTCTAAAGGCCAAGATGAGTTAACTAGGGTTCTAAAAGTCAGTTAGTGCATTGACAACATATGGCAGCCTCAATATTATCCTCAACTTGACTTAAGGAATATAAGCACCAACCAAGAAGTCGCACTAACTATGGCCACCAGATCAACCGTATCGATATACGTCGTACAGTTTCCTTGGTCTATTGCCATTTACCTAAGGTACACTAGATCCGGGTTAGGACCTATCTCACAGCACAAGGAACAGTCCCACAAACAAAGCGCAAATATATACATGCAAATGAATAATAACACAGATAGTAATAAATATGAACAAGTTAGGGATAACCCTCAAAAGTTAGTGTCCCCAGTGAAGTCGCCATTTTCTGTTGCGGTGGAAATAGGATCACAAACTATTAATGAGTTTGAATCGCAATTCAATTCACAACCGCTCTTTGATTTATCCGAAAGAAAAGGTCAAAAGAGGGAAAACCTATTTTTGCATCGTAAACACAATGCGGGGAAAGATCTAGGGTTCGGGGGTTGGTTAAGATTAGGGAAGGTATTAGCACCCTAAACTTCTGTAGTACTCTACAGGAACCTTTTGTTCAAATGTTTACTATCTTGCTTTATTTATTTGCTTAAGGTATATGTACAAAGGGATTAAAAGTGAGAAAAGAGACCTAAGGGGTTAATTCTAAGTTTACTCGGCAAGACATCGCATCTTGTGCCTACGTATCCTTACGGGAGTGGAATCAGAGTAATCGTAGTTCCCCTCAAAAGGGAGGTTAGAGACTTCTTGATTGTGGTCAAGGTCTCAAGGGGAATAAACGCATCTTAAGGACACGCTTACGCGGAGTGTAGAAACTCCAAATCTCTACGTTGAATTGTTAAGTTGTAATTAGGGTTAAATTAGGTTAGGGATTCCGCGGCGGGAAACCCTAAAATGAGCGCGGCGGCTCTTTGACCTAATGCTAAGGATAAAATTGTAATTTTGCCTGCGGCGAGGCATTTGTGAAAATTAGGGTTTGCAAGGTTGGAAGGGTTTGAAGTTGAGGACTATTGACACGGCGGTCAAATGCTAGACCTAATTCCTTCGGATGTGTGTAGTGTGACTGGAATATTGCAATACATCAGCAGAAATTTAAACCATACATTAGCGGAAATTTAAATGCGAAAAGTAAACGCGATTATTAGGTTCGCGAGGTTACAACTGAGAAGCAGATACAAATATAAACGAAACTTGAATCGAGAAATAAATAACGGTAAACATGACAAGCTGCAAAACCAATGAGCAATGTTAGTTGGCAAAGTCGACCGGCTATCAGATGAATTACGAGGCAATGAAGAAAATGAGATACAGATTTGAGATAGTTTTATTTAATATTTAATAATCTAACTTACAAAAGAATTTTTTAAAAAAAGTTTTATTTTTGCATTTTTTTTTTAAAAAAAGAGTTTTTCATTATTTTATATTTACAAAAGTAAAAAGTTTATAAAAAGATTTCAGCTTATTTTTAATATTTATTTTTTAAAAAAGTTTTTCTTTTATAATCACAAAACTAGAATATTATATTATTTTTTTTTTAAGATTTTTTTTATTATGAAAATTAAAATATTAGTGTAGTTTTTTTTTAAAACATAAACAAATTAAATAAAAAAAATGAAATAAAGAAAAAAAAATAAAAAAAGGGGGAGGGGTTGGGCCGGTCACCACATCCGGACCCAACCCGGTTAGTAACTTAAGAAAAGAAAAAAATTAGGGTTCTGGGAACCCTAATGCTTCTTCGGCGCCGTTCGCACATTCCTCTTCTCTCATCTCTTTCTCCTCTCTTCTTCCTCGATTCTCCATTCTCTCTCGCTATTTCGCTCTTCCGCTTTGCTTCATGGCCTCGATTTCTTATTCCTATATGAACAAAACAACAAAAAAATTATGAAATAGTAATCTCTCTACCCAGATTCCGACGATGATTTTGACGGCGATGAAGATGATACAATCTGAGCCTTTGAAGGGGTTTGTCCGCTGTTGTTTGAAACGGCGCCGGTGAACCTTCTTCTCTTTTTGATGGTTGGTGATGAACGGTGGTGACGATCAATCTTCGTCTGAGTTCGTGGCTGTTTGTTCACGACGCCTAGGGTTTTCGCGATCTCCTTCGTTCGTTCGTTCGTTCGTTAGGGTTCTTCCCTCTGAGGTGAAATCATCCCTTTTTATATACTTTTTTTCAATCATTCTTTTGGGCCTTGGACTTGTGTTTTTTCTGAGATATGCACTTGATCTGATTTGATTTTGATTTTCCTCAGATACTGATTGGATTACGATTGGATGCTGATTGAACTCTGTTTCCCTTTTTAGGGTTTAATCGATCCTTTCTGATCTCCAGCTGATATGATTATTCTGATTTGGTTCAAAGATTTCTATCTTCAGAACTTTGTGATTGAATGTAATCTGAACTGATTTGTTTGATTGATTCAGGTCAAGTGCGAACGGGGATTCGATTTGATTTGATCACTTGGTTTTTTTCAGATTGAGTTCCAATAGGGGCTTTCTGATACGATTGGGATTTCGTTAATTTGCTTGATTGCTCTATACTGATTCGTTTTTGGCTGACTTGTTTTATTGACTTGTCTGATTGATTCAGATTGACTCAAATTGATTCAGATTGGTTCCAATGGAGATATTTCCTGATGCATTTGACTCGAAACTTTCCATTTCCAGCTTCGGCTTTGTTTGATCATTTGGATTACCTCTGAATTTATTTGATCTGATTGATATCTGGATTAGTTCATTTGTTTTGCTTGAATTCAATCTGGGCTATGCTGATGCGTTTTCGATTTGATTCGATTTTAGTAGTCTGAACTGATTGACATCAAATCTAAATCTCTATTATTTTCTGATATGCTTTGCCTTCAGATGGGATTGATTGGCATTAATTCACGGGGTTTCTTGATGCATTTGTTTTGACTCAATCCTGATCACTAGCACTTACTTTTCTTTTTCTTCTTTCAGGATGGACACCTTGCCTTGGTCTTTGCCGTCGAGACGGGTTCATGGTAGTGAAGATTTTTGTCTGAACCATTTGGAACAGGATACTACATCTTGGTCTCTGATCATATTGCTGCTTGAATTGGTGGCGATGACCTGGGCTATGATGTTTGATTAACTGAGCCCCGTGTTTGATGATTTGTTTATTTTACGAACTGTGCATGATTTGTATGGGATCATTCTTGTTGGTACAAACCGTGCCATGATTTAATACTGCCTGCAATTTTGAACTGACATGAATTTCAACTCTTCTGTGTAGTCTTGGCAGGTTGATTCAATGGGCTATGATGTTAAGCTGAGCCCAGTGCCTCCAATTGTAACATCTATGACAGTTTTTATGGACTGAGTCCCTTGTAATCGAGCTGGTTATGATAATCTTTCTGAGTTACATCTTGCCTCCGTTTCTCATTCTTGTTGAGGCGCTTTAAGCATCATATTTGGATGTGCAGTCCATTTATTCACTTCTGATTTTTATGAGGTGAACTCTCTTGTTTGGTTCAGAGCTGTGGCGCTTCTTTGGATTCTGCAGAGTGTTATGACAGATTGGTAGGACCTTTGCGCATGAACTTGCATTGTTTGATGGTTTATTTTCTTTTTGTGCAACTTGATGCCATAGTTTGGCTTCTCTTGTTCTATTTCGAACTTGATTTTCATTCTGCTGGACCCTGGGTCTTCATTCTGTTTGATACAGATTTGTTTCCTTTGGTGGCTATTCGTACCTGTATTGGCGCGGGCCCCTTCCTGGTTTTGTTTATGCTGATGATGCTTGTGGCTTTTCAGGTGTTGGAAGTTTTGAAACCAAGGTGACTCAGACCTGCCGGCATCCGGGTTTGAGTCAAAACTTGCCTATGTTGCCTTATTCTCGTATCAGTTTGGAAATCCAATCGCGGCAAAACGAATCAGCCCCACTTCTTTTTTATTTTTTTTCTATCTCTCGGATGTCCCGCAACGATTAAGAACAGGTGTTACCTGATCTGACGCCTACGGCGCGGATCGGTAACGGGGGTAGGACGCAGCTTCGGTTGTGCCACTCCCGACACTCGATGATGACGATGTTCTGAGAGTGTCAAAACAACTTCTAACCTTTTTGTCCATATTGTTTGTTTTGCTTTGATGTGCAGGTTAGTCGAGATTTGCGGCGAAGCTTAAAGACAGCATGAAGACCCTTAGGAACTTTTAGGATTTAGGATAGATGCTTATTGACTTAATGTAATTCCTTGTGAAACAATTCAAATTCACTTATCAATTTGTAAATTATAAATATTGATGAAATGAAATTCAACAAATATTCATATTTACTTTCTCACTTGTAAATTCAAAGTATCCATGAATACTAAATTCCTTCTTGAGTTGCAGCCTATAAGTACTTATGAACACAAAGTTCAAACTTACTTCTCTTTCGCCTTTTATAAATGATATCCCGCCATATAGTCATATCCAAACAAATTCAAATTAAAATCTCGTTGATCACATCTCTTCTCAAAATAACCATAACAGTGCCCACTTCCTTTTCAACCCAACTTTATAAAAGGAAACAAAACTGTTTGGAAATGTTTCAGAATCAAACAAAGCACGACCCCGAGTCCAATCATATTTCTGACAAAACATACTGGCACCTTGACCCAAATGGCAAATGAATGCCTCAGAACGTAATAACAGCCCGTTTTCAAGAAATTAGCAGAATTTGCGTGAAATGACCAAAATACCCCTGGGACCAAATCTGCAAAACAGACACCTCCATGACTTGTTAGTGGCTAGCAAATGTTCATAGGAGATGATATGCGAAATGCCTGACTAAATGTAAGGGTAAAATTTGGGGTATTACACATAGCATAGCATGTCATATGCATTCAGGATCAAAATTCGGGTCTTCTTGATATTTAACTATCTCCCACTATAATCATATGAAGAATGACTTTCTTCATACTCTCTGGTTGAAGATATTTAAATAGGGGCAACTGTTACACCCTAATTTTGACCCTGAACCGTTCGCTGTACATATCATAGCATTTTCATCATTTGAGTATTGTCCTACAATCATATACTTTTCGTTTGTCAAAATGTGTGTGGTATGTTTGAAGTTCAGCGGGTTCGGATTGAGTTTTGGTAAGGAGAATGTTTGTTCATGATCAGGTCGGGGTTGGCATGATTTCGAATGGTGTGTGTCTGAGGTTCTAAGTAATTGATTTTATGCCAATTCAAATCATTTGCGTATAAATCAATTCATGAGGCTTTATGGTCGAAAATTGTCAGAACTGAGGCTCATGTTTCGAATTCTAGTTCTTTGATTTTTAAAGCAGGCCATGGTGCAGGAAGATTTCAGAGTTTGATCTAATTTTGTCCGTACTTCAAAAATTTGTTCAAGAATAGTTCAAGACCGTTATTTGATGTTCATAAGCCGCACTTGAAAGTGGGTATTAAGATAGTACTATCATCAATTCATGTGAGAAAGTCTGGCCATGCAAAGAGTTTGTTCCAAGTAACAAGGAGAGGCGATATCAGTTCATTTTAGAGGAGAGTTTGATGACGAATGACTTCATAGATTCAAAGTGACCTTTCTTGTCATTACTCGTCGTCATGTTATACTATAAGGTGGATTAAGGTCATGTTAATCTATGTCATTTTTGTTGAGAATATATTGAAGTGCCATAGATTAAAATTCAAAATAAGAAAATTACAAAATCCTAGGTTTCATTGTACAAAGCTGTAATGCTAGCGGTGGGAGCCACTCTCTAGAGGACTCAGTGGTCCTTATACATCTTCGCTAACCACACATTAGCAGCATTGTAATAAATTCCATAAACAACAACATTGGATACCACATATATGTCGAAAATTTGTATGGCCTAGAATCCAACAACAGTTACAAAAAAGGGGTTCATCCTTTGCTCTCTAATATGTCCTAACACAAAATTGTTGTTTCTCATGATGACTCCCTCTTCATTTACATCTCCCTGAAGAAGTGCAATCTTTATTGACAATGGAGCCTTTGATCACGAATAAACCCATAGCCACTGAAGTACCTGCATGATTGACAAAGAAACAAACTGAGATCATATTACAAGCAAATACGTAATGACACATTGCATTATTATTTTTTTTTTAATTTTTTTATTTTACTCAAATGACAATCCAACCACTATGATATTTTTCCTGGATGCACAGCCAATCTCTGATAGAATGACCTACAAACATTAAATCTCAAAATAGGCATTTGGATTTTCATTGAAGCTTAAAGATTAAGGGGTGCCAGTCAGATTAAACTAGGGAGGCTAACTTGCACATTGTATATGAGATGATCAATCCTGACAGCCTGTACACGAGTAAGCAACCACACAAGCGCGACCGTACAATCCACAACTTTCTTCAAGCCGTTACAGCACGCCGAACCAATTCCCAAATAGCAACAATGGTACTGCTTCAAGGAACCAAACTTGCTGCTCCAATTCTCAGTATACAGGCTTACAGCAACCATGAACCGATGTCGTAAAATACCAGACAAGACCTGCAAAATACCAAAGTTACATTAGTTAACAGCAAGCAGTTTTGTTCTTTCTTAACAGGATTTTACGTACATCATGCGCAACCCCAATTTGCAAATCATTTTTGAATTCGGAACAACCTCATTCACGACATTGTTGGAAACCAAATAAACCAGTTTACAACAACACATAAAAAGAACAAAAATTATGGCTTCAAACGCGAGCCCATACCGCGTGATGCAACCAGCCAGTTCCCCTGTGTTTGATTGCTTCTAGCAGCCCAGGTTCCAGTTTTGACTTTGCCAATTCTATTTCTTCAAAGGGAAATAACTTCTTTTCTTAGTAAGGCCTCCATCCGCATACAAGAAAATCGGCTGAAATTTACAAAGCCCTTTTAGGGCATTGCCATGGTTGGTATAGTATCCAAGAAATCACCTAATGTTGTTACTCTCTAATCAATCCTATGAGCCTCTAACATCTTCGCCATAAATCCGTACCGGTCAGCAACTCCGTCAATCTGCAGCCAACAACTTAACAATATAAGTTACCAAGAAGATGCCGATTTCTCGGATGGAAGTTGTGATAATGATGATAGAAAGCCGGTGTGGGTGGATGAAGAAGAAGAAAAGGTCATTGTAAACATAGCTAAAGTCAACAGATTAAGGAAGTTAAGGAAGGAGGAGGATGAGAATTTGATACCTGGTTCAGAGTAGGTGTCAAGATTGAGGGCTCAACATGTGAAGCTCAACCAAGGAACTGACTGGGCGCAGCTTGATTCAGGGTCAAAAAAGGATGAATCTTCTGATGTTGAGTTGACAGATGATGAAAATAAAGTTGTTGTGAGCTGAGGTTATGTGGATGTGGATGTGGATGATATTCTCAGGACAAATGAAGACCTGGTTGCGAAGGGCAGCTCCAAATTGTTGCCGGGACACGTTGAATACTTGAAACTTGTATACACAAAGGTGTAGATGAAGGTTGTTTAACCGGCACAGCCCTTCGTACTTCTCCGGTAGGGACTCATTTTGCAGCAGGTTCAGACAGTGGAATTGTGAACATTTACAACAGTGAAGAGTTTCTCGGCGGTAAAAGGAAGCCTATCAAGACCTGATAATTTGAATCCTGCAGTGAATTTCATGAAATATAATCACGACTCTCAAATACTAGCAATCTGTTCAACATTGAGGAAAAGCAGTTTAAAGGGTAGTTTGGAACAAGTTGAATGGAAGATCAATACCATTAATAGAATCAGAAATCATGAAACACAACCTGCGCAATTGCGAGCTCCATTTCTTCAAAAGCACGTAACATGCTACCGACGTCGTTAATTTCCTGCATAATCGTACCAGAAAGCACATTAAAAGTATTTATACTCATAATCACGCTAGTATTCTGTTACTGGTGAGGAAGTTACTCCAACTCAACAATCGCGGCGCATACATTTCTGCAGCAAGTTCAAAACCAAATGGATGTCAATGTTTGTCTCAAAATTGTGATAACAACATTTAGCTTATGGGTAAAAAAATTTAAAATCAGCTAAGCGATAATGCGCTTCATAGGCCTTGCTGCCGCGACGGCGAACCATGAGGAAGCATTAACATTCTTTTCTCACTCTCACCAGTTGCATCAAGTGTACACATAAAAAAAAACATATGCACGAAACAAAGGGATTAGCATGAAAATATGGCAGTCAGAATACAAGTTAAGGCCAATAATACAAATTCAAATGACCCAAAATCCAATTGAGCCAGGTTCTAACATATTGTTTAAAGTCAAGTTTTGAGCATACATTTTGTTTTAATCAGAACAGCAGAACAATGAAAAGGGGGACCACTCACTTATATTAGCAAAAGTGGCAAGAACACAAGCAATAGAAGATTCACAGCAAGTTTTAACACAAAAACGGATAAAAAACAAACCTATAGCAGACAAACCAAAACAGAGCAGTACAACCAGAATTCGTTTTTTTTTTCTTTCTCATTTGTTTATTCTCCTAAAAACCCTAATCGAGTCAGTATATAAGAGGGATGATATTCAAGAGAGGCTAGGTTTTTTTTGAGAGGCAAAAAGCGGCAAAAGAAAGCAGCTGTGGAAAAGAAGAAGGAAGAACAAAGAGGAAGTTGTTACCAGACTTGAGTCTTCGAGGGTGAGTCTTCTTATCTCTGTTACCTCTACTATTGTCTTCATTCGCCATTTTGTTTGTTGATTCTCATTTGCCATGATTAGCTCGATTTAGGGTTTTGAAAAGGAACGTACCAATTTGTGTTTTTCTGTCACGTTTTCGTCGGATTTAAGGTTAGATTTAGTTTTAGGATGTGATTTTGGGTGGGGTTAGTATTTAACTCGTGGTGAGAAGGTGTCGTTACCGGAGAAGACAGAGGTTCCCACCGCGGCTGCTTTGTCTTCTCCGACGAGCTCAAATTTTCCAGCGTCTTGTTTCAGAGGAAAAGAGAGAGGCGTGAAAGTTAAAGATGAGAGTGGGAGCGGTGAGTAGAGAGAGAAAGTGGAGTTGAGAATGAGGGTCAGAAAAGCTTATCTCTTGACTATTTGCTTTCTCAGCGGTTGGATGGCATCCCGTCTACATGTGTCAACGGAGGAGGGGTTTCCTCCGGAATCATCCCGGGCATTCGAGTTTCTTAACCCCACTGTACACCCTGGCATTCACAACCATCGGATTTAGAGTCAGCCTTGACTTTATGACGAACCAACGTCCCAAATTCATTGGGAAAAGTCAATTATTTGACTGAGGTCCATGGTGGACCTCCCCTGCAGCGCGGGCCATCAGGTTTTGGGCCTGGGGTTGATCTATATTTACACCCCCTTCTTGGCTTGTAGACTGACCCATTAGTTTAGTTTACTAACTTTTTTTTATTATTTATTTTATTTTAGTTTAAACAAAAAAAAAACAAATATTTCAAAATAATCTTATTTAATTTTCTGTTAAAAGAACTCTGAATTTATTTTATTTAATTTAATTAAAGTTCTTTATTTAATAATAATTAATTTACTTAATGATTAATATTATTAAATAATTAATTTTAATTTGATTAATTGTTTTTTTAAAAACTAGTTTTTTTCTTTTAAA
Organism: Lathyrus sativus; assembly: GCA_963859935.3. Lineage (NCBI taxonomy): Eukaryota > Viridiplantae > Streptophyta > Magnoliopsida > Fabales > Fabaceae > Lathyrus > Lathyrus sativus. The sequence continues at coordinate 892,710,030 of OZ012735.1, read as the reverse complement.
TTCTAAGACAATACACAAATACTTAATTTAATAATTATCTTAATTATTTACTTTCTCTTTAAATTCTAAAATAATCTAAAACCAATTAATTTGCTTTTTTTTTTTTTTTTTTTTTTTACTAATCTTAGATAATTAGGATATTAATTAAGTTAACATGTTTTGATTAACCTATCCCCCATTTTATTTAATTTACGAGTTTTTTTGTGATGTTTGTACATGCTTTATTATTAGACCTCAATTATATTTATGTTATTTACATGCTCAAACCAACTATTTTCAAACTAATATCTTGACTTAATGTCAAGCCCATTTTCAAATACCATTGTAAGCCGATTGTTTCTACGATCGCCATCAACCTTATAGCCTCCTCTTGGGCTTCGTACAATGACACTCGCCACACTTCACATATAAAATAAAAATCAAATTATCTTCCAGACTTGATCCAACATCAAGTATCTTCAAATAAATGCATTCAACCTTCAACTTTCCTTAACACTTGATTACATCAAATCCCCTTATCTCTCCTTATAAGTCGAGTGTGTATGCCTCGCCTTCGACCTTACCCTATACCCATAGGACCTCCTATCCATTAGTTCAATCATGCTCGTTCCAACACGCAAGTTTCAAACCTTGATTCATATCAAACTTTTTTTAAGTCAAAACTATATCAATATACTTAATCTATTTAAACACAATTTCAATATTAGATGAAAAAAGAGAGAGTCCCAAGTCTTTGGGTCTCTCTCCCAATTGTTTGGGCCCGAGGAGCCTTTCTTAAGTCTAAACAATTGTCATCTCTAAAAGATGTACAATGCGACAAACTCGAAACTTATTTTCCTAAACACTTAGATAAAAAAGAGAGAGAGTCAAGCTTTTGACTCGCTTTCCCGATTACTTGGGCCTAAGAAGCCTTTCTTAAGCTTCAAGTAATCGTCATTCATAAGCAACGCTAATTATATCAAAATCATTTCTTAATATAAGATGAAAAGGAGAGGGAGTCAAGCCTTTGACTCACTTTCCGGATTACTTGGGCCCGAGGAGCCTTTCTTAAGCTTCAAGTAATCCTCATCCATTTAAATTACTTCAGCCATATTCCATCGTTCAATATCATCAATTTCTTTATCTGTTAAGGATGAAAAAGAAAGAGAGTCAAGCCTTTGACTAGCTTTCCCGATTACTTGAGCCCGAGAAGCCTTTCTTAAGCTTCGAGTAATCGTCATCCGATCCGTCTACTCGAACTTCATATTATCCTTTCACATTTGAGATGAAAAAGAGAGAGAGTTAAGCCTTTGACTAGCTTTCCCGATTACTTGGGCCCGAGAAGCCTTTCTTAAGCTTCTGGTAATCGTCACCTCTAGCTAAACATCTGATAAGTCATTTTTGCTTCCTCGCCCTCGTGCGATCAAAACCCTAAAACCTATTCAAATACATTCTCTTTTCCTCCAAACATAAACTTTTCGTTTTAGTTTCTCGCCGCCGTGCGAACCGTAAAACCTTTTCCTAGACGAGATATATGGTGTCTTGAGAATGACGCAAAATATTGCTTCGTCCGTAACCTATTTGAGTCGATATAAGTGGCGTGTTCCCCATGAATGTTGATATATGGAAATCCATTCAAAGTGGTGCAAGCGTCCTCTCCTCACTAGTTTAGATAAAACAATATTTTCCGTCGAATACGACTAAGTATCATTCGTTAAGTCAAACTCTTTTAACCGTGGCCGAACTACGGCCGCTCTGATTTCTCGTTTTTAACGAGAATACGTAGGCACAAGATTGCGATGATCTTGGCGAGCACATTTCCCCAAAATTCCATATTTCTTCCTTTACCCGTAGTCCCACGAACTACGGATGCTCTGATTCTTTACTTCTTTTCGAGTGAAAATACGTAGGCACAAGGGCCCTAATCCTTGGCGAGCACTCTTTTCTAAAACCACCCCTTTCTCCTTAACAATCTAACTCTTTATATTTATCTTTACACATTTTATATTGGAAGAACACAAACAAACGAGGCTAACATTTCTTACGAATCGAATCAAGAGGTTCCCGTTGAGTACAACGGACGTGAGGGGTGCTAATACCTTCCCCTCATGTAACCGACTCCCGAACCTAGAACTTGGTTGCGATGACCATGTTCTTTCCCTAAAGGTTTTATCGATATTTTCCTTTCCCATTTTGGGATAAATAAAGTTCGGTGGCGACTCTGTGTTTTCCGCGACCATTCGCGAAGGATCGTGCTTTTTTTAGGTACGACAGGCACAAGACGCGATGTCTTGGCGAGCGAAATTTCCCCCTTCTTTACCTGTAGTTAGTCGAACTACGTTGACTCTGACTTTCCCATTGCACGAGGGAGTACGTAGGCACAGAGCGGCGATGCTTTGCCGAGTCACTTATCTTTTCTTTTTCTTTTGTCCCAGAGACCTTTAGCTAGATAGTTTTAACACACCCTTTTAGATAGACAACAATGCGTGGATCCCGTCGAGTACGGCGGACGTAAGGGGTGATAATACCTTCCCCTTGCGTAACCGACTCCCAAATTCAGACATGGTTGCGATGACCTTGTCTTTCCCTTTTCCGTCAGGTTTTTCCGATCATTTCCTTTCCCTCTCTTTGGGATAAATAACGAAAGTGGCGACTCTTCTGTTTTTCCGCTGGTTGTTTTTCACAGTTGCGACACATAGCTCCTCGAACAATTCTCTGTTTGGAGTTATGTGCCAAGTGCAACCTGGATCCATAATCCACTATTTTCTTGAGTCGCCACTTGAAACCACAAGAACATCAGATGAGTCGAAATCATCTTGAGCAATGGTTGGGATGCCATTATCCTTACCTCTATAATCTTTCTGGCGTTCAAGGCATACCTTTCTCGTGTGACCCTCCTTCTTACATTGGTAACATCAAATACCAGATGTTTCGCCACTATAAGACTTCTGCTGACTTTTACCTTTCTTGTCAAACTTACCATCCTTTCGCAAGAATTTTCCCTTAGCGGCCAAACCTTCGCCCACCGTCGAAGGTTTATGCTCCTTTTGTTCATTCAAGTCCTTAGAATATAAGGTTGATTGAACTTCTTCAAAGCTCAGGGACTCCCTTCCACACAAGAGAGTTTCTTTTAAGTGAGCATGTGTTCTGGGCAAAGCTAACAACAACAAAAGTGCTTGATCTTCATCGTCGATCTTCACATCAATATTTTCAAGATCAAGAATCAACTTGTTGAACATATCTAACTACTCAGCAAACACTTTGTCTTCACTCATCTTGAATAAATAAAAAGCTTGCTTCAGGTAGAGTTTATTCACCAGGGATTTTGTTATGTACAAACTTTCAAGTTTCTCCCATAACCCTGATGCTGTCGTCTTCTTTGATACCTGTCGAAGAACCTTATCACCAAGGCTCAATAATATTGAGCTGTGGGCTTTATCAATCATGGCCGTCTTTTTTCCCATTAACGCAACGTCCATAGCTATCTCTCTCTTCAATGCTTCTAAACAACCCCGCTGAACCAGTAGGGCTTTCATCTTCAAGCGCCACAGACCGAAGTCGTTCACTCTGGTGAACTTTTCAATCTCATACTTTGTTGAAGGCATTTTCTCCACGCTCACCACACTAATTTGTTGCGAATAGAATGTCTTAAAACAAAATTTAAACGATTTCTTTATAAATAAGAAACACATAAGGGTTAGGGTTAACAAAGAAAACAAGGGAAAACAACAAGGATTGGTTATAAACTGCTATTCTTTCCTTTATCTATTAAACAAGATTACAAGTATACAAGAATAACAAATAACCTTTCTCTCTTGAAATAGGATTTTATCTTCCTATTTTTCCTTATACAAGATGAGAGACTAACATGCTATTTATAATAAAAATAGCACACTAACCTAATAGGCCTTTTAACAATTACCCATTACAAGCGAACTTAGGGTACAAGCTAACTTAAAAATTGGGCTTATAAGTAAGACCCAATTCAACATGATAACAAACCTAGCAATATTGACTAATGCATGTTAGAAAAAACTTCGACTATAACACGCATTACTCCAACAACATACTAGAGTTCGATCTAATATCTCACAAAATCTAAAATAATTAATATGCTCACAAATAACTCTAAACTTATAAAAAGTGAAGGAAAAAGGTTACTAAACTCAAATTTACTCGAAATTCACTCGATAGGACCATGAAAGGTCGAACCACCGCCCGACCAGCGGCCATCATGTCGCCCCGTGATGCGACACCTATTTTTTTCTTGCAGCCACCGCCGCTGCTCGGTGGCGCGACCTCTGGTCTCAAAGGGTTTTGAATGTGAGAAAAATACACAAGAAATGGGGGCTGAATTGTATATTCCAAAAATAATTCTTTTCACTTATGAAACTGAAGCTTCAGAATCTGAACCAAGTTCAGAGTCTAATATCAGAATGTGTAATAGAAGCGAAAATGAAATGTTCAGAAGTAAATGCAAGTAACAACAAATACTATCCTGGTTCCTCTCCTCAACTGAGAGTAGTCCAGTTCCCTTTCCTCAACAAAAGTTTTTTACTATAATCAATCAGATTATAATTTTTAAGCCAACATCTCAAGACTTCCTGCTCAATTAAACCAAAATGAGACTTTCTTGCTTAAGCTAACTACTTAAGACTTCCTGCTCAATCACACTAGAATGAGACTTCCTTCTTAAAGTCACAATTCAAGACTTCTGTAATACCCCAAATTTTGCCCTAAGATTTGTCGTCGCATTTCATTGCATTTTTATTGCATTTAATCAATTACTAACAAATTTGTGTAGTCGTTTGACTTTTTGCAGGTAAATATCATATGGCATGCATTTTTTTTCTAAAAAGTAAAAATGACACAATTGGCAAGAGGACATGTGTAAGGAGTTGTGAGTGTGAGATGTTGAGAGTTCGAATCTCACCTTTGTCACTTTTTTGTTTTTTATTATTTTTACTCTAAATTTTTCTATCTTTCATTAAAAAATAACAAAAATAGTTTTTTATTATTATTTAATTATTATTTTCGTATTTTAATTAAATCATTTTTTAAAATATTATTTTTTTCACTTTTTTCTAAATTATTCATAAAAATATCCAAAAAATCATAAAATAAAAAATATTGAAAAATTTTTTGTTCTTTTTATAATATTTTTGATTTTAGGAATCAATAGGATTATTAGTTTTTATTTTAAGTTTATTTTAATTATTTTAAATTATTTAAATTTTATTTTTTTCTTAACTAATTATTTAGTTTGGGCTTTAAAATGGGCTTTAGGGACATTATTGACAATTTGGTGTTAACCCTAATTTGTTCCCTCTATATACATGTGTTGCTTTGTTGAAAAGGGGGGAGAATGAAAAAAACCTAAGAGGAGTGAGTGCCGTTTACCGTTATTTCTTTTTTCTTCATCTATTACTGTTGTTTCTTTTTCTTCATCTTTTACCGTTATTTCTTTTTCTTCATCTTTTACCGTTATTTCTTTTTCTTTATCTATTACTGTTACGTTTATATATTTGTAATTTTTAAATTGTTAGAGTTTATATATATATATATATATATATAAGATTAATTTTTGATCGAATTATGTCGATACGATGTTTGCACATTTGTGTGCATGACGCGTGACATTTGTGTTAGTTCGATCTGGTTGCGATGATCGCATTTTTGTGTGAGCAATAATACTGTTTTTTGCTTAATTTCTTTTTCTTTGCGATAAATTTTGTTTCGTCCGATTTAGATCTGGTTGCGATGAGCGCATTTCTGCGTTAGCAACATTGTTGGGTTATTTGGCACATTTAAAATTCATTATTGCTTTATTATTATTATTATTATTATTATTATTATTATTATTATTATTATTATTATTATTATTATCATTATTTATTATTATTATCATCATTATTATTATTATTACTATTATTATTATTATTGTTATCATTAATTTATTAAATCTTGTTATAATATAAAAATCTGTTTTTTAAAATAAATAACATTAACATCTTTTCCAAATTAATATGAAAACCTATTATTTTTAAGAAAAACTTTTTTTTAGATAAATTTAAAATAATAACTAAAATATTTTTTTAAAATAATAACTAGAACCGTTTTTTAAAAAATATATAATAATAACATTAAACCTTTTTTTTTTAAAATAAAACCTTTTTGTTAGATAATTAAATTAAGACTATTTTTGAAAATTTTTTTTTATAATATTAAAACCTCTTTTTTTAACTTAAATCAAAAGCTTTTTTATATATCACAAATAAACAACAAAGAATATCTATAACTTTCGCACTTCCGTTTCATAACTCGCCTGATTACTGTGTGACTCTGTCTACTAACCTTGTGTATTCAATGTGCAGCTTGTTACGTTGCTATTAGTTATTTTAATGTGTTTTTCAATTCAAGTTGTATATAATTGTATCCGTTTCTCATTTCTAACCTCGCGAACCAACAATCGCGTTTACTTTCTGCATTTTATTTCCGTTTGTATGATTTAAATTTCTCACACTTTCATCATTATTACTTCTGTCACATTACACCTCCGAAGGATTAGGTCTAGCCGTTTGGCCGCCATGCCAATAGTCCTCAAACCCTCAAATTTCACACATTCAATTTCAAACCCTCAAAACTACAAACTACAAACCCTAATTTTCACAAATGCCTCGCCGCAGGCAAAATTACCATGTTACCCCTAGCATTAGGTCAAAGAGCCGCCGCGCTCATTTTAGGGTTTCCCACCGTGGAATCCCTAATTTAACCCTAATTACAACTTAACAATTCATAACGTAGAGATCGGAGTTTAAGACTCCATGTAAGCGTGTCCTTAAGATGCGTTTATTCCCCTTGAGACCTTGACCACAGTCGAGTGTTCTTTAACCTCCCTTGAGAGGGGAATTACAGTTACTCTGATTCCATTCCCGTAAGGATATGTAGGCACAAGATGCGATGTCTTGCCGAGTAAACTTAGAATTAACCCCTAGGTCTTTTTTTAATTTTCAATCCTTTGTATATACCCTAAAGCAAAATAATTAATGAAATAAATAAAAAAAATAAACAAAAGGTTCCCGTAGAGTACTATGGAAGTTTAGGGTGCTAATACCTTCCCTAAATTTAACCAACCCCGAACCTTAGATCTCTCCCTTTTAGGTTTTTCCTTTCTTTAACCTTTCCTTCGGATAAATCAAAGACCGGTTGTAAATGAATTAAGATTCAAGTTAATCAATAGCTTGACATCCAAATTTCACCGCAACAACTTCCTTTTCTCAAGTACACAGACAAGAGTCTTTCTCTAATTTAAATAGAATTTTAGTAGAAAAGATAACTACTGAACTTCGATATATAATCCAAATTATAACAGTTGTGAAACAATCACAAACGTTTTCAACCTTTCTAAGATTTCTAAGATTTCTAAGATAATCCAAGATAAGAAATTTTAAGATCTTATGCTATAACAGTTACAATACCAACTCAGAGTTATTCCAAGATCTTTTAATATGTTGTGATGTTGTAACCTTTCTTTGAATCTCCAAAATCCATTTATAGAGGTAGAAAAAGAGTCGTTTGAGGATTAAACAACAATAAACTTAGTGAACAAAGATATCAAGATAGACGTTAGATAGATGTATCCGGTCAGAGGTATTATCCATTGAATAAAATCAATGTCCACAACATAGTTTGAATAACTAGGTATCTACCAAAAAGTAGTACAACCTAAAGAGGTCACATCACCATCCTTGAGACTTACAAAACCAAACCCTAGTTAACTCTGTCAAAAAATCTGTCGCTTTGACAATGTTAAAACAAGATTTATTCATGACATATATCCTTTGAGTTTTAATGATAACAAAGTATTGATAGAATAATGGTGTTATCTAATGCGTGTTCCATGTATGCAGTTTCTAAAGCTTCAATAGAAAACTTTTAGAATCTGATCTAAGGACATGTTTGAGAGAAACTGAAAGATACTCTCTAAGGGATGTCTAGCATAGACTCTGAAGCTGAAGGCGTCAGCATCAGAAGAGCAACATATTGTCTCGAAACTTAGTAAATGTATCAACTTTTGGTGAACATTCAGAGTTAGTAATAAAGCTAAAGTTATTCATACTACAGAAAGCAAGCTGCATTATCAAATCAATTTGTCAGCTAGAGTCTATGTTCACAAGGCTCAAGAAGAGTTGACATGATTTTTCAGATATCTACTCTCAACGGATCTATTGTACAAGATTATATGTAAGACAAAATGGTTAAACAAGTCACACAATGGATTAAGATCTTTTAGTTTATCTATCTTCAACCTCTTTTGTACTATGGAGAAACAAAGACACTTGTACAAGTTATCTCTTCTAACGACTAGTCTTCTACAACTGCTGTATAAGTAGTTGAAGATTCAATCTGAATTTTCAAAAAGGAACAAGAAGTAATAAAAATAGAGAAAGAACACCAAGGGGGATATGAGTGTGTTACGCTTCTATTTGGATGGAGGAATAACAAGATTAATAATAAGCAACACAATTGAGTATGCAGAAATTCTGTTATATATTGTAAATTGTACAAAGCCTTAAGATTTCTTAAACATTGAATATCTTAGAAATCTTAAGTGCTTAAGGTCTTTGTTATAATGATTATCCTGTACCTCTGATTTTGTATCAAGTACACCTTGTTCTCTATTATGCTAAACAAGTTATTTAGTAGTTTAGATAAAGTCTCTTGCTATGTGCTTGAGTATCAAAGTCTCTTGTTGAGAAGCTCAAGCCAAGTAAGTCTCCTACTATGTGCAAGAGCATTGAAAGTCTTGATCAATTGTTGATTAAGCAATGAAGTCTTACACTTGAGGGTATGAGCAGAAGTCTTGGGTTCGTGGAACCTGAGCAAGGAAGTATTAGGTTGTGGTATGAGCAAGGAAGTCTTGGGTTCGTGGAACCTGAGCAAGAAATTCTTGGAATTAAGGGTTTGAGAAAGGAAGTCTTGAGCCTGAGGGGCTTGAGCAAGGAAGTCTTAGATTCGTGAAATCTGGGCAGAAAAGTCTTAGCTTGCGGTCTAAGAAAGAAGTCTTGGACCTGAGGGGTTTAAGAAGGAAGTCTTGGGCTGATGGTCTGAGCAAGGAAAAGTCTTATGCTTAAGTGCATAAGTGATTGTAATCATATTTTGATTATAGTGGAAAATCTCTTGTGATGCAAAGGGACTGAACTACTCTCATTTTAGGAGGAACCAAGATAAATCCATGTGTTCTTTATCTTTTTATTTGCTTCTGTTAATAATTTGTTGCAACATATTAATCAGAATCTGAACATCAGTTTAGATTCTTAAATCTGATCAGAAGTAAAGTTAAGAAACGGAAAACACAATTCATCCCCCCTTATTGTTTATTTTTGTCACCTTCAGTTGGTATCAGAGCATGGTCTGTGCATAACACTTAATAGTGGCGCAGATAATAATCTAATGAAAAAAATATGTCTGCTAAAGACTTTCCTTCAAGAAGGAGTTAAGTACCACATGAAAAATATTACATAGCTAACCCTACCATATTCAAAGGGTTACTTCACTGAATTTAAATGATGGAAAAAGAAAAAAATATTTTTAAGTCATTGGTCTTAATAAAGGGTTTTGATGAATGTGGTTTTGATGAAGGTCAATAGAATACCCTTAAGAAATGTATTACTATTGAAGTTGATGGCGTATGGATGATTAAAGTCTGAAAGTCTCTCCCACCAACTCATAAGAAACTTATTGAAAATATCTTTAGAGTTAGATGTATTCTGGTAGGTACTCTATCTCATTTTGAGTATATCAACATCATTGATACGTCTACTGCTCAGAATATCATTGAATCTTTGTGTTCTTATCTGAAGGGAATCAGTTAAGAAGCTTATCTAGTTATACTTCATCTAATCTTTCCAAGCAAATTCTGAGAAGATTTCCCATTAGATTTAGATCAAAAGTTACAACTATTCAAGAAGCCATAAAACTTGAGTATGCCAAGTCTTGATGGTTTATCTATCAATCTTCAAAGTAAATAAATGGAATTAGATGATGAAAATTTGTCAAACAGATCACCCTTCCTCAAGCCTATTGAAGAAAATTCCTATAGAATGTTTGATGATAAGGAATTGACCTTCCATATCAAAAGGCTCTTTCAGCCAACTGAATGGAATGTGATATCGGTTGGTAGAAGAGTAACTACAGAAGCTTCTAAAATAATATTATTTTAAATGATTTACCAAATCTTAAGAATAAGAAGAATTATTGTAAAAAAACCCAAAAATAAAAATGTCAGAGATCTTCAAAGTCTATTCAAATGAAGCTGACATAGTTGAGGATTCAAAAAAGGTAATCTGACACTGTTGGCCATTACTACTTCTGAAGAAGCATTTGAATTCGGGAATAAGATTAATTATTGAAAAGAAAGAGATAACTTCCAATCTATCTTGCTTCAATGTAGATAATAAGGAGTCTTGTATTCAAGGTGATATCTTAAGTGACCCCAATTCTCCTAAGAAAATTAAAAGCCATCATAGAATTCATGTTAAAGGACAATTCTATGAGAAACCTTTCATTTCTTCTTTTGTTTATGGCAATACTATGACAGTGTTGTAAACTTGTTTTATGCCAATATCTGATAGCAAACATTATTTGAATCTATGCTTGTTAGAAATTTCAAAGTCAAAAGATCTAATCCAAGACAGTGAAATCAAAGACTCTGCTAAGAACAAGATTCTGTTAATGTCATTACTCATCCTAGACTCATATCTGGAATGAATCATGGTACTGCTATCAGGTTAAGGCATAAAGCAAAAGAAAGTCTGTCAAGACTAACATTTATGGACTTATAGAAATATGAGTACCAATATCCAAAGTTGTATTTGTTGTAGATATTTCAGAAGAAAATGAGCAAGGCATATTCCATGGTACTTGATCAAAGGTTATTTCTAGCATTTAATGGAAGAAGAGCGTACATCCCAGACTCAAAAGCTAAAAGCATGAAGTTTGGTGAAGAAAGTGGAATCATTGGTTTAAATGCCAATGAATCAAAATCCACTCAAGAGAGTATTCAGATTCCATGGTAAAATCTGAATACTCATTTGAAGCATGACCAAGAAAACAAAAAAACGTATGTTCTGTTCTTTCCTTGCAAACGTCTTGACTCAATGAAATATATATGATTGAGTATATAAAAAGTCTCTGTTTGATCTCTGGAGAAATTATTTTAAGAATCTTCAAAAATATTTAAAAAGAAACTATGTTGTATTTGTCTATACTGAATATGTCATTAACTAGATGATGATCATATAGAATATCAAGGACTGATGATTAACAGAAGATTTCCCACTCGAAGTCTAATCCCACTAGACTCCAATGACAAATAGCTTTTAAAAATTGTCAGTCTCTGAGATTCAGAAAAGGAATATTTACTTCCAATAAAGCATTTTAAGTAAAAATTATTTTAAAACAACTCAGTTTACTTAAAACTCTATAAAGTTGAAGATCATTTGGCAGATTCAAGAAATCTACTGGGTAAGAACCTTAGGGTAATTGTAGCTCCAGTTTTAGTGACGTGACCACTACCACATTTAATGCTACTTTCGAATTTCTAATATTTACCCTATGATGCTTAAAAGGAAGGGGAATAAATCTAAACTAACCTTCCTCGCAAGTGTTTTTTCTTACAAATGCTAAAAGATTTAGAATCAGGGGTTGGCTATACTAAGGAAAGATATTAACACCCTGAGTATCTATAGTAATCTATAGGAACCTTTATTGCATATTTCTACTGTTGAATTACTTGCTTGCTTAGGGTTGTCTTGCTTTTTAAATAGGAAAGTCTCTCCTTTGTGAAGACTGAGGAAATGTTTTTTTTTGTTTTATGGTTTTCTATTGTTTTTGGTAGGAACCTAACCTAAAGGTTTTTTATTAGTGTGATCACTAAGATTTCAAAATCTTATGCCTACGTATTCTAAAAAAGGAAACTGAGAAATTAAAGCATTCACCGTTTCTCTTAAATCTATGGGAGGAAATTGTTTAGTGTCTTGTTTAAAGCCCAAGATTGAAGCTAAAAGAATATTTGTGTCTTGTTCAAAGCCCAAGATTGAAGCTAAAAGTTTGAATGAGAGAGAATTTGTCATCTCTAGAGGGAGATATCTGACCTATTCATCACCAATATTGATGAAATGATTATAAGGGAAGTTGCTTTAACTGGGACGTATGGAATCCAGCAATGCCACATCTTCCTTTATAGGAGAAGTAAAATGTCATGATGAAAGAAACTTTGAACTTGGACTTTGAAATATCTAGAGCAATGCCACACATTTCTTCATGAATTTTAACATAAGGGAGGAAGCTTTTAACTTGGACTTTGAAATATCCAGAGCAATGCCACATCCTCCTTTATGTGAAATAGTTTAATTTGATTTGAAATATGATGTATATAAATGATATCCTCCTATAGAGAGGACTCATAGTCTCATCTGCGGGGATGTTGAATTTTGTGCCTTGCTCAAAGCTCAAGGTTGAAGCTAAAATATTGAAAATTGACTCAACTGGGGAGTGTTATATCAGTCTTATATAAATCCCAAGATTGAGGCAGACTGGGGAAATCATAATATGAAGCCTAAGAGGAGGCTGAGGGAATTTAAGTGGAGTCAGACTCATACTAAAGATTAAAAGAGAATTTAAATGCCACAAGGGCTTTAATTCTTCTGGGGATTTATTGATTGTAAATTGACCCTGGCTGGGGATTGTTAAGTTGAAGCCTAACCCTTGTTGAGGATTAGAAAAGGCTTAAAGGACGAGATTGAATGTTGTAGAGGTTTTTATTCTCCTGAGATTTTGTGTATTGATAAAGATGACTAGGATCTATCCTATGCTTTTAGGAAGCATGTGGATCCTTGTATGAAGCCCAAGAGGAGGTAGGGGATTGAGACTTTCCAAGTCTAAGAAGAGTTCAAGAAAGGTTTTATCGAGAAATAATCCTTTCTTTATTGAACTGTTCCAGGGTTAAAAAGGGTTCAAAGAAGAGGTTTCACCGGGAAATAACTGTACCGGAAAGAAGAATTCCTTAGTACAAGAGGGAACTAGTTGTTTGAACTAAATTATAATGATTTAAAGGATCCTAATGTTTGAACTATTCTAAACTAAGGATGATTTAAATGCTAAGGGAAACTTAAAAAGATATGCACAAGTATATATACAGATATATGAACAAGTATATAAGTAAGTATAATTGAATTTGAAAAGGTGGTGAGTCTTACACTCTAGATAGAGGCCCAAGTGTATTGTGATTGATTAAATGTTTCTTTAAATTGAATTAGGATTTTGAGAAATTGAATAAAGTTTTGAAATGATTTTGAATTTGAATTTGAATTTGAAGATGAGTTGATCTTAAGTAGGATATGAGCAAAGCGTGTTGGGTCTTACGCTCTAGATATAGGTTCATATGATGGTTTGTATCCTGTACAAAGTCCAGGATGAATGAGGCTAAAATATTTCTATTTACAAAAGGGTGTTGGGTCTTATACTCAGAGAGAGACTCAAATGATTAAGAAAATTGATGCTAGGTTTAGATTGAATTTGGAAGATTTAAGTTTGAAGTTGTGAAAATATGAAGGAAGTTTTGAAAATAGAAAGAAGGATGGGACTTACGCTCCTAGTAGAGACCCATGATTTTTGTTGATTAAAAAAGATAAGAGAGACTTATACTATAGTAGAGACCCTAACTTATTAAGTTTTGAAAAGATTTGTTGGGGCTTATACTCAGGGAGAGGCCCAAGATTATTTGAAAACACAATGATTTTGCAAACTGAGAGGAGGGACTTATACTATAGTAGAGGTCCTAAAAATGTTTATTTATGTACAAAGGGATGAGACTTACACTCTATTAGAGGCCAAAATTATTGTTATGAAAACAGTGATTGCACCGTGATTTTGAAAAGCGCAATGAGACTTATACTATAGCAGAGGCCCAAAGAATGTTTATTTGCAGAGGGGGGTTGGGTCTTACACTCTAATAGAGGCCCAAGATGAAAATGAATTTTGAAAAGGTTGAATCAAGATCAAAACCCTAATTTCATTTTTAAGATACTTCTAAAAGAAAATCAATAAAAAGTGGTATAATTTATCAAACGAATCCATTAATTATGTTATTAACAAAAATTAAGGTTTATAAAAATATGTTTTAATCACATGAATATTTGAAATCAATTAGGTTTAGGAAAAATCAAAAATAAAATATTTTAACAGTATTAAAAATACATAAAAAGCAATATTTTTCAACCTAAATAAAACTTATAAAAAAAAAATTATTTTTGTGGTTTTTTATCTATTAAAATAATAGAGTATTTAAATGATATGTGTGAAAAAATTGGGATTAAAAATAATTAATTTGATAGGAGAAAATAATTTTTTAAGTTAATTAATAAAAATAAAAGAAAAATGACAAGTTGTAAAAATATTGGCCAAGGGAGGGATTGAACCCACGCCCTTTAGGCCACACAAAGGCAAAACACATCTTGACCAACTGAGCCAGTGTGTGCTAGTGATAGTTATTTTGCTTCCATTGAAAAAATATTAAAATTGCGTGGGAAATTAAAAAAAACCACGCGCGAAGAACTTCATCTTCTTCCTCCAATCGGATTTGCAAAAACTATCGTATCTAATGAAATAGGCAATGAAATTGAACGATGTAAACATGAAAGTTGTTCTTTTTTAAACAAGGAATTCAATGGTGGTAATTAATTTCATTTATTTTAAGTGTATCAAAAGATATCGTGTGATAAACAGATGAACCCTAATTTTTGCAAGAACAATGTGAAATCCTATACACGATTGATACATAACAATTGATTGAGGGAAAATATTCTATATAAATGCAGAAACATGTTGTTAACTTGAAATATAAAAAATGATGCATGAATTATAGAGTTTGAAAGTTCAAGGCTTACCTCTACAAGAAGGAATCAAATTCTATTGTAGAGGTGTTTCAGAAGTGAAATAATGATCTGGATAACTTCCTTAGGCCTCAAGGGTTATGTTGTAATCTTTAGAATATTTTGAAACTCCTTAGATGAGCTGACTTGATTCTGACTGCAGTTGGACCATATGAGAAATGGAGATGGTGATCCTGATGTTTTAGAAGTGATTAGATGGTTTAGATCACTTCTATAATGTATATGGAAGGTGTTTGGGTCATTGGTTTGGACATAAATGTTCTGGTTTGAGAAATTCAATTTCTCCCTCTCTTGACATTTTGAAATTTGAGATAAAGACAAATTTGGAGAAAAAGAGTATTGGATTTGTTTTGGTGTGTCTTGAATGCTCAGAAGTGAGCTCTATTTATAGGTGAGCAAGTTTTTTCTTGGAGGAATAGTGAATGAATGAAGGATAAGAGCTCATTCAATGATTTTGGATTGGTGTCATTACTTCTTATGCAAGGTACGGTAGCTCCTCCAAATAGCTCAGCCACCAATTTACCAAATCCATATTTCTCAGTCATTTTTATTGCTGTTTATGTGAGCATCTTGACTGATGAGAGTGCCTTTGTTGAATGTGCACTATCCCACATAAGTGTCATTTTGAATTCAGGCATATATGACAAAATCCATTAATCTACAATGTGTTTTTCCTTGACTCAATGCTTGATCTTGCAGGTTTGTGGTGATTCATCAAATTCTCATTGAATTAGTTTGGCATAGTGATCATTGCATTTGACTCCAAAATCGTGTGGTGCAAGAAAAGATCCAAACTAGTTTTATAAAATAGTTGCAGCAGGGTGTTTTGATCCATCCATAACTCTTTGCTTAAGTGGAGTTTGATGATGTTCTTGTACTTTTTGGAAATCTGGGATAACATACTTCAACTTTGGTGTTTACATTTAGTTTTGAATCTTCTTGGATCATGGTGAAAAATGCCCTTACATTTTGATGTTTCATGCTGAAAAATACTTTGACAGATTTTTTCTAAGTGTTGGAATTCCATAACCTTTTCTTGATTTTGATCAATCCATAACTTGAAATCCATGAAGTTTTTGGATATGGTTCAGCCCAACAATCTTATTTTATAGAAGAAGATCTATCATTTGACTTTGAAGTGCAAAAAATAGTTGCTTGGATCACAAGTTATGGCCTTTGAAAGTTGGGTACTTAAGCATTTTTTTTCATAACTTAGCGAAAATTTCACTTTCTTTAGTTTTTCCCTTTTACAAGTAACCTTGATTTCTTGATTAATCTTTGATCAAATTTAAAAATGGGTCATATATTTTTGTATAATGACTTATGATGAACAATTTTGCTCAAAAAGTCAAACTTTGACTTTATGTATCAGATGAATTTTGTGTAGGGAAACCCTAATTCCTGATTTTTGATGAATGCGTACCCCAAGATGATTTTAAACTTATGAATGAACTTAAAGGGTATATTTGGGTGTCTTGAACCATATCCCAAAGTTGTAGATCATGTCTTGATCAAAAGTCAAAGATATGGTTAACTTTTTTTTATCAAAATCCTAGTTTGTAGCTCAGATGGATTTGAGTTCTTGCATTGTTTATAAATCAAGTTATTTGGATCAATCCAATCATATTAATGGACTAATATGATGTATTTAAGGTCCTTGAAAAATATATTGAGGTCTTGGATCATGCCTTACTCCATAAGTCATCTTAGGGATTGAATTAGGTCAAAACCCTGATTTGGTGACACAGATGATCTTGAGGCTTGACCAACTTGAAATGATGTAAACTTGTCCTTGATTCTTGGTGAATGGGATCTCTTTATCTTCATAGATGATTGAGGGACTTGATAAGTTGAAGGTCATGCCAATTCTTGATTGATCCTTTTCCTGAATCCTTTGTAGGGTCTAAAAACCCTAATTGGAGATCATAATGAAGCAAAAACAATCTTGACTTTCTAAAATGGGTTAGTGATGCATAAAAGTTTATGTATGAGATGCAAATGATGTGGGTATCTTAGGGTCAAAAATTAGGGTATGACAAGAATGATGTTTTTTTATATACTCATATTGTTTATATCCACTATCTTTGTGGAACATCATTCCGTGTCTTATTTTTGTTCTTCTGACAAGATTCTTATTCCTTTAGAGTCTTATTTAGTTATTTTTTATTGTTTTATTTTGTGATGTTCAAACCAAACTTGAGATGAATTCTCTAGTCAATTCACCTTTGAATCAACTATTTGTCATCAATGAAATGGTTGTGGTTTTTGATGAACTGTTTAAGTTTAGTTTTAACTTTTGGAAGGCTGTGTCTGAACAAGGTTGAAATGGATGCTTTGATATGCTTTGTGGTTTCACCTATCCAAGACTTGTCAAAGAGATTTTGATTAATGCATCCATTGTTGAGCTATGTTTTGAGTGTGCTATTATTTCCAAGGTTTTATTGTGTTTCTATAACAATAACGTCTAAGACGATTGCTAATGTAATCAACTGTGAGAAGATTGGAGAAATTCCAGGTACTCTTGTTTGGGAATACTATCTTCCTACTTTGTGTACTTTTGTGGATCCATCAAACATCTCTCAGGTCTCAAATCGTTATCTTGATGCAATTATTTAGAATCATATTATGAACTCTAACTTGCTACCTGATGACAAAGATCCGGACCTTGTGGACCCTATTGAAAAAGGCTTACTACTTCTTCTTAATTCAGAATTGTATATTGATATTCCTCAAGTTATGTTAGTTCCTGATTGGCAGGCATTTTGGTAAAACTTGGTAATATCACAAGATGTACTATAGGATGTCTTGACATATGATATTAATATTCTGCAGGTAGCTATATTTGTTGTTGCAGGATTTAGTTCATGATGTCAAGCATGATGTCCTTACATTTATGAACAAAACATTATGTGTGAATGAGTTTGTTTTTCTGGTACTTTTTGTGCAACTCTTTGCGCTGCTATGATATGTATTTTATGGTTTAAATATGTGTGGATTTAGCTCTTATTCAAAAGCGTTTTTGAGGCATATTTCATGGAGCATTTATGGAATTGTGTGAGCTATTTTCTAAAGGATATCTTGAAGATCTGCAGAGTGATTTGTGTTAGACGATGGATTGGATCTAGAAGGGGGTTGAATAGATCCCAATTAAAATCAGTCGGCGCTACCAATTAAAAATTGGTTTTTCAAAATATTTGTTTTCAATTTGCAGAAGCGGCCATGGAAAAATTACGTCTAAGAACGAACTATTATTAGAAGACCAGATATGCGTCTAGCCTTATGGAAATGATAATGAGCAAAATTTGATTCAACACACTAGTCACACTATCAGTTGATTTTACCACTTATTAGTAGAACTAGGACCAATGATCTATAATACCCACAAAGTAGGCAAATGAGCTAAGTACACTTTGGTGTAGGCAATTTATCAAACACTTGGTGTGCAATACACTCAAAGTGTGGTTTGGCTTGAGTAAGTTGCTTTAAGTTCCTTGTGCAATATATTATTGCACTACAGTTCAAAACAGTAATAAGTACTTACTCAAATCAACCCAAATTATGATATAACTGCTTATACTAAAATCACTTAAATTTTAAGCCAAAACTGAAAATGCTGAAAAGTAAAGGAGACAAAGATTTGTTGAGGCAGTTCCCCCGCCGTCCTTGCTTCGGGGTACGTCTGTCCTCAATTCTAATAATAGAATTGAGATCAATATAATAGATATCACCTGTAATGTAGAAATGTTTATACAAGAATTGATAAGCAAAATATGCAATCAAGCCCTCTTGATGTTGATGATGCTATCGCTTCTTGCTCCTTGATTTGAGTCGAATCAAGTTCTCCGATTATTGTGAGTAGACCTCCGATTCCAGCCCCTTTGTTGAATAAGGAAGTTATTCCCTTGTCACCCCCTTCGAGCCCAGAAGTTGGAGTTTCTTTCTTTACAAAAAACCTGCAATCTTAACCTGGGGCATGGGTAGTTCTCAGTTAACGTGGTTGTGTGTTCCTGCAATACGCCTTTCATGTGAAGGTTTCATTCACATGTTTTCCTTCGCACACCGCAAGCGAATGTTGGAGATGTCTTTTAAGTTGATGATGGTTCACCGTAATCATTAGAGCTAGGTTCACTTTCTTCCACACAAAAAAAATCAAAAGAAAAGCCGCTAAGTCAAAAATCTATGAAGGAGACTTAGGCAAAACTGGGGCATCCCGCTGATTATGCGCTTTACAAGAAACAATTCAGGCAAAAGTTAGGGATAGTAAAAAGAGGAGATCTTTAAATCCTTACCCTGAAAATCCTCAATGTCAAAACAACCAAATGTTATAGGGAAGTAGTGGCTGCCTTTTCATAGGTCCCTTGACCTCTGAACCATCATTGCTACCATCAGTGCAATTCCTAACCTATAGGAACCTGAATGCATAATATGAGTTAACTGAGCGTAGGACTAAAGATTATCACGTAGATTGGGTGGGTACAAATAAATTTTGAGTCTTTCTCCTTTGTTTCATAAACCGTGAACCAAACCACGTTACAACCCTCAAAAGACCCAATTGAGGCAAAGTTATTTTGAAAGCATACTACAACAAGGTTGCGTAAGCTGACTCCAAAAGATCTTTTGCGAATCATTCATTTTGGCAGTACACCTTTGTTTTAAACTTTGAGTGCCTTGAACCACCGTGTTCTGACCAACGACTCATTTATTTTTCATCTTTCAAAAATGATTTTGGTTTCAAAAGTTGCATGAACTTTGCATTACCATGGTCGTATGAGTATTTTTGTTTGCAAACTAGTTTTCCTCTAAGGAATTTTCAAACAATGAGAAACTTAGTCGGTGATCCTAGCAGGGGCAAGTCCTTCTCGGATTTAGTTTATCTAGAAGATCCTTCAAGACTCATACTGGGGCAGACCTTCCAGGGGGCAGAGTAGCGCAATCATCTACAGAATCAGACAAGCTAAAGTAATTATCAAGTCATCTATAACAGACAGTTTAATCTGGGGCAGTTTACTTGGAGGACCATCAACTTGATACAGTTTAGAAGTGTGGCAGAGATGTGTTCAACATTAATATCTGTGGTCCCCAAGCAGAATGTTAGTGATCTCCGTGTTGAGGAATCAATCTTCCAGTCTTGTCATCTCACCAAAGGAGTCGAGCCTTGCCATCGGCGTCTGCATTTGCATATCATTTTCATAATTCATATCATATGCATATCATGAGTGTTTCATCTTCATTTGTATTTCTCCCGAGGTCGTGGTGTTATTCATGTCTCACCTTGTGGTCAAAGTCCAACTCACTTGGCACCTACCAAACAGTTTTGTCTTGACTTATCTGATGGTTTTCCAAATATCCTCTTTGATTCTGATGTTTTTCTAGATACAGTTCTCTCTCTCTGATGTTTTTCCAGAGTGAGTCTCAGTTCTGATGTTCTTCCAGAACTTATCTGATGGTTTTCCAAATATTCCTTTTGATTCTGATGTTTTTCCAGAATTTATTCGATGTTTTCCCGAATTTGTTTCTCTTTCTGATGTTTTTCCATAGTGAGTTTCTGTTCTGATGTTCTTCCAGAACTTATCTGATGGTTTTCCAGATATTCCTTTTGATTCTGATGTTTTTCCAGAATTTATCCGATGTTTTCCCGGACTTGTTTCTCTTTCTGATGTTTTTCCAGAGCGAGTCTCTGTTATGATTTTTTTTCAGAACTTAACTGATGTTTTTCCAGATATTTCCCTTTGGTTCTGATGGTTTTTCAGAATCTACCCGATGTTTTTCTGGACTTGTTTCTCTTTCTGGTGTTTTTCCAGATTGAGTTTTGGTTCTAATGTTTCTTATAGAACTCCTTTGTTGCTTATCTGATGTTTTTCCAGATACGTCTTCAAACTCTTCCCGTACATTTAATGTTTTCCTGAATGTGTCAGATGTACCTTCAGAGACTTGTCTTCATCGCATGCTCTTATAGATGTTTTCATTTTGTTTCTGGATACAACCCAAAGTTCATTCGATGTTTTTCCGAGCGTCTCTGGTGGGTTTTAGAGTTCATTCGATGTTCTTCCGGATGTTTCTAATGTTTGTTTCTCCCTGTATATTTTCTGACGATTCCTGAAGATCCCGCTCCATCTCTTCGTTTAAGGGAATATTACAAAAACTCCAGCACTTGTCGTTTACCTGATCCTACCGCCGTGTGGATCCTGTGTTACCTTGTCATCCTAGAGTGCCAGCCGGTCATGCCTGAATCCATCTCACAATTACTCTTGGATATTCCCTAGTGGAGACCGTCTCGCCGGTGCCATCTCCATTAAGGATCCCATTCTTATCGTTCTTTCTAAAATGACAATCGGTCGTGCTCGCACCAGTTGGCCATCACTTTAGAATTCTCTAGTGTCGTGTTGTTTCTCTAGTGCGTCGTATTCCCCAGTCTGGGTTGTTCGTCATGTCGTCTGCATTCTTGCATATATCATTCCAGCATACGCATCATATTAGGTTCATAACATTGTTAGCATTATAGTTCGTTTCGTTTTGTCTATAGCATTGCGTCTAAGGGCAAAATTTTAGGTTATCTGTATTTAAATATCTTTAACCATGATTTCTCGAGTCTACGTCGCTCAAATCATCCGGTGAAGCTATTTAAATAGGGACAACTGTGACACCCCAAATTTTACCCTTAGATTATTAGGTTCTTTTCGCATCTCATCTCATTCTGCATCGCATTTTAACTGGTCGATAACCAATTTGTCCAGTATGTTGGTTTTATTTGCAGGAAAATCACGCTGTGTGCGATTTAATCTATGAAGGGCAAAATGGACTTGTTTGAACTCAACAGTTACGTTAGATTTAAATCGTGCAATATGATTAATTATCGAATTTGGGTTTTGGAACGTCAAAGCTTAATCAAATAATTTTAATTGGATGAAGTTAATCAGACGAATTTATTTAGATGACGGTCATCAGAGGAATTTAGTCGTTTGAATTTAATCGGATGATTTTGATCGGTGGAACGTAATCGAGCGAATTTAGTTGCTTGAGTGTAAGCGGGTGAATTTACGCGGAGAAATTTGATTAGGAATTAAATTCAGTTTAGTAAGAAAAATGGAATTTATTTATTTAAATTCTATGTTTTTTATTACAATGTGCAAAGACAATTACAATTCCAAATTAATTTCTAATTATTTTCCTAAAAAGCCTAATTGTCTCCGGGTTCAATTCTTCAACTTTCGACTTTTCGGACCCCGACAATAATCTGTCCAGTTTGTTCCAAAGAGAGAGAAAAAGTGATTTTTTTTTGAAAAAGTGCTTTTTGGAAAAGTGTTTATGTGGAAAAAGTGATTTTTCTTGGTTTTAGCCAAACAAGACTTAAGACATCCAAAATCCATAGAACCAAAGTGGATATCCAAATCCATCAAGGAAAAATGGATATCCAAGTTTAGAAACAACTTTCCCAAAATCCTTACCACCAAACGGGGTCAAAGCCAGCAAAAACAACTTTCCCAAAATTTTAGCAAAACAAGGTCAAAGAAATCAACAAATCAGCCATGAAAATTGCAACAACCAGCATGCCCAGACCCAAGCAAACAATTATTATATAAATAGCAGCCTCACCATCCGTTCATCATAAAAAAGGAAATCCATAAGGGGGAAGAAAAAGGGAAGTTCAATCAGCAGAAAAATAAGGAAAAAGAGGCGAAAAAGAACCAACTCAAATCGCTTCAAACCTCGCGAAAAAGGTGAACAATTTTGATACTAACAGTTTTTTTCCTGTTTACTTTGTGTTTTCAGAACTCTACTGGGAAGAGCAAGAATGGTGGGAGGAATGAACGAAAAGTTTCAAAAGAACAACACTGTAGAAGCTGCGTCGCCCCCTCCCCCATTTTTATTTCAATTGCTTTATATTCTTTTTTCTTTTTCTTTATTTCATTGTTTTATTATTACTATTAGTACTATTTTTATTTTAACTTTATATTTTGGTTTAATTAGGTTGATAAAACCTTTCATAAAGTTAAAACCTTTTTTATTATTTTTATTTTACAATTTAGTTTAATTAGGTTAAATTAAAACTTTCTTAAGTTAAGACCTTTTTTTTTAAAATTAATTTTTTTTTAAAACCTTTTCTTAAAGTTAACTAGAAACCTTTATTTAAAAGTTGATTAGAACATTTTTTTAAAATTCAACATTCGCGAAAAAAACCTTTTTTGAAAAAATAAGATTTTTATTAATCCATTAGAATTAGGCAAAATTAAAAATTAACATTTTAAATTTAAACTCTTTTTTTTGTAAATTTCTCATTTAGTTTAAATACCTTTACTAAAATCGTCTAACGTTGCGCTTTCAATTTCACATTGAACCTTGCCGGTTATTCTCGTATAAATTTTATGTCGGTCCGTTCATTGCTTTCTCAGTTGTACTGTTATAATACTTCATTTTTCATATTTTATTTTTTGGTTGTAATTTACGCGATAATATTGTCGCTTTGCAATTTCCTTACTTTCTGCATTTTATTTTCTTTGGGTTGTAATTTATGCGAGGATATCGTCGCTGTGCAATTCCTTTATCGTTTTTGTACTTTTCCCGTATTTTCATACTTCCGCTTAATCATATTTTCATTATTTTATTTACCATTAAATCCCTTCCGAAGGAATAGGTCTAGCCGTTTGACCGCCGTGTCAATAGTCCTTTACCTTTGACTTTTTCACCGCTCAAACCCTATTTGCATATGCGTCCCCGCCGCGGACTGAATTACCCTTTACCCTAGCATTAGGTTAAGGAGTCGCCGCACTCCGTTTTAGGTTTCCCGCCGTGGAATACCTAGTTTTACCCTTTTTAATTCAACTCTTTACAACGTAGAGATTGGAGTCGCCGCACTCCACGTAAGCGCTTCCTTACGAACGCTTATTCCGCATTGAAACCTTGACCGCAGTCAAGAAGTTTCTAACCTCCCTTTCAAGGGAAACTGTGATTACTCTGATTCCATCCCCTACCTCGGATACGTAGGCACAAGATACAAATCTTGGCGAGTAAACTTAGGACTAACCCTTAGGTCTCTCTTTTACCTTTAACCCTTAGCATATACCCTAAAGCAGATAATCAAGCAAAATATTAAACTTTAAACAAGAGGTTTGATGACGAGAAAACGCATCGATTATATCGCTAGATTTCATTGACGTTTTATCGCGCATTCACCGTTTTAACGCTCGATTTCTCGAGTTTTTCTTACTATTTTGCAGGTACATCGTTATGTGAGGCCGAATCATGAATTAAGAGGAAAGGAACGAAAGAGACCACAAGGAGATGAAGAAAGACGGAAGCTTGCAAAAAGTCTGCATAATTTGTTACAGCCACGGTCGTTACAAGGGTGTCACGACCGTGACACCCCAATTTGGGCCATCACGACCGTGAGGAAGTAGTCACGATCGTGACACTTAAAATCCTCAAATAACGAACGTGAAGACCTTGTCACGCCCGTGACAAGGATAAAACTTGGTTTTGACTCAGACTACGTCAAGCCACCACTGAAGACCACTTCTCCTCTTATTTCTCCTCAAGGCAGCACGTGGAGACGACTTCTCCCATTTTTGCTGCCACTTTCCAACATTTCCTCAACCACTTCAGCAAGGCCCAAGAAACAAAAGACCAAGACTCCAGCCCATTAAAGGCTCTATAAATAGTACCAGCTCAGGTGAACTCAGGGACAAACTTCAGTATCCAAAATTCCTGCGGAAGCTCTGCCGATTTACCTTACGAACCAGAATTTTCATTCCAGCATTATTTTATTTTCTGTCTTGTTTTATTTGTATCCAAACAAACCGTGTAACAATTTCCAACATTAGGGAATTGTTATACCTTTATTTGTTTCCATCCTTCAGCATTCGTTTTAATTTTTATTTCCGCCTACTCCAAGCCTTCCGGTCTGTGGAAGAAGGAGTCTACTCAGATATTTGTTAATCAGGTTTTTCAATTTATTGCACTTTAATTTAATTATAATGTCTATTTATTTTTCTGCCATGAGTAAGTTATTATTTAATTCTGTGTCTGATTCAACCTCGATGAGTAGCTAAATACCTTAGGGCGGTATGTAGTTATAACCAACTTAACCGGTAAAATATAACCATAGGCTAAAATAATTAATCACTTAACATTCTGGCTGATACTTTTTAATTGAAATAGACCTTTTCGTTACGAGAGTAAGAAAAGGGTATTAGGTTGGGTCAAGACCACGAGAGTGTGAGATTTTAACCAGATAGCTAAAGTTAGGCATTTAAATTAAATACAGCGAGAGCGCTTTAAGATAAATTAGAATTATTTAGTTTCCAAAAATTACCTCTAAACACTTATGGGCTAGCGAGAGCAGGCATAGGGCTTTAGGGATAAGATCTGATATAAGACCACGAGAGTGTGAGTTGAGGGTATTTAAACTGGTAATCTCTACCGAATAGATTAAGTGAACATCTTTATAAGCCTAGGTTAGATCGACCCACCTAAGTTAGTATAATTACATACCAACCGCCTTAGTATTATTTTATTAAAAACTTAATTTTAATTCCGCCTTTAATAGTCTTAAAAACCAACAACAATCGTGACAACCATTCGCCTTAGCTAAACTAGAAGTTCATCTAGCACTAAGTAACAATAGAATCCCTGTGGATCGATAATCTTAAATATTACTTCGATAGGCTGTGCACTTGCAGTAAGATACCGCTAGACGCATAAGTAGACACGTCTTTAGCCCATAAAGTTTTTGGCGCCGTTGTCGGGGATTCCTTAATTTAGTTACTAGTGCATTTAGGTAGCATTGTCTAGACTAAGGTATCAACTATTTAATTTAATCTAATCTCCGAGTGCATGCCAAGTACTCGCTCCAAAAGCGAAGACTTGCAACCTCTAATCCCTGAATCGGAGCGCTTCTTACACGTAAGAAGACGTATATTCGATTTCGAAAATAATTCCAATATTCCAGATCTTCAATTAGACCCGCCTGAACCAGTCGTAAAATCAGAAGACGCAGGGATGGCTGAAGAACAAACTCATCCACTCAAGTATTACGCTAATCCTTCGCAAGGTGAACCACATTCAAGCATTGCAGCGCCGACTATCAACCGAAATGATTTCGAACTAAAACCTTCGTTGATATCAGCCGTGCAACAAAATCAATTCGCCGGAAATCCTACCGAGGATCCGAATCTTCATCTTTCGATTTTTGTGCAATATGCAGATACCGTAAAAGCCAATGGAGTTACCCAAGAAGCTATTAGACTACGTTTATTTCCTTTTTCGCTTCGAGACAGAGCAAGAGCTTGGCTTCAATCTCTGCCTTCGAACTCAGTAACTACGTGGGCTGAACTTAAGAAAGTTTTCTTGAATAGGTATTTTCCACCTAGCAAGACCGCTATGCTGAGAGCTCAGATCAACGGATTTAAGCAAAGAGAAAGTGAATCATTATTCGAAGCTTGGGAACACTACAAGGATCTACTTAGACTTTATCCACATCATGGATTAATAGACTGGATGGTCATCCATACCTTCTATAATGGACTCTTGTACAACACAAGAATGACAATTGACGCTGCCGCGGGTGGTGCATTGATGGACAAAGAATATAGAGATGCCTATGCACTTATCGAAAGTATGGCTCAGAATCATTACCTTTGGGGAAGCGAGAGAGTCGCAACTGAGAAACCAACAAAAGGAGGTATGTACGAAGTAAGTAGTATGGACCAAGTCAATGCGAAGTTTGACCAACTAAGCCAAAAGATCGATAACTTGGCCATAACACCTGCAGCCACCGTGGCTGCAGTAACACCTAACTGTGAGTTATGTGGAGTCCCAGGACACGAAGTTTCTGATTGTCAACTATTGACAGGAACTCCCACTGATCAAGTGAATTATGCTCAAGGAAACCCTTACTCAAACACATACAACCCAGGTTGGAAGAATCATCCGAACTTCTCCTATAAGAATAACAATGCTTATTACGCACCAGGTCAAGCACCAGCTACATCATCAGGATATCAAAAGACTGCTCCTAATATCCCTAGAAAATCGAACCTTGAATTGATGATGGAGAGCTTTATAGCTAGCCAATCTCAGACAAACAAGGACTTCTTAAACCAAAACATTCACACTAGTGAGCAGATTAAACAATTAGTGAGCAAGGTAGACGCATTAGCTACACATAACAAAATGCTTGAAACTCAGATTTCACAAGTAGCTCAACAACAAGCACCTACTGCCGCACCAGCTGGAGTGTTCCCTGGACAACCTCAACCTAATCCGAAAGGACATGCTAACGCTGTAATATTAAGAAGTGGCAAGGAACTTGACGGACCTACCGATCCAAGACTTGACAACCCAGCCATGTACCAAAAACCGGATAAACCGACTGAAGTGGTGAATGATCCAGAAGAAAAGGAAGATGAAAGTCGAGAGGTAGTGGAGAAAGAACAACCTTATGTGCCTCCACCACCCTATAAACCACCAATTCCGTACCCTCAAAGATTAATAAGTTCCAAGACGACGGGTCAATTTAAGAAATTTGTCGAACTTCTGAAACAGTTGAATATCACTATTCCGTTTACAGAAGCAATTACCCAAATACCCTCGTATGCCAAGTTTCTAAAAGAAATCTTATCCAATAAGAAAAAGATAGAGGATAACGGAACAGTTACACTTATTGCCGAGTGTAGCGCCATAATTCAAAATAACATGCCTCCTAAGCTAAAAGATCCAGGAAGTTTCTCTATACCCTGTGTAATAGGAAAATTCGTCATTGACAAAGCTCTATGCGATTTAGGAGCCAGTATCAGTGTTATGCCCTTAACGATTTGCAAAAGGCTAGACATGGGAGACCTAAGACCAACTAAAATGTCTGTTCAACTAGCCGATCGCTCTGTTAAATATCCTGTAGGCATACTAGAAAGCGTCCCAGTACGAATAGGACAATTCTACATTCCTACTGATTTTATAATCATGGACATCTCTGAAGACTCCACTACACCTATCATACTAGGAAGACCATTCTTAGCTACCGCCGGAGCTATAATAGACGTGAAAAGAGGAAAGCTAACCTTTGAAGTAGGTGAAGAGAAAGTCGAATTTGTTTTTACACAATTCTTACAATCACCAGCTATAGAGGATACATGCTATCTAATGGACGTAATTGACGAATGTGTAAGAGAAATGGAGCTGAAGGAGACCACTTATTCTGAAATAATGAAAATTCAAATCCCTCCAATTTTCGAAGATGATAATTGGCGAAAACCGTATCAGGATGATAGTATAAGCGAAAGTTTAGCACTTACACCGGATCCCATGCCAAGTAAAGATAAACCTACATTAGGATTAAAAACTTTACCTAATAACCTAAGGTACGAATTCTTAGACGTTGAATGTAAAAGACCAGTTATAGTAAATTCCAGTTTAGGAACTATAGAAACAAAGAAACTTTTAGATGTCTTGAAGAAATATCCAACTGCATTAGGATATAACATATCTGATCTCAAAGGAATATGTCCTTCAGTTTGCATGCATCGCATTCTGCTAGAAGAAGATTGCAGAACCTCCAGAGAATCACAAAGAAGAATTAACCCAACCCTTAGCACTGTAGTAAAGGAAGAAGTCAAGAAATTATTAGATGCCGAGATAATATATCCGATCTCTGATAGTGAATGGGTTAGTCCAATACATGTAGTGCCAAAGAAAGGAGGTATCACTGTGGTGAAAAACGCACAAGGCGAATCGATATCACAAAGAGTAGTGACGGGATATAGAGTGTGCATAGATTATCGTAAACTAAACAAAGCCACTCGAAAAGATCATTTCCCATTACCTTTTATAGATCAAATGTTAGAACGATTAGCCAAGCATTCTTACTTCTGTTATCTTGACGGGTACTCAGGATTTTTCCAAATTCCTATCCATCCTGATGACCAAGAGAAGACTACATTCACATGTCCTTATGGAACATTCGCTTACAGGCGAATGCCCTTTGGATTGTGCAACGCTCCTGCAACCTTTCAAAGATGTATGATGTCAATCTTCGCAGATTTTATAGACAACATCATGGAAGTGTTCATGGACGACTTCTCTGTATGCGGGCAAAGTTTTGAAGGATGTTTATCGAACTTAGAAATGGTGTTAGAAAGATGTGTAAAAGTAAATCCCGTGCTTAACTGGGAGAAATGTCATTTTATGGTCAACGAAGGAATAGTACTAGGTCATGTAATATCAGACAAGGGAATTGAAGTTGATAAGGCTAAGATTGAAGTAATAAAAGATCTTCAACCCCCTAAAACCGTTCGAGAAATACGAAGCTTTTTGGGACACGCCGGTTTTTACCGACGATTCATCAAAGATTTCTCGAAAATCACTAAACCTCTTACTGGTTTATTAATGAAAGACGCTGAGTTCATATTCAATGAAGATTGTCTTAAAGCATTCGAAACTCTAAAAACAGCCCTCATCACCGCACCAATCATGCAACCCCCTGACTGGAGATTACCTTTTGAAATCATGTGCGATGCGAGTGACTATGTTGTAGGCGCAGTCCTAGGCCAGAGGAAGGAAAAGAAACTCCATGCGATTTACTATGCCAGTAGAACCTTGGATTCTGCCCAGATGAACTACGCTACTACAGAAAAAGA
The DNA here is from genome assembly GCA_963859935.3 of Lathyrus sativus. NCBI lineage: Eukaryota > Viridiplantae > Streptophyta > Magnoliopsida > Fabales > Fabaceae > Lathyrus > Lathyrus sativus. The sequence goes on along the minus strand of OZ012735.1, from coordinate 892,680,470 downwards.
ATTGCTAGCAATTGTCTTTGCGCTTGACAAATTCCGCTCCTACCTAGTCGGAGCGAAAATAATCATTTACACAGACCATGCTGCTATCCGATATCTGTTAACTAAGAAAGATGCTAAACCAAGACTCTTAAGATGGATTTTACTCTTACAAGAGTTTGATCTAGAAATAAAAGACAAAAAAGGTACTGAAAACGTCGTAGCGGACCATTTATCTAGAATAGAAGGTATTAAACCCGAACAAGTGCCGATTAACGATTATTTTCCGTATGAACAGCTGATAGCACAAATAGGAAGCGACCTAGCGCAGTTAGACATAAACGAACCAGAACCCGTGGAAACAATACAGACAACTGTAGGACTGCCATGGTACGCTGACATTGTCAACTACCTAGCCGCAGGAGCTCTTCCACCAGATCTAACCTATCAGCAGAAAAAGAAATTCTTTCATAATCTGAAACATTACTATTGGGATGAACCATTATTGTTCAAAAGAGGACCAGATGGAATCTTTCGCCGATGTATTCCCGAAGAAGAAATAGAAGATGTCATTGCTCAATGCCATTCATCTCCGTATGGTGGACATGCAAGCACTTCCAAGACTTGTGCAAAAATCTTGCAAGCCGGCTTATACTGGCCCAATCTATGGAAGGATGTCCACATCACTGTTATAAATTGCGACCGGTGTCAACGCACTGGCAATATTTCAAGAAGAGATGAAATGCCCCAAAAGGGAATTTTAGAAGTAGAAATCTTCGACGTCTGGGGAATAGATTTCATGGGACCATTCCCATCATCTTTCGGTAATAATTACATACTCGTAGCTGTTGATTATGTCTCGAAATGGATTGAAGCCATAGCTTCTCCTACAAACGATGCACGAGTAGTAATAAAGCTTTTCAAAAACATAATCTTTCCCAGATTCGGTGTGCCTCGACTCGTCATAAGTGACGGTGGCTCGCACTTCATTTCAAAAATCTTTGACAAATTACTATCTAAGTATGGAGTACGACACCGTGTGGCTACGCCATATCACCCACAAACAAGCGGACAGGTCGAAGTCTCAAACAGAGAGATTAAACAAATCTTAGAAAAGACTGTCGCCATATCTCGGAAAGATTGGTCATCTAAACTTAATGAAGCTCTACGGGCTTATAGGACCGCTTACAAGACACCCATAGGTACTACACCTTTCAAACTAGTTTATGGAAAGTCTTGTCACCTCCCAGTAGAACTAGAACACAAAGCTTATTGGGCGATCAAAACTCTCAATCTAAACTATAATGCTGCAGGAGAAAAGCGAATCCTAGACATTAACGAATTAGAAGAGTTAAGGTTAGATGCATATGAAAATGCTAAGCTATATAAAGAAAAAACTAAGCGATGGCATGATAAACGCCTATCCAGGAAAGAATTCAGTGTGGGAGACGTTGTACTCCTCTTTAATTCAAGACTTAGGCTCTTTCCTGGAAAATTAAAGTCTAGATGGTCAGGACCCTTTGATATAACTAAAGTATTCCCAAGTGGAGCAATAGAAATTAAGGGTAAGGATAGTGAACCATTCATAGTAAACGGACAACGTCTAAAACACTATCATAAAGTTGAAAATAGAGGTTATGCGAATAATCTAAAGCTTTTAGAATTGTCCACCAAATCCCCTGATTAATCTAAACCAAAGCATTACGTCAGGCTTTTGACAATAAAAACAGCGCTTAGTGGGAGGCAACCCATTTACTTACTTACTTATTTAAACTTTTCTTTTCTTTTAGAGCATTTTTAATTATCGTTATTACTATTTGTTTAAATTGTTTTGTCAGTTTTATTTCACATTACTATTATCGCCATTACATTTTAGCATTTCATTTTCTTATTTTTATATTAAATCACTTTTTACAGATTTTCTAAAGTCTTTTCCACTGATTTGTTTCCCCCGTATTTTCACTGACCATGGCTAACCAACCAATTAACTATATGGAAACCAAATTTAGAGGTAGGAACCAAAGAATGAAGTTCGAAGAGTTATCACAGAGGCAGATGGATTTGACCCTGTACCCAGATGATAGGACTATGGAAACCTTAGGTATACATGATAGTGGCATGTACTTGTTCAACCGACTCGGATGGGAGAATGCAATGATCCAACATAAGTTTGCGACTTACCGTGAGCTCACCCTTGAGTTCCTTAGTTCCTTACTTTACCTACCTGAGCGCGGTTTTGGATTTAGGAAAGGATTTATTAGTTTCCGCCTATTTGGGATAGAATACGACTTTAACCATAAAGAACTAGCTGACTTGTTAGGATTCCCTAGTGGACCTTTTGCTTTTACTACCACACAGGTAGAATTGATGGATGTAGAGCTAGATTTCTTTTGGGGAACTCTAACCGGAAACTACCACCCTGAACCAAATGACATGAACAATGATGAGATCCATAATCCTGCTCTCCGTTACTTCCACAAATTCCTTGCCCACACCTTCTTTGGAAAAGAAGAAAACATTACCGGAGTCTCTAAAGATGAATTATTTATTATGTCATGCTTCACTAATGGACAGTCTGTTAATGGTGTACCTTTCATGATGCAAACCTTCACCCGCATCCAAGAAGAACCTGAATTACCTATAGTGGTAGGAGGTCTTGTAACCATGATTGCTGATTCGGCCTCACATAACGATGTACCTGCAAAATAGTAAGAAAAACTCGAGAAATCGAGCGTTAAAACGGTGAATGCGCGATAAAACATCAATGAAATCTAGCGATATAATCGATGCGTTTTCTCGTCATCAAACTTCCCCAAACTTCTTAGGACTTAGGTACCAACTGGACAGGTGCACCCGTCTGGGAACCATCCGCCCAATGAATCTTAAATTCTGCTTCAATAGACATATCATAAGGAATTTAGGACGCCCACCTTTTGAGTACCTAATCCGGAACGAAGTAGTCACCCTGTTCACATTGCCCAATCATGCTAAAGTAAGTGTTCATAATAAGGATAACTGGCTTTATGAGTTAAACCCACCTGATTATCCAGCCACTCCTGAAACACCTCAGTCTCACAGGATAACAGATGATATAATGACCGCTGTTGAAACTGACCCCGAGACACCTCCTGGTTACCATGACATTGATCCAACTGACAAAGTACATGAAACCCCTGGAGCGAATCAAGGAGATTATGCTAACAACTTACAAAACATCATGCACACTCTCAATGCCTACCAAACTGACATTAATCTATTCAAAGAAGACATTAAGAGCATGCGATTGGACATCATAGGATTGACTGACATGGCCTGCGAACAATTCTATCATTTGGACTCCGCCATCGAAGACCTGAAGAAACGCCTTTGAAACGGCTATAAGTGATTTAGTTTATTATTTTTTTTCTCATTATTTTTTCTCATTATTTTCGTTTCCAGTTAAATTTATCTTTCGCAACAATTTCATAACATAATTTCCGTTTCTGTAATTTCATTTTTTACTTTACGCCATGCACCTTTTATTTCAATTATTTCTTCATTTTTAGCAACTTATATGCTTTTTCTATATACTGTATGACTGCATTATTTCATGTATACAATCTTAAGTTCGTATACTACTGTGTTGCAAACGATATACAATATGGTGTGTATTTAATATAAATGTTACTAATTAAAATAAATTATTATTAATTTATAAATAACGTGAGACAATGTTCTTTTCTGGGAATTATTTAGCAAAATATGCCCTCACGGTCGTCACACCTAACTTACGATCGTGACGTGCTCATTTAGCGTGTCACGACCGTCACGCCCCTGTCACGACCGTGACGACCTCTATTACAGGTATCGTGAGAAACAGAACTGTTTCTCATCGTGTCCCCTCTTCTTCTCCATCCATAACCTACCCAAAACACTACCCACTCATTCCACAACCGCCGTAACCACTCCATTACCCCATTAATCCTCCATTATCATCAACCATTTCATTTACACTCTCCCGTATTTAACCCGAACCTCTATCTCCCTCATTCTACCATTTTTCTCACAAAACCTCACAAAATCCTTCCTCCCTCACTCTTCACTCTTGCATGTTATGGATTCCATCATCTTTAGAGAAGGCGAAGCTGGAGTAAACCAGAGAGACCGTTTCATCCGCTTCCAGAACCGCGGTCTGCAACCTACCCGCTATATTGCCACTGACTGCCTGCGAGAACTCGGAATGTTGGCCAGCGTGCAAAGCCTACTGCAAAAGGTCGGTCTGTGGGACCTCTGTCGTCAACCTCAGCCTACTTTCGAACTTCTGACGCTGGAGTTCCTCAGCTCTTACAGCTACATCACCCCTCCCGGTTCTCAGAGTCAGCTTACCGGCATCGTATCGTTCAGACTGCACGGCCAGGAGTTCTACCTCCCGCAAACCAGGATCGCCGAGCTGTTAGGTTTTGATCACGGCACCGAAGCCCACCGTCGCGTGCCCGATAATTTCAGTGAACAAGCATTCACTCTATGGCACGACCTTACCAACACCCGTGCATCCACCTTCCAGAGCCTCAACGCCACACACATCCACAACCCGGCTATCCGCTACTTTCACCGGGTCATCTGCAACACAATCTTCGCTAGAGAAAGCAACCACAAGCTCAACTCCAAGGAGCTTCTGTTCTTATACTGTGCTCTCCATGACAAGCCAATCAACGCTGCCCCGTTCATGCTTCATCACATTCAGGCCATTGCACAGCGAGGCTCCTCCCCGTTCTTCATAGGCGGCATTGTCACCGCCCTCGCCATTCAGTTGGGGCTTGGTGACGCGCTCGTTAATCAGCCTCACCTCGCCGCCGAATTCCTGACCATGAGCTACTGCCGGTCCGCCCACCTGATCGCGCAGCGAGAGGATGGCAGGTATAGCCCTGTTGTCAATGGCACCATTTTCCACCACATCACTCTGCCGTCCCGCACCCGCATCGACCCATCCAACCGAGCCAACTGGCTCTTTGCTTTACCAGCTGCTGCCGATCACGTCCCGGTTCATGATGATCAGGCAGACGCTCCAGAGGACGAGATGCAGGACACTATGGATGCAGCTGAGCCTGTCCAGGATATCCCAGAGACATCTACCCGACAGCCCCCTGCTCCCGCAGTCACACTTGAGGAGGTCCTACTTGCGATTCATCAGCAGAACCTGATGAACGCCGCACTGGAGCGACGGCAGAAGGCGCAGTATGACGCTTTACTCGGCACTATTGCTGCCAACCAGGAGGCCACTAATGAGCGGTTTGGAGAACTTTTCGGCGAGCTCGAAGCGCTCCGCATCAGCATTACTGCTACCTCCGGCACCGGTTCTGATCCCGACGCGACTCCCTCCAGACGCCGCTCTCGCACCAGAGGCCGAGCCCACGGTCCTCAGCAGCAGTAGTTTACTTTTATGTTGTTTTTCATTTTAGTCTTGTACTGTATTTGTACCGCATTTATATCACAACATTGAGGACAATGTCTGATATAGTGTGGGAGAGGTACTTTTCCATTTCATTGTACTTTCAATTCCGTTGTATTCCTTTTCGCAAATTAATGAAATTTCGCTATAATCTGTGCGCTATTTTCTTTAATTTCGAGCTTTCCCCGACTATTAAGCTATACCAGAAAAATCTTTAATTACTCGCATTACCCGACTTACCAACGAATGGTTCGTAACTACGAAGCCGATAACGATTAAACAAGACCAATACAATCTTGACATCTTCGACCCCCTGCTTAAGAAATTCCATCCCGATCACCATTGCGAGTGCACCTTTAGTTTCAGTTCAAAAGTAACCCCCAGTAGTTTATACTAGCAGTCAGCACCGTCTGAACACAAACCACGTGGGGAGCCGATGAATATAAGCGTTTGATGCCTAATCAATAATGATCCTTCGTATCTCGATGCAAAATGAAAAGAAATTGCACCAAAGTACACGGTCGCAGATAAGAAACGAGAAATATGAGAAGGAATCCGTTTCGAGTTGGTTCAGAGGTACTGGTTCTGAACTCGGTAGGGCGTGCTACGGCTCGATCCCCCACAACCTCCGAATCGGATAAAACATGAAGGGTTACCACACTCGTGTACCAGACCCCGTGCTCAAAAAGGATCAAAATCGCTAACCGGCTACTCCACTACGTGCGTGCTAAGGCAAAGGGCTTAATGTGAATGCGCTAGAACGAAACCGGGCGAAATAAGATCGAAAAAACTCTAGGTGAAATCGTAATGTGATTACCGATTGTTTCGCTTGACGGGAAGTCGACGACATAGCTTGTTGCTTGTGTCATTTGTGTATCGGTAGTGTTCTATCAAAGTACCGGACTATCCGACAAAACGATCCACCGTACGGTTTGTTACGAGTATGCGCGAATAAAATCTTGTCCGCCGATTTTCAACCGACTATTTGCTTGAGGACAAGCAAAGGTTTAAGTTTGGGGAAGTTTGATGACGAGAAAACGCATCGATTATATCGCTAGATTTCATTGACGTTTTATCGCGCATTCACCGTTTTAACGCTCGATTTCTCGAGTTTTTCTTACTATTTTGCAGGTACATCGTTATGTGAGGCCGAATCATGAATTAAGAGGAAAGGAACGAAAGAGACCACAAGGAGATGAAGAAAGACAGAAGCTTGCAAAAAGTCTGCATAATTTGTTACAGCCACGGTCGTTACAAGGGTGTCACGACCGTGACACCCCAATTTGGGCCATCACGACCGTGAGGAAGTAGTCACGACCGTGACATTTAAAATCCTCAAATAACGAACGTGAAGACCTTGTCATGCCCGTGACAAGGATAAAACTTGGTTTTGACTCAGACTACGTCAAGCCACCACTGAAGACCACTTCTCCTCTTATTTCTCCTCAAGGCAGCACGTGGAGACGACTTCTCCCATTTTTGCTGCCACTTTCCAACATTTCCTCAACCACTTCAGCGAGGCCCAAGAAACAAAAGACCAAGACTCCAGCCCATTAAAGGCTTTATAAATAGTACCAGCTCAGGTGAACTCAGGGACAGACTTCAGTATCCAAAATTCCTGCGGAAGCTCTGCCGATTTACCTTACGAACCAGAATTTTCATTCCAGCATTATTTTATTTTCTGTCTTGTTTTATTTGTATCCAAACCAACCGTGTAACAATTTCCAACATTAGGGAATTGTTATACCTTTATTTGTTTCCATCCTTCAGCATTCGTTTTAATTTTTATTTCCGCCTACTCCAAGCCTTCCGGTCTGTGGAAGAAGGAGTCTACTCAGATATTTGTTAATCAGGTTTTTCAATTTATTGCACTTTAATTTAATTATAATGTCTATTTATTTTTCTGCCATGAGTAAGTTATTATTTAATTCTGTGTCTGATTCAACCTCGATGAGTAGCTAAATACCTTAGGGCGGTATGTAGTTATAACCAACTTAACCGGTAAAATATAACCATAGGCTAAAACAATTAATCACTTAACATTCTGGCTGATACTTTTTAATTGAAATAGACCTTTTCGTTACGAGAGTAAGAAAAGGGTATTAGGTTGGGTCAAGACCACGAGAGTGTGAGATTTTAACCAGATAGCTAAAGTTAGACATTTAAATTAAATACAGCGAGAGCGCTTTAAGATAAATTAGAATTATTTAGTTTCCAAAAATTACCTCTAAACACTTATGGGCTAGCGAGAGCAGGCATAGGGCTTTAGGGATAAGATCTGATATAAGACCACGAGAGTGTGAGTTGAGGGTATTTAAACTGGTAATCTCTACCGAATATATTAAGTGAACATCTTTATAAGCCTAGGTTAGATCGACCCACCTAAGTTAGTATAATTACATACCAACCGCCTTAGTATTATTTTATTAAAAACTTAATTTTAATTCCGCCTTTAATAGTCTTAAAAACCAACAACAATCGTGACAACCATTCTCCTTAGCTAAACTAGAAGTTCATCTAGCACTAAGTAACAATAGAATCCCTGTGGATCGATAATCTTAAATATTACTTTGATAGGCTGTGCACTTGCAGTAAGATACCGCTAGACGCATAAGTAGACACGTCTTTAGCCCATCAAGGTTCCTGTAGAGTACTACAGAAGTTTAGGGTGCTAATACCTTCCCTAGGCTTAACCAACCCCTTACCTAGATCTCTCCCCACATTGTTTACAATGAAAAAAGTAGGTTTTTCATTTCTTTGACCTTTCCTTCGGATAAATCAAAGACCGGTTGTGAATTAAAGATTTGCGATTCAAATTAATTAATAATTTGGTATCTTATTCTCACCGCAACACATATTATCATCATTGTTCATATTTCATCCTGTCATATTATGCATACTTTCATCTAACCCTTTCCTCGTTTATTTCACTCAAAATACCAAAAGCATAATAAAAAATTGACGAAAACCCTAGTTTGGATACTTTTTGTCCGAACTCTTTCTCTTGGGTTACCTGACAATGAGACCATTTATTTCTTGCAATCCCCTGTATTTTGTATGTATCCCTCTCCTGTACACTGTAATAGTTTAGTTATTTTCATATTTACTTGCTACTCGTTAAGAAAGATAAAAACGAACTAGGATAGAACATGTTTTTAGAACAAAGAACAAATGAGACTCGATCCAACGTCGAGTCATTTTCAAAATCATTTCAATTTGAGCCACCTTTAGGGTTTCCCCTCTCTTCCACCACATCGCTAACCTTGTACGTATGCAACCCTTGTAAGTCGATTGCTTCACGCATCGCCATCAACCTACCATGCTTTATTCTTCACCATCACCTTTCAAAAATTTCTTTTCAAAACTTTTCTCTTAAAACCTTGGTCTCTTACCAAGTGCATTTTCAAACTCTTTTCACAATAAAACTTGAATGGTTGTGGAGTGGTTAGGCGTAGGCCTTCTCCTATCCCGAGTGCTTGACATTACCTTTAGGGTTTACTGTCACAAAGCACTTACCATTAAAAATCAAAACATTTTTAATAAAGACAATAAAGTTCTCTTTATATTAAACTAAAGAAATAGGATTGAGTGCAGACTTCTTCCCCTCCGAGTATCAGGATACTCACTATAGAGTGTGTGGTCTCGATACTCGTCTTTCAATACGAAGACATAACTATATTCGCCACACCTTTTCACAATAATTCTTTTGAGATAAAGAATTGGGTACTACCCGCAAGGGGTCACTATCCGAGGACCTATTTCATCCTTTAAAAATAACCTCCACAAATCAAATGTGACATCTTGCCTCGAATGGCGAAAATTAATCTTTTCAAAAGGATATATTATGTCTGTTCTACCGCAAACAGGTAACGCCTAAGACTCCACAAGCGAGCTGTAATACACCTAACTGTTAGAATGCGTACGTTAGCATCATCCACCAAAAACACCAGTTAACCGTAGGCCGAACTACAACTGCTCTGATTCTTCACTTCTTTTAAGTGAAGATACGTAGGCACAAGGGCCTCAATCCTTGCCGAGCACACTTTCTTGTCTTTTATATGTAGTCCTCCGAACTACGTTGACTCTGAATTTCTCATACCCATTGAGAATACGTAGGCATAGGATCGCAAAGTCCTACCGAGTCTCTTCTTCCCTTTTATCTCTCTTTTCCCTATTTCTAGCCCTTCTCTTTATCCCTTAGAACACTCATAGAAAGTAATATCTTTTAGCAAATACCTTCACACATAGACAAACAAATGGTTCCCATCGAGTACGTTGGATGCGAGGGGTGCTAATACCTTCCCTTCGCATAACCGGCTTCCGAACCCGTTCTCTTGGTTGCGAGACCATCTTATCCATTTCTCTCTTGAGGTTTTCTCGATTTTTTTCTTTCCCCTTATGGGATAAATAAAGTTCGATGGCGAATCTTCTGTCTTTCCGTTCTCGCCTCTCCGTCGTTGCATTTTTTTAGCAGCGACACTAGGGTAGAATAAGAATTCTTATTAAGACTTTTGTAAAAGTAAAAAAATAAGTATTTAGGGTTTTGAGAGTCGTGTACTTTCTTGTGTTGTAAGTTACCCTTTGTATCGATTGATACATTGTCGTAGACATAGTTTTACAGATTCAGAAACCTATAGGTAATGAATTGTGTATTGTTCTTGAATGGAGATTTTAAGAAAATCCACACATGTTTGTTAGTCAAGAGTCTTGACTGAATATTGTATTAGAATGAATGTCTTTCAATTGAACAATCTAATGCAATTGCTATAGATTGTAACTATTAGATATCACTGAGGTGATTTTGGAATTGAGATGGGGTTCTCTTATCTAGATGGTGATTTCTAGATAGAATTATACTGGGTAGTGATTAAGTGAGGAGTTGTAAACGGGGGAGTTTAGCTCTAAATTAATACTGCTAATAGTGAATTCATTCCTGGCTTGGTAGCCCCCAGATATAAGTGATTTTCACCGAACTGGGTCATCATATCCTGTATTATTATCATTATGTTATGTTATATTCAGTCTGTATCTATACTCTGAAGTACAAGTTTTGATAGATATTGAAACATCTGTCATGACACTATTTTGACCTCGAAGGTTCAGAGTGTTCTTGATTTTAAGAGAACATGATGTTTCTGTCCTTGTTTAGTTTTTAGCAGAGATCAATGTCTCGACATCTCTTAGCACATATGTGATCTGCTTTCCAGAATTTCAATGATTTTAGAAATCGATTTTATTACATGTGCCAACCAACCATCTAGAGTTGTCCAAAATCATTAGAAAGTAAGGCTTTAATCCAATCCAAATTAAATAGTAGATGTGATACTTTATGCAGTCATTACCTCACAATATTTTATTTCTCAAGAATTGAGCCATTGAGATGTTGAACTCATCAATTCATAGTAGAGTTTAAGCTCGAAGGATTCATTTAGCTTGAAGATGGACCTCAAAACAATGCTCTCATTATAAATAAGGGTACAAACTATTTTCCAAGCCACTGTGACCATCTTTCAAGATGAAATCTCTAGTCCAAAAGAAGTTTCTGAGCAACTTATCTAGTTCTTTGACAAGAAATATAGGCCATGAGTAAATTTTAATGGAATAAATGAGCATACTTTAAACAAGGCTCTTAATAAGTTACACCCTTCTTGCAAAGGAGATGACAATTGCCTTCTATTAATCCATCTTGAATTTTATCTTGTCAATGATAGGTTGAAAATAAATTGCCTTTGGATTGCCTTTGATTATTGGAAAACCAAGATAAATAAAGGGAGGGTTCAAATTATAAAGCCAAGAGTGTGATCAAAGAAGTTTAGTATATGAGGAGCTACTGATCCATCATATATAGAAAACTTTTGAGGGTTTACATGTTAACTTTATATTTAAGCATATTTGTTGAGGAAGTCATATAAGATGTTGATAGTGGAAGTTTCTCCCTTGCAAAATACAATCACATCATCAACATAAAGAATGTGTGAAGGAATGTTCATTAGTGCCTTCAATGGTTTTCATCCTGTCTTAATTAACCAAGTTTGTGATTCCTCTACTTAGCACATCTTTAGACATGAAAAAAGGAGTGGAGAGAAATGATCTCCTTGTGTAGCTCCCTTAGAGAAAAAAAAAGTCACCCTCTTGATTTCCATTGTAGCATGTGGGAACTTGTGAACGTGGAGGAACAAAACTATCTTTGAAGAGAATTTCAATCACATAAGTAATACTACTTAGGTGATTCTCATAGAGATTGACATCAACGACGAACCTCACTAGATTGGAGGACCTATTTTTTTATTGATTGGAAGCTTTATTGGGAGGGATGTGTCAAGCTCATAGTTTTGCCTCTCATTTTGTGACTCTGATCCCCAAATCTAAGTCTCCAACTCAGTTGGAAGGCTTTAGGACAATTTCGCTGATGGAACCTTTATATGAGTTGATAGCTAAAGTGTTGGTTCATAGACTTGGGATCGTGATATATATGCTTATTTGCAAAAATTAGTCAACATTTCTTAATGGAAGATTGTTGTTTGATGGAGTTGTAGTTGTGAATGAGGGGATTGACTTGGCAAAAAGGATAAAGAAAACTTTTCTAATTTTTAAGGTGGATTTTGAGATAGTTTATGATTTAGTCAATTGGGGTTTTACGGATTATATTCTTATCATGTTTAGGTTTAATGATAAGTGGAAGTATTTGATGAAAGCTTATGTTTTTATGGAAATCTCACGGTACTGGTTAATGGGTGGCCAACTCAAGAGATTAGCATCCAAAGAGGGTACAAATGGGGATTTTATAACCTTTTTTTTTTACTTGTTACAGAGGGGAATAATAGCTTCGTTTCTTAGACTATGAAGCTCGGGATTTACTTCGAGTTTCAGGTGGAATCCTCTGTTTGGTGGTTTCTCATATTTAATATGCAGATGATACTCTCATTTATAGGTTTGTACCGTTGAAAATGTTAGAACACATATTGGTTCTTAATTATATCTTTATGTCTTGATGATAACTCTTATGAAATTTTGTATTAAAGAATTATATACTCTAAAATTTGTTCAAGTATTTTGTGATGCAGATATTAAAGTGAATTTTATTCTGAAAGCAAATTAGATCTGAACATGAAAATATGCTAGGCTCTGAAGCATCAGAAGCATCTCTTAGAAGAATCTAAACGATGCCTACAGAAGATTCTGAGCGCTGTCTACAGAAGAATCTGAAGCAGAAGCCACAAAAGCATCTGAAGCATTGAAGACTTTTGTATGAAGAGTTTCAAGCATAGTTTTTTAGAAGAATCTGATAGTACTGTACGCTGCAAGTACTTAGGATCTGATCCCAAACTCTGCTCTGAATTATTACTCGCTGAAAGCACACTTGCTGCAATGCCCTGATTCAGCAAACTCTGATGAACATCAAAGGCTCTGATCACTCAAGGCTCTGATGTTATTTGTTGAGTATTAGAAAATTGTTGAAGAAGAATTCAAAGTTATGTCCGTTGGTTTGGCCAAACGACTCTTTCCTCATTTATGCTAGACACAAGAACACAGACAAAAAGGATTTCTCTGTGCATTCTACTTCTAAGAAAAGTCATGTGATGTAAAGGCAAAAAGGCTACAGCCCTTTTCAGTACACAGCCTTTAACGTGAAAACATCTTGGACTTATGTGCCTATAATAGCAAGACTCTATCTCTCTTCTTCAGTTGACGAATTAATTGAAAGAAATTCTTTACAAGCTCTCATACAATTTATTCTCATTGCTGAATTTATTTCATAAGTTCTTAAAACTTAAGTGTAAAATCACAGTTGTGATATAGCTTAATTAGAAGCATTTAAACACTTGTTTTATTCTTACATTTGATTGTAAAATATCATTAAGAAGATCCAGTTGGGATCAGTAGATCTTGAGAAGACTAAGAACAGTTGCTCTTAGTGCTTGCTATTGTAATTAGTTGATTAATAGTGGATTAAGTCCTTGTTGAGAAAGGAAAATCACTCTTGATAGGGTGGACTGGAGTAGTTGAGTTCAACGAACCAGGATAACAATATTTGAGTTTTTATTGCTATAAGTTTTTCTATATACTTATTCAACCCCTCCTTCTAAGTATTTTCTCACCTTCAGTTGGCATCAGAGCTCCGGTTCTGTGTGTGCTACCACTTCACAGTGACAGAAAAGATCCAGTGAGAAAACTTTGATATATATTTAGTTGTTATTATGGCTGAAACTTCAACATCTAACAGTAACAACAGATATGAAGAAAGGGATAGAATCAGCACAAAACCCCCTATGTTTGATGGGGAGAAATTTGACTATTGGAAGGACAGAATAGAAAGTTTCTTCCTTGGTTATGATGCTGATTTATGGGACTTGGTCATAGATGGGTATGTTCATCCCGTTGATGGGAATGGCAAGAAAATAGATAGAAAATCTATGACTGAAGCCCAAAAGAAGGAGTTCAGAAATCACCACAAGGCTAGAACAATATTGTTAAATGCAATATCTCATACTGAGTATAAGAAGATCACAAATAGAGAAACTGCATTTGACATGTTTGAGTCTTTGAAGATGACTCACGAAGGAAATCTACAAGTTAAAGAGACCAAGGCTCTGGCGTTAATACAGAAGTATGAAGCGTTCAAAATGGAAGAATCTGAGTCTATAGAAACTATGTTCTCTAGATTCCAGATCCTCACAACTAGTATAAAAATGCTGGACAAAGGCTACTCAACTGTTGATCATGTGAAGAAGATCATCAGAAGCTTGCCCATCAGATGGAGACCAATGGTCACTGCTCTGAAGCTAGCTAAGGATCTGAACAAGATCACTTTGGAGGAACTAATCAGCTCACTAAGGAGCCATGAAATTGAACTTGAAGAAGATGAGCCTCAAAAGAAAGGTAAGTCAATTGCCTTAAAATCTAACAAATCTGTGAAAGCTTTGCAGGTGTTAGAAGAAAGCTCTGAAGAGTCTTATTCTGAAGAAGAAGATGAATTGTCCTTGCTGTCCAGAAGAATCAATAGACTCTAGAAGCACAAGCTGAGGAAGTTCAAGAACTTCAAAAATCCATATCAGCGCAAGGAGTCCTCTGGACCAAAAAGATCTGGGAAGAAAGAAGTTGTGTGCTTTGAATGCAAAGAACCTGGCCGTTAGAAGAACGAATGCCCAAAGCATCTAAAGGAAAAGCCAAAGAGGAAGTTTGACAAAAAGAAGAAGGTTCTAATGGCAACATGGGATGACTCTGATGAATCTGGATCCTCATTAGAATCTGAAGATGAATGCGCCAACATGGCTCTGATGGCAGGCGTGGAAGATCAGAATGAAGGATCATCTGGATCTGAATCTGATTCTGAATCTGACTCAGAAGAGGTGCTTTCTGATCTCACTAGGGAAGAGCTTATTAAAGTCTTATCAGAAGTCCTGAAAAATTATAATCAGATTAAGCTCAAATGCAAGAAGCTTAAATGCAATCTTGGATCTGAGAATAATCTGTTAAGGTCAGAAGTTGCTGAGCTAAAAGAAAATAATTTGAAAATGAAAGCCAATTTTGAAAAAGCTCAACAAAACTCTGAATCTGAAACTAAGTCTAAATGCAAAAATATTTTAGAAGAATATGACTTCAGCTTTCAGAAGTTTCTGGCTAAAAGCATAGATAGAAGCAAGATGGGTTCAATGATCTATGGAGTTAGCAGAAACAACAAGAAATGAATTGGATATGAATCTTCCTCTGGAAAGGATTTAAATCCAATGCCTATTGATAAACTTATCATTAAGAAGACTCCCTTATACTCTCATTTCAAGTTTGGTCATCTAAATGATATTAAACACACACGTTCTGATCAGAATGTTCATGTGTTTAAGCCAAAAGTCAATCAGAACAAAACTGTTATAAAAAGACAGAAGTTTAGACAGACTTTCAAGGAAACTAACCCAAAAGGACCCAAAAAGATCTGGGTACCTAAGGATAAGGTAATCCCTGTTGCAGATGTATTTAGCAGAAAAGTCAAGACGCTAGTCATGGTACCTGGACTCTGACTGCTCACGTCACATGACGGGAGAAAGGTTTATGTTCCAAAGCCTGAAGCTTAAATTTGGAGGAGAAGTGAAGTTTGGAGGGAATCAGAAGGGCAAGATTATTGGCTCTGGTACTATTGGCAATGGTAACCTTCCCTATATATCTAATGTTTTACTTGTAGAAGAATTAAAGCATAATCTATTGTCCATAAGTCAATTAAGTGACAATGGTTATGACATAATCTTTAATCAACAATGTTGCAAAGCTGTTAGTCAGAAGGATGGCTCAATCCTGTTTAATGGAAAGAGGAAGAACAACATTTACAAAATCAATCTTTCAGAACTTAAGGTTCAAAATGTTAAATGCCTTTTGTCTGTTAATGATGAGCAATGGGTCTGGCACAGAAGATTGGGGCATATTAATATGAGACGTATATCTCAGATTAATAAACTCAATCTGGTCAGAGGACTTCCTAAGTTGAAGTTCAACTCAGATGCTCTTTGTGAAGCATGTCAAAAAGGAAAATTTTCAAAATCTTCTTTTAAATCAAAAAATGTTGTTTCAACTTCAAGACCATTAGAATTACTTCATATTGATCTGTTTGGACAAGTGAAAACTGCATCCATTAGAGGAAAGAAGTATGGATTAATCATTGTTGATGACTATAGCAGATGGACATGGGTAAAGCTCTTAAAACACAAGGATGAGTCACATTCTGTGTTCTTTGACTTCTGCAAACAAGTCCAGAATGAAAAAGATTTTAAAATTATTAAAGTCAGAAGTGATCATGGTGGTGAATTTGAAAACAAATATTTTGAAAAATATTTTAATGAAAATGACATTGCTCATGATTTCTCCTACCCTAGAACTCCACAACATAATGGAGTTGTAGAGAGGAAAAATAGAACTTTGCAAGAAATGGCCAGAACCATGATCAACGAGACTAATCTGGCAAAGCACTTTTGGGCAGAAGCAATAAACACAACATGTTATATTCAGAACAGAGTGTCTGTAAGACCTCTTCTGGAAAAAACTCCCTATGAATTGTGGAGAAACAGAAAGCCCAACATTTCTTATTTTCATCCTTTTGGATGTATTTGTTATATGTTGAACACTAAAGAGAATCTTAACAAGTTTGATTCTAAAGCACAGAAGTGTTTCATGCTTGGCTATTCTGAACGCTCTAAAAGCTACAAAGTATGCAATACTGAAACACAGATTGTGGAGGAATCTATACATGTTAGATTTGATTATAAGCTTGGAATTGAAAAGCCAAAGCAGTTTGAAAGTTCTGCAGATAGAGAAGTAATTCTCACAGACTCTGAAGGCTCAGAAGCAGAAAAAACTCAAGTGAAGGAACCAGAAGCAACGCCAGATGCAATTCCTTTAGCTTCTCAAATGAATAACTTGAATATTTCTGAAGAATCAAATGTTAGAGGATCATCTTCCAGAATCAAGGCCTCTCACCCAGAGGATGTGACATTGGAACGAAAGATGACCCAATAAGAACAAGATCCTTCCTCAGATCATCTGAAGCATCGTTATTTGGGTTGGTGTCAGTTATTGAACCAACTTCTATGGATGAAGCTCTACAAGACAATGACTGGATAATTTCCATGCAAGAAGAGCTCAATTAGTTCACAAGAAATGATGTTTGGGATTTGGTTCCAAGACCAAAAGGATTCAACATAATTGGAACTAAATGGGTCTTCAGAAACAAGTTAAACGAGAAAGGAGAAGTTGAAAGAAATAAAGCAAGGCTTGTTGCTCAAGGTTATAGCCAGCAAGAAGGAATTGATTATACAGAGACTTATGCTCCTGTAGCTAGGTTAGAGTCTATTCGTTTACTCATTTCTTTTGCTGCACAACATAACATCACTCTATATCAGATGGATGTTAAAAGTGCATTTCTAAATGGAATTATAGAAGAAAAAGTCTATGTTCACCAACCTCCTGGTTTTGAAAGTGAAAAATTTCCAGAACATGTTTTCAAACTAAATAAATCTCTTTATGATTTAAAACAAGCTCCCAGAGCTTGGTATGAGAGATTAAGCAATTTTCTTCTGGAGAAGAATTTTATCAGAGGCAAAGTGGACACAACTCTCTTCTTTAAAAAATTTAAGAAAGATCTTTTAATTTGTCAAATATATGTGGATGATATTATATTTGGATCTACCAATGTTATGTTGGGAAAGGAGTTTGCTCAATATATGCAGGCTGAATTTGAGATGAGCATGGTGGGAGAATTGAGATTCTTTTTGGGAATTCAAGTCAACCAGACTCCAGATTGCACTTACATTCATCAGACCAAATATGTTAAAGAGCTTCTGAAGATGTTTAACATGACTGATAGTAAGATGGCTAAGACTCCTATGCATCCAACAAGTACTCTTGGTAAGGAAGTGGTAAGTAAGAAAGTAGATCAGAAACTCTACAGAGGTATGATAGGATCTCTTCTCTACTTAACTGCTTCTAGACCTGACATTTTATTCAGTGTATGCTTGTGTGCAAGATTCCAATCAGATCCTAGAGAATCACACTTAACAGGTGTTAAGAGAATTCTAAGGTATCTGAAAGGTACTTCTAATGTGGGTTTGTGTTACAGAAAATCTGATGATTTCAAATTAGTTGGATTCTGTGATGCTGATTACGCTGGAGACAGAGTGGAAAGAAAAAGTACTTCTGGAAGTTGTCAATTTCTATGAAGAAATTTAATCTCCTGGTACAGCAAGAAGCAACCTACAATAGCGCTATCAACTACAGAAGCAGAATATATTGCTGTTGCTGGATGTAGCATGCAGATGCTCTAGATGAAAAGCCAGCTAGAAGACTATCAGATCTTTGAGAGTAATATTTCTATATTCTATGATAATACTTCTGCTATATGTTTGTCTAAAAACCCTATTTTACACTCTAAGGCAAAACATATAGAAATTAAACATCATTTCATCAGAGACTATGTTCAGAAGGGAATTATAAACTTAGCCTTTGTTGATACAGATCATCAGTGGGCTGATATTTTCACAAAACCCCTTGCTGAAGATAGGTTTAAGTTTATTCTGAAAAATGTTGGTATGGATTTTTGTCCAGAATGATATTTATCAGAAGCAAACTTCTCAGATGAAAATGTTTAAAACTCTGAAGTATTTCATCTGTCAAATTATTTGATTTCTTGATTTATTATTATTTGTGTATCTGAACTAACCAATCTTAGAGGATCTGAATGTTGGCTAACGTTTCATTTCTCAAGAGAATTCAGAAGCAGATGAAAGCAAACACGTGTCACTCTGAATCTGAAAAGATGGCGTGCACAATACTGAAAAGACATTTGAGGTATTGTTTGAATAGTTAAAATCTTGGTTTCCCCCCAAATTGTCAGAATCAATTAATGCTTTGAAATGATTTTTATTCTTTTCATTAAATGCCATTAATTGCTATCTGTGAATATGATATTTGTGTCTGTTTGTGTGCCCTAATCTTCTCTCTATAAATACCACAAGTCACACCATTTCACACTTTTCACTTCACAAACAATATATGTATTTCTGTTTGCTATTTGGACTTCATCAAAACCCTAAACCTTCGTCCAAATCTTCTTCATGCCTGTTTATCTTGTGAACTTGCTTATATTCATTTTCATTTATGTTAGTCAACATGATAGGATTATTTTCTTTGGGTTGTTACCATGAGTTATTTTGTTTCCTCTGAGAAATTATTTTAAGCTTGATCTGTCGTCACATTTCTTGCTTGATTATTTGCTTTGATCGTCATCAATGCATGTTTTGTAGTTACATTTGATACCTTTAATATGTTTGCCTTATATGGTTGTCACCATGCTTTTATCTTCATCATGTTTATTACTTTGTTAAAGTAGTTTCTTTTCCCCAAGTGATGGAACTCGTTAGTTCTCGTCCAAGTTGCCTCCCTCCTCTCCTTCCAAAGGAAAAGTCCCTCCATTGACCCTTGTGTCATGGATAGTTCATAACCATTCTCTTGACTTTGTTAAGTCATCCTTAAACCTTAGTTTAAAAGCCATTAGACTTTTCTTTAAGTCTAAGAAACCCACCTGTACTAGGAGTGTTCTTCAACTAGAACCCTAGGATAGAGTTTGTCAACTCTATGTAAGAATCATTGTGATGAATTCTTACTTCCCCTCTTGAGTGTTCAACGTAGATTAGGGAGTTTTGTTAAAACTCCACATAAACATTGTGATGTTTGTTCCCCTCTGGACCTTGATCATAATCAAGTGTTCTTCAAACTTAGTGAGGTGAACTACGATTGCTCTGATTCTATCCTAGTTAGGATACGTAGGCAGAGGACGCGACGTCTTTGCGAGCAAACTTAGTGTACATATCTTTAGGTTTTAACCTACACCTTTTTCCAATCCATAGCAAACACTTAGCAACCTAGCATATAAACAAACAAAAGGTTCCTGTAGAGTACTACAGATGCTTAGGGTGCTAACACCTTCCCTAGGTATAACCAACCCCCGATCCCCGAATCTCTTAGCGTTGTTGTTACATCGCGAAAAGGGTTTTTCTTTCTTTAGACCTTTCCTTTGAATAAAATAAAGTTCGGTTGTAAAAGAATTAAGATTCAAGTTAATTTAATAGCTTGATATCCAATTTTCACCGCAACAATATGGAATATAAAAAGATCTGCACTTTTGCTTCTTGAAGATGTACCTTCATCTTCTGGAGTATCTGCTACAGAAGCTAATGTAGAATCTTCTTCTGAAGAAAATCCATTGGCTTTGACAATTGTAAACAAACCCTCTGCATCTGAAGCTCCAGACTCTGCATCTCCAATGGAAATTGACTCTGTTCCTGCTTCAGAATCTGCTCCACCTTCTTCATCTGAGATCAAGAAAGAGAATCCAGATTTAGAAGATAAGATTGCAGTATTGGAAGCTGGACAATCTAAAATCAAGTCATGGATGGCTAAGGAAGATCAGAAGAATGAGAACTTGGCAAAATGGATGACAAAGCAAGAAGAATCCTCATCTGAGATCACTCAACTTCTGAAGATGATCCTGTCCAAGCAAACCTAGTCTTATGTTTTTCTGTATCTGATGTTTGTGCACATGTACTTGACTCTATTATATGATGATTTGTCTGTTTATTTTTATCTGAATGAATGAATGATTGGCTCTGTTATTTTCTATACTTGACTGTATCTTTTCTCTATTTCCTTTTATTTTGTCTTTAAATTTTTTTCTTTTTGATTATGACAAAAAGGGGGAGAAAATGGATCTGACTGTTCAAATAAACTCTACCTAAATGAAATTCAGACATATCCAATTATAACTAACATGAAACTCTTAGTATTTCAGAACATATGAAAAATCTTACAAATTCTTTAAAAGTAACTCTGAGATCCCCAGATCTATTTTTAACCAATCAGGCTCTGATTCTAAAACATTCATCCAAGTCAAGATCTAATTTTTGGAACAATCAGGCTCTGATTCTGTAAAGAATACTCATGCAAAAAGGGAAGTTTCTATTTTCTCTAAGTATTCAATTCAGGGGGAGATTCATCATCTCAGGGGGAGTTATAATTATTGCTCTATTGAACAAAATTTCTTATGTTTTTGTCATCATCAAAAAGGGGGAGATTGTTAGAACACAGATTGGTTCTTAATTATATCTCTATCTTTTGATGATAACTCTTATGAAATTTTGCATTAAAGAATTATATACTCTAAAATTTGTTCAAGTATTTTGTGCTGCAGATATTAAAGTGAATTTTATTCTGAAAGCAAATTAGATCTGAACATGAAAATATGCTAGGCTCTGAAGCATCAGAAGCATCTCTTAGAAGAATCTAAACGCTGCCTACAGAAGATTCTGAGCGCTGTCTACAGAAGAATCTGAAGCAGAAGCCACGGAAGCATCTAAAGCATTGAAGACTTTTGTATGAAGAGTTTCAAGCACAGTTTTTCAAAAGACTCTGATAGTATTATACGCTGCAAGTACTGAGGATCTGATCCCAAACTCTGCTCTGAATTATTACTCGCTGAAAGCACACTTGCTGCAATGCTCTGATTCAGCAAACTCTGATGAACATCAAAGGCTCTGATCACTCAAGGCTCTGATGTTATTTGCTGAGTATTAGAAACTTGTTGAAGAATAATTCAAAGTTATGTCCGTTGGTTTGGCCAAACGACTCTTTCCTCGTTTATGCTAGACACAAGAACACATACAAAAAGGATTTTTCTGTCATTCAACTTCTAAGAAAAGTCATGTGATGTGAAGACAAAAAGGCTACAACCCTTTTCAGTACACAACCTTCAACGTGAAAACATCTTGGACTTCTGTGCCTATAATAGCAAGACTCCATCTCTCTTCTTCAGTTGACGAATTAATTGAAAGAAATTCATTACAAGCTCTCATACAATTTATTCTCATTGCTGAATTTATTTCATAAGTTCTTAAAACTTAAGTGTAAAATCACAGTTGTGATATAGCTTAATTAGAAGCATTTAAACACTTGTTTTATTCTTACATTTGATTGTAAAAGATCCTTAAGAAGATCCAGTTGGGATCAGTAGTTCTTGAGAAGACTAAGAACAATTGCTCTTAGTGCTTGCTATTGCAATCAGTTGATTAATAGTGGATTGAGTCCTTGTTGAGAAAGGCAAATCACTCTTGATAGGGTGGACTGGAGTAGTTGAGTTCAATGAACCAGGATAAAAATCTTTGAGTTTTTATTGCTATAAGTTTTTCTATATACTTATTCAACCCCCCCCCCCCCCCACCTTCTAAGTATTTTCTCACCTTCAGAAAACATGTGGAGTATTAAAGCGATCCTTAGGGGTTTAAAGGTGATTTTGGGTTTTAGGGTAAATTTATTTTATATTAGGTTTATAGGGGTTCATGTTCACCCTTGAACTCTGTTGGTGATTTTCTCCATGGTAAGATTGAAACTCTACCCTTTAGGTACCTAAATTTGCATATGGGGGCGAATTATTGGCTTGAAACTACTTGGCAAGAGACTCCACTCTTGGAAGAACAAATGTGTTACTTTAGATATTGTTCGAGTGGTTTTGCTTAATTCACTGCTTAATATTATCCCCATCTTTTATTTATATTTTTTGAGGATGCTTGTGAAGGATTGGTAGAAGATAGTAAAGATTCAAGGAAGGTTTATATGGGGATGAGTAAAATGAGATACTAAGATCTGTTGGGTCAAGTGTGAGATACTTTGTAAACCTAAGAGATAAGGGGATTTAGGGGTCAGAGATCTCTAACTGGTTTACTTAACCTTGTTGGTTAAATTGAGATAAAGATTGATTACATATGGTTTAGGTCTTTAGTGTGATATTTGGCTAGTTAGCTATGATGTTTCAGTTGTTTCTTCTCTTCAAAAGGGAATGACCACGAGCTTTTGGTCAGTTTCTACTTAGCGGAAGTGTGTGTGTGTGTGTGTGTGTGTATTCTTGGGTCCAAAAAGGATATCCCCGCTGATTGATTTGTTGATTATATATATTAAAGAATAGGTTTTCTAGGCTAGATCCATTCCCCTTAAGAATAGGTTCCATAGACAGTTTACTATCTCTTATAAGTTTGATGGGTTGGTGGGAGAAATTGGCCGGGGGGAAACGAGAATCTAACCTGGAATATGAGGTGGAAATTGTAACACCCCCTTATACACCCCCAAATAAATAATAAATCATTTAAGCACATATTAAAATTTCACCAGAGTAAAATTAAACATGGTATAAAAGAGGTATGTCACATCATACACAAAATTGGAACACACAACACCTGCTCTATAAAAGACATGCAACAGTGGGGTAGCTTTTAACAGAGGAACTTAGTCCTTACACCCACATCTCAATATTTAGAATTAAAGCGGAAAATCTAAACATTGAATCACTTAATACATGTAGTCATATAAATATATATCATCCAGTTTGATTCACCACATCATTAATGTTTACATAAACATTTTCCAGCAGATACATATACAAAATGTATCCCAAAAGAATACTATACAATCCTAACTACCCGGTGCTACATATCAGAGCTAACCGACCCAAAAGAATGAAGCTATACTTCACAAAAGACCTCCAGCAAACCTAATCTACAATGCCTCGTAGAGCATTATAAAACAGCAGAAGGGTGAGAAATATTATCATAATAATCAATGCATATAATTATATATATATATATATATATATATATATATATATATATATATATATATATATATATATATATATATATATATATATATATATACACACACACACACACACACACACACACACACACACACAAACATAGAATACACATATTCCACATTTTTTCACCATAATTCATTATGATCATCATATACCTCACAATGTTTATATAAATCAATATGGATAATCGTCAAGCGTGTTCATCATACACACATTCATAATCCTCATCATTCCACATCAACATACTCATATTATGTTTATTCACCAATTCACAGTTACACATTCACAATACAGATATAAACAGATATGGATAATTTCCAAGCATATTTCATCATGCCTACATCCAAAATTCTCAATCCAACAATTCACGCACATATGCATACTTTCATACAACAATCACATATTCATCATTCTCAATTACACAAGTCATGTACATACACATATGCGTAACTTCATACAACAATCATATATTCATCATTCTCAATTACACAAGTCATGTACATACACATATGCATAACTTCATACAACAATCATATATCTATGCCATGAGACTCAATGCAACTCAATACAACTCATGCCATGTGGTACCAACACTTGTTATCATTTTTCGGTTTTTACACTTAAACTGGGTCCGTTCCCTAGACCGATAACAACAAAAGCCCATTCCCTAAGCTTTCAAACCCCGCTCTAGGTTTTGGACAAGTCACTAGCCTCCACGAGACTAGCAAGCATTGCCTCTTGACACAAATGATGCGTATGCAATCAACAACCATATGCACTTAAGACCGTTCTCGCATCTTAATCCCATGCATAGTCAAATAATTCATCACACAAGAATTATAACATGATTGCACACTCACACGTCATATCAAAGTAATTATACTTTCAACATCATCATATTTATCAAGCAATGCACACATATTCACAATATGTTCTCATGCATTATTCACAATATTGCACACAATCAATATGCATTCACATCGTCGTACCAAACGGCAACATCTTCATCACAAATTATCATGCATTTTTACTCAATTTAAACAATGCACATATTTGTCAAAGAAACCACATTTCACAATCAATTCCACAATCTAGGATTCACGCCATACAGCTACCCACAACATGTATATAACGGCACACAATTACTCATTTGAAATCAAGATTGAACACAATCGAACCAACAATCAACATTGGATGTAAAACACAAAGAAATGAGAATGCTGTCACGCTCGCTAGCTTGCTCGCCTAGCGAGTTCCTAGCGAACACTCGCTACCTGTTCGCCTAGCGAACCAGCTCGCGAAGGCAAACAAAAGCTACTGTAAGGCCTCGCTACCTACTCGCTGGGGCTTCGCCTAGCAAACCCCTCGCTACCAACGAAGAGGGTCAATTACATTTTGTCCAAGTCTGGGACCATTCGCTACTAGCTCTCTACTAGCTCGCTACAGCGAATACTCGCGACCTGCTCGCCTAGCGAGGGTGCTAGCGAACGTCTGCGATGTTCAAAACCCCAACTGTCCAAAATCATCAAATCAACACAAAATCAACCGATTCAATTCCAACGATTTCCAGTAGTCTTAGCCTAACAATTCTCGACTAATCTACACCATTTATTCTCAATCTTAACCGTTAAAACATCGATTCTACCGATTAAACTCGTTTCTGCCCTAAAATGGAAAATGGAGAAAACATCCAAACAATCCAAACAATCCATACATATTCATATACATTGGTAAGATACCAATATTTCACACCCTTACCTTGATTAATCGGAAGCTAGAAGTCGTTATGATGATTCCAAGCTTTTCCTCTCTTTTCTCCTCTTCTCATTTCTTCCTTTCTCTTCTTTTTCCTTTCTCTCTTTTTCTATCATTTTCTTTCCAATTCCTCTTATATATCCTTCTCTTTTATTTCTCTTCAATATATCTCATCTTATCATTAATTAGAGAAGATCTAGTAAATTCACCTTATTCTACCAAATAGAATAAATTAGTTAAATCCATTAACTCATATAAATTAAATAGATCCAATAATTCATTAAATCAAATAATTAGTACAAATAATCAATTATTGAAAATTGGGCTGTTACAACCCTCCCCCACTTTAGGAATTTTCGTCCTCGAAAATGTTACCTGATTCAAACAACTCTGGATACGACTCTCGCATCCCAATCTCCCAAATCCAACTTTCTCCCAAACTACCTCCACCAAAGGAATCCCTTTACTTTGAAGTTGCTTCTCGTTCATCAACCTGAACTAGCAATGCCTCAATAGTCAAATCCTCCCTCACTCGTACACCATCCATCTGAATCAATGTACATCCTCAGCTTAGACACATGGACATATCATGCAATTCCCACAAGTGGCAGCGGTAAAACAGTCTAACATGCTATTTTCCCCCACGCTTCCGCTGCGCCACTCTGATACATGTCAATAAAACACAGTGTGTGCTTTTGAGACCTCAAGCTCGACCGACACCAGTTACTATCGTAACTCTCAAAACACGTCTTTTCTCGGATCCTTTTGATCTTTTCAATTGTCTCTTGCATAATCTCAGGTCCGAGTACAACACTCTCGTTGGACACACATCAACATAAAGGAGTCCTACACCTCCTACCCTACAAAACCTCATACGATGTTATTCTGATACTAGAATGATAGTGATTATTGTAGATAAACTCAATCAGCGACAATTAACTACCCCCCTGATCCATCTTGATCCAACACACAAGCTCTCAACAAATCTTTTACATACTGGATAGTTCTCTTTGTCTGCCCATCCGTCCACGGATGCTAGACAAAGTTCAACTTCAATCATGGTACTCAAGGCGTCTGCAAGCTCTCCCACAAATCTCGATGAAAACTTAGATTCCCATCTGACACAATATTCGACGACATCTTATACTACTTCGCAACTTCCTCACTATACCTCTTAGCTAGCTTCAGCATAGAATGATTCATCCTCATTGGTAAGAAATGAGTTAATCTTGTCAATCCACTCATAACCACCCAAGTCGAATCATATCTCTTCAAATTCTTCGAAAACCCCGTCACAAAATCCATGGGAATACTATCTCATACCACTCAGAAATATTCAACAGTTGTATCAGGCCCAAAAATCTCTGATGTTCACACTTCGACTTTCAACAAGTCTAATCAGCATATACAACCTTAACCACTTCTCTCTCCATTTATGGTCACCAAAAAAATTTCTCAAATTCGGTCACATCCTCACAGTACCTGGATGGATACTCAATCTATCCCAATGTCCTTCTTCCAGAGTACTCTTATCCAACTCACACTATTTGGAACACACCCACCATTACGACATCTCATAGTACCATTCCCATCAATCCGAAAATCAGCTCTTCGACTGTAATTCATTAAATTCAATCACTCTATTAAATCAAATTAGAATACCGACCTCTTCGAATCTCATCAAGAATACCAATAGTCGACCTCAACATACAAAGCTCAACTCCATAAGAAGTCTCCTCACAGACCAACTCATCTCAGATTTGCTTAATCAATTCTAACTTCATTACCATCATCATCGGTATATGCAGAAATTTCCAATTCGATACCTCAGCTACCACGTTATCTCACCCGAATGGTAATTCGACCAAAACCAAACTCCTTCAGAAGTCCCAATTATTTCCTCTGCATCAACTCTTTCAAATCAACAAATACCTTAAGTTCGTAAGATCACCAACCATCTCAAATCTCAACTAAACAATTGAGGCCTCCGAACTCTGGCACAAACACACAACAACAACCAACCTTAAATCACTTGTCAGGTAAGTCCCCTTATGTACTTTAAGTTTCCTTAAAGCATAACCAAAACTCACTGATGTTGCACTTAACATATCTCCCAATCATATCAATAAGCATCACAAAACACAACAAATAGTTCTGTCGGATTCGGCAAAACCAACACACGGGCTGTTGACAGCTCTCCCCAAAAACTCTTTAAACTTTCTTCACAGCGGCATATCACTGCTTCTTCTCCAACACTGATAACTCAATTCCCCGATGTTCAACATGATCCTCTATACTCTTCGAATATATCCAACCATCATCGGTTACACAACCATTGACTCACTCAATTTGTGAGTTATAGCGAAAACACGAATCGCACTTTCCGTACTCACTACAACATCCAAACGTATTCCATCAATAAATAACTTAATTCAATGTCACTACTTCACCATCACATAGAGAATTGTAATAGCTTCCAACGCTTCTAATCTGGCGTCATTCCGAGTTACGGTTCTCCCGTTACGACAACAATACGAAAATAACATCTTCACACTTAGAAGGTCATTCAACACATCTCCAACTCTTAAAATGTTTAAAGGTCTAATTATACCAATATTGTATTCCACCTCTTACTTTAATAATCACCAGAAGTCACCATCCACCCTTTACATACTCGACCTCACAATCTGTTGTCATAGCACACACACCAGACACAAGTCTCAAAACTACTCAATTAATTTAATTCCTTGACCATCCAAATAGACATATAATATGGAGCTCTCAATATCGGACTAGTTTCCGTAACTAAGTCAATCACAACTCCACTTCACGTCCTGGTTGTGTATCACCATCTTGTCAGGATAACTTCCAGACAACCACAATTAATCGGCAAACTGCCAACTTCCCACTTTCAATAACACTCAAAATTCCCATCAAAATTAAACATCTCAACACTGTTTTGTGCCGACTCATCAAAACAATTCTTAAGCACTGGATTTAACTCCAAACAATTCACTATTCACTATTCACGCCATCTAAGCTCGCAAGACACGTCTATCCCATCCAGCACAATCCCAACTACTATCAACAAAAGATTAAGGGTGATCAGTTCCTCAATTTGTTAATAGACGGTTGACAATCATAATGGGGCATAAACCATCTTTACCAAACTATAAGAGCGTTTAACCACACAGTGAGCTACAACTCCACGCTTGCAGCATCTTGGTGAAGCACCAACTTCTCCCTCACTTGGATCATTCCCACTTCTACAGACAAGGTTAGACAACAAACATGTATCAACAGTGTTTTCACACATATGTCGCATACAAGGGAACAACCAACATTAGACAACTTGGCCGGATGGACCGACCTGCTCTGATACCACTAATGTAACACCCCCTTCTACACCCCCAAATAAACAATAAATAATTTAAGCACATATTAAAATTTCATCAGAGTAAAATTAAAACATGGTATAAAAGAGGTATGTCACATCATACACAAAATTGGAACACACAACACCTGCTCTATAAAAGACATGCAACAGTGGGGTAGCTTTTAACAGAGGAACTTAGTCCTTACACCCACATCTCAATATTTAGAATTAAAGCGGAAAATCTAAATATTGAATCACTTAACACATGTAGTCATATAAATACATATCATCCAGTTTGATTCACCACATCATTCATGTTTACATAAACATTTGCCACCAAATACATATACAAAATGTATCCCAAAAGAATACTATACAATCCTAACTACACGGTGCTACAATCAGAGCTAACCGACCCAAAAGAATGAAGTTATACTTCACAAAATACCTCCAGCAAACCTAATCTGCAATGCCTCGTAGTGCATTATAAAATAGCAGAAGGGTGAGAAATATTATCATAATAATCAATGCATATAATTATATATATATATATATATATATATATATATATATATATATATATATATATATATATATATATATATATATATATATATATATATATATATATATATATATATATATATATATATATATATATATATATATATATATATATATATATATATACAAGCATAGAATACACATATTCCACATTTTTCACCACAATTCATTATGAACATCATATACCTCACAATGTTTATATAAATCAATATGGATAATCGTCAAGCGTGTTCATCATACACACATCCATAATCCTCATCATTCCACATCAACATACTCATATTATGTTTATTCACTAATTCACAGTTACACATTCACAATACATATATAAACAGATATGGATAATTACCAAGCATATTTCATCATGCCTACATCCAAAATTCTCAATCCAACAATTCACGCACATATGCATACTTTCATACAACAATCATATATTCATCATTCTCAATTACATAATCATGTACATACACATATGCCTAACTTCATACAACAATCATATATTCATCATTCTCAATTACACAAGTCATATAGATACACATATGCATAACTTCATACAACAATCATATATCTATGCCATGAGACTCAATGCAACTCAATACAACTCATGCCATGTGGTACCAACACTTGTTATCATTTTTCGGTTTTTACACTTAAACTGGGTCCGTTCCCTAGACCGATAACAACAAAAGCCCATTCCCTAAGCTTTCAAACCCCGCTCTAGGTTTTGGACAAGTCACTAGCCTCCACGAGACTAGCAAGCATTGCCTCTTGACACAAATGATGCGTATGCAATCAACAACCATATGCACTTAAGACCGTTCTCGCATCTTAATCCCATGCATAGTCAAATAATTCATCACACAAGAATTATAACATGATTGCACACTCACATATCATATCAAAGTAATTATACTTTCAACATCATCATATTTATCAAGCAATGCACACATATTCACAATATGTTCTCATACATTATTCACAATATTGCACACAATCAATATGCATTTACATCGTCGTACCAAACAGCAACAACTTCATCACAAATCATCATGCATGTTTACTCAATTTAAACAATGCACATATTTGTCAAAGAAACCACATTTCACAATCGATTCCACAATCTAGGATTCACGCCATACGGCTACCCACAACATGTATATAACGGCACACAATTACTCATTCCAAATCAAGATTGAACACAATCGAACCAACAATCAACATTGGATGGAAAACACAAAGAAATGAGAATGCTGTCACGCTCACTAGCTTGCTCGCCTAGCGAGTTCCTAACGAACAGTCGCTACCTGTTCGCCTAGCGAACCAGCTCGCGAAGGCAAATAGAAGCTACTGTAAGGCCTCGCTACCTACTCGCTGGGGCTTTGCCTAACGAACCCCTCGCTACCTCGCTCTCTACCAACGAAGAGGGTCAATTAAATTCTGTCCAAGTCTGGGACCATTCGCTACTAGCTCGCTACAGCGAATACTCGCGACCTGCTCGCCTAGCGAAGGTGCTAGCGAACGTCTGCGATGTTCAAAACCCCAACTGTCCAAAATCATCAAATCAACACAAAATCAACCGATTCAAATCCAATGATTTTCAGTAGTTTTAGCCTAACAATCCTCGACTAATCTACACCATTTATTCTCAATCTTAACCATTAAAACATCAATTCTACCGATTAAACTCGTTTCTGTCCTAAAATGAAAAATGGAGAAAACATAAAAACAATCCAAACAGTCCATACATAATCATATACATTGGTAAGATACCAATATTTCACACCCTTACGTTGATTAATCGGAAGTTAGAAGTCGTTCTGATGATTCCAAGTTTTTCCTCTCTTTTCTCCTCTTCTCTCTTCTACCTTTCTCTTCTTTTTTCTTTCTCTCTATTTCTATCCTTTTCTTTCCACTTCCTCTTATATATCGTTCTCTTTTATTTCTCCTCAATATATCTCATCTTATCATTAATTAGAGAAGGTCTAGTAAATTCACCTTATTCTACCAAATAGAATAAATTAGTTAAATACATTAACTCATATAAATTAAATAGATCCAATAATTCATTAAATCAATTAATTAGTACAAATAATCAATTATTGAAAATTGGGCTGTTACAGAAATGATCCTTCTTTCTGACGAATTACCAACTTTTGGTAATCTTCTCTATATTCTTGAATGCTTTACTCTCGTTGGATTCATTCAAGAGATGGTATATTCTTTCTTGCCTTTGTTTATCTTGCTCAAATAGATCTTAATAACTCTAATTTTTTCTCTCATTTGATTGAGAATCCAACTTTTTCTCTAAATTAGTTGGGCTCGTTTTAAGATTGTGGTCTTTTTTTGTCATCTTTTGCATGATAGATTTCTCTCTTAAAAAAAACTATGTTTAAATAGGAAGTAATTGTCGATCTAATTGGGAACCTTAAAAGATGAGGTTTTTAGTAGAATGGACTTTTTTTTTTCAATGTTGTTCTTTTAGACCCTCTTGTTGTTGTTTGGGTTTTCATTGTTGTGTCTATATTTTTTTTTGTTGTTGATCAATTTAGCACATTTTGTGCGATCTTAAAATCTATCTTATATATTTTGGTGATTTACCATCTTTTTATATTAGATATTACTTTTCCACATACAAAATTAAATTATGTTGTGAATCAAGAGGATACTATAAAAGGGTGGATGATAGACTCTAGAATTATAGCAATTTTATTTTGTTTGAAGTTCATTGCCTATTTACATATCTAAAAAATTAATATAGTTTTAAATTATATTTAGAGTTGCAAATTCTTCACTTAAAATTTTTATATTGCCGCAAAATAGTGTGAACCTGATTTAAATTTTTGTGATACATATTGGAGTTAGAAATTTCAAAATTTTTATATTGCATCTAGAATTGAAAACCATAGCTGACCTTGATGCTATCTTGCTCCTTTAATTATCACCCTTTGGTCTGTACTGTAAAGGAAGAGTAATGAAAATGAAACATGATAACACATTCACATCAAAGAAAAGAAGATGGGGTATATCTAGGAAAAAGGAAATAAACAATCACCCTGTCATGTTGATGTATCAAAAGAGGTCAGAGTGAATAGAGATGAACTTTAACTTTGTTGCTAAATTAATTCATATGATTATAAAAGCATCTAAGAAACTGGCCCATAAGAAAGAAAACTTTCTAAGATTCTGAGCCATGCATGAAGAATTAGAAATTCAATAGTTGAATAGAATGCAAAAATAATTCATAGCCCTTCTACCATAATAGACCAAAGAATCCATTTTCAATAGTTATGGGCCCTTCAAATTATTGTAGTAACGGCTGTAACCAAAGAGATAGATACATGATACATCTTTAACTTTGTAATATTTAATATTTTTTTTAACGAAGATAATTGCGCAGATAACCTAATATTCAAGACGTGTCTATGTCTATATCTGCACTAAATATTATAATTCTATATTCAAGACTTTTTTATATCTGACACTAAACATGACAATCCTATATTTAAAAGGTGCACATATTTAACACTAAACATGATAATCTTATATTCAGGTTGTGATGTCTGCGACTGTGTGACTGATATCTAAATATGATAACCCAATATTCAAGACGAGTATGTCTATTAACACTAAATATGATAGTCCTATTTAAAGAGTCTGTCTGTGTATGTGTCTGTGTCTGACACTAAATATTATAATCTTATATTCAAGAAGAGTATGTGTCAGATACTAAACATGATAACCTTATATTCAAGATGTGTTTGTGTCAATTTCTATTTGTTTAGCTTAATTATTTTGATTGCAATTTAATGAATGAAACTCTCACTGATTCAAAGATAATCATCAACATAGGGATTGAGTTGGTGGTGGGAATATATATTATATATGCATGAAATCAGCATATGATTGAATGAAGTTATGTTTCCCTTACTATTGCAGAAGATTCCATATGTTATCAAATTACAATCATAATTTTGTTGAATGCTCTTTCTCTGTCATTATTTATAATAATGCTGTAGAATAATGTTTTCTTACTCTCCTTTTTGGTTAATAATAACACATAGTGAATTCTTTTAAGTCATTTTCTGCTTTATGATGACAGCAATTAAGGGAATTTTAATCAGAATCTTTGCTTTGGAGTTTGAACAAATGAATATAGTATTTACCATAGATTTTGTTGTTTTTTTTTTTAAGATCACATGAATACCGTGCTCTTAATTAATTATCTGCATGTGCTTAATTAATTAGACAAACTTAAATCACAAGGAAATTAAAGAGAAAGAAAAGACATGAAGCAGCTAATCACAAAGTGTTGTATTCAATTATGAAGGTTAGTTTCATATCAATTATAAATAAATTTATTGTTGAATATATAAAAGAGACAACTATGAAAATTATATTTAAGTCATCTTAAGGACAAATTTGTTACTTAGAGATTAATTTTCCTGAAAAATTAGTTCTTACAATTGTAAAAGTGTATTTGATAATGCACAAAATTTTAAATAAACTTTAAATATCAATTCAAATTCTAAGATATATCTGCTGGACTATTTTTTATTAGGTTATTTCTATCGGGTGTCAGAGATGATACTTAAGATAAAGGTTTTAAAAAACAGTTCGTCATCGTGAAAATAGTCATGACAAAATGATGTCGGTCAATGTCGATACCGTTATCACTTTTTATGTTAAAAAATAAATTATAGTTAATTCACATTATGCTGATTGCAATTAATGTTGCGATTTTTATACCAATTGATATTGCAGAAACTTTTATACCACTGACCATATTCAAAACTCTGAGCATGAGTTGTATTTAAATTCTTAAATATTTATGACAATATATTTATAAGTTGGAAAAATTCTAATTAGGTTGTATAAGATTGTCTCAAACTCAAACTAAATTTTAAGAAATTTTTATATTAAATAATATATGTTCTGAATATATTCTTATAAGTGACAATAATTTTCACTTTAAAAATCGATTTTGTAAGGTTGAGTTAAACTTAACTACATTTTTTATCAAAAATTTCATTTAAGATTGGATGAGACATCAGCTATCGGTTTCCATTATTAATCCACCCACTATTTATTTTCATATTTTAAAAGTCTAGTCTTGACGTAAAAAGTGTATTAACAATCTCACATTAAATAATATATGATATGAAAATATAGAGATAATCCTTATCTTAAAATCGATTTTATAGAGTTGAATTATGACCAACCATGTTAACATTTATCAAAAATTTTCTTTTTGAAATAATTTTAATTTAGGGAAAGAGCTCTAGACCCGTGAGAATTTTGTTCATAAATATCTGATTCCTTGCTGCAAATCATGTACACATAATAAAACTTTCTTTTTTAATAAGGGTCTAATCATATTTAGTTTTAATCTTTGAAATAAAACTAATTATTAGTCGGTGTTAAGTTCTTTTGCTTTTTATATTCCTTCACTGTAACTTTTAATTAACTAATCTTATAGTTTTCTTGTCTCCCTTTTCTTCCCCTTTTATTCATCAAAAGATGAATGATGTTTTTCTATAACTTTAACCAATTTATAAGCAAAAGCAAAGAGCAAGTTTTCCCCGGGTAAAGCAAATGTCAAGACTTGACAGATGGACCCTTCTAAAGTTTGGTACAATGCAAAAGTAATTATTTAACATTATGATGCATCTTGGAACAATTTTTATATCTCCTTAGATGAATGGTAAATTTCTCCATAAATTCACAAAGATAAAGTATAAGATTTTAGATTTGAATTTAAATGTTTTAGAAAATGTTCAATCTATTAATATTCACTTTTTCAACTTAAACACACCTAATCTATAAAAAAAAATTCACTCAATCAATATTCACATTTTCAACTGAAACACCTTTTCTAATCTATAAAACACAGAAAGAGACATTAATACTAATATTTTGATAATAATTTGAAAAAATAAATAAATTGAATATAATTAAAATTGTCAGTATTGTGTTAATATCCGATACAAATACACAATTTTTTTTCAAAAGTCTTGGTGCTACAGAACTTGTAATTAGTTTTTATAAGAAAACAAAATTTCTACAAAATGAAACATGCCAAAAAAAAGTATTTCTATACCAACCCGAATTATGTATGCAATCATAATTCTGCAATTATATACAATTAATCACATTTAATTTTTTTACTAAAATCAGAGCATTCATATTTCATATGTAAAATTTAGACAGATCGATCAGACCGTCTAAATATGCGGTGAAACAGCACTAATCCAAATCCATTCCTAATCTAATCAAGTGCATTATGAATTAATTAATGAAAATGTACTTGTTGAAAGACAAAATAGTTCAGATATAAGCTAGTAAACATGTTGTTCATTTGATTCTTGTTGTGAATAACATCAGAATATGCTAACAAGTACCTGCAGAGCATTGATCCCTAGTTATAGTGTATAGGAGCAGAATTTGGCGTGAAGTGAGAACAAGTTGACCATGGTATGTGTACAAATTTTGACATCATCATCCATAAATGTCAAACAGACAATGTGTCAACGTAAAAGTACTGCACAACTAAGCATATATGATTAATTCTCATACAATAAATGACAAAACAAATACTACTAATTTATAGTAAATGATTCAGAAAAATACATAGTTTTAGTTTACAAACATGTGAAACAAACTAGACATATTTATGGAACTTGAAACAAGCACCCTCAACTAGGAAAAATATCATGTTTGCAAATATACCCCTCTTAATATTCCAAATTTCAAGAGATGAACATAATTAAATGCATATAATATACACATGAGAATAGGATGATCATGATGATGATGACTCCCAAGTTGAAGGAAGGATAGGTTTTGTGAGAATTTTTTCTGGTGCTTGATAGAATGATAGTGGTGGTGGTGATGAAGATGTTGTTGTTGTTGTTGTTGTTGTTGTTGTTGAGGATGGTAATGATGATGACATGATGAGAGCATCCATGATATTATTATACTCCACAGCTTGAACAATATTATTGGCTTCTGCGGCCATAATTTGATTGATGAGATCATGATGATGATGATGTTGTGAATCAGAAGAAGAAAATGGGATGCTAGAAACAAAATCATCCTTAATGGTTTCGATTTCACAAACTTTTGGCACAATAGGATTATCAAGTTCCACCAAATGATGAGTACTAATGTCGTAGTGTTGTTGGTGCGGTTGTTGTTGCCAAACTGTGTTTGGATTATTATTATTATTGATAAAACTCTCAACAATATTAATGTTTTGTTGAATATTTGGATTGAGATGATGAATGAATGACCATGTATCAAAATGGTCATAAGAAGATGAAATAAGATTATTGGAAGAAGGTAGTGTTTCTGGCAAAGTTGGAGAATGAAAATTGGCATTCAAAACGTTGTTGATATCATCAATATTCTTGATACGATCGTTTTGATCTTGTAGGATTGGAGATGGAAGATTGATGGGAAAGTATAGATGATGATCTAAGTGATATTGATGATGAGAGTTGTTAAGGATAGGATTGTCATTTAACAAAGGGAAGAAAGTTTCATTTCTAGGACAGTGAATATGATCAGAAAATGTAGTTAAAGAAGGAACAAAATCATGTGAAAGTAGTTTCTTCTTTATGCTTGAATTCCAAAAGTTCTTCACTTCATTATCAGTTCTTCCTGGTAAATGTTTTGCTATCTGTGCCCACCTGTCCAAATCCAAACCATGTATATATAGATATATAGATACATACACAAAAAGAAAAGTGATCATTCTTATTATTATGATAGGAACAAACCTGTTGCCAAGAATGGTATGAAGTTCAATAATAAGAGCAGCTTCTTGAGGAGAAAAGCTTCCACGTTTCAAATCAGGTCTTAAATAATTAATCCATCTCAACCTGCAACTTTTTCCACATCTTTGCAAACCTGCAAGCTTAGGCACAGAACTCCAACAGCCATGTCCATAAGTAGTGATGTAGTTGATGAGTTTTTCATCTTCTTCAGGAGACCATAAGCCTCTTTTCACTTTCTGTTTGTTGCAGCAAGAGTGATGTCCCATGATGAAGAAGGATTAGGTTTTGTTTTAGCCCTAGCTAGGTTTTATATAAATGGTTGTGTGAAGAAAAGAGAGAATGAAGAGAGAAAAAAGGATGGAAAAATGGTGAAGTGAGAAGTGGTGAATTTAATGAGGGAGAGAAGGAGCATTGTGGACCAGTTAGGGTTTGTAGCAAAGGGCTAAAAGCTGCAGTGTCACCCTGCAACATTTGTAGGCCCTATAATGGATTTTTTTTCTTTCTTTTATAATTTCACTCACTCTTAGATCAGATGGGCTAACTTGTACACGTGTCAGCCATGCAGACTGTGGGACCTGTGTCCTAACAGATACAACTTGGACATACACACCATGATTTATGAAGAGGAAATATATACTTGTGAGGAAAATTTTGATGGCAAATACTGTATTTTTTAATTTTTATGAAATATGTATCAATAGTAGAAGATAGAAAAAGTAAGAAAACATGTTAGATTATATCATTTCAATTACAAATGTATTGAAAAAAATGATATTTTCTAGATGAAATTCTTGCCAAGATTTAAAGAAGGTTGAAGTTAAACGACGAATCTCCGTTAATAATACATAAGAATTGAAGAAGATGAAGATGATAGAATAGTTGTAGAGAATAGAGAGAGAGAAAAAGATTTAACTAATTTTTTAATTTTCAAATCTGTTAACATTCACTTTCATTTGAGTTTATATAGATTCACCGAAATTCAACTCAAATGAAATACAAACAAAATTCAAATACAAATATAAATATAATTGCAAATGAAACTAATCTTGAATGTTGTATTACATTCAACACCATTCCTTAAATCACTTTCAAGTTAAAATCTACAACGTAAATTTCATCCTCCAAATTGATAAAGTGTTTAGTTTTGATTGTCTTTGTCAGCACATCTGCTAGCTGCTTCTGAGTGCTGACATGAATAACCTCAAGTACTCCATTATGAACCTGATTGCACAGAAAATGGTACTTAGTATCAATGTGCTTGCTTCTTCCATGTAACACTGGATTCATAGCAAGATTTATAACAAATTTGTTATCTCTCATAAATTTGATTGGTTTACTAACCTTAAACTTCAGTCCATGCAACAAATTCATTAGCCAAACAGCCTAACAAGCTGAAAAAACACCAACTACATATTCAACTTCACAAGTTGACAATGCAACCACTGGTTGCTTCTTGGAACACCAAGAAATGGAGACTCTCAGATACATAAACATGTATCCTACAGTGTTTCTTCTGTCTACTCTATCACCATACCAGTTAGAGTCTGAGTAGCATACTAGTTCATCAGCATCTGACAATCCATATGAAAACAAAATTCCATACCTCACAGTTCCTTTTACATACCTCAGAATCCTGAATACAGCTTGGTAATGTGACCACTTTGGTTTACTCCTAAACCTACTCACCATTCTAACTGCATAATAGATGTCAGGTCTGGTGTTACATGGATATCTCAGACAACCAACCAATTTTTTGAAGGCTGTAACATATACATCCTCTCCATCATCAGAATTTAGCTTATGATTTGTCTTAGCAAGTCTGACTACTGACTTGCAATTCATTAGTTCAAATCTCTTCAGCAGCTCAAGTTCATATTTGAGTTGGTGCAAAATAATTCCCTTCTCAGAATGTAAAATCTTCATCCCTAAAAAATATACCATATTTTTAAGGCCATTCATATCAAATGCCTTCATCAGCACCTTCTAGAACTTATTTATCTCAGAAGTACAACTGCCCGCTAGACGTATGTCATCCACATAAAGGCACACCATAATCACATGGCCTTTAGAAGTATGCTGCACATACACACCATATTCCATTTCACATTTCTTGAATTCTTAATGCTTTAAAAATGAATCAATTTTCAGATTACAAGTCCTTGGAGCTTGTTCCTTCCCATACAAGGCTTTATGCAATTTGTACAACTTAGCTTCTTTGTTATCTTTCACATATTCAGAAGTTTGTAACACATAAACTTCTTCTTGCAATGCACCATTTAGAAAATCTGGTTTTACTCTAAATGTATCAGAGGCAAATTTCTATTTGCAGCTATAGCAATAACTAACCTTATGATTTCATGTCTAACTACAAGTGCAAACATTTCAAAGTAATCTAAATTAGACTTTTGTAGGAATCCTCTAGCCACTTGAAGGTTCTACGGTTTAAGGATTGACAACAAGTTTTCTAAAATATGGTTCACAGCAGGATGTTGTGTGTGATGTTGTAACATGTTGATCAGCTCACCTTAAGAGAAGATGTCCAAACTGATGTTGAAACATGTTATAGGATAACATCTGTTCTGACTGTTTTAATTCTTGAAATATTTGTTTTAATTTTGTGATACTTCTGTTGGAATATATCTCAATAATTTTCGCAGTTCAAGTAGGTTTTATCAGGAACAAGTTTCTGTATATCCAGCTGTGCACAAATTGCTAAATTTGGAGGATGAGACTTTTTAGGAAACTTTTCATGTTATTATGGAGAAGATTTTGCAGAGGGTTTAAAACTGACAAGATGGAATTGATTGAAGAGTCCAAGCCCATACTTCACGAGACTATATGAAGAGACTTACTAAACCTAAAATGTGGGTGGAATTATTTGAAAAAGAGTGTGTGCGAATAAGGGTTTAGGGTTTGAGTTCTTTTTTAGTGTGTTGATGTATTATGTGTCACTCATGTACTTTCTGATACATTGAGGTAGAATGTATGTGAGCCATTCATTCATCACCTAGATGCTTGAACTGGACTGATGTTATTGAGTTGTAAGTTTCCATGCAATGATTTTAAGCAAGAGTGTGTTGTACGTGATTTAAGCTTTTAAGAAAGATCAATTATTGTCTTTGAAGTGTGACTTCTTTTGATGTATTATTAGTTCTACCACTGCTGATTATGATTGTTAGGAAGTGAAAGGGAATTCTCATATCTAGGAGTGTCTTAGGTAGAAATTGCACTAGGTAGGGATTAAGTGAGAAGCTTTAAAATGGGATAGTTTGGCTTTAAATTGATACTACTAATAATGGATTTCCTTCCTAGCTTGGTAGCCCTCAGACGTAGCTGTTGTTGTACACCAAACTGCGTTAACAACTCTTTGTGTTTTGTTATTTTCTGCATCTTTAACTGTGTTGTATTTTGTCCTTGTGTTTTAAATAGATATCAGTGTCTCGACATCTCTTAGAACATCTGATATTTGCATACCAGAATTTCAATTAGTATCAGAGTCGGTATCCTGCTCTGTATTTGGGTGAGATTTAGAGAAGATACTTTCTGGTACTATGGACAAGGATGGGGGATTTGTGAACATACCACTCACTCTTGATAAAACAAATTATGACTATTGGAAAACACATATGGTGACCTTTCTGATGTCTATGGACAACAAGGTTTGGAAGTTTGTGGTCAAGGGATGTGATCCTTCAATGGTTAGAGATAAGGATGGTAAGATTACTGATATGCCAAAGGATGAGGAAGACTGAGATGATGAAGATGACAAGCTAGCTCTGGGAAACTCCAAGGCATTGAATGCCCTGTTCAATGGAGTAGACAAGAACATCTTCAGACTGATAAATAACTCTACTGTTGTTAAAGATGCTTGGGAGATTTTAAAGACTGCACATGAAGGAACCTCTAAGGTGAAGATGTCAAGACTTTAAACTCTTACCACCAAGTTTGAGAACTTGAAAATGAAGGAGGATGAGAGCATTTATGATTTTCACATGAATATTATTGAGATAGACAATGATTCAAGTGCCCTGGAGGAGAAAATTTCAGAAGTTAAGTTGGTCAGAAAAATTCTCAGATCTCTTCCAAAGAGATTTGACATGAAGGTAACCGCCATTGAAGAAGACCAAGACATAAACAACATGAAAGTTGATGAACTTCTGAGATCTCTTCATACCTTTGAATTAGAAATCAGTGAAAAGTCTGAAAAGAAGAAAAACACATCCTTTGTGTCTA
Organism: Lathyrus sativus; assembly: GCA_963859935.3. NCBI lineage: Eukaryota > Viridiplantae > Streptophyta > Magnoliopsida > Fabales > Fabaceae > Lathyrus > Lathyrus sativus. The sequence continues at coordinate 892,639,182 of OZ012735.1, read as the reverse complement.
ATGTTGAAGACTTAGAAGATAAATGTGACCTAGATACAGATGAAGGTATATCTAATGCTATTGTGCTCCTTGGGGGGCAATTAAACAAGGTTTTGAAAAGGATGGACAGAAGAGGAAGATCAGGTGTCAAGAACAACTCACATGACGCCAGAAATACCAATGACTCTCAAAAGAACGCCAGGACTGAAGAGAAGTCAAATCAAAGCAAATAAATACAATGATATGAGTGTGAAGGTTTTGGTCACATCAAGTCAGAATGTCCTACCTTTCTCAAGAAATTGAAAAAAGGGTTATCTGTATCATGGTCTGAAGATGATGAGTCAGAAGATGAATGTAACTTTGAGACTGTCAATCTTGTGACTGCTCTCTCTGGTAGATGGGCTGATGAAGAAGAATCTTGTGCAGATAATTTCCTCTATGAAAACCTGGATATGTTTTTCAAGGAAATCTGTGACAAGTGTAAATAATCTCTTAAGACAAAAGAGGATTAGAAGAAGATTATAGTTGCAATGGAAAATGAGAAGAAGGACCCTCTATGTACTGTTTATTAGCTGCAAGATGAAGTAACCTTCCTTAACTTTAAGCTTAATAACATGACTGACTTAGTAAGATGGATGAACAATGGATATGATATAATGAAAGATTATGAAGATGCAAGAGGTGATCAACAAAATAATAAGTATGTAGAAAAGTTCTTCCCTGTTGAAAGGAAAAAGATGATCACCATGTTCAACCACCTATTACAACACCATGCTGGACATGATGTATCTTCAACTAAATCTCAATCATCAATTTGGAGGTGTCATTACTATGGCGAGTATGGTCATATTAAGCCTTTCTGCTATAACTTGTATAATGCACAACAATCTTCAGCTCATTCTAAGGCGAATCAAATAAGAAAGAAGAGAAGGTTCATCAATAGAAATGTGAATCTTATAGCTCACACCTCATTAAAGGCTCCAACTAGAGAAGACTGGTACTTTGATAGTGGATGCTCTAGACACGTGACAGGGATGCAGAGGATGTTGGTGGATATTAAGTCTCATCCCTCAGGTGCTGTCAAATTTGGCGATGGATTTAAAGGAGAAAGTAAAGGAGTGGGAAGATTGGTGTGTGTTGGTTCTCTTAATTTAGAAGATGTTCTTCTTGTGAAAGGATTAACTGTTAATCTTATTAGCATTAGTAAGTTATATGATCAAGGTTTGCTGGTGAATTTTTCAAATTCAGAATGTTTAGTCAAAGATGAGAAAGATGTTATTCTAATGAGGGGTGTAAGGTCTAAAGAAAATTGCTATCTATGGGAACCTCATATAACAGCTTATTCTCCCACATGTTCTATAACGAATGAGGATGTAGTTAAGTTATGGCATCAGAAGCTTGGACATCTCTATCCTAAAAGAATGAAGGAGATAATGTCAAAATGAGCCATTAGAGGAATGCCAAAACTTAAGATTAAAGAAGGGAAAGTTTGTGGTGAGTGTGCGATTAAAAAGCAGATCATGATGTCTCACACAATGTTGCAATATCAGACTACTCCCAGAGTGCTGGAACTTCTTCATATGGATTTGATGGGACCAATGCAGATAGAAAGCTTAGGTGGAAAGAGGTATGTATATGTGATTATAGATGATTTTTATAGATTTACATAGATGAAGTTTATTAGAGATAGATTAGACAAGTTTGAAGTTTTCAAAGATCTGTCTAGAAGTATTCAAAAGGAGAAACACAATGTGATTGTAAAGATAAGAAGTGACCATGACAAGGAGTTTGATAATGTAGAATTCTCAGAGTTTTGTGATTCTAAAAATATCAGTCATGAATTTTCTTACTCCATCACTTCTCAGCTAGATGGAATTGTTGAATAGAAGACCAGAGTGATACAAGAGTCAGCTCGAGTTATGCTTCGTGCTAAGCAATTGCCATTGGTATTTTGGGATGAAGCTATGAATACTTCCTGCTAGATCTATAACAGGGTCACATTGAGAGGAGGTACTTCAATTACTATGTATGAGTTATGAAAAGGAAGGAAACCTATAGTCAAATACTTGCATACGTTTGGCAGTAAATGCCATGTGTTGACTAACAAAGATCAAATAACTCCTATAATTGATGAAGGGATATTCTTAGGGTACTCTTTAAGCAGCAGAGCTTATAGAGTTTTTAACTCCAAAATTAGAATGATTATGGAATCTATAAGTGTGGTAATATATGATTCAATTACTGAGCAAAAGATATATGTTGAGAATAATGTTGGAACATCCTCCGTGCAGACTAAAGAAGAAAAAAGATGCAATCTTTCTATCATTGTGTCAAATGTTCCTCAAGTCACTTTAGGTCTCTCAGTTAGAGTTCAGGAAGAACTATCCGAGGAACTTGTTGCAATACACCCTGTCTCTAAGCTTGAACTAAGGATGAGTCCTATTATTCAAGAAAATAAGAGCTTGAACTGCATTATTGGATTAAGTGGCTATGGTGTGTTCTACCCTCACAGCAATAATAGTCGGATGAAAGAATTGTACGATGTTGATGAATGTGATTTTGAGAACATAAGTAGTGGGATAGATACTTGTCCCATGAAGAATTTATAGAAATTACCGGTATGGAGGAATGCAACAGCTACTGTATCTTTCCTCTATTCTCTTAGGCATAATAAGCCTAAGAATGTTGTCATTATTAAGGGACGGAACAATAGATCTCTGCAATATATAAGGGTTATTTTGAAAAAGACAAGTTTTAAGGTTGTGGCAAGAAAGTTGAGTGTCAGTATTCCTAAGACATGTGACAACAACAACAAGTTTAAAAGGATCTTTCACAGGGGCAAGAGGTGGAAGAGTATCTAAAGTTGGCCAAGATTGTGTGTTTCCATCAAGTGATGTGTGATTCCTTTTCCTTGTGTATTCATAAATACGCTGTGTTTGAACGTTGTCTTTTTTTGCTATACAAATTCAGGGGGAGCTCTACTACTGGTTCTGTGATATCAGATAAGATGTCTTAATAAGGAGTTCTTTTTGGAGTTGATGGTGATTTCTTTTTTTTCTTCTGTTGTGTAGGTTTTTTATAGTTCTTCATTAAGAAACTATGTTGTCTCTTTGATCTTTAATTATATACTTTGTGATGAGGAAGGTATTGCTTTTAGAATATAATGATGTTATCCCATTGAATTGTGACATGTTGGTCACAATCAAGACCTACAAAGTTTTTTTTTACTTTGCAGCTGGAAAAGTCACTGTAGGGGAAGGTTTTCTCTACAGTTGATTGTAGTTGTCAGGGGGAGTGACCGATTAAGTGTGGCAGGGGGCTGTATAGTTGTGTATGGTGTAGTTGCTTTGGTTCAACATGTGAAAGAGCTTGCATGCAACATGTTTTGGTGTGTATCTGGTGAGGCTATAATGTCAGATAAGATGTTCTGACATTGGTATGTCAAGTGTGTCCTTTTTCCTTGACAATGTGGATGTGGTTCTAGATATGTGTAATTTAGACCTGTTTCTGTTATGTGCCTTTGATATATATTATGGAGCTAGTCATGAATCTTTGGATGACCAAGTAACAATATTGCTTATGGATGGGAAAATTTACTTTGATCTGCAGAAGGATTTGGAAATTTTGTTGTTGGATGTGACATATCTTACATGATGTCTTGACATTATGATCAGATATTCTACTGAGCATTGATGAATTTGTTTTAGGAAAAATATTTAGTGGAAAGTTTCATGTTATGAAGCATGTTTTATGTCATTGGATGGTTCATAAAAGTATACAATGTCTTTTAGGATGTCATAACATTTTCTTAGTAAGTATTGTCAAGAATCTCTCCTTGGTAAGAATGACAAGGACGATGTGTCTAATCATCAACGTCTTCAAAGTAGGATTGAAAAACATTTTTTGTGTGCATGCGTGTTCAAAGGTAGCATGGGAACTGTCATGGTCCAAGCTTGGAAAGAGAGAACAAGAATTAAAAGGTGTATCTTTCACATGTGGACGGTGGTGGATTATCAAGGATGATTCCGTTTCTTCCAATATTCTTTTCCTTGACTTGTCAGGCGTTACAAACAAAGAATTTTTGTTATATATAGTTTGAAATATGCTTGGTTTCACAGTCTATCACGGGGTGCTTCAAACATGAGTTGATCTTCCAACATTTTTGAAAATAAGAAGGTTCAATTGAAGGAAGCCATAAAAGAGAAGAAAGATGAGTCTAAGGTTGTGACATATGTTGGATCATCAACTAGAGTTGTATTGACAGGGAAAAAGACTGAGACCAAGACAAAGTCCCTAAAGAAAAGCAATGATGAGGATCATGTCTTTGATGTAGATGGTGATGAAGACTGGATTCAATTTGTTAACTCAGGAGGATGGAGAGACTAGTTAGTTCTATAGAAGATTTTTTTTCTCTTTTGTTTGTTTTGTTTTGTTTAAGGTTGTATCATCAATTATTTTCTTTTAATGTCTTAGGTTACTTTGTTTGTTTCCTTTGGTGTGTACTTTTTATTTGAACTAGTTTGTTTCCTTTACTGCTAGTGTGTTTATGTTCTTGCAGTGTCAGTTTAGTTATTTTTTGTTTGTTAAATTTTAGCACAACAGGGGGAGAAAAGTATAGCCTCTCCAAAAGGTATTTGAGCTTGTGAACTTGTGATGTATGAAGAATGTCCTTCCAGATGTTCTGTCATTCTGTTTATACCTAGGAGTCTTATGTCTTGTGTCTTGTGGTGCTTCTGTCATATTTGTTTCTAATGTGCGTGGCTTCTAGTATATGTGTTTCTAACATCTTGAACTTGTTTAGTTGAAGTTTATGTCCAGGTTGCTTTTCTTGGGCATCGGAAAAAAAAAACTTCTTCCGTTATGAGAGGGAGATTTATTCCTTTATGGCAAGGATCGGTTATGTGGTATAGGGGGAGTATCTTGGAAATTCCTAAAGATTCAGGTGATAGTCCTGAAGATGCAGGTTATCTTCTTCCTCATGTACAGAGTTGCAATGGTTACATGTAATGCAACTGGTGTTGTGTGTTTTTTTTAAATTTTATTCCTCTCTCCAGGGTTTATTGTGCAAAAGGTGTTTTAGCCAAAATTTGCCAAAGGGAGAGATTGAAGGTTCCATGGTTTAAGGATTGGCACCAAATTTTTCTAAAATATGGTTCTGAGCAAGATATTGTGTGTGATGTTGTAAAATGTTGATTAGCTCACCTTGAAAGAAGATGTCCAAATAGATGTTGTACCATGTTATACCAGAACATATGTTTTGACTGTTTTAATTCTTTACAGATTTGTTTTAATTCTGTGATACTTCTGTTGAAATATATCTCAGTAATTTTCGCAGGTTAAGAAGGTTTTATCAGGAGCAAGTTTCTATATCTCCAGTTGTGCACAAATTTCTAAATTTGGAGGATGAGACTTTTAGGAAACTTTTCTTGTTATTGTGGAGAAGATTTTATATAGGGTTTAAAACTGGCAAAATGGAATTGATTGAAGAGTCCAAGCTCATACTGCACGAGACTATATAAAGAGACTTACTAAGCCTAAAATGTGGGTGGGGTTATTGAAAAAGAAACTGTGAGTGTAAATAAGAGTTTAGGGTTTGAGTTCTTTTTTAGTGTGTTGTTGTATTGTGTGTCACTCATGTACTTTCTGATGCATTATAGTAGACTGTGTGTGAGCCATTCATTCATCACCTAGATGCATGAATTGGACTGATGTTATTGATTTGTAAGTGTCCACACTAAGCTTTTAAGCAAGAGTGTGTTGTACGTGATTGAAGCTTTTAAGCAAGATCGAGTATTGTCTTTGAAGTGTGACTTCTTTTGATGTATTATCAATTTTATCACTGTTGATTGTGACTGTTAGGAAGTGAGAGGAAATTCTCATATCTAGGAGTGTCTTAGGTAGAAATTGCATTGGGTAAGGATTAAGTGAGAAGATGTAAACTGGGATAGTTTAGCTTTGAATTGATACTACTAATAGTAGATTTTCTTCCTGACTTGGTAGCCCCCAGACGCAGGTGTTGTTGTACACGGAACTGGGTTAACAACTCTTTGTGATTTTTTATTTTCTGCATCTTTAACTGTGTTGTATTTTGCCCTTGTGTTTTAAACAGATATTAGTGTCTCGACATCTCTTAGGACATATGATATCTGCGTACCAAAATTTCACCACTAACCTTGCTTTATGTTTAGCAACTGAACCATCTAGTTTCAACTTTATCTTAAAAATCCATCTTACACTAATGGCTTTCTTGTCCTAAGGTATAAAAGTCAATTCCAATGTCTTGTTTCTTTGAATGGCTCAAGTCGTTCCTTCATGGAACTCACCCACACCTTCTTCTTGAGAGCCTCATTGACGCTAACAGGTATAGGGTCCACCATCATGGCACTTTGTATGATGTACCATTCAGTGTCAATCTCAGTATCTTGCAGCAACTCAAAGTTTACAAGTCTTCTTGGTATTTTTCAAACTCTTTTTGGTCTCAGGAAATCTTTAGAAGCAGAACCACTTTCAGAAGCTTCAGCTTCAGAAGTTCTAACTTTAGAGGCTGGATCACCTTCAGAAGCAGATCCAACATCAGAGTCAGACTCACCATCAAAGTCAAAGTCAAATTCAGAGTCAGACCCACTTTCAAAGTCAGAGTCAACTTTAGATTTAGGCTCTCCTTCAGAGTCAGAAATAGAGGCATAATTTCCTTCAGAGGCAGAATCAAACTCTAGTATTAACACTGCACTAAAGTTGGATTGAGGCTTGCTCAAATCCCATGTTTCTGATTCTTTCACTATGACATCTCTACTGACTTCAAATTTGTTGGTGACTATGCAATAGAGCTTATAAGCATTTGTACTGTGGTAACCTATAAGCAAAATGACTTTGCTTATGTCATCCAATTTTCTTCTAGTATCATCTGGTATATGTTTATAACATACTTAATCAAACACCTTGAAATGGCTGACACTTTGCTTTCTTCTAGTCCACTTCTCAATAGGAACTACTTCCTTTAACTTATTTTTTGTACATCTATTGAGCACATATACTGAAGTAGAAATTGCTTCACCTCACAATTGCTTAAGCATATTATTCTCCTTCGACATACTCTTTGTCATGTAAAGCAGAGTTCTATTTCTCATTTCAACAAGACCATTATGTTGTGGAGTGTATGGAGATGTCACCTCATGCTCAAAACCATGTTCCTCACATAATTTCTTAAACTATGTTGAGTTGAACTCATCTCTGCCATCAGTTTGATGGTCTTCAACCTTTGTCCACTTTGATTTTCAGCCTTCACTTTGAACTTCTGAAACTCAATAAAAACCTCAAGTTTGAACTTAATAAGTGTTACCTATGTCATTCTTGTGAGCTCATCCACAAATTACACAAAGTACTTGTTCCCTCCAAGTGAAGGTGTAATATCTTATATTCCCTTAAATGCTCAATTGGGTGTCAATTGAGATCAACTGAGTTCCTATGTACTCTATTTTGTTAGTTAGAACAATTGAAACTCCTAAGTGCTCTAAATGTTATCAGGTGGGACCAAGAGAGCAACTAGTAAACTCTGAAGAGATCAATTATTGATAAAAGAGATAGACTAATATTAATAAGTATAAGAGAGGACATTTGATAACTCTAATATTGGATCAATTGGTGTTAGATGAGAAAATATCAAATGGAGATATTTTATACCATTATATATATATATATATATATATATATATATATATATATATATATATATATATATATATATATATATATATATATATATATATATATATATATATATATATATATATATATATATATATATATATATATATATATATATATATATATATATATATATATATATATATATATATATATATATATATATATATATATATATATATATATATATTGGTGGAAGGAAAATAGAAAGAAGAAGAAAGTTGATAAGAAGAAAGAAAGAAAAAGGAAAAGAGAAGAGAATTGGGGAAGAAGAGAAGAAACTCATGGAGGAATAAGCTAAGGATTCATCATCATCAATTCATCCTATTTTCTTCATCAAGGTGAGCTTTATTAGCTATTGTAGTTTAAGGAGAAAAGAAATGCATGTCTGGGGATTTAGTTTTTGTGTGAAATTGAATTAAATGTTGTTTTCATGTTATAATTGATGAAACTTATGTTTAATAATGTTATAACATGCTTAAGTGAGTGTTCGGATGTGTTTTGGATTTTTGGGTGTTGAGGAATTGGGATTTTGGCCATGGAAGACCTTCCCTTCGCGCTGTTGGGATTCTGGTTTTCGTATGGGTCGTCGTACGAGCTTAGGCGAGATCTAGGCAACGTAAGTTTTCTGCTACGATCGTTGTTGGAGGTCTAGCGAACGGAAAGCAATCCCTCTCTTTGAGTTTGTTATGTGACCATAAGGCAATTTCAGTTCTGCTTGTCCCTCGCTTTGCGGCCGCTGTGCGACCATGACAGGGTGTAGTTTTCCCGTTTCTTGCTTTCTTCATATCTTATGAATCCTAACTCGTATTTAGGCGTGGACGAAAGTGTTGAATTGAATTGAATTGATTGTGGAATACCAGGTGTATTGGTTTTCTATTTTTGTGAGGGACCTTTGTCCTAAAAGTCTTATTTTGGTGAGGGACCTTTGTCCTAAAAGTCCTATTTTGGTGAGAGACCTTTATTCCAAAAGTCCTATTTTGGTGAGGGGCTTGGCTCCGAAAGTCCTATTTATTATGATGATCATATGCCTTGTGTGCATTATTTATACTTGACTTGTTATGTTACTATACGTGTTTTATGTGTGATATATGTGTATGTTCATATGTTTGATTGCGTGATAACATGTTTAAAACAATATGAAGATAAGTGAGGAAACCTAGGCTTAAAACTAGGAAAATGCATTAAAAAGAGAAATAGGTTGCAAGTATGATTTAGATAACACTAGAGGGTGACATTCATGCTATGATACCTAGATGTGTGTCATGGATGAATGGTTACCATAGTTATGAGTGAGATGCATTGTATGGAATATGCATTATTGTTGTGTGATTAAGGTGAATGTGATCACTCAGTGATTGTCGAATATATTCACGTTATGTTGTATTTGATCACGTAGTCGGAAACAACCTTGAGTTGTGTCGTCCCAAGAGTTGATGCTTATGTATAGCTCCTTTGGGATGTACGCACCATTACTTTGACATGTTTGAGACCCAGTGTACGAATGGAGCCTACGGGTGAAAGGCTTGAGATGAAGGCGGTCCCATGGGAAGTGATAATTCATGCGGGAAGCACCTTGAATCTGAATCCATTTTGTATGTCTAAGTATGCTACAAGGATCTGTGACCCGTGTCTATAACTCTAGATGTAGAGTTGGCTGGGGAAAGATGTCTTGGTATGGTTTTGCGATTAGTGATAATTTGAAATGATGAACTCAAGAGACACGTTTCCATACATTGCAAGTTTGTGAGCTCAAGTCTTATGTCCCTTTTCCACTCGACTTGAATTAGGATAGATTAGGACCTTGTAGATCCGAGTGAACTCATAAGATAGGAGAACTCACTGAGATTATTATCTTACCCCATTATTGTAGTTATTTTTCATGTATGGTTTGCAAGTTTAGTTTGCATTTGGAGCTATGCATGGATATTTCAATAGAAGCTTAGAATATGATTATTCTGATGTGTTTTATGTATATTGTACAATGAAGGATATTGTACTTATATCTTAGATTTTATTGTTTTTGGCACTTTCCATATTTTGTATCATAGGTTGTTTTTATTGTTTTAGAAATGTTCAAGTATGTAAATGTTGCCAATATGTCACTTATGATTGTGTCAGTACCAAATAATAACACTTGTATAATATTATTCTAGATCTATATTATATGGGTTATTGTAGAAGGTACCTCAAATGGACTACATACATCAGAATGCACCACACCAAAGCATGAGTTGCTCTCAGAGGCATTTCTGATGAGAATGATAATCTTGGTTGTTTTCCTCTCATGCATATATCACCTAATTTCTCTGATGCCACAATCTAAGAAATTTCATGTACCAGATTCTTTGAACTCAAATTCCCCAAGCTTCTATAATTTAGATGCACCAATCTCTTGTGCCACAGAAGCACAAGATGTTGTAAAATTTCCACATGAAAATATGCGACTCAAATGCCCTAAGCAATTTACATCATTGATCAGTACATTTTTGCCATTGTTCAATTTAACTCTGACATTTCTTATTCCTTTAGTATTCAGATACTCATCATCATCACATCTGATCTTGGTCCTTTTATCAGAATCAAAATCAACCAGTCATTGCTTGTTTCTAGTTAGGTGATTTGAGTAGCCATTGTCCATATACCACAAGTCTACCATTAATCCACATGCATTCTCATATGCCATCAATAACACAAGTTATCATCAGAATACTCTGGCTATGATGGCTTTTTCAACCCCGTTAACCTTGTTTGACCAGCAATCAACAACAAAATGGTCAAACTTGTTACAACTGTAACACTAAACCTTTCTCTTGTCAAACTTCTCCTTTCCCTTCTAAAAATATTTTGATGTTTCTTATTAAAATTGGAGAATTCCAACTTCTGAACACCACCACCATACTTCTTCTTATTCTCTAACCATATTTTCTCCTAATAATAGAAACACGGTAATCCGTCTTTCCAAACACCTCATAACTTTATTCTTGCACATCAGAACTTTACCATTTCAAAAATATCATTAATAAATAAATTGCTAATTAAATTCTTAAAATTGTAAAATTTGGTCACTTTAATTCTTAAAATTTATCAAATATGTAAATCAAAACTTCATAGAAATTAAAGATGTCATATCCATTGTTTTTAGAAATTTAATAATCTCAAAATTTTAATATTTCATATTATATACAAACCCTCACGAATTTAAACTCAGATGAAAGTGTTCATATATAATGTAAATAATTAGTAGTTTATTGGACACAACATAATAAATTACTATTTTTTCATGTCATACACCAATGTTTTTAAAAAAAAACATTTACAAAGTGCAATTATACGGCAAAATAACAAATAATTTGTTAGATGCTAATATAAAAATATTTTACATTAATAGTGCTTATCTCTTAAATTAATAACCCAATAACTATTTTAAAAAAAACACTCAATATCTAAAACTAATCTTTTTAAAAAGCTGTAAATCATTGAAGATAATTTTTTTTTTCTCTCTAGTAAATACTATTTTATAAGCTAAGTTGAAAATACCTATTTTATTAGACAGGTTGCATGCATGTATAAAGTTAAAGATCTTGAATGAAAAGCATTCCATTTAAAAGTAGACTTGTATAATACACGACCAAATTAATTTATTTTTTATCTTCAATCAAAAGTTGCGCTCCTCCAACATCTTGGGCCTCATCAATATAAATAACATATTTAAATATTTTACTTTCTTAAACTTTTATTTTATCTGTCATTATTTTCTTAAACTATATATTTATTATTTAATATAATCATAAACGATAAGCATCCAAACGCTTTTTTAATACATTATCATTATTTTGGTTTTAAAAGTTGAATAGCATCTTCTAAAACTAAAAAATCGCTAACGTAAATATTTAAAAATCATTTATCAAATAAATTCTCACATCAGGCCACAGCTTGAGCTCAGGTTTTTTCATGATATGACTCATTATCAACTTACTAATTTTTATTATTATTATTATTATTATTATTATTATTATTATTATTATTATTATTATTATTATTATTATTATTATTATTATTATTATTATTATTATTATTATTATTATGTATTTATAGTGGTGTACTCTTTGATAAAAAAATTCCAGTTATTAATTTTAAACAGCATTCTTTTTAAAAGAGATTAGAAAAGATTAAGTTCTTAATTTGGGAATGATATCATGTAAAAATTATTAGTTCTTTACGTTATAAGTGGGTTGATTGGACTGTCGATCCGAGTAGATGCATCAATTTTTATTTTTAATTTTTCACTTGGATGGTTTTTCTGTTCCGTTCTTTTTTCTTTTTTTTTTATTAAGGATTGAGTACTCATATTTAAAACAATGGACTTGTTTATAAAAAAAACTAATAATTGACATATAGACTTTTTTTAATTAATAAAATATTAATATTTTCAACATATATATTTGACGTTCAAATCCAACTTTAAAATGCAAAAAAGTTAAAATTCTTAAAAAATAATTATATACTTGCCTTTTTAAGTATTTCGGATTTTGGTTGATGCTAAACTTCGTGTTCACTATATTGTTAAAGTTGGTTTATTTGAAGTTCAACATTGCTTTCGATTTTAAAGATGTTAGGTGTATAAATAATATTGTGATCACAAACGATACCTTTCAACAAATAAAGATTGAGAAACAGAGTTTTTGGGTGAACAATGAAAACGGTTAGGTCAAAGAGAGAAAGAAGAGAGGATAAAGAAGAAAGAAGAAGAAGAAGGATTATGGCAAATTATTTACTATTCACTTTGTCATTTAGGGTTTACAAATGATTACAAATGAATAACAATTGGCCTCACTCAACAATCTGAGTAATTTATCCTATTTATAGACTAACTAGCTAACTTACAATACAAGCTAACTAAACAATTGGATCCTTAACACAAGGCCTAATTCGACATAATAAGTCAACAATACACATTTCGACATAACATATTAGAACTAGCTTCGATTACAGTATGTAACCCTTCAAAACCAGCATGTGACCCAGCTTCGACTTCATGCTTTTCTTTTGTCTAAACACATAAAAGCTATTCCTCGACAGAGCTCGAGTTCGACCCAAAATCTCACAAATTTCCATCTTGGATCTAACTCTACAACAACATGGAATAAACTAGCTTTCATCATGCAGCTTTATCAACTGCATATAGTGAAAAAAGCTTACCACTTGGCAACGTCTTGATGATCATATCAGCAGTATTGTCATCAGTCGAAACCTTCAGCACTTAGACTTCACACGCTCGATTATCTCTCTGAAAAAGTGCAGCCTCACATCGATGTGCTTTGTTTGCTCATGATAGGCTGAGTTCTTTGACAGGTGTATTGCACTTTGACTATCACATTTAACAATGATACTTCGACGTTGAAGTTTCAGCTCTTTTGCAAAACCTTCAAGCCACAATGCTTCTTTCACAGCTTCGGTGAGGGCAATATATTATGCTTCAGTGGTTGATAAGGCAACAACCTTCTGAAACATTGCTTTCCAACTGATTGTTGTGCCGAACATAGTGAACACATATCCAGAAATAGATTTTCTGGAATTCGTACAACCTGCATAATCAGAGTCGACAAACCCTTCGATTTCTACTTTGATATCATCACCACAAGCTCCACCATAAATCAGGACTCTTTTTAGAGACCCATTTATGTACCTGAGAATCTACTTTACAGCTTGCCAGTGCGCCTTTCCAGGATTTACCATATACCTGCTTACAAGGCTCACACCATATGCTATGTCTGGCCTCGTATAGACCATAACATACATCAAAGAACCTACTACACTAGCATACGGAATGCTACTCATATAAATTCTTTCAGCTTCAATACTCGGACTTTGAGTAATAATAAGCTTAAACTAAGGATTTGTTGGAGTCTTAACATGCTTTGAATTCGACATACCAAACTTGTCGAGAAGCTTTCGTAGGTATGCCTCTTGAGATAAGCACAACTTCGATTGCTTTCTATCTCTTCGGATGTCAATCCCAAGAATCCTGGTGGCAACTCCCTGATCCTTCATTTTGAACTCCTTGTTGAGTTCAACCTTCACCTCCATTGTATCCTCGACATTGTTGCTACATGTGAGGATATCATCCACATAAAGCAACAAAATAACAAGTGAGTTTCCAGGTCGAAATTTGAAGTAAACACAGTGGCCAAAATGGCTCCTAGTGAAATCAGTGTGTGTCATCAACTTGTCAAATCTCCTGTTCCACTATCGAGGAGATTATTTCAGGCCATACAAAGACCTATTCAGCTTGCACACATAATATTCCTTATCCTTTTCTGCATACCCTTCAGGTTGACGCATCAGGATCGTTTCATCTAGGTTACCATACAGAAATGTTGTCTTCACATCCATTTGCTCAAGTTCCAAGTAGAACTTTTCCACCATGGCCAACAACATTCTAATGGATCTATACTTTAAAGCATGTGAGAACACATCATTGAAGTCAACACCTTCTTTCTGAGTGAACCCCCTAGCAACTAGCCTTGCCTTAAAGAGCTTTGACATCACTCCTGCGATTCCTTCCTTGACCTTAAAAATCCACTTACAACTGGCTAACCTTGCTCCTGCACGTTTCTTAATCAGCTCCAAAGTGTCATTATCATGAAGAGATTTCATCTCGTCATCCATTGCGTTTCACCATTCAGTCTGATTTCGAATCCTCATAGCTTCCTTGTAATCTCTAGGTTCTTCCTCAAGTGCCTCACTTGTAGAGATTAAGGCAAAAGCTACAAGATCTACATAACCAAGTCTCTGAGGTGGCTTGATAACTCTTCTCGACCTATCTCTTGCCAATAGGTAGTCATCGACAGTTTCCTTAGTCTCTTCAGCATCTTTCTATTCTTCTTCGACTTCATCTGGGTTATGCACTTCAACATCACTATGCTCCACCTCAACAGGAATCTCTACATGTTCCAACTCCTCTTCAGAGATTTATGCACTTCGACCAGCATCACCAGTTTTCTTGAACACCATCATGACTTCATTGAAAACTACATCACAACTTGTGATACATCTTCTGTGATCTGGTTCTAGGCACCACAACCTATAACCTTTGACTCCCTCAGGATATCCAAGGAACATGCATCTCAGAGCTCTAGGTTCGACCTTGTCTTGCCTAATGTGAGCATAAGCTAAATAGCCAAATACTTTCAGTTTGTCGAGATCTGGTGGTTGACCCGACCAAACTTCATCAGGTGTCTTCGTTCCCAAGGCAGTCGAGGGACATCTATTTATCAGATAAGCTGCTTAAAAACAACCTCTGGCCTAAACACCTTCTTCAATCCAACACTAACCAACATGCATCTAACTCTTTCAAGGATTGTTGGATTGAATCTCAAAACTAAGCCATTTTGTTGAGGGGTACCTGCTACAGTATTATGCCTTGCAATTCCAGACTCAACATAGTAACTATCGAAAACATCGTTGCAGAACTCAAGGCCATTGTCGGTTCTCAACCTCTTAACCTTTCTTCTAGTTTGATTTTTGACCAGAACCTTCCAATATTTGAAATTCTCAAAAGTTTCATCCTTAGTCTTTTGAATGAATACCCATAGTTTTCTGGAATAGTCATCAACTATGGATAGAAAATACCTTGCACCTGCATGTGAAGGATTCCTTGCAGGCCCCTAAAGCTCAGCATCATGTAATCAAAGGATTTGTGTGTTCTTTGTTTACCTTTGTTAAACTCCTCCCTACAGGATTTTCCAAATACACAAGGTTCACAAAACTCCAACTTTTCGACTTTGTCACCACCTAGCAGGTTCTGTTTCCTCAGTTCGACCAGGCCTCTTTCGCTGACATGGCCCAATCTCACATGCCATAATTTTGTCTTTGACACTGGTTTCATGGATGCAAAATCTGCTGAACCACTTACAACCTCAGCCTCAAGGGTATACAATCCTTGTTTCTTCACGCCTCTCAAGACTTCCTTCGACCCCTTCATGACTTTCAAGATACCTTGTTCTCCTTTAAAGACATACACTTTCTTGTTGAATTCACCAAAAGAAATTAAAATCCTCTTAAGGTCAGATACATGTCTAACCTCAGTCAATAACCTTATTGACTCATCATGGAGCTTGAATCTTACAGATCCAATACTTGCAATCTTGCAAGCTTTATGGTTTCCCAGCAGCATTGATCCACCATCTGGATCATATAATTTTTCAAACACATTCTTGTTTGGAGTCATATGCCAAGTACATCCAGAATCCATAATCCACTCTTTGCAAAAGTTGTTGCTCGACACCACAAGGAGATCAGATGATTCATAATCATCTTACACAATAGTTGCATTTCCATTGTCCTTATCTCCATGATTATTCAGGCGCTCAAGGTACATCTTTCTTGTGTGACCCTCCTTTTTATAATGATAACACTTGATCTTAGAAATATTACCACCATAAGACTTTTGCTGAGTTTTAACTTTCTTCTTCTCAAACATACCATCTCTCTTCGAGGATTTCCCTTTCATGGACAACCTTTCACCAAATGATGATGATGGTTTTTGCTCATTTCTTTCATTCAAATCCTTCAAATACAAGGCTACTTGAACTTCTTCAAAGGTTAGGGGCTCTCTTTTATACAAGAGAGTTTCTTTGAAGTGAGCATGTGACTTAGGTAAAGAACACAACAATAAACAACGCTTGATCTTCATCATTGATGGTACCATCAATATTTTCAAGATTAAGAATCAGCTTGCTGAACACATCCAACTGCTCCGTCAATGCATTTATCTTCATCCATCTTGAATGAATACAAATCTTGCTTCAAGTACAAACGATTCACCAAGGATTTTTTTATATACAATCCTTCGAGTTTCATCCAAACACCAGCTATCATCGTCTCCTTCGAAACCTGCTTGAGAACCTTATCACCAAGACTCAGAGCAATTGCACCGTGGGCTTTCTCGATCATCGTTGTCTTTTCCTTTTCCGTCAATGCAGCATCCATGACATCTTCTCTCTTTAACGCTTCTAGCAAACCCTATTGAACAAGAAGAGCTCACATCTTCAAAAGCCATAAACCGAAGTCATTAACTTCGATAAAATTCTTAATTTCAAACTTTGTTGACGGCATCTTCTCCATGCTCACGACACCAGTTTATTGTGATCACAAACGATACCTTTTAACAAATAAAGAATGAGAAACGAAGTTCTTGGGTGAAAAATGAAAACGATTAGAACAAAGAGAGAAAGAAGAGAGGATAAAGAAGAAATAAGAAAAAGGATTAGCGCAAATTTTTACTATTCACTTTATCATTTAAGGTTTACAAATGATTACAAATGAATAACAATTGGCCTCACTCAACATCCTGAGTGATCTAGCTTATTTATAGACTAACTAGCTAACTTACAATATAAGCTACCTAAACAATTAGATCCTTAACACAAGGCCCAATTCGGCATAATAAGTCAACAATATATATTTTAACATAACATACTAGAACTAGCTTCGGCTAAAGTATGTAACCCTTTGACACCAGCATGTGACCCAGCTTCAACTTCATGCTTGTCTCCTGTCGAAACACATGAAATCTATTCCTCGCCAGAGTTAGATTTCAACCAAAAATCTCGCAAATAATATATAAGGACAACCTTACTCTTTGAGCTACTTTTTTGGAGTTGAGATCTAATCATATTTAACATGGTATTAGAGTCTGATTAAGGATTGCAATGTGGGCATTTGACCTAAAACTATGATATGCACGGGGGTGGGTATTGAAGTTTGTAGTTGTGATGTTGGAGTTTGTTTGAAGTCACACAATGATTAGGTTCCCAGGCAGTTAGATGTATAAATATGTTGGCAACGTCACCCTTTGAGCTTGCTTTTGGGGTTGAGATTCAAACATAATTAACATTTATTTGAAGAGGGTTGGTTAACTTCGTTTTAAAAATTATGTCTTGAGGTGGTAAGTTAATTTTTTTGAGAGATCGGGTGGTCTTGTTAAACATTGTTCTTAATTTTTACTACAATAAAAAATGTATTTTACCTCGGTTAAAAAAGATGTCTTACCTCAGTTTCACAAGCGAGGTAATGAAACATTATGAAAAATACACACTTTACCTCTCGATTTAAAAAAAAACCAATGTGTATTGTGTAAAGGTCATGGGCTCGATCCTCATGGAGACCTTTTTGGAATTATGAAATGGCAAAAATACATGTCCCTTTGGTTTTACAATTTCACCGACGGGCATACCACTTTTTCACCTTAGTTTTCTCATAAATTGACGGGTAAAACAATTTTGAGTTTATTAAATCTAATATGGATTACTATTTCGCTAAACCCTATACTGAACATATAACTTTTTAGAATTGGTTAGGAAAATGATTATATGAACAATTGTGTTATATTTGAAGAACAACTTACATTGATTAATGATTTTGAAGCATCCTATAACTCATCACTCATCTCACATTCTTTCATGATTAAAATCTCTTCAATGCTTAAAGTTTTTAATTAGTTACTTACTTTTCTACTAATTCATTCTTGAAAGCATAAAATTTTATGCTTTGTAAAATAAATAAATATGGAAGAAAGTTGAACAAAAATTAGAAGTATTAGAGAGATTTTAACCATAAAAGAGTATGAGATAAATGATAAGTCGCAGAATGATAGAAAAACATTAATAAGTGTAGGATATCTAATGCAACATAATTTTTCATATGCTTATTCCAAAATCAATTAAATAGATTATATGTTCAAAGAGGGGTTAGTGAAACAAAGAACCGATATTAGATATAATAAACTCAACTCGATGAAACATGATGAGAGTTGCACAAAGAATCACAAAAAATATAATATGAATATCAATATCAATCTCAAACAATAGTAAAATTAAACTACAACATATAGATTTAATAAACTCAACTAAAAAAGAACAACTTACATTAAATAACAACACAAAAAAAATCGACATCATCAAAAACAAAAAAATCAAGAATAACAACATCAATAAATAACCTCTAGAGTTTAGGGTCTCGACAATATCAATAAAAAGCCTATAGAGTTTAGAGTCTCAATAACATGAACAACATCATCAATAAACTTATAAAATAGATTTGTTTAATTAGAAACAACAACAACAACAACAAGATTAAGCCTCTAGAACTTAGGGATTCAACGACGAGTCTCAACAACAAGATCAATAAACCTATAATATAAATTTGTTTAAATAGAAAAACACAATAAGATAAAACCTCTCTTAACAACATAACAACAACAACAATATGAGTACTGATGTTTGACGTACAAGATCTCTGAAGAAGAAGTAAAAGAAAAAATGAGAGCCCTTAACATATAATATCTTTGTGTGTTGTGTGTTTATATATATATATATATATATATATATATATATATATATATATATATATATATATATATATATATATATATATATATATATATATATATATATATATATATATATATATATATATATATATATATATATATATATATATATATATATATATATATATATATATATATATATATATATGTGTGTGTGTGTGTGTGTGTGTGTGTGTGTGTGTGTGTGTGTGTGTGTGTGTGTGTGTGTGTGTGTGTATTGTGAGATGTTGGATCGAACTCTAGTGTGGTCGAAGTCTATTCGCGAGTAATGCGTGTTGTAGTTGAAGTCTATTCTAACATGCATTAGTTAATATTGCTAGGGTTGTTAGCATGTTGAATTGGGCCTTGCTTGTAAGCCCGATTGTTTAAGTTAGCTTTTAATAGGTAATTGTTAAAAATCCCATTAGGTTAGTGTGCTATTTTTCTTATAAATAGGATGCTAGTTTCTCAATCTTGGCATAAGGAAAAATAGGAAGATAAAATCCTAATTTCAAGATAGAGAGATTATTTTGTTATTCTTGTATACATGTAATCGTGTTCTAAGAGAAAGGAAAGAATAGCAATTTAATGACCAGTCCTTTTTGTTTTCTTCTTTATTAACTATAACCCTTGTGTGTTTCTTGATCATTAAGAAATTGTTTATACTTAGTTTTAAGGTATCCGATTCACAACAAAATAGTGCGGTGAGTGTGGAGAAGACGCCTTCAATAAAGTATGAGATTGAAAAGTTCACCGGAGTGAATGACTTAGGTCTGTGGCGCTTGAAGATGAAAGCCCTACTGGTTCAGTAGGGTTGTTTGGAAGTGTTGAAGGGTGAGGCAGCCGTGGACGATGCGTTAACGGCAAAAGAAAAGACGACCATGATCGAGAAAGCCCACAACGCAATATTATTGAGCCTTGGTGATAAGGTTCTTCGACAGGCATCAAAGGAGACTACATCATCGGGATTATGGGTGAAACTTGAAAGTTTGTACATGACCCAATCTCTAGTCACTCGACTCTACTTGAAGCAAGCATTGTATTCATTCAAGATGAGTGAAGACAAAGTGTTGGCTGAGCAGTTGGATATGTTCAACAAGATGATTCTTGATCTTGAAAATATTGATGTGAAGATCGATGATGAAGACCAAGCAATATTGCTGCTGTGTGATTTGCCTAGAACACATGCTCACTTCAAAGAAACTCTCTTGTATGGAAGGGAGTCCATGACCTTTGAAGAAGTTCAATCAACCTTGTATTCTAAGGACTTGAACTAACGAAAAGAGCATAAACCTTCGACAGTGGGCGAGGGTTTGGCCGTTAAGGGAAAATTCTTGCGCAAGGATGGTAAGTTCGACAAGAAGAAAGTTAAAAGTCAACAAAAGTCTTATAGTGGCGAAACATCTGGTATTCGATGTTATCACTGTAAGAAGGAGGGTTACATAAGAAATGTGTGCCCTGAACGCCTGAAAGATCATGGAGGTAATGGCAACGTAGCCATCGTTCAAGGTGACTTTGACTCATCTGATGTTCTTGTGGTTTCAAATGGTGACTCGAGAAAAGAGTGCATTATAGATTCAGGTTGCACTTGGCACATGACTCCAAACAGAGAATTGTTCGAGGAGCTATGTGATCAAGATGGTGGATCTGTGCTGCTGGGAAACAACAAATCTTGCAAAATTGCAGGTATTGGATCTGTGAGATTCAAGCTCCATGATGAGCCAATAAGGTTATTGACTGAAGTTAGGTATGTACCTGACTTGAAGAGAAATTTGATTTCTCTTGGTGAATTCGACAGAAAGGGATATGTTTTTCAAGGAGAGAAAAGTATCCTAAGATTCATGAAGGGGTCGAAAGAAGTCTTGAGAGGCGTGAAGAAACAAGGCTTGTATACCCTTGAGGCTGAGTTTGTAAGTGGTTCGACAAATGTTGCATCCATGAAACCTGTGTCGAAGAAAGAATTATGGCACATGAGGTTGGGCCATGTCAGCGAAAGAGGCCTGGTAGAATTGGGGAAGTAGAACCTGCTAGAAGGTGACAAAGTCGAAAAGTTGGAGTTTTGTAAATTGTCTATATTTAGTAAATCCTATAGGGCGAAGTTTAACAAAGGCAAGCAAAGAACACATGGATCCCTGGATTACATTTATGCTGATCTTTGGGGGCCTACAAAGAATCCTTCTTACTCAGGTGCAAGGTATTTTCTCTCAATCGTTGATGACTATTCCAGAAAACTATGGGTATTCATTCAGAAGACGAAGGATGAAAATTTTGAGAATTTCAAAAGTTGGAAGATTATGGTCGAAACTCAAACTGGCAGAAAGGTTAAGAGGTTGAGAACCGACAATGGCCTTGAATTCTGCAACAAAGCGTTCGATAGTTACTGTGTTGAGTATGAGATTGCAAGACATAAAACTGTAGCAAGTACTCATCAACAAAATGGCTTAGTTGAGAGATTCAATCGAACAATCCTTGAAAGGGTTAGATGCATGTTAGTTAGTGCTGGATTGAAGAAGGTGTTTTGGGTGGAAGCTGTTTCGACAACAGCTTACCTGATAAATAGATGTCCCTCGACTACCTTGGGAATGAAAACACCTGAAGAAGTTTGGTCGGGACATCCACCTAGTCTCGACAGACTGAGAGTATTTGGCTGTGTGGCCTATGCTCATATTAGGCAAGACAAGGTTGAACCTAGAGCTCTGAAATGCATATTCATGGGATACCCTGATGGAGTCAAAGCTTATAGGCTATGGTACCTAGAGCCAGGTCACAGGAGGTGTATCACCAGTCGAGATGTAGTTTTCAATGAAGCAGAGATGGCTTTCAAGAAAATTGATAATGTTGATGAAGAGCTGGAACAGGGAGAGATTCCTGTTGAGGTGGAGCATGTTGATGCTGAATTGCTTACCTCAAATGAAGTCAAAGAGATACAAGGCAAGATTGGTTGCTAGCGGGTTCACTCAGAAAGAAGGTATCAACTTCAATGATGTGTTCTCTCCTGTTATGAAGCACAGTTCCATTCAAATATTGCTTGCCATAGTGGTACAGTTCGATCTTGAACTGTAACAGATGGATGTGAAGACTACGTTCTTGTATGATGACTTAGATGAATCAATCCTGATGAGGCAACCTGAAGGGTATGTCGAAAAGGGAAGAAAAATTATATGTGCAAGCTGAATAGATCCTTATATGGACTAAAACAATCTCCTCGACAGTGGAATAGGAGATTCGACAAGTTCATGGCACGCATGAGTTTCATTTGTTATTTTGTTGCTCTATGTGGATGTTATTCTAATAGCAAGCAACAATGTCGAAGATGTAATGAGGGTGAAGGCTGAACTCAATAAAGAGTTTGACGTGAAGGATCTGGGAGCTGCGTCCAGGATTCTTGGGATTGGCATCCGGAGAGATGGAAAACAGTCGAAATTATGCTTATCTCAAGAGGCATACCTACAGAAGGTTCTCGAAAATTTTGGTATGTCGAATTCAAAGCCTGTTGTGACCCCGACAATCCCTTTCAAGCTGAGTATAGATCAGTGTCCCATCACTGATGTTGAAAGAACTTTTATGAATAGCATTCCATATACTAACATAGTAGGTTCTTTGATGTATGCTATGGTCTGTACTAGACCCGATATAGCATATGCAGTAAGTCATGTAAGCAGGTACATGGCGAATCCTGGAAAGGCTCACTGGCAAGCATTGAAGTGTATTTTAAGGTACATAAATGGGTCTCTGAATATAGTCCTAATTTATGGTGGAGCCTTGAGTGAAGATAGTAAAGCAGCAATCGAAGGATATGTCGACTCTGATTATGCAGGTTGTATGGATTCTAGAAAATCTATCTCTGGATATGTGCTCACTATGTTTGGGACAACAATCAGTTAGAAAGCAACACTTCAGAAGGTCGTTGCCTTATCAACCACTGAAGCGGAGTATACTGCCCTTACTGAAGCTGTGAAAGAAGCATTGTAGCTTGAAGGTTTTGCAAAAGAGCTAAAACCAAGCGTACCAAGCGTATTGATGTGAGGCTGCAAGTATTGTAGCTTCAAGGTCGAGTTATCACTGTTAAATGTGATAGTCAAAGTGCAATACATCTGTCGAAGATTTCATCCTATCATGAGCGAACCAAGCGTATTGATGTGAGGCTGCATTTTATCATAGGGGTAATCGAGCGTGGAGAAGTCCAAGTGCTGAAGGTTTCAACAGATCATGATGCTGCTGATATGATCACCAAGACGTTGCCCAGTTGCAAGTTTTTCAACTGTATGTAGTTAATAAAGTTGCATGAAGAAAGCTAGTTTCTTGATGTTATAGAGTTAGATCTAAGGTGGAGATTTGTGAGATGTTGGATCGAACTCTAGTATGGTCGAAATATGTTTGCGAGTAATGCGTGTTGTAGTCGAAGTTTGTTCTAACATGCATTAGTTTATATTGCTAGGGTTGTTAGCATGTTGAATTGGGCCTTGCTTATAAGCCCAATTGTTTAAGTTAGCTTGTACCCTAAGTTAGCTTGTAATGGGTAATTATTAAAAACCCCATTAGGTTAGTGTGCTATTTTTCTTATAAATAGAATGCTAGTTTCTCAATCTTGGCATAAGGAAAAATAGGAAGATAAAATCCTAATTTCAAGAGAGAGAGGTTATTTTGTTATTCTTGTATACTTGTAATATTGTTCTAAGAGAAAGGAAATAATAGCAGTTTAATAATCAATCCTTGTTGTTTTCTTCTTTATTAACCCTAACCTATGTGTGTTTCTTAATCATTAAGAAATTGTTTATACTTAGTTTTAAGGTATCCGATTCACAATACACACACACACACAGATATATATATATATATATATATATATATATATATATATATATATATATATATATATATATATATATATATATATATATATATATATATATATATATATATATATATATATATATATATATATATATATATATATATATATATATATATATATATATATATATATATATATATATATATTTATCTAACGTGTATGTGTGCGTGTGTGTATACACACACACACACACACAAACACACACACACATACACACACACACACATTAGATAAACATATTAATCTCGGTTGGAAAGAAAGTCAAAGTAAAAAGTGACATATTTTTAGATTAAAAATAAAATATTCAAGAAGGCGCCATTTTTACTGAGATAAAAACATAATTTAAAGCTGCTAGGATTCCAAGCATATACACTGAATAAGTTTACCCCTTTTGGTGAATCTCGTGCTTCTTATATGTGGAGGTGGATATTATCCATAAATGTAGATCTTTGGCATGATATTCTATGTTCTATATACGGTATGGCCAGGTTTAGATGAATGAGGAGTTTCTTTGAGTGAGAGCTTGAGTTAGTGGCTAGTCTTTTTAGCTAATGTTGAGGGCTTTCGAGGGTCCTGTGACGAGGACAGTTGGTTGACTTCTTTCCAAAGTTTTGTTTTTTCCTTAAATATAGAAATTTAACCTGAAATAAATCTTTTTAGGCCTATGGTGATTTTAGTTTCTGAGGGGCTAGGTTGTGTCTTTTGTCAAGGGTTTACGGAGATTTCTAAACATCTTTTCGACTATTGTGAGGTTGCGTCTTTCATTTAGTATAATATATTTAAGTGGCTTGGGTGGGATTTAGTGTTACCTATGAGTATTAGGTCAATTTTAGAGATTGTGAGATCTCTTGAATTGATGTCTAGAGTGCAATTTTACTTTCTATAATATAACATTATGATAATTAATCATTAGATGTCTTTGTATTATTAGTTTGACTTGAAAGTGAGTTCATGTCCATGCTTCGGGTTTTTCCATTTCTCTAGTAGACTGGAAGCGAAACCCTTTTAATTGACTTGGCAGTTTGGGGTTTGCTGGATGGCCAACTACTTTCTTTTTTCCGGTTTTGTGCAAGTGTTCATGTCTACCTACTTGCAGCTTGCTCTCTCCGGAGCTCTGTTTTGACTTGTTGATTTAAGATAGGTTTCACAAGTTATTGGGTTACGTTTTGTACCTCCTAGGTGTTGGTTTTGGATGCTTTGGCTTTTTATGTCGTTTTTATATTTTTGTCATACTGTGTAGTCAGAGTTGTTGTTCTCTATGCATTTCTGGTGCTCTTTTTTGCTTTTATTCATTTGTAACTCTCTCTTTCTGTTCATTTTATTATATGGTTCTCCCTTTCTTATTAAAAAAAATTATGCCGTGTGAGTCATTTGAAAAATCCCACAATTAGTGCATATTTTGTAGGGTTAATCTCTACCAAAGAGAAGTTGATGGATCGAGTGATTTTTTAGTCTTGAAAATAGTTTCTTGCTAAGACATATTTGATCACTTACACCTTTTTTACGGTGGAGGATGAATTCCAAATTATTAATGTATCATTAAGAGGTTTGAAGATTTGTTATCTTATGTTCTTGGTGATGGTGCTTTTGTTGCACATGTTATTTGGTATAGTTTGTCAGTTGTCGATTTTATAATGCTGAACTTTTATAGTTGGAAACTGCTTATATATATATATATATATATATATATATATATATATATATATATATATATATATATATATATATATATATATATATATATATATATATATATATATATATATATATATATATATATATATATATATATATATATATATATATATATATATATATATATATATATATATATATATATATATATATATATATATATATATATATATATATATATATATATATATATATATATATATATATATATATATATATATATATATATATATATATATATATATATATATATATATATATATATATATATATATATATATATATATATATATATATATATATATTACACTAATGTTAATAAATTAAGTTTTATATCTAAAAAATTAAAGACAATTCATTAATACTCGAATACTTATTTAATGTCTTATTTGTTTTTAACAAGCAAAGTATGTATTGATCAAAAGACTACTATGGGTACTCTAATCCAAATACAGAAAGATCCCAAGACTAGAAAAAGTCAAAGAAGCTTAAGACAAAGAAAATGTTTTTTGTACCAATCATAGAAATTATATTTATGATTGGGATTATACATCTCACTAAGCCAAAACCAATACAAAACTTTAATGTGGAAAATAATGTCATTCATAGTAGATATAGCACTTCCAAAGATAATGTCATTCCTTTTGTTCCAAATCCACCAGTAAAATGTCATCCAAATAATACTGAGTCATTTACAGTCAATCAAACCCAACCAAAAATATCTAGAGATGAAGGAACGCTCGATATTATTGTCATGTTCCCCTACTTCATCTCCAATATATGTATAAATATTGGACCACACGTTCTTCATAACAGTGCGACTAAGGAAAAGATGGTCCACATCTTCCACATGTTGAAAATAGAAAACACACACCAAATCGCGTGGATCATGTAAAACATTTCGAGCTTTGAGTTGCAATCGAGTTTGTAATTTATTTTGGAGAAGCTGCCAACAAAAAAATTTAATTTTCTCCAAGACTTTAGTTTCCCACATGAACTTCAAAGCTTTTCTTAAAGACTCATCGACCAACTCTACATCACCACACTGCATGATTTTTGCATAGCAATCTTTGACAAAAAAAAAGAGTTACCCCCTATACTAATCCATACCACACAATCAAAGACATTACAAGAAGGATTGATTTCATTCAGTAATTGATTCAGCTCCAATAATTCTTCAGTAGCCAAATTTTCATGAATGCCTCTATTAATGATGTTTAGATAAGAATCCAATTTCCATGCCTACCGAGTCCACATTTCCAGCTTTCCAACCTCAATATTCTTGTTAATCTGTAAGTGATATAAGCGAGGAAATAAAGTTGGCAAGGGGACATGACTACACCATTTTGCATACCAAAATGATATATTTGCCCATGACCCTAATTTAAAGAACAAGTGATTTATGAATCCTTTGGCGATCTCCTTATCATTATTGCTAATAAAATCCCGCCACCAAAGAGAACATTTAGACCTCCTATAAAGTAGGCATTAGACTAGAAGCAATGCTTGAGATTCCCATATCTATGCCCTAACAATCCCTGATAGTCTGAGTTGCACCTGAGAGGGGGGGGGGGGTGAATTAGGTTCTTTGAAATTTTTTGGTTTTTATCGAATGAGGTTATTACTTTGTTTGAGATATGAAGGGGTTATGAAAGCAGTAAAGTGCAGAAAGTAAATAACACAGAGAAGTATCCTGGTTCCATCCACACTCCGAAGGTACTCCAGTCCCCTTTCACACCGAAAGAGATTTCACTATAGTTAAACTGAGTGTACAACTTACTATCTAACCTATAGGTAGATTAAAGGCTCTTAACACCTTTAAAATCTGAACACTAAGTGCAAGAAGAACAATCCTCTTCAATGCACACACTTGCTTTCAACAATCTTGAATAGCAAGGAGAATAAATACAATCTTTGATTTACAATGAGTTTGAAATCTGTGTATACAAAGTTATTAATCCTATGATTGATCTTCTCTTTCAATGATAATTTCCACAACTATTTAAGACTTTGTTGCTCAAGAATTTTCTTTCAAAAGATATGAAAATATGCAGAAAATTATTTATGAAAAGTGATTTGACTCAAGATGTGGAAAGATGAAAGTATTAGTAAAGATTTTGAAAGAGGTGTTTTTGAAAAATGAAAGTTTAGGTATTTATATGTCACAAGCACCCCTTTGAATTATCATGAAAACCTTCAGAAAATTGATGAGCAATTGCCATGATTCAATGGAAACAATTCATAAAAGAAAGGTTGAAGAGGTGCAATTTTTCAGAACAATTTTTCAAAAACATTCAGTGAGCAATCGATTGCACACAATGACCAATCGATTGCACACTCAGAAAAATACTTGAAATTTGAATTTTTGAACTGAGCAATCGATTGCATGAAAACACCAACCGATTGCACACAAAAACAGTAGCAAAAAAAAGAAGATTTTTCATGTATGCAATCGATTACACATTTGTGCCAATCGATTGCACTATAAAACAGTAGCCAAAATGAAGTAAAAATTTGATCATGCAATCGATTGCTCTGACAAAAACTTAGAAAAATCTTGCAAATAAAAGCTTATGAAAGTGTGAAAAAGTAATGCACATGATTTTTATTATTTGAGCAACTATGACTTAAATACTTGATGAATATTTTCATTATATATACCTTCCAATGAGATTATTCTTCATATCAAGTCTTTGTCCTGATTATTTGCTTTAACATGATGTCTTGAAAATGATTGAACATCTTTGCCTTCTTGTCAAGTGGTTTGTCTTCATCAAACCATAAGTTGATCTTGAGAAACTTGATTTCGCAATCCCTTCCAAATTGAATCTTCTTCATTTAAGAATCTCCAAATCCATTTTGACATTAAAACTTTGTTGAAAATTTTAACATCTATAATACCAAGACCCCTTTCAGCTTTGGTCTTGCATACCATCAATCACTTAATCCAACATATTCATTTCCTTGATGCAGCCTCATGCCAGAGAAGTTCCTTTAGATTCTTATTACTTTCTTTATCACTTTGACAAGAACATTGTTAAAAGAGAAGTGATGGACATATAGATTATTAATAATTGAGTTGATGAGAGTAACTCTGTCAGATAGAGACAACATTCTCCCCTTTCAACCTGCGAATCTAACTCTCAAAATTTCTAACACTGGCCTCCAGTTTTCTATTCTTATATGGTTCGCACCGGTACAAATCTCCCAAATTTTAAAAGAGATACAATCAATTCTCCTCTTATCTGAATTTTATATCTAAAATTAAATATTTTTAACATTAAAATATTTTTTATAATTTAATTTGTATATAAAAAACAATTTTATAATAATTTAATAAATATGCACAATTTAGACGTGTTAAGAGTTTTTTTTATAAGGAAATAACTTTATCAAACAAATTGATAGATTTTAAAAAATCACATTAATACACATGTATAAATAGTGAAATTTGATTAGACATATGAGTAAGCATTTTTTTATATGTGTTTTATTTTTAGATATATTTAATTTTTATTATATCTAATTTTAAAATCACACATATGAGTAATTGTGATGTTTCAAAAATATTTTTTTTAGGGTAATGTTAACTTGTGTTCTAGGGACATATATTAAGAACTAAATATAAAAATATTTTTTTTGAAATTTGTGTATTATTTTTATTAAAAATTTAAAATTAAATATTTTATTATTTTTTCTAATATAAATTTTTTATTTATAAATTTTTTAACACGTACCCTAAAAGCACAAGTTAACATTATTTTATTTTATAATAATGATAATATATAATGATTAAATTCTTTGTGCACTGTATTTACAAATTAAACTATTTATACAAAAGTATTTTGTAACATGTATTAAGTTAATGTAGACATTGAATCTGGTTTGATGTATTGGAAAATTAACCAATACAATTTCTTAAATTTCAAGAGTTAGATTTTTTTGTTGAATACGTGAGATATGAGGATCGCTCTTTCTCTTAAAATTTGAGATTCAATTCTATTATGTGTTAATAATTTTTGTATTAACCCAATTGGTGAGATTTGAAATCTGTTATATGTTAATAATTTTCGTATTAATCCAATTCATACAAAATTTTGTTTTGTCTTCAAATAGACGTTGGGATAGTGAATACTGCGATTAATTTCCTTAGATTAATAGGTGTCAATATCTCAAGATCAAGTACAACTTAATAGTAACATGCATTTATTTATTTTTGGCATAACTTGTAGAACATCCATTCATTTATTAAAAAAATGCTAATATATTGCAATATCAATTTATGTAGAAGAAGAAGCTAGCACTAATTTAAAAGCAGAATTATTTATATATTTGGGATGTGAAGAACTTTAGAAAATTGCCACCAAACACGGTCAAAGGTAGTGATTATATACTGGATTGCTTAATTATCACATGTTCCCTTTTAAGGGAAACATCACCTTCTACATAGCAGAATATTCCTTACAGTAGACAAAAGTTTTTTCAATTTTTTTGTTGTTGTGTGAAGTAGGAAAGAAAGAAGAAAAAGTATACTAATTAATATAGTACCATTTAACTTTTCTTTACTGTTATATATTGTGTAAAATTTAGGTTGTGAATTGAATATTTTAAAACTAAATATAAATAGTTACTTAATGATAAAAACATACATAAGTGTTAGGGTTAATAAAGAAGAAAACAATAAGAATTGGTTATTAAACTAATATTTTTTTCTTTCTTTTAGAACAAGATTACAAATATACAAGAATAACAAAATAACCTCTCTCTTTTGAAATTATGATTTTACCTTCCTATTTTTTCTTATGACAAGATTGAGAAACTAGTATCCTATTTATAAGAAAAATAGCACACTAACCTAATGTTTTTTTTTAACAATTACCCATTACAAGCTAACTTAAACAATTGGGCTTACAAGCAAGGCCCAATTCAACATGCTAACAACCCTAGCAATATAAACTAATGCATGTTAGAACAAACTTCGACTACAACACGCATTACTCGCAAACATACTTCGACCATACTAGAGTTCGATCCAACATCTCACAAATCTCCACCTTAGATCTAACTCTATAACATCAAGAAACTAACTTTCTTCATGCAACTTTATTAACTGCATATAGTGGAAAAACTTGCAACTGAGCAACGTCTTGGTGATCATATCAGCAGCATTATGATCTGTCGAAACCTTCAGCACTTGGGCTTCTCCACGCTTGATTACCCCTCTGATGAAATGCAGCCTCACATCAATGTGCTTGGTTTGCTCATGATAGGCTGGATTCTTCGACAGGTGTATTGCACTTTGACTATCACATTTAACAGTGATAACTCGACCTTGAAGTTTTAGCTCCTTTGCAAAACTTTCAAGCCACAATACTTCCTTCACAGTTTCAGTTAGGGCAATATACTCTACTTCAGTGGTTGATAAGGCAACGACCTTCTGAAGTGTTGCTTTCCAACTAATTGTTGTCCCAAACATAGTGAACACATATCCAGAGATAGATTTTCTGGAATCCATACAACTTGCATAATTAGAGTCGACATATCCTTCTATTGCTGCTTTACTATCTTCACCCAAGGCTCCACCATAAATTAGGACTGTATTCAGAGACCCATTTATGTACCTTAAAATCCACTTCAATGCTTGTCAGTGAGCCTTTCTAGGATTCGCCATGTACCTGCTTACAAGACTTACTGCATATGATATGTCGGATCTAGTACATACCATAGCATACATCAAAGAACCTAATATGTTAGCGTAAGGAATGCTATTCATATAAGTTCTTTCAACATCAATGTTGGGACACTAATCTATACTCAGCTTGAATTGAGGGTTTGTCGGAGTCACAACAGGCTTTGAATTCGACATACCAAACTTTTCGAGAACCTTCTGTAGGTATGCCTCTTGAGATAAGCATAATTTCGACTACTTTCTATCTCTCCGGATGTCAATCCTAAGAATCTTGGACGCAGCTCCCAGATCCTTCATGTCGAACTCTTTATTGAGTTCAGCCTTCACCCTCATTACCTCTTCGACATTGTTGCTTGCTATTAGAATATCATCCACATAGAGCAACAAAATAACAAATGAATTATACGATCGAAATCTGAAGTAAACACAGTGGTCAAGCTAACTTCTGATGAAACTTATGTGTGTCATGAACTTGTCGAATCTCCTATTCCACTGTCGAGGAGATTGTTTCAGTCCATATAAAGATCTATTCAGTTTGCACACATAATCTTCCTTCCCCTTTTCGACATACCCTTCAGGTTTCCTCATCAGGACTGTTTCATCTAGATGACCATACAAGAACAGAGTCTTCACATCCATCTGTTCCAGTTCAAGGTCGAACTGGGCCACCATGGCAAGCAACATTTGAATGGATATGTGCTTCACAACAGGAGAGAACACATCATTGAAGTCGATACCTTCTTTCTAAGTGAACCCCCTAGCAACCAATATTGCCTTGTATCTCTTCGACGCCACTCCTTCGATTCCTTCCTTAACTTTGAAAATCCATTTACAACTGACTAACCTGGCTCCAGTAGGTTTCTTGATCAATTCCCAGGTGTTGTTATCATGAAGATATTTCATCTCATCATCCATGGCCTTCAGCCATTCAGTCCTTTTTCGACTCCTCATAACTTCCTTATAGTCTCTAGGTTCTTCGTCTAAAACCTCACTTGTAGAGATTAAGGCATAAGTTATAAGATCTGCATACCCAAGTCTCTGAGCTGGCTTGATGACTCTCCTCGACCTGTCTCTTGCTATCAGGTAGTTATTATCAGTCTCATCATCTTCGACAACATCTTCTGCGTCTTCTTTGACTCTATTTGGGGTACGCAATTCAGCATGAACATGCTCCACCTCAACAGAAATCTCTCTCTGTTCCAGTTCTTCGTCAGCATCATCAGCTATCTTGAAAGCCATCTCTGCTTCATTGAAAACTACATCTCGATTGGTGATACACCTTCTGTGACCTGGCTCTAGGCACCATAGCCTATAAGCTTTGGCTCCTTTAGAGTATCCCATGAACATGCATTTCAGAGCTCTAGGTTCGACCTTGTCTTTTCTAATATGAGCATAGGACACACAGCCAAATACTCCCAGTCTGTCGAGACTAGGTGGATGTCCCGACCAAACTTCTTCAGGTGTCTTCATTCCCAAGGCAGTCGAGGGACATCTATTTATCAGGTAAGCTGTTGTCGAAACAGCTTCCGCCCAAAACACCTTCTTCAATCCAACACTAACCAACACGCATCTAACCCTTTCAAGGATTGTTCAATTGAATCTCTTAGCTAAGTTATTTTGTTGAGGAGTACCTGCTACAGTCTTATGCCTTGGAATCCCAGACTCAACACAATAATTGTTGAACGCTTCGTTGCAGAATTCAAGGCCATTGTCGGTTCTCAACCTCTTAACCTTTCTGCCAGTTTGAGTTTCGACCAGAATCTTCCAACTTTTGAAATTCTTAAAATTTTCATCCTTTATCTTCTGAATGAATACCCATAGCTTTTTGGAATAGTCATCAACGATGGATAGAAAATATCTTGCACTTGAGTGTGAAGGATTCGTTGCAGGCCCTCAAAGATCAGCCTGAATGTAATCCAGGGATCCATGTGTTCTTTGCTTGCCTTTGTTAAACTTCGCCCTACAGGATTTACCAAATACACAAGATTCACAAAATTCCAACTTTTCGACTTTGTCACCTCCTAGCAGGTTCTTCTTCCCCAATTCTACCAGGCCTCTTTCGCTGACATGGCCCAATCTCATGTGCCATAATTCTGTCTTCGATATAAGTTTCATGGATGCAACATTTTTCGAACCACTTACAACCTCAGTTTCAAGGGTATACAAGCCTTGTTTCTTCACGCCTCTCAAGACTTCCTTCGACCCCTTCATGACTCTTAGGATACTTTTCTCTCCTTGAAAAACATATCCTTTTCTGTCGAATTCACCAAGAGAAATCAAATTTCTCTTTAAGTCAGGTACGTACCTGACTTCAGTCAATAACCTTATTGACTTATCATGGAGCTTGAATCTCACAGATTCAATACCTGCATTTTTGCAAGATTTGTTGTTTCCCAGCAGCACAGATCCACCATCTTGATCACATAGCTCCTCGAATAATTCTTTGTTTGGAGTCATGTGCTAAGTGCAACCTGAATCCATAATCCACTCTTTTCTCGAGTCGCAACTTGAAACCACAAGAACATCAGATGAGTCGAAGTCATCTTGAACAATGGCTGCATTGCCATTACCTCCATGATCTTTCAGGCGTTCAGGGCACACCTTTCTTATGTGATCCTCTTTCTTACAGTGATAACATCAAATACTAGATGTTTCGCCACTATAAGACTTCTGTTGACTTTTACCTTTCTTCTTGTCGAACTTACCATCCTTTCGCAAGAATTTTCCCTTAACGGACAAACCTTCGCCCACCGTCGAAGATTTATACTCCTTTCGTTCATTCAAGTCCTTATATTACAAAGCTGATTGAAATTCTTCAAAGGTCGGGGACTCCCTTCCATACAAGAGAGTTTCTTTGAAGTGAGCATGTGTTCTAGGCAAAGCACACAACAACAACAGTGCTTGATCTTCATCATCAATCTTCACATAAATATTTTCAAGATCAAGAATTAGCTTGTTGAACATATCCAACTGCTCAGCCAACACTTTATCTTCAATCATCTTGAATGAATATAAAGCTTGCTTCAGGTAGAGTCGATTCACCAAATATTTGGTCATGTACAAACTTTAAAGTTTCACCCATAATCCCGATGTTGTAGTCTCCTTTGATACCTGTTGAAGAACCTTATCACCAAGGCTCAACAACATTGCGTTGCGGGCTTTCTTGATCATTCCCGTCTTTTCTTTTGCCGTTAACGCAGCGTCCATGGCTGCCTCACCCTTCAACGCTTCCAAACAACCCTGCTGAACTAATAGGGCTTTCATCTTCAAGCGCCACAGACTGAAGTCGTTCACTCCGGTGAACTTTTCAATCTCATACTTTGTTGAAGGCATCTTCTCCATACTCACTGCACCAATTTGTTGTGAATCGGATACCTTAAAACTAAGTATAAACAGTTTCTTAATGACCAAGAAACACACAAGGGTTAAGGTTAATAAAGAAGAAAACAACAAGGATTGATTATTAAACTGATATTCTTTCCTTTCTCTTAGAACAAGATTATAAGTATACAAGAATAAAAAATAACCTCTCTCTCTTGAAATTATGATTTTATCTTCCTATTTTTCCTTATGACAAGATTGAGAAACTAGTATCCTATTTATAAAAAAAATAACACACTAACCTAATGGCCTTTTTTAACAATTACCCATTACAAACTAACTTAGGGTACAAGCTAACTTAAACAATTGAGCTTACAAGCAAGGCCTAATTCAACATGCTAACAACCCTAGCAATATTGACTAATGCATGTTAGAACAAACTTCGACTACAACACGCATTACTCACGAACAGACTTCGACCATACTAGAGTTCGATCCAACATCTCACAACTTATTTTTTTAAACATTATATATATATATATATATATATATATATATATATATATATATATATATATATATATATATATATATATATATATATATATATATATATATATATATATATATATATATATATATATATATATATATATATATATATATATATATATATATATATATATATATATATATATGCACACATCTTTAATGACTATTTCTTCAAACCGATAATGATCAAGATGGATAATAAAGTCTCAATTAAAAGAATTTAACATTACACAAATTTATACATTTAATTCTATTTTACAATATTAATATTTGTGGGAATATGTTATAAAAACTAATGTAATACTATTTCCGTCTCACAATAGATGTTCTCTTTGAGATTTTTACACTTTTTAAAATAATAATTAGTTGTGTTGATTTTAATGATAATAAAATGAATGTAATTTACTAAAATAATATTATTAATAATATATAGTGGAGTAGTCACTTGAATTAAAATATAATAAATAAGAGTAAGTTAGTGGAAAGAAATAATAAATATTACATTGTTATTCTAAAGGGACAAATAATTTGAGATAAAAAAAAAATAAGACACCTATTGTGAGACAGAGAGATAGTAAGTTGTAATCATTAACTTCTTTTGATTTGTGGTGAATTAAACAATAATATATTTTATTCTTTTCAAAAATGTTTTAGAGTCCAAACAACATAATAAGGATTAGTGATAGGAGTACATGGACCGTCAGGTTTTTTTTTTTTTTTTGCAAGAACAGAGCTGCAAACATTTAGATGAAAAATATTAAATAGGGAGTAGATTACAATGCATTTGACCTTAAAGTTCTTAAAAGATTCGGTGAATACATCAAAGACACTAGATGATTGCTTGAAGGAAATTAGCCCTCGAAGGTCTTTCACATTGGCGACCTCTTAGACTAGAAAGAATATGTTAAATAACACACACAGATACCTCAATACTTCTAAATACTGGCATACATCTGAAATGCATGGATGAAGGAACAATATTCAGTGTGGAGCTAGGAGGGTGACACATGATCGACTTCTCGAACGAGGAAAATGGTAAATAAAACCCCATATCTCTAAAGACGATGGCATTCAATGGGAAGGATCATTATGAAATTGAATCTAACCTAATGGTTACTATTTTTATTTATTTGTAATTAATATTTTTACTCAATTAACCATTCGATTAAATCTAAATTAAAGATTATGATTTGGAGTAAGTTAATAAAACTTACTCTTGAAGTAAGTTGAACCTCATGTGTGTGTGTGTGCGTGTGTGCGTGCGTGCGCGCGCGTGTGTGTATGTGTGTGTGTGTGTGTGCGTGCGCATGTGTGTGTGTGTATGTGTGTGTGTGTGTGTGTGTGTGTGTGCGCGCGTGTGTGTGTGTCATAAACGAATACAAATTTAATCCTAACAAAATAGATTTTAGTTATTCATAATAATGGCAACAATATAAAAGGAGTATAAGTAGAAAGTCATTAAAAAATCTCTTAATCCTTTATTGGGATTCACTTTGACTTGCCTTTAGCATGTAAACTCTCAAGCGTTATCTGAGTGGTATCACATGCAAAATTTCTTTAAATAGAATTACATTATGTCTTAATTCACTAAGTGAAGGATGACCTGCTTAGAGAACCGAGATTACTTGTGAAAAAGGAATCCTCAAACCTCCTTTTATTTGTTAGGCAACCTGTGTCTCGCCCAACGTGTTTTCCTTGCTTTGTAAGAGATTGTTTATGTTTGGTTTTGACTGATTGAGCCATAACTCTCCCAACAAATTTGGTATGAATATTGGCCTCCTATGCACTTTAGGTTTGACTCACTTAGTCCATCTTACATGGTGTTTTGATCATTTTCCTTTGATTTATACTCATCATACCTATTAAGTTCAAATGATGATAATTTTCAACCAATTCACAATTGTAGAACAATATCTAATATATACATGAATCAGAGGTTTTAGCTGATACTTTTTGCGTAAGTGAATAAGTGTGTTAAATTATAGTGATATTCAAGTATGTTACATACTTATCACAAATCAGACCAGGTTCCTTCACGTCCTAACAATGGCCAGGGCAACAATGAATGTGAAGTTTGACTGGGTATCAAAGATTTTATAAGAGGAAAAGTTTAAATACAAGCGTGTGGCATCCATGGCATGTATAAGAGATTCTCAAAGGCCATAATTATCATATCGTCCATGAAGGGCCAACCCAAATTAAAGAATCTTTGAGACAAAGTCATACCCCGACTTTGTCAACTTAGGCTTTGGCGGAATACTATTCCATACTAGGTCAATACCGAACCCTTAAGAATTCCGGGTTACCCGAAGCCATCAGACAAATATGGTCTAGAAGATATACTCTCCCTAAAGACATAATAGATCAATTTCATCTAGCTATCATGGATCATTAGATACAAAGGTTGTATGGTCCATTTTCTTATGTTGTTTGAAACAAATGTCCCCGAAAGCCTAAGTGATAGGTGACAAGTAATCCGAGTAAGGTTATGTGTCTTTTAGTCTTAAAAGTTGATAGGCCTTAAACCTTAAATCCTATAAACTTGCTATTAAGACTAAAAGAAAAATAATCTTAGTTGCATATTATTCTAAACCTAAACCTCACATTTGTGAACATCACTTGCTTGTTAGGCAGAATGTTTGCAAGTACACTCTACAGGTTCACTCTCCACAACCAAACAAAACTTAAATACTATTATCAGAGGCATATCAGGTTTTCTTCTCAAAGACATAGGATCTTGACGAGGATAAGGCATCTTCAGTTTAATTGCTCTCTCTCTGACCCAATGAAGATATGGCTCCAAAGACACACAATTAGGTTTTCCCAGACTTTCTTTCCCCTTCTTATGCAAGTGACGCCATGCAACCACAATCTTTTCTTGGAGTTCCTCGTCATCCTTGAAGAAAACACTCTCCATATGAACACTCTTGGGTTGATCATTCAACGGATATCTTAACTGTCGGCGAGGTAGAATAAGATTGTAACCGATTCCTCCATTAAGGCTAAGGAGAGGAACATTGGCAAAGTCTCCACATCTGTCAATAGTTAATATCCCATCATACACACGGTTATATCAATCAATATCCGAGTAAGTTAGAGTCATAACCTTAACCATCTCTCAAAAATATGAGAGAACGATCTATTTATAGACTACAAACTAACTTAAACACTAAGCTAACTTAACCAACAAACTAACTTAACCAACTGCATGCTAAAACAAACTTCAACTAAATCACACACAACTCTTCAACTTCTGTCAAAACATGAAACTATTCCTGTTGAAATTAGAGTTAAATACAAAATACCACAAATATAACATGAATTTGTCATATAATCACATAAGAGTAACTGTAATTTTGAAAATCATGATAGCTCATCGTAATTCTAATAAGGTTATTCTTATACCACACATGCAAGCAAGTGTTCTTCCTCAACCACTTAATTACGTCTTGATAACATCTAATCTCATATCATACCTGTGGGCCTTTTATGATGATTACCGTCAAAGTTGGAAAATTAGGGCAAAAAAGTTAACCAATGATTTTCATGTTAAAGTGAAAATAATTTGAGAACTTTGAAAGCAGCTAAATAATCTATCAAAAGATTTTCAAGATAGTAGGAAAAAAGGAACACTTTTAAGTGAAGTTTGGGTGTACGTATGAAATTAATCTATATAAGCACATGCTTGACTACTTAGGTGAATAAATGCCAAAGTAATGATGATTAATCATTCTTATTCTTATTGAGACTAACCAAATTTCATTGACAAGTGACATTACAATGTACTAATTTTCTAAGTTTATGAAAAAACTCATGTCTTTGAGAAGAAGAAACATTGTAGTCTTGTGTTATTCAAGTTTGAAAGTAATGAATCAAGATATTAATTTTGTATCAGAAAGAAGAAAGGCAATGAGGTGATTTTAATCAAGAGAACTCATCACTAGTAGTATATAAAAATGGCTTTGCTCTAAACGAAAATAAAACTTCTATATTTAGTGACTTTGGAGACATGCAATTAATTATATATTAAGCAAGAATCTATAGTTTTTATGAATATTGATTATAGTATGTAATTGTTGCATCAGGCTTATGTAATTAATTTGCTTGTCCAAATTCACACTTTTCTTTTCCACTAGGGAGGGCTTTTAATTAATTGTAGACCACTTACATCAAC
Source organism: Lathyrus sativus (assembly GCA_963859935.3). Classification (NCBI taxonomy): domain Eukaryota; kingdom Viridiplantae; phylum Streptophyta; class Magnoliopsida; order Fabales; family Fabaceae; genus Lathyrus; species Lathyrus sativus. The sequence goes on along the minus strand of OZ012735.1, from coordinate 892,599,839 downwards.
CACAAGAAAGCACAAATTAGAGGCTAATTTTAATATTAACTGTTAACAGAAATTCACAAATTACATAAAAAAAAAACATGTTTCAATTTATTTTTGTAAGATTAGAAACTCTTTAGCAAATTCACTTAGCAAATTCTCAGCCTCGCCTCCCTGTCCCATCTCCATTGGAGACGAGCTTCCCTGCTCTGCTTCACTGTGGTTTTTTTTATCAAAATAATACATGACTGCATGTTTTTAAATATGCATATTTAATTTCTCTTAGTATCAAAAACAATTTTGCTATTTTTACACCAAGCCGTATATGAACAGTGCAAATATATTAAAAAAACGATAAAGTGTACAAGTTTGTCAATTGATGTTGAAACATCATTTTCTTATGTGGGTCCTAGTCAAATGAAAAAATTTATTGTTTCTCTCTCTTAACCTCAACCACATATGGTGTACTTTATAACATAAAGTATGCTAACTCATTCATTCTTCTTGTTCTTGATCATTCGCGCAATTCTTTAGCCGGTCTTCTCCAATTTGTTTTTTCATTTCATCTGCAACTTTTGTTTTCATTTCATCTCCAACTTTTTTTTATTTAGCATCATTATATTATGAAGATGAAGATTTAACTCAGTAAGTTTTTAGATTCACGATTCTTCATATGTTTTTAGGTTTAACATAATGTTAACCTAGTTTTTTTTATTGTTATTGATTTCATGTTTATTCACGAATATTCATTAACCATGCTCTAAAGAGTATTGCCCTACTTTACTCACACCATTAACCATGTTTACCTACTGCTAAACGATTGCATATATTTACTCATGCTGGTTTGTTAACCAATTTGAGAAATGTATTAACCAACTTTTGTCACACCATTAACCAACTTTATAATAAACAATGTTATAAACCTGCTCACATGTCTGGGGGTTTATTAACCAAGTTATAGATAATATTAACCATAATTTTGAACTATATTAACCAACATTGTTATAAATTTATACTATACATAATATTGACATTTATGTGCAGTTTTTAAGTCATAATGGACAGTTCAAGCATTTTGATAAAATGTGATAGTAGTCAAAGGAAAGATGTAGAAGTTAATCACAGTGATGGTGATGAATCACTCTGGGTTCCTGCAATAGGGATGTTTTTTTCTTGTCTAGATGAAGTTAAAACATATTATCAAGAGTATGTTTTGAAAAAGGGGTTTGTATGGAGGATTAGATCATCGAAAAAAGGAGACAACGGGGAGCTCAATTACATGATACTTTCATGTTCAAGAGAGGGGTCTAACATTTCAAAAATTTCATGCACGTTGAAGACACTTCCATCTAGAGCGAAAAATTGTCCTGCCAAGATTTGTATTAAATTAAAACAAGATGGTTTGTGGTACATTACACAATTTGAGGCAAACCATTCTCATGAGACTAGTCCTACAAAAGTAAGGTTGTTCAAGGCTAACAAGAAAATTAACTTACATGTAAGAAGAACAATTCAAATCAATGATGATGCAGGAGTAAGAATTAACAAGACTTTTCAATCGCTTGTTAAAGATGTAAGAGGGCATCAAAATATTCCATTTTGTGAAAAAAATGTGTATTTTGGGAAGACTGTCACATATCTATACTATTTTGGTAAATTTGACATGATGGTATGGTTTTTAAATCATTTTTTTCATCTTGTTCAAAACATTGCATACACTAACAATAGTTACATTTGGTGGTACAGGTGGAATATTCAAGTTCAATGTTGCAAGATTGTAAATATACTTTTGGAGTGTAAATGTTGCAATATTGTAAATTTACTTTTGTCATTATAACAATTGTACTAAACTTTGTTGGTGTATATAACATATAAAATTATTTTATTAATACAATCCCAGCCTTGGTTAATACATTGTCACACTTGATTAACGCAGTCCCAGACTTCAAAACAAGGGAAATTATTAAAAACAAACTTGGTTAATACATTGTCAAACTTGGTTAACACAGTCCCAGACTTCAAAACAAGAGAATTGTTTTTGTCCCATACTTGGTTAATACATTGCTGGAACTTGGTTAATACATTGTCAAACTTGGTTAGCGCAGTCTCAGGCATCAAAATAAGGGAAATTGTTTAAAACAAACTTGGCTAATACATTGCTGGAACTTGCTTAATACATTGTCAAACTTGGTTAACGCAGTCCCAGACTTCAAAACAAGGGAAATGTTTTGTCCCAAACTTGGTTAATACATTGCTGGAACTTGGTTAATACATTGTCAAACTTGGTTAACGCAGTCTCAGACTTCAAAACAAGAGAAATTGTTGTCTCAGACTTGGTTAATACATTGCTAGAACTTGGTTAATACATTATCAAACTTGGTTAACGTAGTCCCAGACTTCAAAACAAGAGAAATTATTGTCCCGGACTTGGTTAATACATTGCTAGAACTTGGTTATACATTGTCAAACTTGGTTAACGCAGCCCCAGACTTCAAAACAAGGAAAATTGTTTAAAATAAACTTGGTTAATACATTGCTGGAACCAAACTTGGTTAATGCAATTTCAGACTTCAAAATAAGGGAACCAAATGATGAACGTAAACATAATAACGCAATAAAAAATAATGCAATTTCAGACTTCAAAATAAGGGAACCAAATGATGAACTTCAAAATATTCAACACATTAACACAATAATGCACATAAACAACACTTTAAATACAAAATGAACTACAAATTCTACAATTGTGCCAAATATTAAAATTGTGCCAAATTCTACACTATAACACATCATAATTCTACCATACATATTTATCAAATTTCTACAACACTAGTGCATTACAAATTCATTCTAGTTTTTTTTTCATACTTCCTTGGTTTCTTCCTCATTCTTGTAGCCATGTTAGATTTAGACTTTGATAGGCTTTCTTCAAATTGGCATCATCATCATTAAGTGGAGTGTTATGTCCAACATCTCCATCCGAAGTCTCTACTGCATCTTTAGTGACAAAGTTAACAAGATATCGATCATCTTGAACATCCTCGTCCTAAGATGGAGTGTTAACTCTTGCCTCTTTCATCATCCTCATTTTCTCCTCAAGAACTGCTATCATTTCTTTGAAATCTTTATTGTCATCCACCAATCTTTGATAATCATACACATTCACAAATTGTTATCATTGTTCAAACAAAGCAGCATTGACTATGTCATATTTTAGTTCTTCCTCTGTTGCAACCACTCTATCAATTATCTAACAAAAAAAAATAATAAATTCAAACACACGACAACATAAAACCTATTTTCCTTAATTCAAGCACATAAAATATTACCATATTTTTTTCAAACGCTTTTTCAATATTTTTCTTCTGCATAGTTATAACTAGCCAATTCAATACACGTGGAAATGAAAACGTAGTAACAGCAAGTGCTTTCCCCAAAGATAAGTGGTTAAATATGAAGATTTACCTGCAATATGGCAGCACACTCGTTTAAATGTCTTTGTGCCTTGTTTTTTCCCTCCTTCAACACAACTGAAGACTCACATAAACTAGAAACTACAAAGTTATAAATAGCAAGTCCCCAACTAAATGTATCAAGTGAGTCAAGATCATCCAATTTCTTAATAAATTCGGTAAAGACCTTATTCCCTGTTTTGGGAAAGTAAAACTCCGCAAAAGCAAGTAATATGTAAAGTCTAACAAAGTTAACTAATTTTTTCTTGTGGGAATGAAGTTGTTTGCGAATATTGCGAATGGTTACCTCAGACCCTTTAAATAGATCTAATGTTTGACTTTGTTGGTCTTCTTCTACTATTAGAGACTTACCAACAATAGATAATCCAAGCGCAAAACAAACATCAACCGAAGTAAAGGGAACTATCCTATCCCTAACCCTAAATCCCTTACTATGTACGTCCCACCTACTTACTAATTCCCATAATAAACCACATGAGATTGAGAAGTTGTTAGAAATATTCATTGCCCATTTGAATGGGGTGAATTCGATGTGGGCTCATTGAGCTGGTGTTAACTTTTCATTGATGATGCTCAAATTCATCGGGATACAACTATGCCTCATTCCTACCTTAAATTTACGAAAAAATAATTAATTTTACTGATAAATAAGATCCAACATTCCAACCATAATAAAAAACAAATAAAAACAGAAAAAAAAAATACATCAATTTCATTTAGATTTCTTGGTGATGTCATAGTTTTAGCAATAAAGAACTCAGCCTAATAAAATCCAAAACCAAATAACAACACTATTAGTAACCTAACGAGAAATCTATTACAACCTGGAATTGAGAAATATATTACAATAACCTAAAAAGAAAAAACCTAAACCTTAATCCTCTTTCAATTTCCCTCATTGAACAACAGAACTTCACAAAAAAATCTAACCTTAAGGAAACGCGTGATATGATGAGAACATCTATCAGAACTATCAGGACCTTAAAAAATTAAGATACCAAAGAGCTATCAGAAAATATAACCTTAAAAAAATCTAAAACACTATCAAAATTTCACAAAAAATTAAAAGGAAACACATTTTCATGTGAGAAGAAAATCTAACCTTAAGATGCCAAAGAAATCGTTCGGTGAGAATTGATCGTGTCGTCGTCGAACCGTGATATAATGAGAGCAGAGAGAACTTGATACGTAGAGAGAACACCATTATTGGTCATCGTTCTTCGCACGTTGAAGGCCGGTTGTCGTGGTGGGTCAAGGTATCGTCGGTCGTCATGGTGTGAAGGTCGTCGGTTGGGATGAACAGTGTAAGTGAGAGAGTATTCTTTTAAGAGGAAATAACTTATCAGATTCAACGTTTTAGTGAGAGAGAATAATACAGTCAATTAATTTAACCTAGCACTCAAAACGAAGTTATTAAATTGCCCATATATATTAACTAAATTACAAAAAAAACCAGTACATTGAAAACATAATCATATAATGCTTACCAAACCTACAATGATATTTGGGATAAAAGAAAACCTCTAGCGAGAGATCCTGTACATATTTGAACCTATAATAACAAAAACTCTGTAAATTTCTTATAACAACCAAGAAAAACTAATGATGGTGAGATTTCATAGAAAGATAGTGTGAGATATTGGATCAAACTCTAGTATGGTCGAAGGGTAGCTTCTGGTTCGACAGAAATTAAGCATGAGGTCAAAGTCTGTTCGCATATGTTGTAGTCGAAGATAATATGTGTTGTAGTCGAAGTTTGTTCTAACATGCATTAGTCAATATTGCTTGGTTGTTAGCATATTGGAGTGGGCCTTGCTTGTAAGCTCAAGTGTTTAAGTTAACTTGTAATGGATAATTGTTAAAAAGCCCATTAGGTTAGTGTGCTATTTTTCTTATAAATAGGATGCTAGTTTCTCAATCTTGACATAAGGAAAAATAGGAAGACAAAATCTTAATTTCAAGAGAGAGAGGTTTTTTTTTATTCTTGTATACTTGTGATCTTGTTCTAAGAGTAAGGAAAGAATAACAGTTTATAACCAATCCTTGTTGTTCCTTGTTGTTTTACCTTGTTATCTTTGTTAACCCTAACCTTTGTGTGTTTCTTGATTATAAAGAAACCTTTTATATTTTGTTTCAAGACATCCGATTCACAAGAGATATGAAGGCACCGACGCAACATCGTCGGATGTCATCTATATCTTCTTGCGGGAATGATGTTTGGTCGCCAAACATCCATAATTTGAACAAAATTTAAATTATGAAAAGCTAACAAAAAAATATTAACTTAACAAATATAAATAAATTACATGTTTATGGATAAAGTTTATACCTTGACCCATGAATTCATAATACCTCCGGAGACAATATTTAACATATGTCTCATAACATAGTATCCACGCGAAAGGCTGTCAGATTGTTTTCGTGACTACAAATAATTTTCATATAGGTGCTAATTAATACACACAAAATACGAGTAATACATTAGAAAAAACAAAATAATATCAAAAAGCATAAGTAATACTTACTTTTGGGAAAATGAACCTTGACTTACTACCTTTTAGATTACGTTTCACAAAATTGTATCCATCCATAATTCTGCATGTCGGTAAAAATTAAATATGAATAAAAAGTTTTTAAAACTAAAGGTAAAACTTGAGTATTATAAATAATACCACTTACCCTCTCAAAATGTCATGCATCGTTTCATCAAGATTATAGTGTAACAAACATAACATAATTATAACATTTTTCTTCAGACATATAGTAACTAGTTGCCAATGTGAACTCCCTAAACATTCAAAATAATTAATAATCTGTATAAGATTGATTTATAAAAGAAAACACAAATAAGTATATACTTATGCATGGTAAAACGGTCTCAAGTAACATTCTTTGTTCTTATTAACCAACTTATTTTGTACGTATATCTTGATAAAGTTTGCTCCCTTTTGGTGAAATTGAATAATGAATTGGTCTAAAAAAACAATAGTTTCCTAATTCTCTTTCAACACACATCTCATGCATGAACCTAAAAGTTAATAAAAAAGTAAAAATGTGATGTTAAAGTATGAGAATTATGAATATAAATTGTAGTACAATTATGTCTAACCAATCATTTTCCTTCAAAAATTCCATAACTCAACTCTTATGAAGTATATAAAATTATTTTAGTTCATGTTTTAATGTAAACTCATAAATGTATTCCATATCCTCTATCATCCTTTATAGTTTTTGTGTGTTATGTGGTTGAGATACTGTGGTGTCAATATTGTGTTGTGGGGGCAGAACAACTACCTTTTATGCTTGCATCACCCATAACAACTTTCTCAGCTACTTTCTTTGTTATGTCTAACTGATCTGAAGTAGGGTTGATTAGTACATCCATTGATTTCAATTGCTGCATCATTAGAACAACAAAAACACAATATATAAATTTAAATACACAAATAATATCAACAAGATACAACACAAATTTTTTAAACTTATACTCACCTCAATCACATTGTGGGTACATTTCTTCTGCACTTCCTCGGACAATTTCTCTAGCTCTTCCTCAGTCAACCTCTCCCGCTCCTCCTAGAATTTCTCCCACACCTCATTCAACATCCTCTCCCGCTACTCCAAATGCACCCTGTCACGTTCCTCTTGAGTCCACTTCTCTAGCGCCTATTGAGTTCACTTCTCCCGCTCCAGTTCTAATAATTCTTATAGTTTATCCCTCATCTTTTGATCAACTATTTCTTAAATTTATTTCTTACTATTTACTTTGTTACTTGTTTATGATGGTCTAAAATATAACCTCAAGCTAACACCTCTTCCAAGACCACATGCACGCCCACCATCCTCCTCTATTTTAATAGCTTTTACCAAGATATCATGATATTTTCGTGGAACAAAGATACCATCCTTGAATTTTTCAACTAGTAAATCCTAAAACACATATAAAACTTCATCTTTACTGAATTGAATTAACTAAAATAAGTAATGTTGAAAAAAATATCTACTTACAATCTTTTCATTCACTTTGTGTGTAGGTTCTAATGTGAACTCGTCTCCTGGTCTTTGTTGTGTCCTCTTTAATTTCTCATGGCGTGATGGTGGATATGGGATGTGATCAAGGCTTCTAGAAGGATTTTTCAGCTCTTTTTCTCTTTGTTTTCTTTTTTCTTGAATCATTATCTTTTCCAGTTTATCATATCCCCCACGAGATATTCTATGTGGATAGATATTTCTAGTTATACTCTTCTTTTCTTTTTGGCTCTTAGCCATGATATCAGGAGTGGTGCGAGATTTGACAAAATCCTTTCAAACCTTCTTATCAATATTTGAATTTGTAATATACTCATTTGTGAGTTGTGTTTTAGAGCCCCTCCAACACTCACCAACATATCCTTTACGTTTCTTTTTTTAGCGTAGCATCCTCCCGAACAATAAATATTTCCTACATTTACATAATAGAGTTGATATTAATATTAAACCAAAAAATAAATAAATAAAATGTCATCTATACATGTAAAAAAATCATAAAATTCAAAATAAATATTGTAATATTGGTCCATAATTTATCTTTAAATTCATCATTAACATCGTGCCAACTCTCTATCAAAATATTGGGTTTGCTTCTATGTTGTATTGCTACGTAACCTCTAAAACTATCAGCTTGTTCACCGTAAGCTTTGCCAGTTCTTATACAAACATTAATCGGAAAGTGAACATCGTGACAAATCTAGTTTTTCTTTTAATTTAAGTATTAGCAGAGTCTGTAGTAGAGGTTGTATGAGAGGCGCAAGTCGAATCGCCCATGTCTTTGTAAATTAAGAACTATATTACTCAAATCAACAAATCTACGATAAAACTCATAATGCATATGAATTATACTATATTCATGGTACATTTCCTAGAACATACATTCGACATATTCTCAAACTAACACTATTAATGAAAAGTAACATTTCTATGAACATTTCAGTGGTCAATACATGACACCATTTACTCAAACAAACACTATTCAAGAAAAACAACATTGTTATCAACATTTTAGTGGCCAGTGACACCATTTTCTCAAACTAACACTATTCAAGATAAACAACATCTATATCAACATCTCAGTGGTAAGTAACATCAATTTTTCAAACTAACACGAGATAAAGTGAGTTACGTATCAAAAACGTGATGACAAAGTTTGAACGAGTTATATTGGAAGAGTTGATGTTTAAGTTGATGTTGGAAGGGTTTTTGATTCCGAGCAAGATTTGACTTGTACGATTTGTTCTAGTAGCCTGGAGGACGTATCCCATCTTTTCTTCTCGTACTCTAAATCTACTCAGATTTGGAACAAGATCTGTGAATGGGTGGATATAGACATAATCTCGGAAAATTGTTGTTATTCTCACGCTAAGGAGTGGAACAAGAGCCTTAGAGGTCGGTGTCAAGCGAATAAAGTAAATTCAATTTGGTTTATTACTCGCTGGAGTATCTGGAGGTCTAGAAACGATTGTATATTCAATAATGTAGTTACCGAGGTCGACAGTATTGTATTCGACATAAAACTTTATTCTTGGAATTGGTTGATCCTAGGTAGGAATGGGAGCAAGTCGTGCTGCTTGTATGATTGGTTCAAATTTCCTTTTGATTTTTTGTAATTGACTCTTGGTTTGAGATTTCCTTAATCTCCTTTTAATTTATTCTGCTTACCAAAAAAAAAGTTGATGTTGGAAGAGATGATGGAAATTGAGTTTCGATGAAGATGAAATTGCCTAGACTTTTTAAGGAAATATGACAATGAAACGAGGAGTGTTGATAGGTAAATGTGTGTGTGTGCGCGCGCGTGTGTGTATGTGTGCGCGCGCACGTGTGTTATATATATATATATATATATATATATATATATATATATATATATATATATATATATATATATATATATATATATATATATATATATATATATATATATATATATATATATATATATATATATATATATTGTTCCGGTGTGGGCCTCACCTCGGCAGGCCCAATACCAAATACGGCCCAACAGGCGAACTGGGCACACCTGGCACACGCCCCTTCGGACGAGCAGGACCGTCCGCCGGGCACAAGCCATCACGCCGCATCCCCTTCGTCGCCCGTCACACCAGACGAGCGAGACTACCCGGGCTCCCTCCGCGGGAGAATAACGTGCTCGGCGCACGTTATCCATACGCTTCCCTCCGCGGGAGAATAATGTGCTCGGCGCACGTTCTCCACGTGCTCCCCTCCGCGGGGACACGTCATCGGCCAACCGCCCACCTCCGAAAGAGCAGGTCAAACCCACTTTCCGGAGACCTAGGAGCGGTTGAACTAGGGCGAAGACCACGTCCTGGTCTTCACTACGCCACGTAAGCCCTAGCAGTCATTAGGGTTGGGCCTGGTCGTCTGGCCCACCTCGAATGACCGTTGGCCCAGCGCTGGGGTCTCTCTATAAATACCCTCTTCTTCAAGAGGGTCAGGTAACTCTTCTTGCCCCCCTTTTCTGTACTATTGCTTCCTCTCTGTCCAACTTCTTACTTGGGCGTCGGAGTGCTTTGCAGGTACACCCCTTCCTCGTTCTTACCTCGGCGAACAGATAACCGTCCGGCGAAGCGTGGCCAGTCCGTGATCCCTCCTGATCAGGTCAGATCAGTGGCGCCGTCTGTGGGAACGGAAACTTCCCCGTTACTCCGAGCAGAAAAACCAAAAGTTTCACCAAACCTCCACGGTTATGGCCAGCCCACGCCGCGACGACACTCCGCTCGATCTCGCGCTCAACACTGCCACCAACGGGAAGCAGGTAGGAACGACGCGCCTGAATGAAGCCGACGAAAGAGACGGGCAAACCGCCTCGCCATCGTCCGAGGAAAGGCCCCTGCACGCCGACCATCGCCCCCCGAGCCCGCCGGCATTCCACCCTGTTCCCATCCCGGCGGGAGCGGACCCCACGGTGGCCGCCCTCTTTGCAGCCATCAACCAGACGAACCAGCTGCTGTCCCAACAGAACGCTAGAATTGGAGCGTTGGAACGCGGCGGCTCCCCGAGGTACCCCCAGCGGGAAGACCAGAACGGAGGTTCGAGGAGCCCCTCACCTCGACCCAGGAACCGCCGACCGCGGTTGGAGAGACGCCGCCCCCAAGCGACACGGGAACGCACCAGATCCCCGGCAAGACACGGTCGCGGGAGGAACCAGAACGCCGCGGCGACCCCAACCGAGGAAACCCGAGGCGGGAGCACAGGCCTGAGATCGAGGGCCCGAAACCCGGGACACACCGCGACCGGCTCATCCCCCCTGAGATCCCCGGCGCACAGCGACGAGGATGACTACCGCACCCCACTATCCCGGGAGATCATGGCGGCCCCTATACCCCAAGGAATGGAGAAGCCACCGACGCTGTCAACGTACGACGGCACCTCCGACCCGGACGATCATCTGGAAGACATCGAGGCCATGCTCGACTACCGCAATGTCCGGGGAGCTATCAAATGCAGACTCTTCCCGACGACTCTGAGGAAAGGCGCTATGACCTGGTACAAAAGCCTGGAGCCCGAATCAGTTACATCGTGGAGGGTCTTGAAGGACCTATTCTCCAAACACTTCACAGCGTCCCGGCGTCACCCGAAGACGGAAGCAGTCCTCGGGGCGATCATCCAAGGCCCCGACGAACCCCTCCGGAAATACATCGAAAGATTTACTCGGGAAGCCGTACAGGTGACGACTTCCGACGAAATGAAACGCTACTTAATGGAGCAAGGCCTGCGCCATGACTCCAAATTCTACGAGGCCGTGGGCATACACCGGCCCACATCCCTCCAAGACTTCCTCGACAGGGCCGCCCACTACATCCGGTTCGAGGAAACACAAGCGGCCAACTCCGCCCGCGACACCCGAGACAGAGAAGCCCCCCGCGGGCACCGAGACGACGGAGCTTCGAGCCACCGGCGAGGAGGGGACCGCCGTCGGGACGACCGCCACCGCGAACCCCGCGAACAGCGCGAGTCGCGCGGCCCGGCAGGAAGGTTCACCGAGTACACCGCCTTGGTCGCTTCCCGCGAACGCATACTGGCCGAATGCGCTAAAACCGAGTTTGTGCAGGGAGGTGTCCGTTTTCCACGACCAACGCCGCCCAAACCCAACGTGGACAAGTCAAAGTACTGCCGGTTCCACAGGACCCACGGGCATGTAACGGAAGACTGCATCCATCTCAAAGATGCGATCGAAATCCTAATCAAAGATGGGCACTTAAAGCGATACACCCGGGGAGGTGAACCACCCAGATCGGAGGCCCCGGAGGCAAAGAAAATCGAGGAGCTCCCCTGCCCAGAAGACGGTGAGAGACTCCAGGTCGCGCTGTGCGTCAGCCGCCCCGAGGACTGGTTCGCAAGCAGAGGACTCGGCATCCCCGAAGCACCCAGCTTAGTCGGCGAGCCAATCCGACCAACCAGCCGATGGGAATACTTCCCCAGAGCCATGGTCATCTCTGATGGCGCTACGAGGAGTCTGTCCATAGGATCTGTGAAAAGGAAATTCGACGAACTCATCGCGGGCAACTCCGGTAAGATGAGCACGCTCGACAGATTCCGAGGCCGCTCCAACCCGATCACGTTCTACCTCGAGGAACTACCCGGGGGATCTCCCAATTCCAACATACCCTTGCTCATACGCGCACGTATGGCAAACTTCGACGTCAGGCGCCTCCTCGTCGACGGAGGGAGCTCGGTTGACATAATGTACTCACATTTGTTCACGACTCTCCAGCTCAGCGAGTCCAACCTCTCCCCCTACGTAGGCTCCGACCTCCAGGGGTTCAACGGGACGACGACAAGACCCTGGGGATACGTGGAACTGAAAGTCACCTTTGGGGAAGAGGAAACGGCCAGAGACATCAGCATCCGCTTCTTAGTCATCGAATGCCCGTCCCTGTATAACTGCATCCTGGGCAGGACAACGATAGCAGAGCTCACCGCGGTACCCTCCACCGCCCACCTGAAGATGAAATATTACACGAGAAGGGGAGCCGTGGTCACCCTCAACGGCGACATCGAAGCTGCCCGAAGGTGTTTTGAAGCCGCACTGAAAGGCTTCGACTCCATCGCTCCACCGACCAAAAAGAAAGCACCGAGCGCTACGCCAAAGGACAAGCCAACAGAGCTGGTCGGATCAGTTGAGCTCGACAGTCGCTTCACCGACGAGCTCGACAATAAAAAGACTGACGCGGCCAACGAGCATCCAGCGCGCCCCATCCCGGATGGCGATTTCGAGCTCATTCCCCTCGGGGACGACACGACCAGAACCGTAAGGGTAGGCGCAGGACTCCCCGACCTCGCGAAACGACAGCTCCAAGCCTGCCTCCGCGAGAATGCCGACCTCTTCGCCTGGAGCGCCGCGGAAATGCCGGGACTCGACCCTGAGGTCGCCTGCCACCAGCTGTCCATCAGCCCGACCGCAAAGGCCGTGGTGCAACGCCGTCGCCGCCAGTCTCCAGAAAAATCGGCAGCAGCCGAACAAGCTGTAAAAGACCTCTTAGAGGCAAATTTTATTTCGGAAGCCCGGTATTCCACCTGGCTGTCCAACGTTGTACTTGTTAAAAAGAATAATGGAAAATGGCGCATGTGTGTTGACTACACTGACCTCAACCGGGCATGTCCTAAGGACGCCTACCCCCTCCCCAACATCGACAAGCTCGTCGACAACTCGGCGGGCTTCAAACTCTTGTCCTTCATGGACGCATACTCGGGATACAATCAGATCCCGATGGCCGAACACGACAAACAGGCCACGGCCTTCATGACAGCATCGGGCAATTACTATTACAACGTAATGCCTTTCGGCCTCAAAAACGCCGGGGCCACGTACCAACGGATGATGAACCGCGTCTTCCACAAGGAGATCGGAGACATGCTCGAAGTCTATATGGACGACATGATCGTCAAATCCGGCGCGGAAGACGACCATGCGGCACATCTCCAGAAGGTCTTCAAGACCGCGAGATCATGTCGCATGCGCTTTAACCCGGAGAAATGCACTTTCGGCGTCTGCGCCGGTAAATTCCTCGGCTACTACTTGACCGAACGGGGGATCGAAGCCAACCCGGACAAGTGCCACGCCTTCTCCAACATAACCACGCCGACCACGAAGCGTGCCATCCAGTCCCTCAACGGCGTACTAGCCTCCCTCTCACGATTCATCGCGAGATCGGCCCAACACGCCCTCCCGTTCTTCAAACTGCTCAGGAAGGAGACCAAGTTCGAATGGACGGACGAATGTGAGAGAGCCCTTCGCCACCTCAAACGCGTCCTCTCCGAACCACCAGTACTGACGCACCCCGCGACGGGCGAAACCCTGTACTTATATCTGGCCGTCTCTAACGAAGCCGTCAGCGCCGTCCTCGTGAGCGAAGCCGGGGAAGGACAAAAGCCCATTTATTTTACTAGTAAAGCCCTCCACGGCCCGGAGGCCCGATACCAGCTGATCGAGAAAGTCGCCCTGGCCCTCGTTACAGCGGCACGCCGACTCCGGCATTATTTTCTAGCACACACCATCGTGCTCCGCACCGACCAACCCCTCCGCCAGCTACTCAGCCGCCCAGACATGGCTGGGCGCATGCTGAAATGGTCGCTAGAGCTCTCCGAGTTCGACATCACATACGAGAGCCGGCACGCCATCAAGGCTCAAGCGTTGGCTGACTTCGTAGCCGAGATGACCACGCCCCCCGACCCGCCCACCAGGAACCACCTCTGGACCATCTTTGTGGACGGCTCCTCCAACTCTACGGGGAGCGGCGCCGGCATCGTCCTCGACAACGACGAGGGTACGGTCATCGAAGTCTCCCTCACGCTAGCTTTCCCAACGACCAACAACCAAGCCGAATACGAAGCATTTCTCGCCGGCCTTCGCCTAGCATCCGACCTGGGAGCCAGGGACATCCGAATCTACACGGATTCCCAGCTGGTCGCTTCGCAAGTCCGAGGTGAATACCAAGCAAAAAACGACACCCTCGCCGGATACCTCGCGCTCATCAGTGACAAACTAAGAGGGTTCGACTCAGCAGAAATTCAACACGTTCCTCGGGAGCAGAACACCCGCGCCGACATCCTCTCCAAACTAGCAAGCACCAAGAAACGAGGCGGTCACAAATCGGTCATTCAAGAAATCTTGTCCCAACCAAGTACCAGCCCGACCACCACACCCCTCGACATCAACGCCATTGGAGACGCGGACTGCTGGATGACCCCCCTCCACACCTATCTCAGCACCGGCCGTCTGCCGACCAGCTCTAGCGAGGCCAACGCAACGAAACGACGGGCCTGCTCGTACGTCCTCCTCGAGGGACGACTGTACCGCCGAGGCTTCGCAATCCCACTCCTCAAATGCATAGACAAATCCCAGAGTACGGCCGTTCTAGAAGAAATCCACGAAGGTATCAACGCGCAGCACCTCGGGGGCAGATCCCTAGCGCGCAAGGCCCTACGCGCGGGCTACTACTGGCCGTCAATGCAATCCGACGCGAAAGAACATGTCAAACGGTGCGATAAGTGTCAACGACACGGAGACATGCACCTGGCCCCGCCAACCGACCTCACATCCCTCTCATCTCCGTGGCCATTCGCCTGGTGGGGGCTGGATATCCTCGGACCCTTCCCCCTCGGTTCATACCAGAACAAGTACCTCATCGTGGGAGTCGACTACTTCACCAAGTGGGTCGAGGCTGAAGCTCTGGCCAAAATCACCGCCCACAACATTCTCCGATTCTACAAACGCAACATCCTCGCCAGGTTCGGGGTACCACTCGCCATCGTCACCGACAACGGTACACAATTTACAGACAAAAACTTCCGCGACTTCGTCACCAACCTCGGGACCAAACATCACTTCGCCTCGGTCGAACACCCTCAGACGAACGGCCAGGCGGAGTCGGCAAACAGAGTTATACTCAGAGGACTCAGACGACGCCTCGGAGACGCCAAACGAGCATGGGTCGAAGAACTCCACAGCGTCCTCTGGGCATACCGTACTACTCCTCACTCAACTACAGGGGAGACCCCATTTCGCCTCACGTACGGAACCGAGGCCGTAATACCGGTCGAAATCCGCGAACCGTCCAGACGAACGGAAGCTCCCCTAGACACCGACGACAACGACGGCTCCCTCCGAGAAGAGCTCGACCTCGTCGAAGAAATCCGCGCAGGAGCAGCCCTCCGGGAAGCCCGGCTGAAGCAACAAGTAGCACTTCGCCATAACCACAAAGTCATAAAACGCGATTTTCAAACTGGAGACTTAGTTCTACGCAGAAATCAAAAGGACTCCCACGAGGGCAAACTGGCGGCGAACTGGGAAGGCCCATACCGAGTCCGGGACAAAACGGAACACGGGGCCTATTACCTCGAAAACCTGCACGGTGAACAACTAGCCCGACCATGGAACGCCGCGAAGCTTAAGCGGTACTACAGTTAACACATTGCCCGCGACGACCAATCGTCCCGGCCACTGGGGGGGCGACATGGTACCACCGCACACCCCCGCGTCCACCAACGACCAAAGAAAGCAAGCCCTGCCTCTCGTGTGCGCGGGCAGAAGGCCTTGCTCGGCAGGGAATACCTCGACCGAGGCCCCTCGCCGCCGTACCAAAACAGGCAGGACACCCAGCTCGCGATGGGCCGTCCACGCCCCGGGGAAAACTACCCCCGAAAAGGCCCGGCTACATCCCCGGCCAAACCGGCCAGTCCCCTACACTACCGGTAACAAATTGTCGAGCTAAACACACCGAGCGAACACTTAGAAAATCTACAAGAAATGTCATACACATCAAAGGCATTCGAACAAATACGAAAAACGAGCATAAAACAACATGCAAACAACGAGCGCACACTTAGAAAATCCATGATAAATATATTTAACAAAAGCGGGCACCAGCCCAGTAGTCAATAGTACAAAAACGAGCACGCAGGCCCAAAGCAAAAGATAAACACCGGCACGCAGGCCACAAAACAACGAGCACGCAGGCCCGGCAACCTACACTTCCTCATCAGCTCGGTCAGCAGCCACGGTTTCCTCGTCGGGGATAACGAAATAAGGATCGATCACCCTTCCATCAACGATCTCGTGGTACGGCCCTATCCCGTCCACGACCAGCTCGACACCAGGGTTGGCGACCTGAATCTGCTCGACCGCATTCTTGAACCCGACCTCAACGGCTTCCAGACAATCGCTCTCCAACACCCGGATACGGGCGATCAAGTCAGCACGGGTGATTAAACGCCGATCCCCCTCAGTCTCGTCCTCGGCCGGACGAACAGCGCTGTCCAGAACCTCAGTACGGACCTTCAGCGCCTGCACCTCGGCCGTCGCCGTCCCCAGCTTCTCTTCCAGCGAACTCACTTTCCCCTCAGCACCCTCTGCTCGTTTCCGCTCCTCAGCAACGTCCTTCTGGCTCTTCTCCAACTCCTCGGTGAGCTTGGCCAACCGCGACTGCGTAAAGGTGAGATCCCCTTGCAGTTTGGACAGCTCAGCAGCAGAGCAGCCCTCCTCGTTCAGCACGAGAGCCGTCGTAAACGTCCGCATCATCGCGGCCAAGTCCTCAGCCAGGACACGCCGACGGGCCTCCCGATCAGCCTGGCGAACAGCCTTCACCTCCCCGGCGGAAACGGTGGGGGAACGGGCACCATGAAAATACCCCGGGTGCTGGTGGCAGGGAGGGACGACATAACCTTCCTCGACGGCGCCGACCGTCAGATCCACCACCCGAGGCTCCTCGGACCTCTGCCTCTTCGACACTCCTTGGGACACAGGGGATTGGCTCTCTTGAGGCGACGAGGACGAAGTTTGGCCCCCCTGCGTCGCGACCTCCTGACTGACCAGCTGACTCACCCTCGTCCTCGGGACCCCGGCACTCCTGGCAGCACGCAACTGCTTCACCCGCTCGTCGACAGTAGACATGTTCGCTGCAAAAACAAAGAAATAGGTTAGCGACGATCAAAAACCCCGACAACGAGGGAAAACGAAACATCCCTACCTAGATAATCTAGAGCGGCCGCCCCGGTCGCACAGCCGAGCAAAGTCTTAGTATTTATCAAACGCTTTTTAGTGCGTACGTTCCCCTGGGCATCGAGGATGTACCGACCGTCGGGCGTCACCAGCTTCGACGGGGGAAGTGACCGCACAAAGGCAATTATTTTCAGATAAGCGGCCATGTCCTTCTCCTCGAGGGTTCCCGCCCGGACGATATACCTATCCGTCCCTCGACTGAAATGCTCCGAGGTCCACAGCAGATGTATCTTGGGAAGCCACGCTCGGAACCACTGGCCATCTACCGTGCGCTCGCCCTCGTCAAAGAGAGTGTCCGAGCCGTGCTGCGTGATCGGCTTGACGAGGTAGAACCGACCCTTGAAGTCTTTGACAGAATCACTGTACGCTTTAAAAATTTTGGTCGATTGTTTGAAAGAGACCCATCCGTGACGACCTCGCACCGTCTGCCGCTGCAAATGAAAGATGCGAAAGAACAACGGCACCGTCGGCTCCACCGAGAGGTAGAAACACACCACCTCGAAAGCCCGGATGAAAGCCAGAGCGTTCGGGTGCAGCTGAGACGGGGCAAGACGCAGCCAGTCAAATATCCCCAGATGGAAGGCAGAGAACGGCAACCGGAGCCGAGCTTCTTTAAAATAAAATTCGTACATCGGGAACATCTTCCGCCCATAGCGCGAGCAGATCCGATGGTGCGCTTTCGGGCGATACACCTGCCAGTGTTGCGTTTCTCCTAGCGGCGTGTCCTCGACCGTGGCGTACACGTCGGACGGGTCGACCACAAAACAAGAAGGGATGGTAAGTGGCTCCTCGGCCGCCCACTCCTCGGGCAAGGAGACGCGCCCGTCGTCATACTCCGGGACCTCGGGTTCATCATCTTCAACCATTATCCCCGGCACCAGAGCCGACATCTACACCTGAAAGCAGAGGACCTCGGTGAATTCGATAGCCAGGATCAAATCCACCCTTCCACCGCAAGTCAAGTGAAAGGGCGACAAAGGCCGAGGGGCGGCGGGCAGGCATTCGCTCCCCGCCTACCCTCCTCGGGGATCGAAGAACGACCCCTCAGCCCTTCGGGGCGGCCGTCGGAGAAGATACTTCTCCCCGGGGCAGTCATCAGAGAAAGCCCCCGTCCTCGGGGCAGTCATCGAAGAAAAACCCCCGTCCTCGGGGCATTCATCAGAAAAAGCCCCCGTCCTCGGGGCATTCATCGGAGAAAAGCCCCCGTCCTCGGGGCATTCATCAGAAAAAGCTCCTGTCCCCGGGGCATTCATCGGAACTAGCCTACCGTCCCCGGGACATTCATCGGAAAACTCGCCAGACGCGGCGGAACTCGCATCCCTCCTCGGGGCGCCCATCGCGCCCCGACCACACGTCCCAGTCAGACGACGAAAATAAAAGAGAGGGAGAAGAGGAACTCACTTGTAACGGCGGCGGACGGAAGAAAAAGCGAATGGCACGGCGTTGATCGGCGGCGAACGGCGGACGGGCAGAGACGATGAAAGATCAACAGGGAGAAAAGTAGCAGAATGAGCGGGGACCGCCATATTTATAACCCGGCGCGAGGCTCGAAGCGACCCTAGGCTCATTAATGACATAGGTTAGCCGCCCCTACGACCGCTCAACGCAAGACACGTGGAAGCAGCCTGACAGTCGCGTCTCTCCATCTGCCTCCTCCCCGTTCTACCGACGACCGGAGCCCTTCGCACGAGTCCCCCGCTCCAGACATGACGACCTTAAGTCCTCGCTCTTCCCCAGAGCTTCGACTTGGGGGGCTCCTGTTCCGGTGTGGGCCTCACCTCGGCAGGCCCAATACCAAATACGGCCCAACAGGCGAACTGGGCACACCTGGCACACGCCCCTTCGGACGAGCAGGACCGTCCGCCGGGCACAAGCCATCACGCCGCATCCCCTTCGTCGCCCGTCACACCAGACGAGCGAGACTACCCGGGCTCCCTCCGCGGGAGAATAACGTGCTCGGCGCACGTTATCCATACGCTTCCCTCCGCGGGAGAATAATGTGCTCGGCGCACGTTCTCCACGTGCTCCCCTCCGCGGGGACACGTCATCGGCCAACCGCCCACCTCCGAAAGAGCAGGT
This sequence comes from Lathyrus sativus, assembly GCA_963859935.3. Lineage (NCBI taxonomy): Eukaryota > Viridiplantae > Streptophyta > Magnoliopsida > Fabales > Fabaceae > Lathyrus > Lathyrus sativus. The sequence goes on along the minus strand of OZ012735.1, from coordinate 892,580,255 downwards.
CAAACCCACTTTCCGGAGACCTAGGAGCGGTTGAACTAGGGCGAAGACCACGTCCTGGTCTTCACTACGCCACGTAAGCCCTAGCAGTCATTAGGGTTGGGCCTGGTCGTCTGGCCCACCTCGAATGACCGTTGGCCCAGCGCTGGGGTCTCTCTATAAATACCCTCTTCTTCAAGAGGGTCAGGTAACTCTTCTTGCCCCCCTTTTCTGTACTATTGCTTCCTCTCTGTCCAACTTCTTACTTGGGCGTCGGAGTGCTTTGCAGGTACACCCCTTCCTCGTTCTTACCTCGGCGAACAGATAACCGTCCGGCGAAGCGTGGCCAGTCCGTGATCCCTCCTGATCAGGTCAGATCATATATATATATATATATATATATATATATATATATATATATATATATATATATATATATATATAATCATGGCCCTTCTTAGAAATATACTTCAGTTATCCGAGGTGAAAGGTTGTCATAAAATTTATTATTTGTAGTATTGAGTATATTATCTAATAAAGGTAAATGTATAATAAGATTAATAAATATAAGAGAAACTTAATAATTTTGAGTAGGTCAGGTGAATATTAGGTGGATATCAACACCCTTGCCCCCACTCTTGTTTTAAAATTTTGAATTTTCCCCTCACTCATCCCCAATTAAACTAGTTTTTCTCCATTAAACTCGAAGCCGCTTTAGTCAATGTTGGTTGTGTTTGAATTCTGTTGCCATGCCTAAAGAAGAGTCTCATAAAGTATAATACTAATCAAGGAAATTGAATTTTTATATACTCTCCCAAACAAAGTATTTTGTTTTTCCTCAAACAAAATCCTATAAAGAATGATTGTTTTAAACATGACGTTTAAGATTTTCACCAAAGTGAATGATAGTGGTTTTATGACAAATCAAGTTATCAAATTGTATTATGTTTAATGGAAGTGAATGCAAACTTGTTTATAAAACTTTTATAAACATATCAAATTGAAATTTTGAGGCACAACTCATATAAATGTTAATCAATTACGAACTCATCCCTCACATAATGTGTTTCGCTCAAAACAAAATAAACAATGTAAATGTTTATCTCATTTCATAAATTTCATTGATGCAATTTAACTTTGGTTTTCATCTTCACACATGTTACAAAATATACAATCAAACATGAATTATATTAAGGTCTTTTCTAGGTTATAGCGTGACTAGGTTAAAAAGAAAGCTTGTTTTTTCTAGATAAGTCTAAGGGAGCATTTTTCAACACTATTTAAATTATTGCCAAAACTTAATTTTCATGCAATTCTCACTACTTTCTAACTATTTTTTGGTGAATCAATTTTGTTTCTCTTGTTCTTTTCGTTTTGAAACCAAAGATGATAATTTTTTAGGTTAGAATGTTAGATCTCAAAAGTAATAATTAAGGTTTTAGGGACACAGTTTAATTAGTCAAGACTTAAATTAATTTAATTAATATTAAATAAGTATGTGGTTAAAAACATAAATATCATGAAAAGTAAAGTTATTGTGTAGACACCATAAATAAATATCTAATTTGATGCGGGGTCTAATTAGAATATTAAAAACTAAAAAATAACCATAGATTTATTTATATGGATTATCGTCCTCATTTGTAAAGCAAATAGAAAAACACTATTCATCAGGATTCTCTTTATATCTCCATCAGAAGAGACTCAAGGGGCCCTAAGAAAATCTACAAAATTATAAAATCACATACCCGTGAACCTGAGGAAATCCCAATGACAAAGATAGATAATTTTATGCTTTCATTTTCTAATTGAATTATGATATAATTTAAGGGGTATGAGTTGATAAGTTTACGAGAAGATTCAACAAGTGGTATCAGAGTCATCCATATTTGATTCAATTTGAATATGATATTTCTTGATATTAGGATTTTAAAATTGGGATTTTTTTTATTTTCTTTTGTGTAAAGATTCAACAAATAGTATTAGAGTCACTCATTCTGTTTTACTATGAAACGTGACATTGGTTTTATTTGATGATATGAAAAAAAATCTGTGCTCAAAATATTGAATATTGAATCTCTAATTCATATGTCATATTGAAGCTATCATCAATTTTTCTTAGTGTTTTACATTTTAATTACCGTTTTCATAATTAAAAAAAGTGATATCTTTTTGATAGTGATAAGACAAAGTGGATTTTAATTGACATTTTGGTGTTTCCTGCTAATATATTTGTAATTATGTTTTTTTCAGTAGTAATACATGAAATATATTAGTATTGAATTTAATGGCCTCCCGTCACGGAATATATTAGCATTGACTTTTTTCCAATTTTATAAGGCAATTATATGTTACTAGCGTCCAAACGGGCACGCCCGTGCCTGTTTGTTCGTTTTTTTTATTGTGCTTATGCGCTAAAATATAAATTGGTTTTTTTTAAAAAAAATTTGTGATATGTATTCGTGTGCCTATTTATCCATTTTAGCGCACACACTTGTAAAATAATAACCAGTATTTTTTTAATTTAATTTAATTTTAAATATTTATGTGATTCATACATATTTTTCGAGTATATTTTGTTAGAAAATTATTTATACACAGTTATTAGAATTTAAATTAAGTTTATGTATGCTCTCTCTAAAAAAACATATAATATTTTCTTAATTAAACATCTCTCTATTTACCGTTATATTATAGCCAACAATATAAGTTGAAGTTTTCTTTTAACTATATAGTATTTATAAAAGGTAAAATTAAAATAAAAATAGATCATATCACTTATGTAGTTATATAGATTATATAAATGAAAAACCATTTTAGCATAATTAATACCTGATATGAGAAAGTAAGTAGTTACATCCATATTTTTGTTGCATAAATAGTAAATATATATAGAATGTGTGGTCTTTTTGCCCCTTTGTTCTATTCAATTCTTTGTTATTCAGTTATTTTTTCCTCGCAATAATTCAGTCATAAAATTAGTTTTGTTTATACAACTCACATTACATAACATATAACTATATATGAAACAACAATTTTAATTATATATAATACAATGATTTAAGATATTGTACTTGATGTGATTTTTGTTTGAATATAAAAGTGACAAACACAATTGATGATATCATATTTTATTATTTGCAACACAATACTCTTATTATTTGCAAAAGAACAAATATAAAATAGAAAAAATAAATGAAAGATAAATTTAAAGATGAAATCGGAAGAGAGTGGTAGAAAAAGAGTTATAAACAAATATAATAAAGATACAACATTGAATCTCATTTATTTGTTACAATAGTTTTGAATAACTGCGTAATTAATTGTGTTGTGACTCACATAAGTGTACATATACATGATTGAGTCCGTATTTTTTCTTAATTGCTCGATAGTTATGTACAAAATATTTGAACTGACAACACAATACAAATATTCTATTGTTAGTTTAGATGAAGAAAATATAATCACGTGAAAAATCAAGTTTAAATAAAGAAATAAAAAAAAAATCAATTTTTCTTCTGTTCCATATGAAACGCATAAATCTGAAATATAAAAATAACAATTAACACTACAAAAATATTTTTAAAAAAAAAGAAAATAGGGAAGCAGTTTCTACCATCGAGTGGATGCTATTGTATTGCAACAATTTCTTTATCTTTTGATTTTTTCTTAGTGCATCTATTGCCGAAAAAATTACGCATTTCATTTCTCCGATTCCTTCACGTTATAGGAGAATATTTCCATTATCTAAGTAAAAATGGTTAAACATTAAAAAATAATAATAATAAACCATTGAAAAGGAAAAACAACACTCATTCAAAATCAAATATTACAATGAAATAAAGGAAAAGAAAAATAAGTAGAAAATAGAGGGGAAGGTGGAAGAAAATGTGTTACCATTTTGTGTGAGAAAACATAACTAATATTTATGCATCTACATGAATATAGCAAATAAATAAATGAGCTCATAGTCTCATCAACAACAATACAAATTGGAAGCAAAATGATCAATAATCAAACAAAAACAAAACTTGTACACAACAAAAATAATATGTTAAAAGTTACAAAATTAAGAGATAAATTTAAAATTTAATTGAACAAATTTGTTTCAACATCAAAACAGTCAATTAAAAAAACTTGAAATTAAAGAGACAAAGTGATGAGAGAGAGAGAGAAAATTATCTATTGAATCTTTATTTTCCTTTATGAAGTTTATATTCTTATGAAGTTATAACTTTCTCTCTTTTTTATAACTTCTAGATAGTTAATGCATATCTCTAGTCTCTCTTTCAAAATAACTTCTAGATGATTATTGTATGTGGAAGTTATTTAAATTAAGACTTTGAATTGTAAAATATGAAGTAAGTGAAGGGCAATTAAGGAATATAAAATAGGTCATACCAAAATTGTATATTTCCTTTATATATAGGTATAGATTTCTTGCTAATTCTGCAATCACAATCTTAAAAACATGTATACCTGGAAGTAGTATTACTTAATTAGAGGTACATGTCTGTCACAAATGAAATTTGCACTTGTGTGCATGAAAATTATTTAGAGACCTTATTATATATATATATATATATATATATATATATATATATATATATATATATATATATATATATATATATATATATATATATATATATATATATATATATATATATATATATATATATATATATATATATATATATATATATATATATATATATATGCTTAGATGTATAGAATCAAATTGTAGCTATTTTTTTCCTGTTAATTCACCTGTAAGCAAGTTGTTGATGTTAAGAATTTACCGTGAGTCAAAATTAATCAAGTTTACCCTTGGTTACAGACAGGTCATGGTGGTCTGTATGGTCGCGTCCTTTAACTGTTTTATTCGTTAATTTTGATACATTTTTGTTTAAATGTTGGCTACAATTTATATTATACAATAGCTTAACATTTTAAATGAGCCAATTAAAATGAAAAGTCACCAAATTGACCTATTTTATGAAAATTGTTCATGAGAAATGTTAATTTTATTTATTTATTTTGTGTGTGTGTGTCTATCCATACTAGTGTGAGCAGACCCAAAGGACAATTGATGTTTGACCGGATTCATACATACTTGTGATGGTAAACGTGTGATAACTATAAGGTTTCACATGTTAATGATAATCAATAAAAATATGAGTTTATTATTTGACATATTTTATCATCAAAGTTTGATCATTACAACAAGAGTACCACTATAAGTCAATATTATTGTCTAAAAACTTGATATTGATGGTGTACTATGTATGTGGAAATGGGTTATGTAATTATTTAAACAAATTAATGATTCAATTTGAGTTTTCTTTTTATGTGAGTATATTTATAGTGTTTATTTTGTTCTATTTTCAGCTACAATTGCTTTGATATCTGCTAATCTGAATTTAGTTTCGGTCTTTAATGAGACAAATTTTAATAACTGGAAGGATAACCTGAAAATTATTCTTGGTTTCAAGGATCTTAACCTTGCATTAAGGATGAATCAATCACCTTCTCCTGAGGAATCTAATACATTTGAACATTGGAAAGATTATGAGAAATGATACGCTCAAATCGCATGAGTCTCTTGATCATTAAACGCATAATTTGTGAGGCCTTTAGGGGTACTATATCGGAAGAGATAAAAACACCAAAAGATTTCCTTGTTGAGATTAAATAGCGCTTTGCAAAAAGCAATAAGACGAAAACAAGTACTCTTCTTCAGAACTTGATTTCTATGAAGTATAAGGGAACACATTATGAGAATGTAAAACATTATTTCAAAACTTAAGGCACTAAAGTTTAAGCTATCGAAAGAATTTCTCATTCATGTAGTATTACTTTCTCTTCCTTCATATTTCGGTCAATTAAGGCACTAAAGTTTGAGCTCATTTCATTTTGTGTGTAAGAAGAGGAAAGCTTGAAACAAGATAAGGGAAAAAAGCTCGTTTTGTTGGCACCTCAAAAGAAAAGGGAAAAAGAAAGAAAACTAATGATCCCAAGAATGAAGCTGCAAATGTTCCAGCACAAAAGAAACATAAACATGTTGATAACTGTTTTTTTGTGCAAAATGTATGGACATATGAAGAAGAAATGCCCTAAATATCACGGTTGACGTGTAGGAAAAGGTACATTTCTTACTTTGGTATATTCTGAGGTTAATTTAGATTTAGTACCTAGAAACACTTGGTTGTTTGACTCTGGTGCAACTACTAACATCAGTGTTTCAATGCAGGGTTGTCTGAATTACTAGAAGGCAAATGATGTTGAAAGATACATCTATGTTGGAGATGTCAGGTTGGTGGAGGTGGAAGCTATAGGGACTTTTAGATTACTATTGTGTAGTAGATTTTATTTGGATTTGAAAGACACTTTTGTGGTACCGTCATTTAGACTAAATTTAATTTTAGTTTCTATTTGGAAAAATCAGATTATTTATGTTCATTTGGAATAAATACGTTCAAGTTGTCTTTTAATTTAAATATTGTTGGAACCGGTTCACTTATGCATCATGATCATCTATATTTACTTGACAAAATAGCTACCTATGGCAAATCCTTAAATATGGAATCACGTGGTACTAAGTCTAAAACTGATAATAATGATTCAAGATCATTATGGCTCAAACGTGTAGGTCACATCTCTAAAAATAGAGTTGAGTGACTAATGTATGATGAACCTTTAGCTTTTATTGACTTCACAAACTTTGATGTTTGTGTTGAGTGCGTTGAAGGTAAACAAACCAAAACAAAGAAATTTGGTGCATATAGAGCTATAGATGTCTTAGAATTGATACATACAGACATTTGGTGCATGGACAATTATTCTAAATATGCATACAAATTTCTTATACATAAAATGTCTTAATCATTGGATGTGTTAAAAAAATTTAAGGCTGAAGTTGAGAATCAACCCGACAAAAGAAATAATAGTGTCAAATCTGACAAAGGGGGTGAATATTACAAATGATATGACAGTTTAGGTGAACAACGCCCGATACCTTTTGCAAAATACCTAGAGGAATGTGGAATCATCCCACAGTACACCATACTAGGGTCACATATCATGAATTATGTAGTTGAAAGATGAAACACGAATCTTAAGGATATTATAAGGAGTATGATTTGTCATTCTACCTTGCCAGGCTCACTACGAGGAGATACAATAAATATTGCAGCTTACATTTTGAATAAAGTACCTACCAAGGCAGTTGTCTAAAAACCTTATGAGCTTTGGATTAGGCAAAAGCCTAGTTTGAGACATTTTCAAGTATGGTGATTTCCATCTGAGGCAAGGCCTTATAGGCCAAGTGAAAAGAAATTGAACTCCCGAACAGTGAGTAGATACTTTATTGGTTATTCTAAAAGATTTATGGGCTAGAAATTTTTTGTTTCCAATTAAACTCAATTATTGTCTAAACCTTTGTTTACATTAACTTATTCGAGCATACCTAGTCGTATAAGTTTTGTGAGATTATTCATTTGGAAGAACTTATTAAAACAACTAATATGAAATTGTTCATAATATTTTTTCAGCTTATTTTCATAAATTCTTCAAGATAATTAAGTATTATTTTTGTATGTTTAATTTAAAGTACAAAATCCAATATAATAATGATACATTTATTTAAATATGTTGGTCTGATAGACTTAGAGGTTTTTTTTATTATGGTTTCTAGTCTAACTTTTTTAAATAAGTAAGCTTATAATAAGTCTAGACCTTTCCTAATTAAAAAGAACTTGGTCTGAGCTTATGCCCACATTAGTTAGTTTGAACTATTCACACTTCTATTTGTCAGATGTGCACAAACACTACCATGAGAATTTTTCAACATTTCACCAAAATTGAAAGTTACAACCGTAGTGAAAGACTTATGGTACACTATTTTACCACGATTATCACTAGCAACCGTTGTGATTATGAGTGCTAAGTATTGCTGACTACAAATTCAACCAGGTTTTGAATGATGTTAAACAAGAGACAAGGTAGTATAATATATGGTCTTAGGCATGTCATACACACCAAAAATCATGTTTGTATGTTAAAACAACAACATATGCCGACCTATACGTGACTAGACCGACCTATGGAAGCCTTAGCTTCAGTATCGGCCGATGCATCCATGTTTCAGGCCGACTCCCACGCTCAAAGAACAAATCCTGTAGATTCTGCCCATAGGTTGCCTTTCAGGTCGCCTCACAGGCCAACCTGAACACCTTCATATGCCGATTAATGACTTTCATAAGCTGACCTATACAGGTTAAAACTTAAAAAAATTCTCTTTTCATCTTATTTTTCTTGCATCCTTTTTCCTATTTTCTTCACATACCTATATATACTCATACATGGATCTTCTTCTAGGCAAGGTTTCCTTGAGAATAAAACCTAATCGAAACCAGATTACAAAGTTGTCAATCATCTCCATCCCTTCTTCTACGCATACACACAATTGAACTACACATAATTATTTTTCGATTGGGTGACCATCTAGATTATGGTTGATAATGTCCAATTAGGTTGGGTGTAATCGAGAATATTGGGTTGGGAGATTTTTGTGTTTCAAATAAGAAAACCAAGGTGGGGTTTTCCTACAAGATCGGGTTGATTTGAAGGTTTTTGACAAGATCACGTCAACGCGGATTCGATCTAGTGAAAGCCTTGGGATAAGTTGGTTTCCTTGCAAGGGAGTAGCACGAGATGATGAATTGTGTTTCGGGAATCTTGGCTTTCAACAAGTTGCATGATCGGGATAATCAGAGAATTGTAGCCGCATTGTTGGTCACTTGATCAAGCTTTCATCAAGGGTTTGGAGGTGGAAGAATCAACACAAAATAATAGGGTTTTTGGAGTTACACTCTTCATCTCTTGTATAAAATTTTTTGCAAGGAAAAGTTAATAACATTATATTAATTCGAATTTGAATTGAGGGCAAAGGTACCCATAGTGAGGCCGATTAGGGAATTGCCTAAACAAATCTTGGCCTCTCTCTCTCTCTCTCTCTCTCTCTCTCTCTCTCTCTCTCTCTCTCTCTCTCTCTCTCTCTCTCTCTCTCTCTCTCTCTCTCTCTCTCTCTCTCTCCCTCTCTCTCTCTCTCTCTTCATCTCTTTATCTCTTTTATTATCAAATTTACAGTTTATCAAGTTCGTCGTTGTTTGATCAGTTCGATTGAAAATTGTTTTCTATTTTTTTCTAAAGGTGTTATTGTTGATATAATCACAATCACTTTGATTGTGATAGGTTTTTTAACATCAACAAAACAAACAATATTTCCAATTATTATCGATTGCACACCAAGTGTTCGATAAATTTTATGTGTATTTTGATTGTGTTTTGGTTCATTGGATATATGAGTTATGATTATCATTATATTTAATTGATTTGTAGTTTGATCATTGTTGAACATTTACGTTCGTTATCACTCTGTTTGGTTTGTGATGCATATATTGCTTTTCGATAGTAGGTTCGGTTAGACGATACGATCCGGGTTGTTTTTCTGCTACACCATATTTTGAAAACAGATTTTTGCCAAACGTTTTTAGTTGTAAAATTTGTGATCTATTCACCCCCTCTAGATTAAAGCCTATCGTATAATAGTGATATATTCATTTGAGTTTATTATAACTTATATGAAATTCTTATTTCACCAACTTGTCAATAAACATATTACCTTTCAATCTAATTTAGAAATTAGTAATATGACAAATTAACAAGTAACACCAATCAATGTTTTTCGAGATTTCTACAATACATTATCTGTATCTCGCTCTTTGACTGTTAGAATTTGGTTTAATGCTTGTAGTTCTTCAATCAACTACTCTCTTTTTTCTAGTTCATTATGCAATCTACTAGAAAAAAGACTTTTGGGAAAATGTTTTTACATCGGGTATTCACTCGAAGCGATGTAAAATGTTAAATTATAAACACGGTGGCAGTTTCGTAAATAATAAAAAAATAATTTATAAGATCTTTTACATCGGGTCAATTAATCCACCGATGTAAAAAATTGAAAAAAATTATTAAAACGGTTTTTAAATCGGGCATATTACCAACCGATTTAAAAAACAATGTTATAAAAATTGAAAAAAATTATTTAAAGGATTTTTAAATCGGGTATAGTTCCAACCAATTTAAAAAATAATATTAAAAAAAATTGAAAAAAATTATTTAAAGGGTTTTTAAATCGGGTACGGTACTAACCGATTTAAAAAGCCCCCAACAAATTGAAAAAAATTTATTTAAAGGGTTTTTAAATCAGTTATATTTGCAACCGATGTAAAAAACAATATTACAAAAATTGAAAAAAATTATTTAAAGGGTTTTTAAATCGGGTACGGTACTAACCGATTTAAAAAGCCCCCAACAAATTGAAAAAAATTTATTTAAAGGGTTTTTAAATCAATTATATTTGCAACCGATGTAAAAAACAATATTACAAAAATTGAAAAAAATTATTTAAAGGGTTTTTAAATCGGGCACGTTACCAACCGATTTAAAAAGCTCCCCAAAAGTAAAAACAAAAAACTTAGATTTTACATCGGGTGTAGTATCCCACCAATGTAAAATGTTCATTGGCCCATAGATTTTAAATTGGTTGGAAATTCCACTGATGTAAAAACTAACTTCATTTCCTAACTTCATTTCCATCGGTATGTAAGCAAAACCTACACAGTACATTTCCTAACTTCATTTCCTATCACCCTCCCACAACGACGAACCCTCATTTCTCCCTCCCGCCCACCCACGACCGCTCGTCGCCTTTCCTCCCTCCCCACTGTCACCGTTGCCGTTCCTCCCTCCCCTCTCCTCCGTGCTCGCGCCGTCACTGTCGTTGTTCCTCCCCCCCTCTCCTCCGTGCTCACGCCGTCGCCGTCGACGTTCATCTCTTCCTTTCACCGTTCATCCCTCTTACCGTGCTTGCGCTGTCGCCGTTCATCCTTCCTACTGTGTCTTCAAGTCTTGCTGCTAGGTATGAATTTGAATGGTATGAAAGTGTAGCTGTTAGACTTTGTTACTTTCACTTTTTCTGTTATAAAGGAATGACCCCTACCTTGATGCATTTATGGTTCTTTCTATGTGTCGAATTTCTGTTAATAAAGTAACAAAACTTTTTCAATACGCTTTTGTTTTACTTTTACACATTATAATATATCCAACCACATATGACAATATTGATAAGAGAAATTTTTTGCATTAAAATTAACCTAAATTCAATTGAAACTTTTTAGTATATCTGGAAAAGCTCAAGGTGTGAAGTTTACAGGAAGTGGTGTTGCTCCAGCTGCAGAAGCACCTGCCAAAGCAGTATGTATCTCTCTGAATTTTGGTTTTTGTGGGTTACTTTATGTTTATAGTTTCTATTATGAGTTTTATAGCTATTTGGTTTGTGTTTCTTTTATAGTTTCTGTTATGAGTCTCTGTAGCACAAATTTATAAAAAAAAATCAAGTTAGCTAACCTTCACAACAGTGAATCAACCCCTACACTTACCACAACTACAATGCTGAACTAGGTAAAAATACATTAAACTTGTTAAAATGACAGGTAAATTGAGATGTTGGTCGTTTTTGTTTTGGTTCGCACTGCAGAATTGTTGCTGCTGAGGAGTCGTGTACGAACCGAGTGCGTAAAAATCGTTTTGTCGCGTAGTTGAATATTGGTGTGAAGGAAGTTGTCACATGTTGCGTCTTTGGTGTTGCGTTGTTATACGTGGTTTGCCGTTTTGGTGCGTTGCATCGTGTGTGGAACCATATGTTGTACGGTTTGCAAAGTCTTGGGTGTTATGGAAATGTATCAAGGGAATGAGTGGATTCTTGTTGTTCAGTCTATTCTTTTTCATAATTGTGGACCTTGTTCTGTATCTTAACCATATCATGATCTTTTCCAAGAGTGGCTACCATGATCCAACAGCATGGACAATCACTTCCATAATGTTCTCGCCAACTTTTCCCAAGATCTCAATCATGTTTCTGTCTAGACGTATATCAGTATCGAAAATTGGTTATGCGTGGCAGAAACATTGTTATAACCTTTAACTTCTTAAATTAATGCAGAAACTATTTAGGTCTTTTTAAAAAGTTTTTATTATGCCATAAATATGATTGCATGGTGGTGGTGGTGGGTGGGTGGGTGGGTTAATATAGGGACATTTTGGATCCTGTAGCTTCTTCACCAAAGAATAGTAAATTGGTATAATTTGTTGAATTCTCTATTTATTTATTTCAATTTTATTAGGTCTAGTTCCCATATTAATTAATAAAAGTATATGTCTATTATATACTAAATGGTAACGCCATTGATGGAGGATGAGTTTGTGTTCCATCAAATTTAACCTGAATGATGACCACCGGCCATGATATGCATGTGTAGTAGCAAATCAACATTTGACCTGTACACTCAATCAGTCTTTTTCACGTTTTCATTTTCCAACTACAACTCCTCTCTTCGTTATCTAATGAACCAACACACACCCCTAAATTCATTTTATTAGCATCAGTAAAGAAGTTACTACCTCATTAGAAATTTAGAACATTTGGAAATTTTCAATTTCAACAAGTTTTTCCATAAAGTCATAAAAAGTGTGGCATCATAAGTTATTCATATTGTAAGACTTTAAACTGTCATTGGATCAAAATTAATTATTGTATATTATTATATACTTTAAATTTGCAAATTTATTGTTTTATATTCTATATAGTTTTCTGCAAAGATATTTCATGCACCATATTTATAGTACTAGACAGATTCAAGATATTTTACATAAAAATGAAAACTGATTTGGTCAAATCCTGAGATTAAGTTTTAGTTTACCCTAATTCATAAACTATAATCTGTCTGCATTGTTATTCTCTCTTAAATCAATTCCGCTAATTTAACAATAGTTGCCTTGATGTGAAGTTTAGTGGACCTAATAAGTTTATTAGGGGTGGGATTAAGGGTTTGTTATGGAATCAAGGGAATACTCATTATAATGAAAAGGAGTTGTACTTGTTTTCTTGAGTAATGGGTTATAGGTCTATCATATGTAGCAGAACACTGACATACAATATTGTTCATGAGAGACATAGAAGAAAGGGTTTTACAGACATTAACATTGTTTATATATTAATGTATATGTAGTACTTAATTATCAACATCATTAATTATCACTAGGCATCTTAACTCATCATGAATACTTACCAATATCTTATATATGTCCAAAAGTAATAAAGACTAAGGTTTTGATAAATATATTAAACTTCAACATGTTGTTATTTTATTAGTTTATTTTACTTTTTTATAATCAAAAGATGATATTATACAAAATATCTGGTATCAATAATAGTGTGTACAGCATAAGTTACTTTTAAAACATAGCTATCTCTAGATATCATTTATTTTCTTTCCTCTCTTATATTGAGTTGTATATATTTTTAAGTAGGTTTGAAATTATTATTTATTATAACTTAAGCAAAAAGTTGTATAACTTTTCTGTTGGTGTATTTGAGTTGGAGTACTTCTTTCACTCTCTATAGATAAATTTGCTTATTAAAATGTAATGTGTATTTGTAATATTTAAGAGATGAACTATGAAATACATATGAAATACATAGTTAAGAAATAATGTAAGGAATATGACTGAAAACTTGAAGCATACAATAGCATGTCATGGTTTTGCTTTTACGTTGCATGCATAGCACAGTTCTTAAAAAGTTATGACTCTTTTTTGGAATGAAATTGATTAATATTTTGAATAATATCCACGTGTATGACTTTATCTGCAGTTTGTTTGTTTGATTTATAAAGAAAAGAAGAAATATTAATGAAACAGTACAAGGAAACTTAGATTACAAGGAAACATACCTTTGTAGATGGTCCAATACATGATCTACTAGTTCATCTATGACCAATTTATGTTAAAGTGATTAATTATTGATTTTATTTATTGACTTAGCAATTAATCTAATAATTAGTGATTGTTTTTTATTTACTATGGCAATAAAAATTGATATTTCGTTTCTTGCAGGATTTGTGTCCCTCTTTTTCTCTTAACCGCGAGTCATCCGGCCGCCACGTAATTGCAGGTTCTCTTTTCATTCTTTATAACATCTCAATTCTTCTTTTATGCCACGTGTTTACACGTAGAGACTTTTGTTCTCTCTAATGTCCAAAAGAGGGATTATTATAGGCGTCCCAATGATTTAACTCTGTATGCATTAATAATTTCGGAACATAGGTATGAATCGTAGTTGGATGAGAGCCAATCGATTAAGTTTCGAGTACGAACAAGGAGTGATGGAATTTCTAGAGCTTGCTGAAAGTAATGCTAAAAAAAATCTTGCTCCTTCTAAGAAGAGTGATGTTGAAAAAAGTCTTCATCTGCTTTTTCTCTGTCCATGTGTTCGTTGTGCAAATCACGAACCAAAACTCAATAAGAAAGAAATCATGGATCATCTAATTTGTCATGGGATTTGTCAAAGTTATACACAATGGATATGGCACGGTGAGGTAGTAGCAATGGATCATCTAATTTGTCATGGGATTTGTCAAAGTTATACACAATGTGTTCGTCACGCCATGAGTTATGGAAGAGAGCACGACAAAAGAAAGGAGGAGAATACACATCAAAGGCTACACAAGTTGTTGCTGAGAAAATTGTAAGTAAAAAAATATGATTTTTTTCATTTTGTAGGATTCTCTAGTTATAGTTGTGATTGATAAAATAATATGGCTTTTTCATTTTGTAGGATTCTCTAGTTGAAGAAACTGAAAAGGGTGGCTTTGTTCCGAATGGACGTAACGATATCTTAACAGCAGCCATTGGAACATCTGAGCATGGCGGTCGCGTTCGTGGTGTTGGAAAACACCATACACAAAGCACTTTCTTTGGAAGATCTTCTTCACGTCAACAACAAGAAGATATAAGAGAACAATTTGCACAACTTTCATCTACATTAGAAGCAAAGCTTAGAGCTGATTTTGATGAAAAGTTGGCTAAAGAGCGTAAGGCGATGGAACAATCTTTCATGGAGACACTTAGGTCTATGGGTCTCTCACAACAAAGCAATGAAAATAATAATAAATGCATTGTACAATGGGAAGCTGTTGGTGGAAGCGGAAAAGGAAGTTGTTCAGCTGCAAAAGTAAGCACAAAAGAAGGAGAAAGAGAAGACAATGTTGAGAGATTAATGAGAATGGTTCTAAAAATGAGTGATGATCATTTGACAATACAATTAAGTCATTGTGCGAGTGCCTGTAATTTTCTTATGTCAGCTAAGTGTATCAGAGAGCTGCTGGTGGGTTTTAATTGGCTTGATGTGTCTACTCTCCAAGTTTGGTGCACGTAAGTACATTTTCTATTTTTATTAGTGTCAATATCTATTAATATGTTATATCTCTCATCACTTTTATTATAATGTTGATTTTAAAAATTTTCAGGTATATTCATCGTTTGTGTATTGATACTTCACAATCTGAAGTATACGGATTTATGGACCCTGCTGTGTGTACGTACGTTGATCATGTGCCAAAAACTCAAGCAATTGTCAAACAATACATACAAGATAAGTTACGTGACAAAAAAAGAGAGTGTCACTTGCTACCATTTATTCATGGGTAAGTTTGTATGAAATTATGTTTTCTATTTTTTAATTTTGGTAACATATATAGTTCAATTTTGGTAACATGAAATTGTGACTTTTGTGTTTCCACACACACGTACAGAGATCATTGGCAATTAATAGTCATGTGTCCAAATGATAATACAGTGGTCGTCTTTTGTTCATTTCATCATGAACTTAATCAAACCATGACGAAAATTGTTACAAGGTAAGTTTATCTTTTATGTTCACTTCATCCTATATACATAATTTGTTACAAAAGTAATATCATATGTTATGTGGCTTTATATGAATTTTTTTCTTCTGAATTAGTGCTTTTGGGGTTCATCAAGCGGCAAATGGAAATAGAAAAAAAGCTACATGGCTTCAACCCAATGTAAGCGTGGTGTAAATTATAATTATATATTTAATTTTATCATATAAGTATTCACTAATTATGTCATTCATTTGTAGACAAGGAAACAACCTAACTCTGATGATTGTGGGTATTATGTGATGAAAAATATGTTGGATATTGTCTCTGCAAAAATAACCAAATCTTGGATGAAGGTAATAAAAATGACTTTAATTTGTTATTTACTTTACGTTTTGCAACTTAATGTGAATTTTCAAAGAATAACTCTATTGTTACTTACGTGTTGTAGGTATTTGATGACCCAATGAACTTATCAAACGATGATTTGTATGATTTGCGACTCCGTTGGGCAACATGTTTCTTTGAGTTATATAAAGGTTGAGTTTTTTTGTTGTTGTAGTGGTCCATCGTGCAAACCTCCTTATAATTTAGTACATTTGTGTATATCCTATATCAGTACTTTTGTAAATCAATTATGTGTATACATACTAGATATTTGGTGCAATCAAATTAGATTTATGAGAAAAATATGAAAATAACGACCTAAATATGGTCTATGTGATGTTGCAAAACTATGAAAATAGCGACCTAAATGTGGTATATATGATATGCACTATGGAAAATAGCGACCTAATTATGGTCTGTGTAATGTTGGAAAAATATAAAAAATTAGGTACCAAAAAAGATACATGGAACGGCTAAAAAATAGACAAATAATGTATACTCGTAACAGTACTTTTTACATCGGGCGAATGAAACAACCGATGTAAAAAACTACCTTTTACATCGGTTTAACGGAATAACCGATGTAAAAAGTGTCAGCAAATTTTTTTCCCTACAGTACTTTTCACATCGGGTGAACCAACAAACCGATGTAAAAAACTACCTTTTACATTGGTTTAACGGAATAACCGATGTAAAAAGTGTCAGCAGCAAATTTTTTTCCCTACAGTACTTTTCACATCGGGTGAACCAACAAACCGATGTAAAAAGTGTCAGCATGGATTTTTTTTTCCTCCAGTACTTTTTACATCGGTTTTGGCACGCAACGGATGTAAAATACCCACCTTTTACATCGGTTTTTCCCTGCAACCGATGTAAAAACACCCTTTTATAATTAAAATTTACAGTTATAAATTTTTTTCCACATCAGACTTAAATATTTAACCGATGTGATTGGTGTATTTCTTACATCGGGCCACAGAACCGATGTAAAATGTCTTTGATTTACTACATCGCCTGGCTTTACATCGGACTAAGACCCGATGTAAAAAGTCAATTTCGCCCGATGTAAAAAGTCATTTCTGCACTAGTGACGTATTAACTTGCATAATGTACTAGTAGAAAAGGAAGTGTTGATTGAAGAACTAGAATCACTAAACCAAATTCCAACAATCAAAGAGCGAGATACTGATAATGGGCTGAAGAAAGCACGTAAAATATTGATCAATGTATGTTATTTTCTAACATAACTTAATTTGTAATATTATTATTTTCTAATTCAATTCTAAAGGTTCTATATTCAGTGAGGGGTTGGAAAAAGACTCAAACCACATACGATATAATAAACTTATCTTCTATTACATGTTGAATGAACGTAATGAAAATGGAAATGTACAAGGTATATCATTAAAAATAACAAAAATATCAACAATAGCACAACTTTAATCAATTTACCTTAAACAATAAGATAATAATTTATCAACAAAAACAAAATCATCAACAAAATACAACTTTTATTGCTACAGTGTTTATCTAAGAAGATTGTAAAAAGGTTTCGGAAATAGGAATAAAATAAAATAATAAACTTTTAACAAATTCAAAGATGCAATACTGGAATGCGACTCTCATCAAACAACATTACACTTATTATTCCTAAATAGGACTACTTATGGGGCAATATTTTCTTCCATGAAAAAAATTTAATTAAAAAGGAACTCTCGCTCTCGGGTATTCAGAACTGGGCTTAATCTCTAATCTTTACCGTCCGCTCTCGCATGCGCGGTTGCATTTGCGTTAAAGTAGAAAATCATTTTTTAGTAATCACTTCTTATGCTCAGTTGAAAAGTGGTTTTGATTGGAAAACTTAACTTTAAAGGGTTTCCATCTTTCGCTCGGATAACCGGATCATAAAATTATCGACGCGTTCGCAAATACTTTTAAAATCACTTTCTTGAAATATTAAACTCTCCTAATTAATTAATAAAGTGCTTTCACGGTATTTGTTAACCGAAAACTAATCAATTTTAATCTTAGGTGTCAGATTACTTTTGATCTTTTTTGACATGTCACGATTCTACTTATAGTAACTGATCAAATTAATTTCAGAAAAATTGAATTAAAATCAAAACAACCATAATAGTAATTCTAAAGAAACAACAAACAGAGTATTGTCGAATCGACGATCCTCACATTCCAGTAATAACAGATTAGCCGGACATATTCATGGTGAACAATTTAGCTTTTGTTTGAAGTGTGGATTTAAGCATATAAAGCAATTCAATTAAAGTAAAGAACATGCGATGAAAATAAAATAAGTAAGGCGAGGAAATAAAGCAATGCAATGAAATAAATTAAGTAAGGTGGAGTAAATAGACGAGACGAGTAAAATGTAAATAGTGCTTAAATTAATAAGAATCTGCTCCAATTGGAGACATAAATCTGGTACAACGGATATAGGCAGAAAATAACTTGGACAAAATATAAATGGCGACAAGATTAAAAGCTACAATGTAAAAAGCTTCAAACTCAATAACAACAATGGTGCAATAACTCTCCAGTGTTAAGAGTTAGAGCTTTTGGAATGTAAATTTATGGCCTAAGTTGTAACTAAGCTTGGATGCCCTTCAAAGTGAATTCTAACAACTATTTATAATGGTATCAAGCCTTGGAAATCAAGTCACAACTACTGAGTTTGTGTGGGAGGAAAAAGAGGAGTCATGGGGTGAATTCTCCAACTGCCATTGACATGGCAAATTCACCAATGATGGCGACCGCCATGTCCAGTTTGCCACCCTCACAAACTTTCTGGACTTGGTCTTTGTGACCATTGGTGCGTGGGACACGTCATCCACCTCATGGCCACCTCCATGACGAATGCCAGACTAGACGCCGTGTGTGCAAACTGCTCCTTTTTCTCTGTTTTTCATTTGACTCGCTATGTTTCTTCGTGTACTGCACTCACTAGGTTATGTACCTCAAATACATACAAAATGCCAGAATAATACTAGAAATAAAAGCAAAACAATAATAAAACAACGCAGGGTGTTTCAGTGTTATTAATCAACAAAAACATACCTTAAACAATATACAACATAGCTCAACAAAAACATACCTTAACCACAACATACAACTTTTATCAACAAAAATAAAATCATGAACAATATATAAATTTTATCAACAACAACATACCTTAAACAACATACAATATAGCTCAACAATAACATATCTTAAGCACAACATACAACTTTTATCAACAAAAATAAAATCATCATAAAAAACATACAACTTTTATCAATGACAACATATATATACCTTAAACAACATACAACATAGCTAAATAGAAACATTAACATATCCCGACAAAAACATCAAAAATATCACAACTCATAAAATAAAAGGTGGAAACGTCTCACGTACCTGAAAGAAATGAGTTTTGTGTAAAACTTTTCCTTAATCCATAAGAGTTGAAGAAGATATGTTAGATTTTTATGAAGAAATTATATGCAGTCGTTGATGGAGTTTCATGAGAGAGATGTTATGGTTTTGTTTTATGGCAGATGGTTGTTCTGTCCTGAACGACAAAACTTTCTCTTAAATATATGTTATACTTTTTACCATGGTTGGTAAAAATGACTGTGATGAAATGTAGGTACGTTTCACAATGATTCATATTTTAGACTGTGGTGAAAGATATTTTAATTTTAATATAAATATAAGATTATAAGTGACACCCCCATTTTGTTATATAAAAAAAATAAAAATTGTTGATTTTGGGATTCGAAACATGTATACCTTAACATATCACCATAGTTAGTAGTATAGACCGTAGTGAAGAATAGTTTACACTACAACAAATAACACTTTTTTTATAACAAAGCTTTCATAGCGAACAATATAAAACCGAGGGTCTATGTATCGGGAGCGCCTTGATTTAAAAAAAACAATTTGTTACCTCAGTTCTTTGTAAAGTCGACATAAAAATATGCTCAGTGTTTGAGATTCAATTCCCAGCTCCTGCAGTTTTATGTTTTATATGGAACCAAATAGGCGCCTTTAATTTCCATAGATTTTACGTCGGATATGTTATCTCGACTTTTAGGAAAACTGAGATATATAGTCTCTAATTTTTTTATTCTTTTTGGAATAAAAAATGCGCCTTCATTTTTTAAAGTTTTACGTTGGATATGTCATCTCAGTTTTCAGTAAAAGCGCGATAAAAATTATTTATATTTTTTATCCACTCAGTGTCTACCTCATTCACTTCTCGAGCACACGAAAGAACACTTATTCTCCAAGGAGTCTTAGTAAAAGAACAATTCTTCTCCAGCCAAAGAAAGAACACTTATTCTCCAAGGAGCCCTAGCGAACGAAAGAACACCATTATTCTCCAGTATGTTATTGTTATTGTTGTTGTTGTTCTTGTTCTTGTTACTTCTTTGGTCCATTACTGTTGTTCTTGTTATTCTCCACTACTATTGTTCTTATGTATTATGGATGTGTACTTTTTTTATTTTTTTCAGAAGCTTTACGTGATTATGAATCTTAGTTGGATGAAAGCCAATAGATTAAGTGTAGAGTATAAGAATGGATTGAAACAATTTCTTGATTTTGAAGAAAAAAACTTCTTGACAATAATGTGATTTTTTATTGATCCTTGTAAAAATTGCTTTAATACGAAAAAACATCATAGGGATGTTATATTCAATCATTGTGGTTGTGATGGAATTATTCAAAATTATATGAAATGAGTATGGCATGGTGAAGCGACGAATAAGAGACATTTATCACATACAATTTAAGATGATGAAGTTATGAATGATACCTTAGAAGACGTAATTTGTGATATTGGAGTTCATGCTTTCAAGAAGACATCATTGGTAGATACTTTGCGAAGAGACATGGAAGATTCATTGTATCCGGGTTGTAAAATTTTTATAAGATTGTCGGCTGTGTTAAGACTATTTAATCTTAAGGAAAGAGGTAGGTGGACGGATAAAAGTTTCACTGAATTTCTTGAATTGTTGAAAGAAATGTTTTCTGAAGGTAACATGCTGCTGAACCATACTTATGAGGTCAAGAAGATATTGTGTCCAATGGGTTTGGACTATGTCAAAATACATGCATATTGTAATGATTGTATATTATATGGGAAATATTTTGAAAACTTGAAGAAGTTCCCGATGTACGTGGAGTCACGCTACTAGAAGAAGGACAATGGTGTTAATGACGTTGATGATGTAACTAGTAAGTGTGTTTTTGCCAAGGTGATGTGGTACCTACCGATAATTCCAAGGTTCAAGATATTTTTTGTTAATGTTAGTGGCGTAACGAATACTAGATGTCATGCAGATGAAAGAGTGTGTGATGGAAAAGTTTGCCATGTAGCTGATTCATTGCAATGGAAGAAAATTGATTCTTGTATCCATATTTTGCCCTTGAACCGAGGAACCTTAGGCTTGGACTTGCCATCGACGGAATGGACCCTTTTGGTAATTTAAGTACTAACCATATGTCATGGTTTATTCTTCTCATAATTTACAACCTATCTCCATGGCTATGCATGAAGCGCAAGTATATGATGTTATCGATGATGATTTCGGGTCCAAAACAACCAGACAATGACATTGATGTTTATTTAATGACATTGATTGAAGATTTGAGACTTTTTTGGGAGGAAGGTGTTGATGTTGATGATGCGTATATAAATGATAACTTTAAGTTGTGTTTCATGTTGTTTTGTGCAATCAATGACTTTCTTGCATACGGTAATTTTTATGGATACAACGTTAAGGGACATAGAGCATGTCCTATATGTGAAGTTGATACATGTCACCACAAATTACAAAATGGAAAAAATACAGTTTATCTTGAGCATCAAATTTTTTTAAGACCTAATCATCCATATCGTAGATTGCAGAAGGCTTTTAATAGAGATCATGGGTTTTATATTGCTCCAAAGCTCTTAATTGGGAAGGAAGTTTATAAAAAATAACAACACATTAAGGTTTTCTTTGGAAAGAAACAAAAAAATCCCACGGAAAAAAATATTTGGAAAAAGAGGTTGGTATTCTTTGATCTTTCATACTGGCCTAGTCTTGATGCGATGCATGTGGAGAAAATGTATGTGATAGTCTGATTGGAACACTTCTTAATAGTCTGATTGGAACACTTCTTAACATTAACGACAAGATAAAAATAAATTAAGAAATCCCATAAAGATATGGTTGTGATGGGAATACAACAAGAGTTAGCTCCGAAAAAAGTAGGAAATAGAATCTATTTGCCCCTAACATGTCATACTCTTTCTAAAAAAGAGAAAAAAACGTTTTTGTGATTGTTTGCAGGGTATCAAAGTTCCCCAATGGTACTCATCAAATATGAAGAAACTTGTGTATGAGAACTATCACAAATTAGTTGACTTGAAATCTCATGATTGTCATGTCTTAATGCAACAACTTCACCAGTGGCCATCTCTAGCATTTTACCATGAAATGTAAGGGTGACTATAACTAGATTGTGCTTATTCTTCAATGCTATATGTAGTAAAGTTATTGATCCTGAAAATTTAGATGACTTGGAACATGAAGCTGCAGTTATCTTGTGCCAATTAGAGATGTTTTTCCCTCCATCATTCTTTGACATTATTGTTCACTTAGTTGTTTATCTAGTAAGGAAGATTTGAATTTTTGGTCCAGTTTATTTACGGTGGATGTATTCGGTAGAGCGTTACATGAAGATTTTTAAAGGGTATACAAAGAATAGTCATCGTCCGAAAGCTTTGATCGTAGAAAGGTACATCACAGAAGAAGCTATTGAGTTTTGTATAAACTATTTATCAGAAGCTTCCTTTATAGGAATTTCTGAGTCTCGCCATGATGAATTTTATGATGGTAGAGGTATTCAAGGTTTAAATGTTAATAAATTTTCCCGAGATGTAGATCTTCAAGCACATTTGCATATATTGAATAACCTTAGTGAAGTTCAACCTTACTTACCTGCTCACAAAAGTCTTTTAAAGGAAAAAATCCCCCCGATGAATGAAAAATGGTTGTTGACAGAGCATAATAAAACTTTCATAAATTGGTTTAATGAAAGTATTTCTAAAGAGATTAGTGCATCAGATCTTAGCAAATGGTTGTCATGTATGCCTAAGTTTAGCGTAATTACTTGTAGTGCATAGGACATTTCTAAAAATTCATTCTATAAAAAATGAAAGGATGATCGTAGCACCGTGCAAAATAGTGGGGTTATGGCTAAGGATGAACCCATGTACTTTTCTAGTTCCAAAGATAACAACCTTGTACTAGCATCTAAGGCGTACTTTGGGGTCATGAACGAGATCTTGGAGATTCACTATGTTTCTTTTAAAGTGTCTTTATTTAAGTGCAAGCAGATTGATAGTAACACTAGTGTAGAAACCGATGAATTGGGATTCATGCAAGTTGATATTCGTAAGTCAACTTATAAGAACGAACATTTCATCATGGCATCCCATGTAAAACAAATTTCTTATGTCATTGATCCTTCTAACACTAGATGATCAATTATTCTTCAAGGTAAACATCTTCCCGGTAGTATTGATGAAAATCAAGATTTTAACTATAAGACACCTTGTTTAACAACACATGTACGTCAAACATTTGAAAAAAATGATCTAGATGATGTGCATGTTATTCGTCGTGATCATGAAGAGGGGATATGAGAAAACTAGTAAGTAAATGTTTTATATCCCTTTGAAATTTATAATTAATCATTAGGTAATACTAACTTGTGCCCCTAAGTTAAGAATTAATTGTAGAAATAATATCTTGGAAATTGTGCGCAACTTTTAATAATAAAAAAATTAATTTTTTATTGATGTTTCCAATACAAACTTTCTATAAATATGTTTCTTAACTTATGCCACTAGGGTACAAGTTAACATTATCTTTAATCATTTTACTCCTTTTTAATCATTGTACTGTATATTTAAAGTTTTTGTTGATTGACCTAATTAGCTTCATATGTTGTTCAAGCTATAGGTACTTAAGGACCAGTGACAAATCCTATTGGACAGACTACAAAAATTTCTATTTTGATTATTGCTTTTGTATCATAATCTTTTATTTTAGTTTTGAAAATAATTATGTAATTAGTTCTATAATACAGGTTCCAAAAAATATGGTTCTATATTAGTTCTAAAAATATGGTTATGTAATACAAGTGAAAACGACAGTAACAAAAATCTCTCGGATTTTTTATAAAACCGAGGTAATAATATTGACATATTAGCGATGTTGGGGATCGAACCCACAATCATTTAATTTCTAACCTCGACTTTAGATTGATCGAGATGACAAGTGATTGTTTTTCATGTCGACGTCCATTACCTCGCATGTGTAACCGAAGTTAAATGCAATCCACGGTCGTCGGTAAATACATTATTTATAGTAGTGTTAATAAAAAATGCAGACACTTAAATAATACATATTACATCGTTTGATTGAAAAATTAAAATAACAATACATTACAATAAGTGTATTTTATAGTAATGAAGTGTCATTAAAGCTAAACAAAGTTCATACTCACTTAGCTATATCTACTTTACATACTCTTTTAACTTTGCATTTCTCTTTGCAATCACATGTTTGCATAGACTGCTAATTGTTCATAATACACATCTTCCTTTGAATTCACTCAAAGTTTATTGAAAACTAGTATGATTGTAGGTTACTTTTGTTGCATTATCAATCTTTCCGAATCTTTCCAAGGTTTTAGGAGTATTATTCTTATGATCTGCCTATTAATTAACTTAATTCCAAAAAGTAATTCATTAACAATATTAAATTTATTACAAGTTGATCCAACTAATTACTAATCTTTTAGAGGAAAGATAGAGAGTTTCTTATAAGCATATTTTGTTGTTTATGATAGGAGAAAAAGTAGGAGCATAGCAATGTTATGTTATGATGGAAGAAAAAGAGCCATAGTACTTAAAAACAAGATTCCTAATTAATAGCTGCACATGCAACATTTAATACTACTGGCCTCTTTTGCTTTATTTGTTGAGCCAACAAAGGACTCTTATCGTCAGAATCTTTTGTTTTTGTCCCAAATTATAGAGATATCAAAACAAGTACATGAAAGAATGCTATGTAATTCTTTGTCCTCTCTTGATTCCAGATTGGTTTTGGTATCTGTCCTTTTCAGTCAAAATGCTACTTCTTTTCATCTCTTTTTCCCATCTTCACAGGCTCAGGAATTCATCATACAAGGAAAGGAATCAATATATATTGTACCTTGAGATATACTATGAGAACCCAAATAAAGAATAGTATCTTGCTCACCTAAACTTGTCTCTTAATTGTGTTATACTACCATGGTAAATAACAAGGACATTTAATTTTGTAACTATAATTCTAACCAGCTCAAATGATTATCAGCTCTAAATAAGGATGAATAGTTTAAGAGAACACCAATTTAAATTTAAATTTAGAGAACATCAATTTTTAGTTGAATTTTACATACCATTCAAGCGATCTCTAAATAATGGTTTTAAATTTTGGCTGCGGATTCATATGTGGTTGCGATTGTAATCATTGTGGTTGTTGCGATACATATTGTGGTTGTTGTGGCGTGAATTTTAATTGAGTGGAATTCTAAATACAAAGTTGAATACACTTAATGTTAAAAAATTTAATTTCATCAGAAGTAATTGGTTTTTGGGATCCTTAAATTGTAAGTTTTTATTAAAATATTTGAAGAAAAAACGACAAAATTGTCTCATTGGGTTCTTAAAGCGGGCAGATGGATGATTTTAAAATTACAATGCAATTGTGGCTCGATGCGATTAGAGAGACTACCACATCAGCAATATTGCAGTCACAATTGTGGTCGCGGAGCACAATTTAAAATCATGCTCTGAATTACTAAAGTCTCTTTCCCGAATAAATAGAGGATTAACAAAAAAAAACATAAAGAGTATAGTAATAATTTTAATAATAGTGATCAAAATATGATGGTTGTCGGCAAATGCATGTTTTTGGTTGTCAGAGTCGTGATAGCCAATATTGGTAGGTAGAAATGACCAGTGTGATTTATTGTTGACGAAATGATGATTATAAAGGGAGTTAATGGTGGTGAATGGTGGTAAGATTGATAATTGAAGGTGGTAGATTGGTGATCGCTAGTGGTTAGAATGGTAGCTAAGGTTGATTAATGTGGTGGCTGAGAGTAGTCATAGTGGTGGTCTAAATAGTGGTTGGTGGTGACCAGAATAATGGAAGAAAGTGGTTAGAGTGATCATATGATATATCATAGGTGGATAAAGTAGTGATAGGCGGTTGTCAGAGTGGTAAGCGATAATGGTTGGAAGTGAGTGGTAGTTAGAGGTGGTCAGAGTAATGGTCAAAATATCAGTTTGAGTTGTGGACAGAAGTGGTAAAAATGGTGGTTGATGGTGGTAGATAATGGTCGATGGTGGTCACAGTGGTGGTTAGAATAGTGATTGACGATCATTGGTGATGATGTCTTTGTTTTAAAACAAAAACATGAATTAATTTTTCTTTATTATGAATTTTAGGAGAAATTAATTCAAAAATAAGTAAAAGAAAACCATATCAACTCTAGTTGTATCATATAGATTTATGAAACCAAAAATAAAAAACTCACAATCACTCAAAGCAGACTGTTGCGGTGGAAATATGATATCAAACTATTAATTAGTTTGAATCACAATTCTTGATTCACAACCACTCTTTGATTTATCCGAAGGAAAAAGTCAAAAGAGGGAAAACCTATTTTTGCATTGTAAACACAATGCGGGGAGAGACCTAGGTAAGGGGTTGGTTAAGCTTAGGGAAGGTACTAGCACCCTAAACTTCTGTAGTACTCTACATGAACCTTTTGTTTATTGTATGCCTTTTTACTTTTATTATTTACTTAAGGTATATATTGCTAAGGGATAGAGTGACCTAAAAGCCCTAAAGGTTAGTCCTAAGTTTACTCGACAAGATTTGCATCTTGTGCCTACGTATCCTAGATAGGGAATGGAATCAGAGTAATCGTAGTTCCCCTCGAAAGGGAGGTTAGAAACGTCTTGACTGTGGTCAAGTTTTCAATAGGAGTAAGCATTTCCTAAGGAAACGCTTACGTGGAGTCCTAAAACTCCTATTTCTACGTTGAATTTGTTATTGAATTTTAGAGTTAAATTAGGGATTCCACGGCGGGAAACCCTAAGACAGAATACGACGACTCTTTGACCTAATGCTAGGGTAAAGGGTATTTTCGTCCACGGCGGAACGCCTAGGCTAAATAGGGTTTGAAATAGTCAAAGGGTTAGGGTTATTGACTCGACGGACAAACGGCTAGACCTAATTCCTTCGGAGGATTTTAATGGTAAATTATGCAACTGATGAATTATTACATGACAGAGTTAACGGTATGGAAAATAAAGAAAGTTGTAAAACAATAAGCATCACAACGATCACTCGCGTAAATTATAAATCCCAAAAAATGCGAAAAATAAATAACTGCGACGATAGCCTCGCATAAATTACAACCGAAAAATAAACAAGAACAATAATTGCGACGATGACCTCGCATAATTACGACCCAAAGAAAATAAAATGTGAAAAGTACTGGATTAATACCCAAGGATAAAAGATGAAAATTAAACAGAAATATTAAGCATTTTTATTTTAGTATTTTTTTAGTTAGAAAATTGGAATGAAAGTGTGAAATGTTAGAAATTTAAAAATAAACAATGTTAGAAATGTTAGAAATTTATTAAGAAAAAGTTTGAGTTAAAAAGTTTGAGTTTTAATAAAAAGTTAAAAATTTATGATATGAAAAAGAAGTTAAAGTGCTAGGATCTTAATTTAAAAAAGAGTGTTAGAAGTTTTAAACAATTAGAATTAGAATTTTAATTACATGAAAGATAAATTTTAATTTAAAAAGAAATGAGGTGTTGGAATTTTTATTTTAAATAAGAAGGAAGTTAATTTTAATTTTTGAAAAAAAGAGTGGATTTTAATTTTATAAAAAACTAATTTTTTAAAAAAAGAGTTAGAATTGAATTTTTAACTAGAAAATCAAGTTTTATTTATTTATTTAAAAAAGAGTTAAGTTTTTTGATTAAATTTTTTTTTAAGTTTTTCATTGTAACATAAAAGAAATATTAATATTAATTATAACAAAAAGAGTTTTAATTTTTAATTATAACAAAAAGAGAAGTTTTAATATTAATTATAAAAAAACAGAGAGTTTTTAATTTTAATCAAAAAGAAAAATTGTAGAACTAGTTACTACCTTATAATATCATTTCAAGTTAATTAAAAAATGAGACAAATAAATGATAAATGAAAAAGAAAGAAAAATAGAAAACAACAAAAAAAATGAGACAAATAAATGATAAATGAAAAAGAAAGAAAAATAGAAAACAACAAAAAACAATAAGAGCGGATAAATTGGGGGAGGATTACGGTTACTGTCGTGTGAAGAAGGTGGGATTCGAGTCTCTTGCCAATTGTGCTATTTTATTCATTCAAAATAAAGTGGCACTAGAAACCCTGTAAACTAAAAGAGCGCTCCACATGATATTTTCTTGCAACAATCAAACAACTGCACAACCCGTTAGTTGTTACTTTAAACACAATGCAAAATGAAATGGGATGCAAGATGAAACGACTAATCTTAGGGCAAAATTTAGGGTATTACAGTTGCCCCTATTTAAATAGCTTCACCGGATGATTTGAGCGACGAAGGCTCGAGAAATCATGATGGAGGGATTTAAATATAGATAACCGAAAATTTTGCCCTTAGATGCAGTGACATGCAATGCTATGGACAAAACGGAAATAAACTATAATGCTGACAATGCCATGAACCTAATATGATGCGTATGACGGAATGAAGAATGCAAAGATGCAGACGACACGACAACACAAGGGACAGACACGACGAACGAACCACACTGGGGACTATGACGCACTGGGGAATTCTAAAGTGATGGTCAGCTGGTGCAAACACGACCAATTATAACTTTTAGAAAAAAGAATGCTAAGAACGAGATCCACAATGGAGATGGCACCGATGAGACGGCCTCCACTGGGGAATATCTAAGAGTAAATGTTCAACAGGTTCAGGCGTGACCGGCTGATACTCTAGGGTAAAAGTAAAACTGGATCTGCACGACTGTAGGAACGATTAACAAGATGCTGGAGCGTTGAGCAAAGAATAACATCCGAGCTTCTGGAAACTCTCCCTCGTGACAAGATCAGACGGAATTTAGGAATCTGTAGAAAATATACAGGGTAAAACCGACTGTATGCCAAAATAAATGGTCTTAAATGGGAAACGCCCTGATAAGCTTTCTCGAGAGAGAACGACCACTTATCGTCGGAAGGGACTTATATGCCAAACTGGATAAGCTCTCAAATAAAGAGACTGTTGCTTATCTGTGGATAATAGATTGATTGATAAAATAAACTTCTTCACGTCTCAGGTCTGTGCTCCCTTGACATGATTCGGTTTCTTCTTTTGCTAAAGGATAAAATGAACTTCTTCATACTTCAAGATTTTATGCTCTCCTGAATACGATTCAGCTCCTTCTTTTACTAAAGGATAAAATGAACTTTCTCATACTTCAAGATTTTGTGCTCTCCTGAATATGATTCTGCTCCTTCTTTTACTAAAGGATAAAATGAACTTCCTCATACTTCAAGATTTTGTGCTCTCCGGTATACGATTCAGCTCCTTCTTTTACTAAAGGATAAAATGAACTTTCTCATACTTCAAGATTTTGTGCTCTCCTGAATATGATTCTGCTCCTTCTTTTACTAAAGGATAAAATGAACTTCTTCATACTTCAAGATTTTGTGCTCTCCTAAATATGATTCAGCTCCTTCTTTTACTAAAGGATAAAATGAACTTCCTTATACTTCAAGATTTTGTACTCTCTTGAACATGCTTCAGTTCAAACCTCCCCGCACTTCAGGATGAAAAGGAAAATGGAAGCCCAGCTACTCGATGGAGATGGCCATTTACTGCGAGTCATAATGAAGACAGGATAAGCTTCTCAGATGAGAACTACCGCTTATTTGTACGAATGTCACAGATAAGCTTCTCGAGTGAGAGCTGCTTGTAGAGGTGGTAACAGGTAATGTAAATTGTAATGAAGGTTGTTGTGATGAGCTTCTTGTTCGAGAAGATCAATTGTAGAGTGTAATATAGGTGATGAGCTCCTCGGCTGGGAAATGTTGCTTGTCTGTTGTGTAATGTAGGGATAAGCTTCTCGGACGAGAACTGTCGCATATC
This sequence comes from Lathyrus sativus, assembly GCA_963859935.3. Classification (NCBI taxonomy): domain Eukaryota; kingdom Viridiplantae; phylum Streptophyta; class Magnoliopsida; order Fabales; family Fabaceae; genus Lathyrus; species Lathyrus sativus. The sequence goes on along the minus strand of OZ012735.1, from coordinate 892,549,794 downwards.
TGCAAAGGATTGTAAATGCTTTTCTTGAAAGATAGCGCAAAATAAATGCACGTCCAGGTAGGTTCGACGACCGACAGGACTGAAATTCGATCTAGAATTGGGCTAGAAAGAACTGATAAACAAAACTCCATTGAGGAAATGAACTCGAATGGGGACTACCTTATCTTAACGCGGAAAGGTAACAAAAATAACCATCGTCCACGAGGGTTGAACTCTGTGGGGAAACTGGAAACAAGTAGGTATTTTATGCTTAGGGCTGACGATCTACTTGGAGAGAGCGGACAAACCCAGTTACTCAGCGGTAACGACAAGGATGACGATAAATAGCAAGCATGCAAATGCTAATGCGTATGCCAAAGTGTATACGAATGTGTATGTTCATGTGTATGACAATGAAATGAAAATGAGTATGTAATGCTCATGCTTATGCTTATGCTGAAAAAACAGATGAGAGAGGAGACATGAGATGAAATAAACATCTCGACAGGAATACCCGGTGACCTCTGCAACAGTACATCTATTAGAGGATAGGAATAGTTGATGATAAGACCAAATCTGGCTTCAAAGTTAAAATTTCCCTGGGGAGAAAAGATCATGACTTCCACATGGGGATACGTCTTCACTGGAGAGTACGATGTCACGACTCCAACTGGGGATCCATGACCTCTGCACGAGGATATGATGTCATGACTTCACAGGAGAGATTGCTATCATGAACCGTAATCAGCCAAAGAACTCTTGGGATCAGAGATTTTCGGGGATAAAATAAATATCCGCTTCTTGGAGAAGATGTGGAATTAGGAAACTTCATGGAGATAGCGTAGCAACTTCCTGGGAATAATACTTTGGCTTCCTGGGGAAAAGGTACGTCCGACTGGGGATAAAGTATATCAAACTTCCCTGGAGAGTTTATCGGACTTACTGGGGAGACATCAACAAACATTCGTGAGGACAATATCTTGACTTCTTGGGGAAAACCCGACACTCCTGGGGAATATTCCTGAGGAAAGTAAGGCAATTCCACTAAGGAACAGATGATTCTACCGAGAATGGGTCTTCAAGACTGTATATCACTTGGAGGATACCAGAGATGTCTCTGCAGTCTTGAGAGTCACTAGGGATTTATCGGGTGGATCCCAAAAGTGTTGTCAGCTTAAAGTCTCGCTGGAGACTATCACTAGGAAGATGCTGGTAAAATCTCTGTTGTCTTGGAGATTACTGGCTCGGTCCAAAATGTTGTCAGCTTATAGTCTCGCTGGGGACTGTGTCGGCTTAAAGTCTCTCTAGGGACTGCATTGAGGCAATGGTTAAGATGTAGATTCTGCAACGATGAGATTTACTAGGGAGAATGAAGACCGCCGGGAGTGAAATCCATCGGGTGCATGAAGAATGTTGTAAAGCTAACTTTGATCTCAATGGGCTTTGTAGTAGTCGCCATTTTGAAAATGTCATGCCCCAGAGTACCTGCTTCATGAGAAAGTCATCTCGAGAGGATTTTACAGAGAACATGGGGTTCGGTTGCCCCATTATTTTCAAACTCTTGGAGAGATGTGTCAGATCTCGATGTAACTGGCTCAGATCGACGGTGTCATGACTGAGTCTTCAAGAAGTAGCTCTCAAGTATGTCTGGCTCGCATCAGAAAATGACTTGGAAACCGCCTGCCCCTGTTTAGCAGGATCTACGAGTCCCATTGACGATGTATGTATGTAAGTTTCTATGATATCAAGCAAAATCAACACGCGCGAAATGTTATCCTGAAACTATCAATGCAACAATATTTGTCTTGAAAATTTTTGTTTTTATTTTTGTTTTGAAAAAGGATATCGCTATAACTCGTGACCGAAATCACATAGCTAGGATATGAATTTACTTTGTAATGCCAACGGTGAATTAAGCATAGCTCTTAGGAGTCAGGAAACGTTATCTCGTCGAGTGTGCTTTCAACATAATTCCTACTTCAATTAGGTCTTTGAAAGGTTGTATCGTGGCTTGGTTCACGGTTTTAAGAAACAAAGGATAAAGGCTCAAAGTTATTTATGCCCACCCACTCTTCGTGATGTTCTCCAATCCTAACTCAGTTAACGGGATACGAGCACTCATATCTCAATCGGATTTGTTATGACCGAGAACTCACCAAGGCTTTGGACAATGGCAGTCACTCACCTATTTGCTTTTGGCGATTGGTCACCCAACTTTGCTCTTTATTAGGGATTCTTTATTGTAATCCCTTGTTTTTGATATATTTTTCTTCATTCCCTAACTTTTGTCTGGACGACGTCTTTTGGATTTTTGACTTTGGAGTCCAGCGGGATGCCCCAGTTTTACCTAAGTCTCCTTCATAGGTTTTGACTTAGCGGGCTATATATATATATATATATATATATATATATATATATATATATATATATATATATATATATATATATATATATATATATATATATATATATATATATATATATATATATATATATATATATATATATATATATATATATATATATATATATATATATATATATATATATATATATATATATATATATATATATATATATATATATATATATATATGTATGTATGTATGTATTTTTTATTTATTTTTGTTGACTAAGTCATGTGACTCTTTTGAAGGTTTGTGACTGCCCCACTCTTTAGGTAGTATAAGGATAGTCATTGACTTCTAAACTTCCTAAGATGTTAGGGATAGGTTATCGAAGGTTCGCTCCTCCTTTTTGAGAGTATGAGCGCTCGATCAATTTAGCTGAAGAACTACCCCGCCCCAGGTTAAAATAAGGGTGTTAATTTGGAAAAGAAGAAATCTCCTACTTCAAGGCTCAAAGGGGGTAAAGAGGGATTATCTGCCTTATATCTCCATTGTTTGGGGTTTGAAACAATGCCTTACATCATCAACAGGTTTCAATTGGAAGCATACGACAAGAGATTTAATGTTTTTGGTTCATCATCCTCCTCCCAATTCTCTATCAAAGCAAGAGATCGGGTACCGTTGGCATTATAAGTTTATGAAAAAATATTTTGAATGAGTGAAACGAATGGATTTATTCAAGACAAATATGCATTGCATTAATTATTCAAAATAAACAAGTTCGTATATGCCAATTATGCTTAATCCAAGAAATAAAACATATAAATAACGACATAAACTATCTCAAAGTCCTTCAAAATGTGTTTATGAAGTCTTCGCATCTCCGACCGACATGGTAGTGGTGGTTTCTGGAGGAGCCCCACTGGAATGGGTCGTCTTGCTTGCCCTAGCTAGACCTGTCAATGTTGATCTGAGCTATCTCAAGAAGAAGACCTTTCAACGGACGAGTCGTCAACAGAGCAAACAGCCCCATGGTTAGGCAGAGGGTTGCTTTTGATATTAGGCTGCGGGTCATTGAAAGACAAAATCTTCTGTTCCAACAAATCTCGGACAATGCTCTTGAGCGCATAACAACCTTCTAAATCATGGTCGGGCGCACCCTCATGAAGTAAACAATGAGCGGCGACATTATAGTTGGCTGGAAAAGGATTTGTAGGTGGACCCATCGCTCAGGTAGTGATCAAATATCGTTGCACTAAGTAAGGATACAACTCGGTGAACGTCATTGGAATCAGTGGACGAGGATTGTATTGTCTCTTCGGAGCATTTTGGCGAGGTGCCTGATTCCTAGGTTGTTGATTTGAAGGAGCGTTGAACGCTTGCTGATAATTATGCAGAGGTTGTTGATAGACCGGAGGCGGATAAACAGGAACCTGCTGCATAGGCTGATAAACAGGAAACTGTGTATTGACAGGAGTTGCAATAGTAGCCACGTAGGTTTGTGGAGCATACTGAAGTGGATAACCTTGAACATAATTCTGCTGAGGTTGCCAAGGTTGATGAGTAGCCATCAAGCGATTCATCGGACGTGTATGTCCTTTATGGTGGTATACGCTCGGAGTTTTGCACTTCGGAGGAGTAACTCGTTGAATTGGTGGAGCGATGGTAGGATGCACCAAATTGGATTGAAGACCATGAGGAGGTATGTTCCCAACAGTAATAGCTGGTTTAGGACCTACAACAGTATTGGTAATCTCATAAACAACAGTGGGTTGACTATCCATCTTCACCTTAAGGGCTTGCAGCATCTCCATAATCTGCCCCACACTTCCTCGAAGATCTTCGAGTTCATGGCTGACACGGTCGATCTCTTGAGCTTGTTATTCCATCCTTTTTTGAGCTTGGGCTCTAGTGTTGTACTGATGCGGAGGACCCAGGGTGACGAAACTGGAAGGCGAGGGAACCGAGTATGAGAAACCGAGAGACACATGCAATGCAAAATATGATGCTAAAATGCAAAATGATTTCATGGAATTCAAATATTTACGAATATTGCAGAATACCAAAACTTTATTTATTAATTTGAAAACGGATTACAAATAATATTCTTAGAAAAGTCTTGGCATAATAGCTAAATAAAAGCTAATAATGACCCTAAGGAAGCTTCCTGTTTTCCCCCTTGATCTGCTCTTCGGGTTAGGCCTTTTTGAGGATGAGCCTATCTTCAAAAGGTAAATCGAGAGTTAGAGGAAAATAAATCCTTCATCAAAACCAAGCAAGGGTACGTTGGAAAAGTCTTCACAATTGTTGGTGATTAGTGTCCTTGATGTCAGATAACTTCGAGCATATGGCTTTAGCAACGGTCTTGTCCTTTAGGGTCTTTCTCCAAGAAAGGGAACGAAGACTCCTTCAGAATAGGTAACCCCACCAATTGAGAGTACTCTTCTAGGGTAGGCAAGAGCTGGTACTCGAGGGATGTAAGGAAAAGATAATCTGGATCCTAGAACTGTAACAAAGTCGAAAGGAAACGTTTCTGGATCCTTTATTGATCTTGAATCAAAGCTCCTAGCTTCCTTAGGTCATCTAACTTAAGTCCTTTAAAAGAATATCTCAAAGTTTTTTTTTTGTTTTTTTTTTTTGTAATCCATGGTATCCTGCAATATTCATAAATAAAATTTGAATTCCATGACATGTGATGCAATGTGATGTCTTATGGATGAAATACATATATACAAAGTCCTAGGTTAAAGGTATATGCAAGGAGTTAGGGTCTACCCATCCCAATAGGTATGTACTAAGGTTAGTTGTACCTGCAGAACAAGGGTTCTAAAGCGGTGCCCAAAGTCATCAATCCATCTTTCGGATATTATCAATTTTCCGATTAACTCGGTGGTTAATAACATTCTCAAGAGAATCTCTTTTGAGTGTAGTATCGCGTAGCGACTATTTCAAGAATATTCCCTCATAGTCCTTGCACTACGTCCTAGATAAGGCCAAGGTGGTGTTAAGGTACTACGGTCCTCAATATCATAGACTCCAATCGACCATGGTAAAAGTTTTCACGAATACTCGTTCAACCGAACCATTTTCGAAAGAGTCTCAACTGAGCGGTGATTCTCAAGTCGGCTTGGTTGGGAATCACTCCCTATAAGCCTCGTTGAATATCTCACTTCCTATAATAAGGTCACTCAAATCTGGGTGTAGGACTTATCTCACAACAAAATAGATACCCCCCAATCAAGGTACAATATGAACATATTATATACGAGCAAACAAATAATAATAGTAAATAGCATGCAATAAACGAGGTAGTGATAACCCTTGAAAAGTAAGACGTCTCCCTAGTGAAGTCGCCATTTTCTGTTGCGGTGGAAATAGGATATCAAACTATTAATTAGTTTGAATCACAATTCTTGATTCACAACCGCTCTTTGATTTATCCGAAGGAAAAGGTCAAAAGAGGGAAAACCTATTTTTACATTGTAAACACAATGCGGGGAGAGACCTAGGTAAGGGGTTGGTTAAGCTTAGGGAAGGTACTAGCACCCTAAACTTCTGTAGTACTCTACAGGAACCTTTTGTTTATTGTACGCGTTTTTACTTTTATTATTTACTTAAGGTATATATTGCTAAGGGATAGAGTGACCTAAAAGACCTAAAGGTTAGTCCTAAGTTTACTCGACAAGATTTGCATCTTGTGCCTACGTATCCTGGATAGGGAATGGAATCAGAGTAATCGTAGTTCCCCTTGAAAGGGAGGTTAGGAACGTCTTAACTGTGGTCAAGGTTTCAATAGGAGTAAGCATTTCTTAAGGAATTGCTTACGTGGAGTCCTAAAACTCCTATTTCTACGTTGAATTTGTTATTGAATTTTAGGGTTAAATTAGGGATTCCACGGCGGAACGCCTAGGCTAAATAGGGTTTGAAATAGTCAAAGGGTTAGGGTTATTGACTCGGCGGTCAAACGGCTAGACCTAATTCCTTCGGAGGGTTTTATTGGTAAATTATGCAACTAATGAATTATTACATGGCAGAGTTAACGGTACGGAAAATAAAGAAAGCTGTAAAACAATAAGCATCGCGACGATCACTCGCGTAAATTACAAATTCCAAAAAATGCGAAAAATAAATAACTGCGACGATAGCCTCGTAGTTCCCCTTGAAAGGGAGGTTAGAAACGTCTTGACTGTGGTCAAGGTTTCAATAGGAGTAAGCATTTCTTAAGGAAACGCTTACGTGGAGTCCTAAAACTCCTATTTCTACGTTGAATTTGTTATTGAATTTTAGGGTTAAATTAGGGATTCCACGGCGGGAAACCCTAAGACAAAATACGGCGACTCTTTGACCTAATGCTAGGGTAAAGGGTATTTTCATCCACGGCGGGACGCCTAGGATAAATAGGGTTTGAAATAGTCAAAGGGTTAGGGTTATTGACTCGGCGGTCAAACGGCTAGACCTAATTCCTTCGGAGGGTTTTATTGGTAAATTATGCAACTAATGAATTATTACATGGCAGAGTTAACGGTACGAAAAATAAAGAAAGCTGTAAAACAATAAGCATCGCGACGATCACTCGCGTAAATTACAAATTCCAAAAAATACGAAAAATAAATAACTGCGACGATAGCCTCGCATAAATTACAACCGAAAAATAAACAAGAACAATAATTGCGACGATGGCCTCGCATAATTACAACCCAAAGAAAATAAAATGTGAAAAGTACTGGATTAATACCCAAGGATAAAAGATGAAAATTAAACGGAAATATTAAGCATTTTTATTTTAGTATTTTTTAGTTAGAAAATTGGAATGAAAGTGTGAAATGTTAGAAATTTAAAAATAAACAATGTTAGAAATGTTAGAAATTTATTAAGAAAAAGTTTGAGTTAAACAGTTAGAGTTTTAATAAAAAGTTAGAAATTTATGATATGAAAAAGAAATTAAAGTGCTAGGATCTTAATTTAAAAAGAGTGTTAGAAGTTTTAACTTAAAGAAACAATTAGAATTAGAATTATAATTACATGAAAGATAAATTTTAATTTAAAAATAAATGAGGTGTTGGAATTTTTATTTTAAATAAAAAGGAAGTTAATTTTAATTTTTGAAAAAAAGAGTGGATTTTAATTTTATAAAAAACTAATTTTTTAAAGAAAGAGTTAGAATTGAATTTTTAATTAGAAAATCAAGTTTTTATTTATTTATTTGAAAAAGAGTTAAGTTTTTTAATTAATTTTTTTTTAAGTTTTTCATTGTAACATAAAAGAAATATTAATATTAATTATAACAAAAAGAGTTTTAATTTTTAATTATAACAAAAAGAGAAGTTTTAGTATTAATTATAAAAAAACAGAGTTTTTAATTTTAATCAAAAAGAAAAATTGTAGAACTAGTTACTACCTTATAATATCATTTCAAGTTAATTAAAAAATGAGACAAACAAATGATAAATGAAAAAGAAAGAAAAATAGAAAACAACAAAAAACAATAAGAGGGGATAAATTGGGGGAGGGTTACGGTTACTGCTGAAAGTGTTACTAGATTTTTGTTTTAACCCTCCCTCTTCATCTTCTTGCATGCGGCGTTGCTGCCATTGTTGCCTGTTCAAGTTTTTTCTTCTTTGCATGGCCACGATCCCTTCTTCTTTTCCTGCAAAAAAACATCAAAAGAAAACATCCGTTAGAAACAAGAGTTACTCACCTTTCACGGGTTTGAAGTGACTTTTCTACGATGGAGTTCGTTGATGATGAAAGATGATGGTTTTTTTTCAAAAATCTCTCCTCTTCTGATAAGTCGTGAGAACGACCGCCGTTTTTCTCTTTTGTCTCCTTCCCCTTTTTCTCAAATAGCAAAAGTGAAAAAATAATATTTTTCTCTTTTGTCTCCTTCCCCTTTTTCTCAAATAGCAAAAGTGAAAAAATAATATTTTTAAAAAAATAATTTAAATAAAATACGAAAATAATAATTAAATAATAAAAAAAAACTATTTTTGTTATTTTTTTTTAGTTTTTTTTTTAAATAGAAAAGTTAGAATAAAAATAAAAGAAACAAAACAAAAAATGAAGAACGTGGGATTCAAACTCTCAACCTCTCACACTCACAACTCCTTACACATGGTCTCTTGCCAATTGTGCTATTTTATTCATTCAAAATAAAGTGGCACTAGAAACCCTGTAAACTAAAAGAGCGCGCCACATGATATTTTCTTGCAACAATCAAACAACTGCACAACCCGTTAGTTGTTAGTTTAAACGCAATGCAAAATGAAATGGGATGCAAGATGAAACGACTAATATTAGGGAAAATTTTGGGGTATTACACAGACCTTTAATTATTCAAATGTAAAATTTAAGAGAACTGATGATCTCATTAAGCCAAATCAACAGGAAGTTGAAGTGACATTCAATTATAGAGGCGAGAGTTCAAATCCACATCATTTCACTTTCTTTTTTTAAAATAACACGACATTCCACTTTTCACTTGTAGATGTGAATTTTGATAAGTCGTATTTTTTTTTTATCATTTTTAATCGTTTGAATATGTCATTTATTTATTAATTTTATTTCATTTTGTTTCATTTTTACTTCATTTGTTTGTTTTCACTTTTTTTAAGAGTTTGAAGAGAAATGAAGATTTTAAGCCATGTTCAAATGAAAGAAAAGATAAACTAGGGATATAATTGAAGATGTTGGGAAATTTAAGTAAGAAAGCAGAGATTTGTATAAAACATAGGTCATTACGACCAACTTGTAATGTGAATTATGGCTAGCGTGTAACGAGTATTACGACCGTATTGGCCATAGTAACTCATGGGATTTTATTTTTTCTGCATTTTCATTAGTTGAGTTTTTGGCTTTCTGTCTAATACACACTAATAAGTCGAGGTCTAGATGTGTTAGAATTAAACCAAAACCTTTTGAGAATTCCTAATCAATCTTGATTTCAAGAAAGATTATGCGCATCAACTATTAATAAAAAAAAACGAGAAAGAAAGGAAGAAAGAGTTTGACAAAATTAAAGGAAGAACCTTTTGAGAATGATTTTTCATCTGCGGAATCTCTACCCACAAACTATGAAAAACTTCTTTTATTCACTTTGCAACTGCAAAAATTCTATGAATACAAGTTATTACAGAAGATGGGTTACTCCCTCTATTTATAATAGAAGAAAGCCCAAAAGTACAAAAGCCCAAAAATACTAATTTGGTCTAAGTCAAATTTTGTGTCAAGCAACCTGCTTCGACACTTCGACATCTAAATAACTCGACTCACACGCATATTAGGCTAATTCGACTAATCCTTGTTTTTGTCAAGCTACACTACTTCGACACAAGAAATTACAATCTCAACACACCATTTAATTCATTGTGTCTAAGCTATTTATATTCATCATAGACCTTAGTTTCTTGAACATTTCGACTTGCACTCCTTTCTTCATTATATCTAAAATTTTATTCTCAGTTCTGCCGTGTTCCAAGTTCATATTCTCTTCTGCTACTTGCTCCCGAAGATAATGAAAGCTCATTTCATGTGCTTGATTCGCCTATGTGCTATCGGATTCTTCGCCAGGTTGATATCTGACATGTTGTCGATCTTCATGGTAATTACTCCATGAATCTTTGATGTAACCTATTCGACCATATTCATCATCCATTTTGCTTGGCATGCACAAAGAGAAGTAGCTACATATTCTGCTTCGCATGACGATAATGTCATTATTGGGTCCTTTCTCGAACTCCAAGCAACTGGTACACCGCCTAACATAAACACATAGCCAGTTGTGGATTTTCTATCCTCAACATCACTATACCAACTTGAGTCGGTGTATCCCACTAACTTGTATTCTATTTCCTTCATCAGCTGCAGGAAACAAAATGCTGTAGTCGAGAGTTCCTTTCAAATACCTTAGTATCTTCTTCGTCACTGCTAGGTGTGATACCTTTAGCTTCTGCACGAATCTACTTACCATACCCACATTGTATGCTAAGTCATACCTTGTGTGACAAATATATCGAAGTGACCCAATAAGTATTCTATATTGGGTTGGATCGACATCATCTTCATCTAAATCTTTCGACAGTTGCATTCTAGGCTTAGCTGGAGTTGAAGTTAGGTTGCAATCTTGCATCTCAAATCTCTTGAGTATTTCACTTGCATATCTTTTTTGTTGCATCATCAAACCTCTACCATTTTTGAAGAATTCGAGTCCAAGAAAATATGAGAGATTTCCCAAGTATGACATTTCAAAATCCTCACTTAGGTCATGTTTGAAAACTTCGACCTCTTTCTTGCAACTTCCTATTATCAATAGGTCATCAACATAGAGACATAGTATAAGAAATTCACTATTGCTTTTCCTTACATATACTACATGCTTATTCATTCACTTCACAAATTCCTTCTTCCTTAGAAAGTTATCTATCTTCTTATTCCAAACTCTTGGAGCTTGCTTAAGTCCATACAGGGCTTTAGGTAGCCTGTACACCTTTCTTTCTTCGCCTTATTTCATAAACCCATGTGGTTGTGAAACATAAACTTCTTCGTATAAGGGGCCATTCAGGAACGAACATTTCACATCCATCTGACATGTGTGCCAATTTTTCATGTTTGCTAGACCAACAACAAACCTAACTGTTTCGATCCTAGCAATAGGTGCAAAAACTTTGTCGAAGTCGATTCCTTCTTTCTGAAGAAATCCTTTCGTCACATGTCTTTCCTTATGTCGAGTTACTTCTCCTTTAAGATTCAGTTTCACCTTGTATACCCACATCACATTGATTTCCTTCTTGCCTTGAGGCAATTCGATAAGTGACCAAGTGTTGTTGACTTCGATGGACTCTAGTTCTTCATTCATTACTTTCACCTACTTTGAATCTTTCAATGCCTTAGCTGCATTGAATGGTTCAACATCTATAAAGAAATCATAGTGTACCAGCTCATCTTCTTCATTGACCACATCATCTAATGTAATCACACATTCTTGCAACCTTGCAGGCATGTTTCTTGTTCATTAAGGTCTACTTGGGCCTGCTTCACCTCAAACTTCTTCTTGTCGAACTTCTCTTTCAATTTCACTAGCTGGTTTCTCACATAAGATTCTCACTCAATCCTTCTTAACATTCTCAGTCCAATCCTATTCCTTAAGCTCATCTATAATCACATCCTTACTAATCACTACTTACTTGTTCACTGGGTCGAACAACTTGTATCCTCCAGTCGAATGATATCCTATCAAGATATTTGACTCGATCTGTCATCAAATTTTCTTCTCAACTGATCTGGCACATGTCTATATGTTATAGATCTAAACACCTTCAAATCACTTAAGCTAGGCTTGACACCAGACCAACATTCTTCTGGCACAGTTCCTTCTAGCTTCTTAGTCGGATATCTATTCAAGGTGTATGTTGTTGTCGACATAACTTTTCCCCATAATTCTTTAGGTAGATGCTTGTCTTTCAACATACTTCTCACCATATTCATGATGGTTCTATTCTTCCTTTCTGCAGTTCCATTATGCTATGGAGTGTAGGGTGGCACCACCTCATGCGCAATCCCTCCTTTCTCACATAATGCATCGAAATCTTTCGACACATACTTTCCATCACCATCAGTTCTCAGAATCTTTAGCTTTCGACCATTCTATCTTTTGAACATAGATTTGAATTTGTCAAATACCTCGATCACTTCGCTTTTCTTCTTGATCAGTTAAGTCCATAATTTTTTACTAAAATCATCTTTGAACGTGACAAAGTATATGTTACCTCCAATCAAATCCACCTTGATAGGATCATGTACATCAGAGTATATAACTTCAAGAATTGCGTTCGACTTGCTTCCTTCATCCTTGTTGAAGCTATTCTTATGTCGTTTCTCTTGAGCACATTCTTCACACACTTCTCTTGGAATGTTGATTTTTGGTAATCCTGAAACCATATTTCTTCTCTTCAAATCTCTGATGTCTTTGAAGCTGAGATGGCCAAGTCGGTAATGCCATATTCATTCATCTCTGTTGGTTGCAGTTGCAAGGTATTTATGCTCCATCACATTAAGCTCAATATTGAAGGTTCTATTTTGAGACATAGGAGCCTTCAAGATTAACCTTCCTTCTGAGTCGAGAACTCTCATCATTTTGTCTTTGATCGACACCTTATAATTCTTTTTTACCAACTTCCCTGTGCTTAGCAAATTGCTCATCATGCCTGGTATGTACATTACATTGGAAATTATTGACCTCTTACCACCTTTCCTCATAATCAGAACATCACAAATACCATTAGCTACTAGAGTATTCTCATTTGCAAATTTCACCATGTTCTTCATTGAGGGCTTTATGTTGACAAACCAATATTTCCTTCCAGTCATGTGTGATGAGCATCCTGAGTCCAAGTACCATTGGTCCTGAAATCTTTCTTCATCTATTGTTGTACCAATCAACAACATCTCTTCTTATTCATGTTTCGCCAACTTTGCATCAGCTTCTTGATTCTTTTTCTTTTCTATACAATCACTAAAATAACGACCATACTTCTGACAATTTTAACATTAAATGTGACTTTTGTTAGGTTTTCGACCACCACCTTTTCCTTTACCTGCAGCACCACCTCTTTGGTTACCTTGGTTATAGGGATTTCTCTGATTTGACCAATTTCCTTCCTGCTGATTTTGACCATTCGAATTGTTGTAGCCTCCACTGCCTTTATTGCCATTCCAACTTCCTTTGCATTTTTTAATTTTGACTGCGCCTACAAAGCCATATCACTTTTCGACTTTCTCGCAGCTCTTAAAACCATCCTTTGTTCATGAGACTCAAGCATCGCTTGAAGCCCTTCCTTTGTCAATAATGACAAGTCTTTCGACTCTTCTATGGCTAATACCAAGTGGTCAAACTTTGGAGCTAATGACCTCAAGATTTTTGCAACAACTGATCTTGATGTCAACCCTTTTCCACATACCTTGATTTGATTCACCAGTTTAGTAACTCTAGAGAAGAAATCAGTTATGGTTTCACTTTCTTCCATCTGAAGTAATTCATACGTCTTTTTGTAAGTTTGTAACCTCACCTCTTATACGCCTCCAAACGATTTCTCCAAGATTTCCCATGCTTCTTTCGCTGATTCTACATCACTATCCTTTTCAAAGTTATTTGGATCAACATATTGATGGATTATAAAGAGAGCTTTATAATCTTTCTTCTTCAATTTATTGTATGCAGCATTTTCTTGATCCGTCACGTTTTCTGCAAGTGGTGTTACTCCTCCCTTCACAAGATCCCAAAGATCTTGATAACAGAAAACTACCTTTATCTGCTTGCACCAATTATCATAATTATTTTTCTTGAGAATTGGAAGGTTCGCTGAAAAATAGTCGTTTAAATGATTCAGCGCCATCGTGATTTTCTTCCCTCGAATCACAACCGGAGCTCTAGATATCAGATGTTGGAATTAACCCAAAATCTTTTGAGAATTCTTAATCAATCTTGATTTCAAGAAAGATTATGTGCAACAACTGTTAATGAAAAAATAAGAAAGAAAGAAAGAAAGAAAGAGTTTGACAATATTAAAGGAAGAACCTTTTGAGAATGATTTTTCAACTACGGAATCTCCGCCCACAAGCAGTGGAAAACTTCTTTTATTCACTTTGCAACTGCAAAATTTATGTGAATACAAGTTATTACAAAATAGGGGTTACTCCCTCTATTTATAATAGAAGAAAGGCCAAAATTACAAAAGTCTAAAAATTACTATTTTGGTCTAAGTCGAAATTTTGTGTCAAGCAACCTGCTTCAACATCTAAACAACTCGAATCACACACACATTAGACTAACTCGACTAATCATTATTTCTGTTGAGTTACACTGCTTCAACACAAGAAATTACAATCTCAACAATATGTAAATTAATGTCCCAAATAATGGGTTTAAGGTTATAAAAACATATGTAAACATGATTGGAAGTCATTTTCTCTCACACATTCTCTACATTTTGCATAATTTAGTTTTCTCCTTGTTTTTACTCAGCAAAAACTCCATTGGAGAAAAATATTATATATTTTTTCATCAATTAATAATTCAAGTTCTATTTTTGTTATTTCTCTATTGCTTATTCTTTATTTACTTTAATTTATGCAAATTTTTATGTTCATGATTATATATGTGATTTCGTCCATTATCTGCAAGTAATTTTTATTAGAATATTAATAGTAATTCATATTTATTTAGTTGTACTATTTTCTTAGCCCCTAAGTTTGTTAGAGGGTATTTTAGTATTTTATCTTATTCTAGTAACCCTAGTTTTAGCTTATAAATAGGGTGACAATCATTGTAACTTTTATCATGTTTTGTAGCCGTCATTCTCTTTAATAGAATATTTCCCTATTTCATCATTTATTCTATCTTTGCACCAACAAATTGGTATCTAGAGCTCCGGTTCAGATTCATTGGGAAACACGGGAAACACGAGTGAACGTGATGTCTTGTGTGTTTGATTTTGTTTCTCAGATTCTTGTTGAATCTTGAACAAAATCTGATCAGAATTTTTTAATTCTGTGGGTTGGGAAACACTGTGTGAGAAAACTCTGAGTGTATTGTGCAAAGTAGAAGATGAACGGAAACGGCAACATGAACACCAAACTTCCAGTATTTGACGGTAAAAATTGGAATCGTTGGATGATCCAAATGCGTGTACTGTTTGGTGCTCAAGATGTTCTGGATCTTGTCACTGGTCGTTATGTTCTGGTAGCAGCAGATGCGATTGATGAACAGAAAAACGCGCAGAAGGAAGTAAGGAAGAAGGATCAGAAAGCATTGTTCTTCATTCATCAATGTGTGGATGTAAACGTGTTTGAGAAGATTGCAGACTCTACAACAGCAAAGGCTGCATGGGACACTCTGGTGAGATGTTATGGTGGTGACGCATCAGTGAAGAAGGTGAAGCTTCAGTCCTTGAGAAAGCAATATGAGAATCTCAACATGAAGAATAATGAGAAAGTTTCTGAATACATCTCCAGAGTGATTCTGATCACTAATGAGATGAAGGCATGTGGAGAAACTCTTTCTGAAGAAACAATCATGGAGAAAGTGTTGAGATCCCTTACTCCTCAATTTGATTACATTGTGGTAGCAATAGAACATTCCAAAGATCTGAGCACAATGAGAATTGAAGAGCTGCAGAGCAGTCTAGAAGCGCAAGAGTTGCGTCTGACTGAGAGAAACTCTGAAAAGGAAGTAGAATAGCAGGCTCTGAAAGCAACTTCTGATAGGAGGTATTAGAAGCAGTCAGAAGCCAGGAGAAGATCTGATGGTGGTCAGAAGTCAGAAAGCTCAACCTCTGATAGACAAAAGAATGCTCAGAGGGGAAAAGAGAAGTATGACAAAAGAAAAATACAATGTTACTGTTGTAAGAAGTTTGGCCATTTTGCTAGAGATTGTTGGTCAAACAAGGAGAAGAAATCAGAAGAAGAAAATATAGCCAGAAGTTCTGATGACGAATTTGTGCTATTAATGGCCTCTGAATCTGATGATCTGACAGACTGGTGGTATATGGACACTGGCTGTTCAAATCATCTTACTGGAAACAAGAAATGGCTGGTTGACTTTGACTCTGAAAAGAGGACAAAGATCAGATGTGCTGATGACAAATATCTTAATGCAGAAGGTATGGGAAATGTCAGAGTGACTCTGAACAATGGGAAAACAGCATTGATTCAGAACGTGTGGTATGTACCTGGCATCAGAAGCAATCTGATGAGTGTGGGACAATTAATTGAGAAAGGTTTTTCAGTTACCATGAAGGATAATCTTCTGAAGTTGTATGACTGCAATCAGAAGTTGATTATGGAGTCAGAACAGGGAAGGAATAGAACATTCAAGGTGAATGTCAGAACTGCAGACTCAGAGTGTCTTAGTGCAACAAGTACTGAGAAGGAGAGTGAGTTGTGGCACAGAAGATTTGGTCATTTGAATTTCAGAAGCTTACAACATCTGAATTCAAAGAAATTGGTACATGGAATTCCTGCAATTAAGAAGCCTGAAAAGTCATGCAAAGTTTGCATGGAAGGAAAACAACCAAGATTGCCATTTGCGTCAGAAGCTGCTCCAAGAGCAAAACATGCCTTGGGAGTTGTACATTCTGATGTGTGTGGTCCATTTCCAGTAGCATCAATTGGAGGGAATAAGTACTTTGTGTTGTTTGTTGATGAATTCACAAGAATGACATGGGTATCCCTTATTAAATTCAAACATGAGGTGTTTGATGAATTCAAGAAGTTCAGAATGAAGGCTGAGAATCAGAGTGGTCAGAAGTTGAAAATTCTTAGAACTGATGGTGGAGGTGAGTATAACTCCAAAGAGTTCCAGAAGTTCTGTGAGGAGAATAGAATTGAGCATGAGGTTACTGCTCTTTATACCCCTCAACACAATGGTCTTGCTGAAAGAAGAAACCGTACTTTGCTTGATATGGTGAGAAGCATGCTAAAGGAGAAGAAGCTTCCTCAAAAGCTCTGGGGAGAAGCTGTTGCCACTGCAACGTATATACTCAACAGATGTCCTACGAAGAAGTTGAAGGAAATAGTTCCTATGCAGAAGTGGACTAGAGACAAGCAAAGTGTTAGTCATCTGAAGGTATTTGGTTCTGTTTGCTATAAACATGTTCCAGAAGCCAGAAGACAGAAGCTGGATGATAGAAGCAAAATGATGATTCTGATAGGGTACCACAGTACAGGTGCATACAAGCTCTATTGTCCAGAAACCAATAAAATTGAATTCAGCAGAGATGTGATTGTGAAGGAATCAGAAGTTTGGAATTGGGATAAGTCTCAATCTGATTCTGATGTTAGAACCTCTGAAGAAAGGTCAGAGTTAAGAATTTCTGAAGTTGAAGTAAACCCTGATATTGACTCTGACTCTGATACTGATTCAAACTCTGAAGAAGACTCAGAAGATGAAGGTGACCCAGATGACCCAGACTCTGATGATTCAGACTCTGATGGCAATCCAGATCTTGGTGGCAATTCAGACTCTGGAAATATGCCAGACTCTGAAGATGGTCAAAGCTCTGGAGGCCAATCATCTGAAGCTAGAAACTCTGAAGCTCAAGACTCTGAACAAGTTCAGAGACCACAAAGAATAAGAAACGTTCCCAGAAGATATGCAGAATTTGACATGCTGCAAGACACTGAAGTAGACTCTGAAGGAGAAATTATTCAGTGTGCCATGATGGTAGATTCTGAACCCATAAGTACAGAAGAGGCTCTTAAGCAGAATCTTTGGCTAAAGGCCATGAAAGAAGAACTTGATGCTATAGAGAGAAACAAGACTTAGAAGCTGACAGAACTTCCAAAAGACAAGAAAGCCATCAGCGTCAGATGGGTTTTCAAGCAGAAGTTAAAGCCAGATGGTTCAATTGGCAAACATAAAGCAAGGTTGGTAGCCAGAGGATTTCTACAGAAACCTGGGCTGGGTTATTCTAAAGTGTTTGCACCTGTAGCAAGACATGAAACAATCAGAATGGTGATTGCAATAGCTGCTAACAGGAATTTGCCTCTGATGCATTTAGATGTAAAATCTGCATTTCTGAACGGTCCATTAGAAGAAGAAGTTTACGTGTCACAACCTCCTGGAATTGTGAAAAAGAATCAGGAAGGGATGGTGTACAGATTATACAAAGCTCTATATGGATTGAAACAAGCGCCCAGAGCTTGGAATCAGAAGATTGATTCATTTTTCAAGAAGCAAGGCTTTCAGAAATGTGAGATGGAGTACGGTGTCTATGTTCAGCATACTTCTGAAGGCAATATGACTCTGGTATGTTTATATGTTGATGATATACTGCTGACTGGAAGTTCTGAACAGGAGATAGCCAAGTTCAAGAAAGTTCTGATGAATGAATTTGAAATGACTGATCTAGGCAAAATGACATACTTTCTAGGGATGGAGTTCAGATATTCTGAGAAAGGTATCATTTTGCATCAACTCAAGTATGAATTAGAACTTCTGAAGAGGTTTGAACTGAAGAATTGTAAGACTGCTGTCACACCTTCAGATACAAATCAGAAACTGGATTCTGACTCTGATGGAGAAGATGTGGATGCTACAACCTTCAAACAGTTGGTTGGTTCTCTGAGGTATCTGTGCAATACCAGACCTGATATTTGCTATTCTGTTGGGATGGTTAGTAGGTTCATGAGTAAACCTAAGTGGTCCCATTACCAAGCTGCTGTCAGGATTCTGAGGTATATCAAAGGAACTCTGAAGTATGGAGTGTTATTTCCCTCTGGAGAAAATAATGAGTCAGAACTTCTGAGTTATTCAGACTCTGATTGGTGTGGAGACAAAGTTGACAGAAGAAGTACATCTGGGTACTTGTTCAAATTTCTGGGAGGTTCCATTTCTTGGTGTTCCAAGAAGCAACCTGTTGTGGCGTTATCAACCTGTGAAGCTGAATACATTGCAGGTGCTGTTACTGCATGCCAAGCTGTGTGGATTCTGAATCAGTTGCAGGATCTGAAGATTAAAGTAAGCAAACCTCTGAAGTTGATGATTGACAACAAGTCTGCAATCAACCTTGCCAGAAACCCAGTGCTGCATGGGAGAAGCAAGCATATTGAGACCAAGTATCATTTTCTGAGACATCAAGTTCAGAGTGGAGTGTTAGAAGTTATACACTGCAGCACTCAGAAGCAGTTGACAGATGTTCTGACGAAAGCTATCAAGACTGATCAGTTTCTTAGACTAAGGGATGGAATTGGTGTTACAAGTTTTGATGGAATATGAATTAAGGGATGGTATTAGAATATTAATAGTAATTCATATTTATTTAGTTGTACTATTTTCTTAGCCCCTAAGTTTGTTAGAGGGTATTTTAGTATTTTATCTTATTCTAGTAACCCTAGTTTTAGCTTATAAATAGGGTGACAATCATTGTAACTTTTATCATGTTTTGTAGCCGTCATTCTCTTTAATATAATATTTCCCTATTTCATCATTTATTCTATCTTTGCACCAACAATTTTATCATAGGCTTAAGATTGTGGAGAATGTCTAAACGACATACTTCATGTAGGCTCTTGGTTCTAGTTTTTCTTATGAAAAGTTATATGATTGCTTTGGCCTTTTAGGAATTTTTTTTAAAAAAATGCCAGGCAGTTAAATCAAGGCATGAAAGTGTTTCTAGTTAACTGAGAAAATTGTTTTAAAAAATAGTTGTACTTTAAGGATCTTGAACAAATGGATTACTCTACAAAAGTAGGTGATTATTTGGTTTGAGACACGAAATTTTTACATGAGAAAGTCATAGGAAAATAATCACAGACCTAGGTTTATTATTTATAAAATTCTAAATCAATCAAAATATTTCAAACTAAATTGTCATTGTTTTAGCTAATCACTTAATACATAAAAATTGGTAATCTAAATAATCCTCATCTGAATAAAACTCCTTTTACAACATTGATAGAATCGTACACTTGTAACTTGTCATGTTTTTTACATCATTGCTAGGGACATTTAGATATTGATTTTTATGGTTTAATCGGTTTGACTAAGAATTTTTATTTTTTATTATTTACTTTTTTCAAAAAAATTTCGATCTTCGATTGACAGAAAAGAATCCATAGTGTTAGAGATCTTGTTCACCTGCTTTCTAAGATCAAACGATATTTACACCAGAGACGTAGACAAGAAGAAATGTTTCTCCTAATCACTCTTTGAAGGAGTACATGTCCCCCAACAATACATAACCTCATTCCAGTATTGTGTGTCCTACGGTGGATGTAAATAATTTTGAATTTAAGTCATTCCTGCTTCCCATGGTGCATTAGAACTAGTTTTTTTGTTCTTCGATAGATGATCTAAACATGCATATGTCCATCTTTATCGAATACTACAACACTTTTAAAATTAACGGAGTGACCAATGATGCAATTCAGTTGAAATTTTTTACTTTCTCGCTAAGGGACATAGCTAGAGGATGACTACAGGAGGGAATGGTGAATTTTGTAGGGTGAAAACAATGTCCAATTATAATAACTTTGATTTATAAAAATATTTAAGTTAATTTTATAAATGAAACAGAGATAAAGTAACATAATAAGTAAAAGAAAGAAAATTAGAAAGACGAGAAGATGGAAATTCAACGAAAATAAATGAAGAACATAAATATAAAGAGATAAGGGAAGAGATAAATTTATCAATGATTTCACTAAATGAGATGTGACTTTTCATAGGTTATGCCCCTGAAACTTCTTATAACAAAAAATGATATTTTATACTAGCTAATCGCCAGAAAACAAGAGATTTTACACCAATTTTATCTTAGAACCAAACTGAGTTTTTACACCAAGTTGATCTTAGGAACCAAACATAATTTTTCACAACTAAACTCAATAACCAAATAGGAGCTTTTAGTCGGCCGAGCTTACGAACCAAACACATATTTTACCTAGCTAATCTCAAGAACCAAAAAAAGTTATTTTGAAGATATTATACAATAGAAAAACTCCTATTGAGTAGTTTAAAAGAAACACATCGAACCATCTCATAGATATTTTTCACTCTCAAAGCACTAAGGAAACTCCCTGAAGAAATAGAAAAAGATGAAGTGGAGATATTAGAAAGTGAGAAAGTATTGTTTATATGGGTCTATGTGCTTACAGGTATATTGAGCTAATGATCCAGATACTATTAACCATCTTAGTTTTTTAATGATGATAACACCGAAAATCTTTGAAGTTGGTGGTGATCTCTTTCCAAGAATTTGTTGGTGGTGATTAACTTGAAGATATCCAAAGCTTCATCAAGTATAAGATTCAAGGTTTCAGTGAAGTACTTATATGATTGGTGTATCTATCAAAGAAATTTGAAAGCTTCAGATTTTTGAATTTGAAAGCTTCAGATTTGTGACAGAGAAAATCTGTCAAAGTTTGCCTGGTTGTGTCTGCCTGAGTCACACACGCACACATACACAATCAATGACTGAGTCAAAAATCAATTGGGTAAATCTCTTAAGTAATAGTAATAACTGAATATCAAAACCTTCCATTTGTGTCTTGAATAATCAATTATTAAAGGGTCAGTAATCGATTAGCCTAATTAATTATTTAGTTGGTTCAGCCCATGAATTATTTCTTTATTTAGCTACATTTTATTCTATTTAAAGGAGACCTCTCTTATTTAAAATCACACCATAATTTGAAGTTTTCTTATTTCTTAACATTTTATCGTTATATTCCTCTCTCTTTAATATTTTTCTATCATCAAAGTAATCTTAGTTTCTTGTGAGTAAAAATTACTTTTGAGAAAAATCTTGTATTATTTTCGTGTCATTGTTTCATTTTAAGAATATGATTCTCTTGAAGGTTCATTTTTTATTCTTGAGATCAACCATTGAAAATCTCTCTTGAGGCTTTATTTTCTTTCTGCTGCTTTTTCTCTCTGAGTTTTCCATAATAACTCAAATTATTGTTTTAAGAAAGAAAATTTTTAAATTAATCACAAATTTTAAATAAAATAACTCCTTCCCCTCTTGTGCTTGGAGTAACTTGTTCAACAATTTCAAATATGGTTTCTAGTGTATTTTGAAATTAAGGAGAATCTTATATTTGTAGGATAAAAATTTAACTTAAAAAGGAAAAAAATCCATAGGCCTTTTAATGACTTAATAAATTAAATACCAGGGTTAATAGATTAAGAGTTTCAAAGAGATGACAACCCTAATTCCAAAATGGAAATCCTACGGCAATTATGTGTCTTAAATGAATAGGAGTATTTCTAATTGATAAAGGAAACTTTTTCCTTGTCAAATCTATTTAACTGAGTCCCTAATTGATATGGAAATGTACAAATGCTTCCTCAATGATTAGTTACACTCCTGATCAATTTCACATCCACCTTGATAGTTCTTTCATAGGTTTTAAAGTGTTTTAGTAATTTCAAAGTGGTTTAAAAATATTTTCATGTACGTGTGTGTGTTTCCTTAGTAATTCAAGAATTACTCTTGTACATTTATATTTAATTGATAGGTTCTGACAACATGCGAAAGGAGGGTTAGAATTGATCGAGAGAATACATAAGTTTCTCTTCTGAATTCTGTGTGCTGAGAAGAAAAAAACTCACTATGAAACTAGGAATGCAGAGATACCATTTACGTACTGAAAGGGAGAAAATCGATATTTGACCTTGTTGTTCAAACTTCTAATTTAAAAATAGATAAAACATTTCTAAACTAACCAAAAACTATATTTAACTTGAAAAATAATTCTTAAACTCAATTTTTACTTTGATAATGTCGATATTTTGCAAGTTTAAGGTCTGGTGATGCGTCAACGGAAGTGGGCGTTATAACTAGTTAATATTTTTTTTACGTATATTAAAATTCTAGTCATAATTAAATGTTGTGATTTGTATAAATAAAACTGGTAAACATGAGTCTTGTTTCCATCTCTCGTTGTTAATATCGATTTTAATTTGTTATTTTCAATTTTTGCATAAAACAACCAATTCTATTAGTCTTAGCTAAACATAGGAATGATAGATAGAGATAGTTGTAATTGGTCTATGTGGATTTGACAACCTTTTATGTAACACCCTTATTCTACCCCACAGATATTACGGCAAAATAACACGGATTTCAGAGTAAAATATTACTTTCATTAAAAAGTCACAAAGGGCGTACATTTCTCAAAGTCAACAAAGTTGGTTAATACTCCGTAACACACGGGTTTTCTCAACATACATCAAAACATCATATACAGCGGAACTCAAAACATAACTCAATGTTTTCCTCATAAGGGAACATCAGTAAAATAACCCAATGATATACAATCAACTCAAAGAACCCAACCCGATGCTACATATCAGAGCAAGACCCTCTACATTAACCATAAAGGCTAACGACTCTAAACTTCACAATACTCCCCGACGGCGTCCACGGCTAAACTTGCTCATCTGCACGTTACCCACGTGGAGGTAACATTCAAACAGGCAGGGTGAGTAAGACAATTCATAATAATCAATGTATAACAGTTAATGCATAAACGACATATTACTCATAGTTATATTCAACACATTGATATCCTTCAAATATGCCTCAAAGGGCACAACGTCATAATTTATACACAAAGGCTCATAAATGCAAATGCAACATAGACTCAATGCATGTGGACCAATCATCACATCACGATGGACACTGGGCCATCAACCCTCAATAAATCCCCATCAATAGGATCTGAGCACATCAAAATACTTCACATCCACACAGTGGGATTGAAGCCAAAGTAATCGAGGTCCTGAACCGAAGTCCGGATGCACATGAATGCATGATGCACACTTCACAATAGTCCTCATAATAATAGCATATGGTGCATCATCATTCATCATATTCATCATCATTACACGTCATATCTCATCGTCATATTCATCATCATAAATCATGTCATCATAGCTCATCACATTAATCATCATACAACATATCATCATAATTCATCATAGTAATTAATCTCACACATCATGCCATCATATAATCACGTATAAATCACATATTAGCTCATAGTCATATTATCCCATATCAATTCATAATACTACCCCCATATCATCTCATATTAATTTATCAAATTATACTCACGGTAATCCTCACACTATCGCCTATCAATCACATAAACATCACAGTTCTACTCATGTTAATTCGTCATATCATCACATAGTATTCACATATTAATCCCTAATATGATCTCCCATTGCCTCATATTAATTCATCATAATTACACTCGCGGTAATTCTCATACTAGCACTTATTACTCACGCAACCTCACTGTCATACTCATATTAATTCATCATATTATACTCACGGTAATTCTCATACTATCGCCTATTAATCACATAAAATTCATAGTCCTACTCATGTTAATTCATCATATTATCACAGTTACCCTCATGGTAATTCATCAAGAAATTGCAACATCAAAACGTCAAGACATCACTGAACCAAAACATGATTCATTAATAGGACATATACACAATTGACTTCTCAAACATAATTAGATATAGAAATATTGGAAAACCAATTCCCTTATCTATACTATGTTATATACTTATTTGTTAGCTTTCCAAAGCTTCGAACGGGGGTCAAAACGGACTTACGAATCAAAAGTTACGTCCAAAACGATTTCGACCGAAAACATGAACAGTCGTGACGGACAGCAAAACGCTATTACGCTCCGGAACCTAAATCAACCCAAAAGTCCACACGATTTACTTCCCCAATGCCCCCAAAACATCCCTAAATCATCTCTAAGGTCTTACGGTGATAAAAACACAAAATCTATGGTTTATTAGGCCAATCCGACAACATTTGCACTGCCTAAAACACTATTTTCCTGCAATTGCTCTGAGTGCATCAGAGTTACTCACATTTGAATATTCCTATTCCTACAGGGTCAAACATATCACAATCCAAGGTTTTGGCCATGAAGGCCTAAGGTTTCCTTTCTCATGTTACACATCAAACTCCTAAATTCATGTCAATATTCAGGGATACATACCATCAATCATAACCTCAAAGTCTATTCATCAATTTCCCTAATTCTCCCAAATCAACCCAACATATCCTAAATCATAAAATCCACCATAAACACACCGAAAGGCATACATAGAAAATCATGAAATGCGATACTCCCCATACCTTAGTCGATTTGCAGCTTTCACGATTAATCTATGGGATCTTCTGCTTCCAGCCTTTACTTCAGAGCTCTGGCCACCAACTTTCACGTTAAACACAAAATGAAATCTAATTTCCTTTCAGAACTCAATTTTGTCTAATTTAGTCTTGGGCCTCACAAATTGAGCTTTTCCCATAACACCCTTACTAACTCTTCATAATGCCCAATTTACCCTTATTTCCCTTATATTCATTTTAATCAATAATAATACTAATATTCTCATATAGTATACTATTAATTAAATATAGTCCAAAAATGCACATTTTCTCAATAATCCACAAAACCACCGAAAACCACCCAAAATACGAATATTCTCAATTAAATAATTAATTAAAATATTTCGCTTAAATTTGGGGTGTTACAACTCTCCCCCATTTTAAAAAAATTTCGCCCTCGAAAATTACCTCAATGAACAGAGTCGGATACGACTCTCTCAACTGATCTCCCACTCCCAAATCCAACTTTCTCCAGCTGGTCCTCCCAAACTACCTTCACCAAAGGAATCTCTTTACCTCGATGTTGCTTCTCGTTCATCAACCTGAACTAGCAATGTAAGAACAGAGTATGCCTAAGAGGGGGGGGGGGGGGGGTGAATTAGGACTTTTGAAATTTTTCCGGTTTTTATGGTATTTTGAAATATCACTGGTTTGTGTTTTTGGTTATGAAAGCAGAAGAAGAAAGATAAAAGAACAATGGACACCAGGATTTATAGTGGTTCCCCTCACAATCCGAGAGTACTCCACTCCCCTTTCAACATGAAAGAGAATTTTCACTATTGTTTAATAAAGTACAACCTATCACACCATCAACCGGTGAGGCCTACTATCAAACAATAAAACTAACAAGTGTACAAGAACAATCCTCTTGTAAACACTCACCCTTGTGTCCAACAATCCTGGATCACAAGTCAATATACACAAGTTTGTAAAGATTTGAATTTGAGAGTAATGATATCAAAGTTGATCTTCTCCAAATGATCAGAATTCACTCTTACAATTTTCAATACAAGTGTTCAAGGATGAATATGAAATTTATGCACATATGAACACTTAATGAAAGTTTTTGAAAATGGTGAATTTGATTCTAAGACAATTTGAAAATGAATGTAGAAAGTGTTTGGAGATTGAAAAGTTTTTTTTTATGTTCTATATTTTTCAAAATTGAAAAACTCAGAATTTATATGAGTAAAATACCCTTTTAAAAAGGTACATTGAGTAGTCATCAAAAATATGAAATGGTATAAATTTTTAAATAATTTTTGAACTTGAAACAAAGCAATTTTTCACTGCACGTTCAGTGTTAATCGGTTAACCCATATGGTTAATCGGTTAACACTGGTACGTTAGCCCAGAAAATTCAAAATTCAAATTGGTTAACCGGTTAACCTATATGGTTAATCGGTTAACACTGCTAATTTTCAGAAAAATGCTTTTTAAAATTAATGTTATACCATTTTTAAGGTTTCAAAAACATGCTTATGTATTATGAAAAAATGATTGATGTTTTTGAACACTTGTATATCAAATTATAGGGGTGAATTTGATATACCAGTAATGCAGCCAAGTCTGGAAGAATCATAGTTCCATATGTAGCTTGACTTGAAAGATAGGTTGACTTGATCTTGATAACTTTGAACGGCTTGTCTTTTTGCAATCAAGAGATGACCTTGAGTAGTATTGACATCATCAAAACTTGAGACTGAAGCATGCTTCTACAAGCAATGCCTCAACAGTCAAATTATCTCTCACTTGTACACCATCCATCTGAATAAATGCACTTTCTCAATTTAGGCACATGCCACATCATGTAAATTCACAAGCGACAGCGGTAAAATAGTCTAACATGCTACTTCTCCCACGCTTCCGCTGCGCCACTCTGATACAAATCAATAAAACACGGTGTGTGTTTCTGAGACTTCAAAGCTCGACCAACACCAGTCACCATCGTAACTCTCAAAACACGTCTTTTCTTGGATCTTCTTGATCTTTTCAGTCATCTCTTATACAAATCTCAGGTCCGAGCACAACACACTCGCCTGAATCATATCAACACAAAGGAGTCTTACACCTCCTACCATACAAAGCCTCCTACGGTGTCATTCCGATACCAGAATGATAACTGTTATTGTAGGTAACTCAATCAACGATAATTAACTATCTCATGATCCACCCTGAGCCAACATACAAGCTCTCCACAAACCCTCTAAAGACTGGATAGTTCTCTTTGTCCGTCCATCCGTCCACGGATGATAGGCAGAGTTCAACTTCAACATGGTACTCAAAGCGTCTGCAAACTCTCCCAAAAATCTCGATGAAAACTCAGATTCCCATCTGACACAATATTCGACGATATCTCATACAACTTCATCGATATACATCTCATCTAGTTTTAACATAGAATGATTAATCCTCATTGGTAAGAAAAGAGCCAATCTAGTCAATCTATCCAAAATCACCCAATTAAAATCATATCCCTCCAATTCTTCGGAAAACCCAACACAAAATCCATGGAAATGCTATCACATCCCCACTCTGTGATATTCAACAGTTGCGTAAGACCCAACGGTCTCTGACGTTTATTCTATGACTTCCGACAAGCCTAACCAGCATATACATCCTCAACCACTTCTCTCTTCATCTATGGCCATCAAATAATTTCCTCAAATCGAGTTACATCTTCATAGCACCGGGATGAATACTCAATCTACCTCAATGTCCTTTTTCAATAATACTCTTATTCCAACTTAACAATATCTGGGACACAACTCTATCACGACATCTCATGGTACCATTGCCATAAATCCGCAAATCAACTTTTCGACTTTAATTCATAAAATTCCACCATTTTGCCAACTCAATTAAGATTTATGACCTTCTTGAATCTCATCAAGAACACCACTAGTAAGCTTCAACATGCTAAGCTTAACTCCATAAGAAGTCTCTTCACAACCCAAACTCATATCACGAAATTGCTCAATCAGTTCTAACTCTTTTACCATCATCATCGGTATATGCAAAGAATCCCAAATCAATGCATAAGCTACCACGTTTGCTTCACCCGAATGGTAATTCAATTCAAAACCATACTCCTTCAGGAGTCCCAATTATTTGCTCTGCCTCATATTCAACTCTTCCAAATCAAGCAAATACCTTAAGCTCTTGAGATCACCAAACATTTAAAATCTCAAACTAACCAATTGAAGCCTCCAACTCTGGCACAAACACAACAGCAACCAACTCTAAATCACTCGTCAGATAATCCCTCTTATGTACTTTAAATTGCCTTAAAGCATAACTAAAACTCGCTGATGATACACTTAACATATCTCTCAGTCACATCAATAAAGCATCACAAAACACAACGAATAGTTCTGTCGGATTCGGCAAAAATCAACACACGAGCTGTTGACAGCTCTCCCAAAAACTCTCTGAGCTTTCTTCACAGTGGCATATCCATGCTTCTTCTCCAACACTAATAACTCAAGTTCCCGATTCTCAACATGATCCTCTATACTCTTCGAATATATCAAAATATCATCGGTTAACACAACCACTGACTCGCTCAATTAAGTATGGAAAATCCCATGCCAAACGGACACTCAATTTGCGAGTTATGGCGGAAACACAAACCGCACCTTCCGAACTTACCACAACATCCAAACATATTCCATAAATAAATAACTTAATTCCATTCCCTTACTTCACCATCACATAGAGCATTGGACTAGCTTTCCAACGCTTCAAACCGTGCGTTATTCCGAGTTACGGTCCTCCCGTTACGATAAAAATACCAAAACAACATTCTTCTGCCCAAGACATCTTTGCTAGGCGAACACGGCGGCAAGCGGTCGTTCGCTAGGCGAAGGACCTAGCGAACCTGACAGTCCAAAATTCTATTTTCGACCGTTACCTGACTTCCGGGTGTCCGATTTCGATTCCGTAAAAAGCTGCAATCTCGAAATTCGACGTACAACAACAATTTCACACTTAGAAGGCCATTCAACACATTTCCAATTTTTGAAATAATTTAAAACTCAGTTATACCAATATTGCATTCCACATCTGACCTTCTTTAATAGTCATCAGAAGTCATCGTCCACCTTTAATATACTCGACCTCACAATCTGTTGCCTTAGCACACACACCAGACACAAGCCTCAAAACTAGTCAATTCAATTAGTTCTTCGACCATCCAAACGGACATATAATATGGAGCTCTCAATATTAGACTAGTTCCCGTAACTAAGTCGATCATAACTCCACTTCACGTCCTGGATGTATATCACAATCTTGTCAGGATAACTTCCAAACAACCACAATTCATCGGCAAACCGCCAACTCCCCCACTTTCATTACCACTCAAAATTCCCATCAAAATTAAACATCTCAACATTGTCCAGCGCCGACTCATCAAAACAATTCTTAAGCACTTAGCTTAACTCAAGACAATTCACTGCTCACGCCATCTAAGCTTGCAAGACACGTCTATCCCATCCAACATGACCCTGTCTACTATCAACAACAGATTAAGGCTGATCAGTTCCTCAATTTGTCAATAAACAGCCGAAAATCATGATGGGGTATAAACCATCTTTACCAAACTATAATAGCGTTCAACCACACACTGAGTTACAACTCCACACTTGCAGCATCCTGGAGAAGCACAGCTTCTTCCCCACTTGTTTCATTCCCACTTCTGCAGACAAAGGTTAGGCAACAAACATGTACCGACAGTGTTTTCACACACATATCGCATACCAGGGAACAAACAACATTAGACAACTTGGCCGGACGGACCGACCTGCTCTTATACCACTAATGTAACACCCTTATTCTACCCCACAGATATTACGGCAAAATAACACGGATTTCAGAGTAAAATACTACTTTCATTAAAAAGTCACAAAGGGCGTACATTTCTCAAAGTCAACAAAGTTGGTTAATACTCCGTAACACACGGGTTTTCTCAACATACATCAAAACATCATATACAGCGGAACTCAAAACATAACTCAATGTTTTCCTCATAAGGGAACATCGGTAAAATAACCCAATGATATACAATCAACTCAAAGAACCCAACCCGATGTTACATATCAGAGCAAGACCCTCTACATTAACCATAAAGGCTAACGACTCTAAACTTCACAATACTCCCCGACGGCGTCCAGGGCTAAACTTGCTCATCTGCACGTTACCCACGTCGAGGTAACATTCAAACAGGCAGGGTGAGTAAGACAATTCATAATAATCAATGTATAACAGTTAATGCATAAACGGCATATTACTCATAGTTATATTCAACATATTGATATCCTTCAAATATGCCTCAAAGGGCACAACATCATAATTTATACACAAAGGCTCATAAATGCAAATGCAACATAGACTCAATGCATGTGGACCAATCATCACAGCGCGATGGACACTGGGCCATCAACCCTCCATAGATCCCCATCAATAGGATTGGAGCATATCAAAATACTTCACATCCACACAGTGGGATTGAAGCTAAAGTAATCGAGATCCTGAACCGAAGTCCGGATGCACATGAATGCATGATGCACACTTCACAATAGTCCTCATAATAACAGCATATGGTGCATCATCATTCATCATATTCATCATCATTACACGTCATATCTCATCATCATATTCATCATCATAAATCATGTCATCATAGCTCATCACATTAATCATCATACAACATATCATCATAATTCATCATAGTAATTAATCTCACACATCATGCCATCATATAATCACGTATAAATCACATATTAGCTCATAGTCATATTATCCCATATCAATTCATAATACTACCCCCATATCATCTTATATTAATTTATCAAATTATACTCACGGTAATCCTCACACTATCGCCTATCAATCACATAAACATCACAGTTCTACTCATGTTAATTCGTCATATCATCACATAGTATTTACATATTAATCCCTAATATGATCTCCCATTGCCTCATATTAATTCATCATAATTACACTCAAGGTAATTCTCATACTAGCACTTATTACTCACACAACCTCACTGTCATACTCATATTAATTCATCATATTATACTCACGGTAATTCTCATACTATCGCCTATTAATCACATAAAATTCATAGTCCTACTCATGTTAATTCATCATATTATCACAGTTACCCGCATGGTAATTCATCAGGAAATCGCAACATCAAAACGTCAAGACATCACTGAACCAAAACATGATTCATTAATAGGACATATACACAATTGACTTCTCAAACATAATTAGATATAAAAATATTGGAAAACCAATTCCCTTATCTATACTATGTTATAGCCTTATTTATTAGCTTTCCAACGCTTTGAACGGGGGTCAAAGCGGACTTACGAATCAAAAGTTACGTCCAAAACGATTTCGACCAAAAACATGAACAGTCGTGACAGACAGCAAAACGCTATTACGCTCCGGAACCTAAATCAACCGAAAAGTCCACACGATTTACTTCCCCAATGCCCCCAAAACATCCCTAAATCATCTCTAAGGTCTTACGGTGATAAAAACACAAAATCTATGGTTTATTAGGCCAATCCGACAACATTTGCACTGCCTAAAACACTATTTTCCTGCAATTGCTCTGAGTGCATCAGAGTTACTCACATTTGAATATTCCTATTCCTACAGGGTCAAACATATCACAATCCAAGGTTTTGGCCATGAAGGCCTAAGGTTTCCTTTCTCATGTTACACATCAAACTCCTAAATTCATGTCAATATTCAGACATACCATCAATCATAACCTCAAAGTCTATTAATCAATTTCCCTAATTCTCCCAAATCAACCCAACATATCCTAAATCATAAACCCCACCATAAACACACCGAAAGGCATACATAGAAAATCATGAAATGCGATACTCCCCATACCTTAGTCGATTTGCAGCTTTCACGATTAATCTATGGGATCTTCTGCTTCCAGCCTTTTCTTCAGAGCTCTGGCCACCAACTTTCATGTTAAACACAAAATGAAATCTAATTTCCTTTCAGAACTCAATTTTGTCTAACTTAGTCTTGGGCCTCACAAATTGGGCTTTTCCCATAACACCCTTACTAACTCTTCATAATGCCCAATTTACCCTTATTTCCCTTATATTCATTTTAATCAATAATAATACTAATATTCTCATATAGTATACTATTAATTAAATATAGTCCAAAAATGCATATTTTCTCAATAATCCACAAAACCACCGAAAACCACCCAAAATACGAATATTCTCAATTAAATAATTAATTAAAATATTCCGCTTAAATTTGGGGTGTTACATTTTATACTTGCGGCCTATCAATATACTATTTATTTTTAATTATTAAATAAAATAAATTAAAGGCGCCTAATTAATAGGATTTCACCGCGGTAAAATTCTTGGCCGAAGTAAAATTTCATTAGGAAATTTATTATTTGTTGTAGTGTGAGCTTAAAAAAGCGCAAACCAAATTTCCCAAAATGGAAACCCTATAATGGTTATGTGTCTTAATAGATTAAAAGTATTTCTAATCGGTTTAGGAACCTTTTTTCTTGCTTTAATGAATTGGAATACGTTATGATTGATTAGGCAGTGTACAAATGCTTCTCAAAAGATTTTTACTCTTGATTAATTCCACATGCACCATAATAGTTCTTCCATAGATTTTTGTATGTTTTAGATAATTCAGAGAGTTTTAAAAAACTTTTTAGGCGAGTGTGTGAGTTGCTTTAGTAATTCTAGAATCACGTTTATACTTGAGGCTTCAAGATCTCTCGCTTGATTCATTATTGATACAACATTTCATTTGGGGCTTCTAAATATTGAGGCTTGATGTAGCTTCTTCATATATGCCATCATTAGCTTTTACTGGACATATGATCATCAACTATTTCATTGAATGTAGTTTGACCTTGGGTATTGTAATCATTGGATATATATATATATATTGATATTTAAATCTCATGAAGAACATTTAGAAGAATGCTTCTTCTTGACAAATGAAGACATTGCATCATGAACATCAAAATCATCATGAACATTTGACGACTACAGATAAAAATACCTACAAGCATATAAATCAGCATTTATAATGGTCTGTTATATACCATGAGAATAACAGTAGATAAAATTGCAGGAGAACACTTAAGAGTAAAAATATTGAAGAATCATATGCTCTTATAGAGGATTTGGATAAAAACCATTATTAATGGGGAAACAATCATAGCTCTACTAAGCAAACACCTAAAAACGGATGAAATTTTGAGGTGATTGCCTTAGACCACCTTAATGCTAAAGTCTGAGCATTATTTTAGAAAATTGACAAAATGAGTATAAATGATGTAAGCTTTCATGCCTTCACCTATGAGATTTATGGAGTCGTTAGAGGCACTGGTGCTGCATGTCAAGTGATTTCAATGGGAGAATATAGCCCCCAAAATGAAAAATTCCTAGAGAGGAAATCCCTACTCCAACACCTATAATCCTTGATGGATAGACCATCCCAAATTTTCCTATAAAATTAACTTTCCCTAATTTGTAACAACTACTCCCCAACAAGTAGCTGACCCACCTGACTTTCAAGGACAAATGGATTATAACGCTCCCGTAAAGTCCAACTTTGAAATCATGATGGAAAATTTTATCATGACCTAAATTAAATAGAATAATGAATTCAAAAATAAGAATTTAAATATGAATGAAATCCTTCGATAACTAATAAGCAGTAAATGTATCATGTTTCTTGCTAGTTTTCCCTTTGAGTTCATGTGTGTTTCAAGCATTCTAGTTCATTTTTATGCGGTTTTTCTCCTATGTTTGTTTTCAAATAAAAAGAGGTCAATGGAGCGAATCAAGACGAAAAAGACCAAAGATCGCACAAAAAGGAAAAGTTCCAGTACAAATTTCCCGAGGATGGCATGGCCTGACCATGTCCCATGACATAGGCCGTGTTTTACCCTTGGTATCCCCTTCATACAAGCAGTTAGAGGCTGACTCAATTGGCACGTGTTGCTTGACACGGCCCGTGTCAGCACTCAGGAAGTTACATACTTTTGATCTTTTGGTTTCTTTTGTGACTTTTCAGCATTTGTAACCTCCAAAACTTTTTGGCTAAGCAACTAGTAATTGTTTTTCTCGAACTTAGTGCTAGTAATTGAGGATTTAAGTCTAGTTTTAGTATAAATAGGATCTAAGTTTGAAGGAAAATGGGAGAGACCTAAGAGTGACACTTAGGGATCCGTCACTTTCACTACTTTCATTACTTGCAAGTTGTTATTTTTCTTTAAATTCCTTGCTGAAGTTTTTGCTAATTATGTAACTTCCAACACTTCTATTTTAATCTTTCCTTCAACTTCATCATGTTATTTCTTTACTTGTGTGTACTTAGTTGTGCTTGAAAAAAAATGTTTAGATGTTCACACTGACGCACATATTTGTCTAATTATTTTATAAAATAGCTTAGAACTTCTCGTAATATGAAACATGAATGATCTAATGGGTGAGTCTAGATGGAGGATCATAGCCTCTACTCTTGATTTTTATTCATTGTTAAAAATCTAATTTTCAATTTGCATCAATCAAACCTTTTACGAGCATCTTAGATAAGCATAGTTGAAGTAAGAATTTGTACGCATACACCTCTCTGTGGGATCAATTTTGTTTACTACTTGACACAACTGTCCACTTGCGGTCACACATCAAGTTTTTGGCGCCGTTTTCGGGGAGGTGTTTTGATATCAAAATTTTTATTTCAACACCGTTTAGATCAAGGTACTTTTATATTTTCTGTTATTTTAATTTTTCGCATAAATTCCCTTCACTCAAAATGATTCTCTCGAGGGGATCCTTTCAAGAGATGGGCAATCACATGACCAATAGCTTAGTAAGCACATACTCTAAAACCTATAATCCGGAATGAGGAATCACCTGAACTTTCTTTACACCAACTACTCCCAACATGATGTGGAACCGCATGATCTCTAGTATGGCATAATCACTACCTTTGAGAAATCCAACTTTGAATTGTTAATGGAGAAATTTATTACAATGTAAGCTCACTCTAACTTGGAATATATGATGGAAAGTTTTGTGGCAATACAAACTCTCCATAATGAAGAGTTTAGAAACCAAAATGTCTATACTAGTGAGTCTTCTAGACACCTAAACACTATGTTTGAGTCTGTCGTGACTCACAACAAGGCATTGGAGACCTAAATATCTCAGCTTGTACACATCCCTCTATGACCCTGTCTTGAGGGACATGTGAATGTTGTAACAGCAAAAAGTGAAAAACAAGTTAAAAATTCTAGGGAGAATGAAGAAGAGGTTGATGGGAGTTCTGGTGAGAAAAGGATAGAGATTGAGAAAAATTCACCAACACCACTTGAAAAGGAGGTCGTCGAAGAGGTTGAGAAGAAAACAACTTATGTTTCTCCTCCTCCCTACAAACAACTGATTCTTTTCCCGCAAAGATTTATTGAGGAATAGGTAAGTTCCCAAGCCAAAAGGTCTGTGGAAATATTGAAAAAGACGGATGTCCTGTCTAAAATAAGAAAATTAGAGGACTGTGAAACTGGGGAAAATATTGATCTAAGGAGGGGAAAATTGACTTTTGAGGTGGGGGATGAAAGATTTAAAGCCAAACCAAAAAAGCTGATAGTTAGGAGAGAACCAGAACCATGCCCACAAGTTCGGATGTATGACCGCCCCATGGGAAGAAGAAAAAGAAGATCAGTGGATACGAGAGATGGCTAGATAGGTGACCATTTTTTAAGAAACCACCATGATTGCTTGCACTCCTAAATTGTTAAGCTTAAACGAAGTTAAACAAAGTGCTTCGTGGGAGGAAACCATGCTTTTTAGTTGCTTAATTTCTTTTTTGTTGTTTCATTTTGCAGGTATGATTTTCTCTAATAAAGAAATGAAAGCTCAAGAAAATAAGTACAAAAGAATAAAAATTTCTACAAAATCTCTCTTCTATTGTGCTTCCCACCTTCCTCAATGAGGTGTTTGTGAGTATTTTCTTTACCTCTCTGTCATACCCTAATTTTTACCCCTAAGATCCCACCTCATTTATATCTTTGTAATGGATTAATATCACGAACTTGGTTGTCTCATAACCTTCTCATCTTTGGGTTTGCCTTTACAGAGATCATCAAGCACCTCTTTGTGTATCTTTTATCATTTTTATACTTATATGATTTATAATTCACTAACCACTAATCAAAATACAAAATATATGCCTTGTCCTATTTGTTTCTTTTGCAAGGTAGAGTTTAGAATCAAGAGCATCAAGTGATTGTCTCCTCAGCTAGGGTTTGAGTTCCTCAAGTCAAAGTGTGGTCAACCATTATTTTTAAAGGCTATTCATAAAAGCATGACCTCTAATCTCAAATCATGGAGTC
Source organism: Lathyrus sativus (assembly GCA_963859935.3). Lineage (NCBI taxonomy): Eukaryota > Viridiplantae > Streptophyta > Magnoliopsida > Fabales > Fabaceae > Lathyrus > Lathyrus sativus. The sequence continues at coordinate 892,513,342 of OZ012735.1, read as the reverse complement.
TCAAGCATTATCAACTTCATTTGATCAAATATGTTTCAACGTTTGATAGCTTGTTTCTCAAGAAACTTCAAAGGTTCAAGTCTTTATTTCCATGCCTTCATCAACAAGTTTCCTCAAGCCATTGCAATTTTTATCATAGAAAATTCAAGCATACATCATTTTTAGTTTATATGATCATCAATGTACCTTTAAAGGAAAGGAAAAGTACAAAGTTTCAAGTTTGTCCAAGGAGGTTTGGCAAAAAAGTCAAGCATTTCAAGTCCAAGTTCAGAATATCATAACTTCTTCATACTTCAACATTTTTTAGTGCTTCTTTGAGAAAATGAATCTTCTTTACATCCCCTCTAACTTCTATTCATAAGTCCACGGCCAATAATGCTTGTGAGGTCATGAAAGAATTGAAGACATTAGAGATCATTTTGTGGACATAGAAAATTTTGACTTAAAATTCAAGTATGTCATGCCTATATTCCAAAGATCATAACTTCAATTTTAAACTTTTATGGGCGCTTATTTTTCCAAATATCCTTCTTGATGTCCTATAAAACTTTTATTTAGAGGTAAAACATCAATTTAGGCTCCAAGGACCTTAAACCTTGAAGGCCATTTGTGCACAAAACTAGGTCATGATCTGTTTGACCTAATGCTAGACCTAATTTTCATTGATTTTTCCTCAACCTTCCAAGCTTGCCATTTTCTCATCATACATACAATTGATTTTATTCTTTTAGCATTTCCTTCCTTACCATGAAAGGAACATTTGGCTCAAGAAAATTTACAAAATGCACGAGGGAATTTCATTTGGCCTCAATTAGAACAACGTGGCCTGAACTCTGCTTACACTGTGACCTACAATTCTAAAAAGCGTATGCAAACTCAATTGGATTCACATAAAACATATGAAAACTCACCCTAAATGGTAAAACACATCTGGTACAAGTTGAAACGACCTGAATGAGCTAAGAGTCACACTTTTCATGCCAATTTTTTACACGTTCTAGATCTAGAAATTTTTTGATTCAGTTGGCACGATTGAGAGGAAATTTCAAACAAGCAACGACGTCACTCACTTACCTATAAATAGAGGATCAATTCCCCTTCATTAGCAATCTTGAATAGCCAAAGAAACTCTGCCTCAATAAAACCCGAAACCTCTCTCAAACCATATCTTCATTTTTCAAAATCAAGCTCGTTTCTCTTTGTTTCTTTGCCTAGAATCCATAACCCACCTTATCTGAAGCTAACTGAAGAATTGTTATGACTTGAAAGAACTTGAATCCAATATTTCCATTTCACCATTGTTGAACCTTCGAGCTTCAAGTGAAAAAGTAGATAAATGTAAAATTATACCTCAAACTAGTTACCGGTAGCTTCGTCTTGCTTCACTGATTAATAACCCTATCTTATCTTGCATTTATATTTCGTATTTGAAATTTAATTTTACTTTCAAGTTTTAGGGTTCTTTCATTTTCGGAGCAAATTTTCTCTGCTTAGAGCAAATAAATTGCTATGAAGTAAAGATACATGATCGATGATATGTTAGGCCACTGAATCTATGGTTAATTTAAGCTAAAAACACTAGTTCATGAATTTGGAGAAATTAAACTAAGGAAAACATAAAGTTGTGGTTCGCTCGTTTTAGAACCAAAACTTAAATGCTGTCCAATAGCGTTTTGACACGCATTTTTTTCAAATTGTTTTGTCTGTTGTGATTGCGTCTAGTGATCTATTGATGAAAGCATTTTGACTTTGAATCTTGACCCTCAGATCTTTGACTCTGACTCAGTCATCAGATCACGTGGCCTATAGTGCTCCTTTCCACGCACATTGGATTGATCTGATGGTTGTTTATTTTCATTTTATTTTGTTTTAAATTGTTTTTTTTTTAAATTCTCTTTTATTTCAAAAAATCATTAAAAATAGCTCCTAATTTATTTTTCACTCAATTTTTTTTCTTAATTTTCTAAAAATATTTTCTATCTTATGTGCATTTTTTCACATTTTTATATCATGATTTGATATTTTTCATTATTTTTCACATTTCTTATGCATTTTAATTTTAAAAAAAAAGCTTTTATGCATTTTAAAATTCTCCAAAAAATATTATATGATCCTTGACTTATTTCTGGCCTATCTTGACTTCCTTGAGCTTTTAATTGTTGTTTATAGGCTTCATCCTCATTTTCTTTTTTATTTCTATTTTAAAATCATTTTGAAATCTTTTTTCATGCATTTTATTTGTGTGATGTTGCATTTTGACTTGGTTATTGGTTGTTGTCTTGGATCATGGTATCTTGGTCAAAGTTTTCCTCAATTTTAATGGACTTTGGATGTTGATCAGGTTGGATGAATCTTCATTAATTCAAATCTACTATTAATTAAATTATTGATTCATTCTTAGTGTTTTGGGTTGATGATAGGTTTAGTGCCTTAATCCACCAAGAAAGATGATTGAAATTGATGATAAATGGATCTTAATTCTTGATTCAATTTGGTTTCTATCTTCATCTCTCCTTCTTTTTATTTTTCTTTTTCTTTTCTCTTGATCAATCTGATGCTTTTGTGTCCATCTTTATCGTGATGTTTGGATTGATGCTTGATGAACTTTCATCATTTCAAATCTACATTTTCAATTTATCAATGATCATTTGGGGTGCTTTTGATTGATTCATAAGTTTGTTTTAAGTTGTCATGAAGGATGATTGATGTAATGGATCAATCTCCTTGCCTTAGTGCTTAATCCCTTTTTGGTTTTTACTTGTGCTACATGTTTTAGGAGTATGATTTCTATCATATCTCTTACATGTATGGTACATAAATTGTTATTGACCAGCCTCCCATAGTATGATCTTCCTAATAAATTATGTTATGATTGCTTAACATATCACTAAATTTGTCCCGAATCGGTTCATTAACTCTAACACTAATGCTAACAATATTATCGTGCTAACTTTTACTTTATGTCATTTACTTTTCTTGCACCTTTACTTTCTTGTCATTTAATTTCTTGTTCTTTACATTATGCCTTTACTTTTAGCATTTACATTTCATATTGTTTATGTTTATGCTTATTTTTCATTTGTCCACTTGGACTTCTCTTTTTCTTTAAAGACATTAATAAAAGAAAACCCCATAAAATATAATCTCTTGGACTATGGCTACTATCCTTTGCTTGACTTGGAGTTTGACCTATGGACTTAGAATTAAGGTTTCCCATGCTTGGAGTTTTCTTGATTGAAACTTGGAAGTTCATCTGATACCATGCTTTGCATGAGACCTTGATTTCCTCTAATATCTGTGGCCTTGAATCAAACATGGATGCCTTACCTGGTTCTCTGAGACTTTATTTTTCTGGATTCTCTTGTGATTATCTGCTTATTTCTTATGGCTCACTCCAAAGGAATTAGATTTTGGTCTTAACTCTTGTCAAATGTTGGCTAGATTATGGTTAGTACACTTGCACACACTTCCACTTTATTGATTTTCTTAGGATAGTTTCTTCATTTCATCCCCTTCTTAAATTTTAAAAATATTCTCCCTTTTTCAAAACCTTCTTGTTTTCAAACTTGAACTACTTTGTCAATAAACCTTGACTTTGACAAGTGACTTTCAAAACCTTTTTTTTATATAAAATAAATGATAATTCATCTTAAGCATATGAAAAGAATTTCAAAAGACATAAAAACACACACAACTCATTCAAACTATTTTACACTCTTTGTGCACTTGCTCTTTTTTAAAAACATTTTCTCAAGGATTAAACATGAGTCATTTTTCATATTTGAGATGTGATTCCCATAGTAATGATTGAAATGATGTTGATTCTTTTCCACTTGACAGAGTTAGTGGCATACTTGTTGATTTCTATCCAAGTTGTAGCCCTTCTCAATAGTGATGCAAAGGTCCATTTTCTCATCCTTGTGGGTGATTAGTTGAGTTTTCTCCTTAAATGATAAAGTGTCTTTTCATTTAAAATCAATCAAAACAAAAACTTTTGTTATTTTTTTACTATGAACTACAAGGTTTTAATCCTCCATTGCACTTTGTGGGTACGTAGGCACGAGGCTTAGAAAGTCTTGTTAAACACCAAAATCTTAAAACATATTTCTCTTCTCATCTCCCCAATCTTTTGCAAACAAATGATTTTAAGCCAAACATATATTTTCAAGAGGTTCCTATAGACTTTTATAGATGTTTTGGGTGCTACGATAGAAAGCCAATAGTTGATATATCTTTGGTCGAAACTCGAAGGAAATGCTTGCTTCCATTAACTTTTAAGATGAAATTTGAATAACAAAGGATCCAAAAGGATGTTACTTTTGAATGGTTATGGTTTTGTAGGGATTAACAAAAGAACACATCAGGTACAAGCAAGAAGAATTCATGCCCTGCAACTTTTGTATAAAAAACTTTCCTTCGTATAGCGAAGCTGAAGCGAGTAACAACAGAAGAAAGCATAATCAAAATCACCCAGTTTCGCTTGAAGCAAGCAGAAGTGAGAATAGTTTACATATCAAACTTTCCTTCGCATAGAGAAGGTCGCGATGCAAAGTTGAAGCGAGCAAAAACAGAATGAAATAGAATCAAACTCACCCAGTTTCGCTTGAAGTGAGTAGAAGCAGAAAAGTTCACATAGCGAACTTTACTTCGCATAGGGAAGTATGGCAATTTCCAGAGGCGGTTTAAAATCCTTCAAGGTTAAGCAAGCTGACTTCGCATAACGAAAGTCCCTCATCTCAACCAGTATAAAAGGAGTGCAGCAGAAGCATTGGAGAAACACTTTTTACATTATTACTTTGTAATAGATAGTTTGTAATAGATAGTAAGAGAGGAAAAATGAGGATAAGAATTGGATACACATCAAGAGTCGGAAAATTGTCGTTGATGCTGATTCATCTCAATTCCTCCATTTTTTATCAAGCTACCATGAGTAGCTAAATCCCTTTCTTGTTGGGATTGGTTGTAGTTCACCGAAACAATATGTATTTTCATTGATCATGGCATTATATGAAATTTATTTATGAATCATTATCAATGATATATTTGTTTTATTGTTTAACTCCTGGATTTGAATTGATATTGAGAAATACGGTTCTAATCTCGATCCAAGATAATCATCTATTGAACTCTAAATGCTAGACATAGATTTAGGTTTAATATTCACTGTAAGTATCGATTCTTAATATTGTCGTATTGTTTAATAGACTGAGAAATCGTCGATTAAACAATAAGGTAGAATCCTCATCAGATGTTTAGACATAAACTCTGTTTGTGAGCGATACATGATGATATTGATACATACTTAGATTGTGTATAACTAATCAGTGATTTGCATATTTAATCGGTGGATGAAATCCAATCCCAGCAAGCTTATTCCTCTCAAAACTATCCTTATTAATTATATGTTTTTACATTTGGTAGCTTACAAATCAAATATCTTGCAAATCTTTTGCTTAAAATCATATTAACTGTTGAACGTTGGTAATATTACGCCGGTCTCTATGGATATGATACTCAATACTTTCTTTTGATTTACTTAACATCAAAATGGCGTTGTTGCTGGAGATTGGAGTTTAGATTTACGAACATATCAACTATTAATATTTTTTTAAGTTGTATATTTGTTAAAAGATTGTATATATCTTTTTTCTCTTCTATTTATGTTACATTCTCTTACCATTGTATTGGCTAGAAATTGCAATCTTTGTGTATGCGAGGTACAGAACTGGAGTAATTAGTACCTTTTTATTCTGAAATAGAAAGGACAATTTGTCAAAACAAAAGACAAACAAAGAAACATAAAAGGCTAGCCAAACAAATATCTCAAAAAGAAGGAGTTTCCACCTCAACAACTCCCACAAAATAAATCATGGCAGAAGGTGGACCCAAAATTATAAATGGAGGACCATGTCAAAGCAGTCCTAGACGGTTGGCTCGCCTCACCAACAATCCAACCAACCGACAAGCTGAAATGAAAATAGGATTACTCCAAATCATTTATGCTAACCCCTTTGCAGGCCTATATCATGAAGATCCGTACACTCACCTCACCAAGTTCTATAAATTAGTCGGTACGTTGGGAGCACCTGTAGCAGAGGAAGAAGTAGTTTTCATGCGATTGTTTCTGCACTCACTACTTGGAAAAGCAAAGGATTGGTATCTGGACCAACCCACTCAAACCATGACCAATTAGAATGTCTTGGAGGAAAACTTTCTGAATCGGTTCTTCCCACATAACAGATTCATGGTTGCCAAAATAACAATAGTTTCATTTGCTCAAAGTTCAACAGAAACCCTATGTGAAGCATGAGAGCGTTATTAGTCTATGTTACAGAAATGTCAAAATCATGGTTTTGATGAACTCACACAAATCCACATCTTCCGCAATAGATTACAACCGCAACCAAAGCTTCTGCTTGATACAATTTTCGGTGGTTCGTTACTATCCAAAAGTACAGAGGAAGCAATATCTATCATCAATCATATGGCTCTCAATGACCATCAAGTTCAGTATAATAGGGTAATGATACAAAGGAAACCAGGACTGTTGGAATTAGGCCCAAATGATGCAATACTAGCACAGAACAAACTGCTCACTCAAATAATTGAAGAATTGACCAAGCGAATTTCTAAACTTCCTCAACAGCTCAATGAGATGCACGGCTCGGCTAAGCCATAACAAGTGGTTGTATGCGAACTATGTACTGGTGACCATCCAACGGGTTTTTGTCCCCCAATCAATGAAGAAGTCAATTATATGGGAAATCAAAAATGACCAACACCATATCAAAGCAATCAAAATTACCAACGCGGGAACAATGCCAACTATGGCCAAGGTTGGAGACAAGACTCTGGAGCAGCAAGCAGGCCAAATCAGTATCAAAACTACCAACAACCATAAAATGCAAATTAGCCAGATAGAATATCCAAACTGGAAGATACATTTAATTAATTCATGCAATTATCCATTACAAATCAGAAGAATATAGATGCCTCAATCAAGAACTTGGAAACACAAGTTGGACAAATTGCAAAGCACCTAGAAGATCAACAAGGAGATACCTTTACAGCACCCCACAGACAAATCCAAAGGAATATTGCAACGCGATCACAACAAGGAGTGGTAGAGTGATTGAAAAAGGAGTTGGTGAAAATGCAAAGAAAGAAAGAGTTGTGGTTGAAAGAAGAGAAAAACAAGAGGAAGAGATAGTTGAAAATGAGAAGGATTTGAGTGAAAAGTGGAAAAGCAGAAGACAAGAGATGAGAAAGAAAAAATGATCAATCAGGTTGCACAACACCTACCGTATCCTCATGCTTCCACCAAGAAAAACCAAGAAAGGCAATATACAATGTTCCTAGATATTTTCAGAAGGTTACAAGTTAACATTCCAGTGGCTGAAGCACTTGAGCAGATCCGAACATACACAAAGTTCATGAAAGAAATTCTAATAATGAAACAGAGAATCATGGATGAAGAAGTAATTCAAGTGGATGATGGTTGTAGTGCTGTTGTTCAGAAAACTCTTCCACAAAAAGAAATTGATCTTGGAAGAGTTATGTTGCCTATTGCTATAGGAAGCGTAAATGTTGGAAATGCATTGATTGATCTCGGTTCCAACATGAATCTCATTACTTTATCATTGGTTAAAAGGATAGGTGATCTGGACATAAAACATACGAAAATGACATTACAACTAGCAAACAAATCCATCACCCGACCATCAGGAATAGTTGAAGATGTATTGGTTAAAGTCGATAAATTTCTATTTCCTGATGATTTTGTGGTGATGGATATTGAGGAAAATGATGACACTCCTCTAATTCTGGGTCGACCTTTCATAAAAACGGCAAGAATAATGATAGATGTAGATGATGAATTAATGAAGGTTAGAATGCAATACAAAGAGGTCAATTTTAATTTATTTGAAGACATCAAAGGAGTATGCTTCAAAATGGATGCTAGTGCCAAAGAACAAAAGGACGAGGCAAGACCACGTGATAGTGGAAAAGATGCTTCGCTCATTTCAAAGAAACCACCTTGATTTCACTTGAAGTAGACGTTGAGCTAACGACGTTAAACAAGCGCTGGTTGGGAGGCAACCCAACATTGTAAGTCATTTTATTTAAGCTTTCAGTTCTTTCAATTCTAGTTTCAATTTTAGTACTTTCTTTTGAAATTCCAGTTTATTAGTTTTATGTTGCAATCATTTGAAACTTTTTGACGGTAGTTCATACCGTAAACTCACTTGGTACTCCTTTAAACAGTTGGTGTTGATGTGATGTAAGTTCATTCCTAAATTTTTTTGTTATGCTTGTTATGTTCTTGTTAACCTCATCATGAGCATAAAGTGCTTCTTCTGGTATTTTGAACAAAGGCCAAATCAAGTATCTTGAACATTCAACAATGAAAGAGAGTGGGTGGTAAGGATAAGAATCAAACGAAAATCAAGAAAGCTACATGTTTTACTTGCTTTGTAGAATGTTAGCATGATTTTGGATGTTATTTTCTCTTACAAAGTCATAACATGTCTCATTTTACATTGTGCGCACTTGCTTGAATCCTTTAGCAAAAACCAAAAAAGTGAGGTGAACTTCCATTGTTTACAAAAACTGTGAAATCCATGTGTTTAACTCGGTTGATTCATGTTTAATCCGAAAATTCCATTTGAGATTTGTAAAGGTATTAAGATTATCAAGGCAATTGTTTGATTTTTAGAAAAACCACCATAGCAAAAAAGAATCTCATCAAAACCAGTAAGTGAGTGAGCATTTGTGCACCCTCTTTGAACTAGGAAAATTAAAGGATGGATCAAATTTTGAAAATACAAAACCACTAAGAAAACCACTTAGTGAAGTTATGATCTATTCCAATTTCCTTTTTGCACAACCTGAATTATAATGATATAAATCATCAAATAGCTTCACTCATGAAAAGAAATAAGTTGGGGAGGAAATGGATGATGATACCAAAAGGAAAAGAAAGATAAAATGAGAAAAAGAGATACAAAAAGAAAAAAGAACTTGGTATCATGAAAAAAAATTAAAGATTGAAAAGACAAAAGAAAAGTCAAAATCATGGTGACGAAGCAATGTGTGAAGCAAGTAAAGCAAGTTACAAAAGTGGACAGATTTTTGAAAATTAGCTTTAAGAGAAAAATGCATCTCCTTATGAAACATGGCCACATTACAAACTTCACAAGTCCTATGTGATTTAGCCTTAATTTTCTCAAATTACTGAATTGTTTGGATGAAACATGAATCGATATGGATGTTGACAAAGTGATTAGATGAGAGTCATCACACCACATGATTAAAACAAGCTTCAAAGTCTTCATCAATTTTTATGAAGAAGAGTGTTAGGGAAAATTCAAGTGAGTTGTGTTATTATAATTTTGAGTACATGATGTGATTTTGTGAGTGAGAACTTGAATTCATAATCCTGCTCCGATTTTATAATCAGTTGAACATGTTTCTTGCTTGATAAATAATCATTTGACCCATTCATTTTTCAATTTGTTCTTTCCTTTTGTCCAGAAAGACGATCCTCACTGGACAAAAGACGATCTCACTGGGGACAAAAGACTGTAACTTGTTGTCAGAAATAACAAAATGATAAGCTTCTCAGGAGAGACTGCCACTTATCTGGACAAAAGTAAACTGATAAACTTCTCAGGAGAGACTGCCACTTATCTGGACAAAAGTAAACCGATAAGCTTCTCATGAGAGACTGCTGTCGCTACTGCGAAAATCGGCGCCGGCTGAACAGAAGAGTCGCCACCGTGCGTTATTTATCCCACGGGAGGGAAAGGAAACGCTCAGAGTAAACCTCGCACAACACGGGAAAGGTATGGTCATCGCAACCAAAACCTGGGTTCGGGAGTCGGTTACGCAAGGGGAAGGTATTAGCACCCCTCACGTCCGTCGTACTCGACGGGATCCACGCTTGCTTTCGGGTATGGATTGTTATTCTATCTAAACTATAGGTCAAGGGTTAAAAAGAAAATAAAATGACTCGGCAAAGTATCGCACTTTATGCCTACGTATTCCCGTCTGGAACGAGAAATCAGAGTCAACGTAGTTCGCCTACCTACGGGAAAGGAGGGGAAGGTTGCTCGCTAGGATATCGCATCCTATGCCTACGTACTTTCATACAGCATGAAAGATCAGAGCAAACGTAGTTCGGGCCACGTACGACACAAGCTTGTCTTGGTTAATTTTATTCCTTCTGAAGAAGGTTTTTCTGATTAACAGTCCAAGAGGACAAAAATGACGTCTTGATGAGTTCACATTCTTTTACGGAAGAAGTGTCTTTTATTGTGTTTGAAATCTTTATGTGTTTTTCTGTTTGTTTTGAGAAAGAAAGAGACAGAACTCTAACCTACGGTTGCGAAGGGAATCGAACTAACCTAATGTTATCATGCATGGGTTAAGACCTAGTGTCTATCATGCTCCTCTCTTGCACAGAGAGAAACAGAGATCCTACGGGATAGGCAGAAACAGAAACAATAACAGATATATACAGTAAAACAGTAAAATGCATGGATGCAGCAATGCAAGCGAGGCAAGGGAGTACCACTCAACCTCGAACCTAGAAAACAATAGGCAAAAGTGAACAGACTTCACTTCCAACCCAGCAGGGTAAACAGCAAACAATACAGTTCAGAAAACCAATCAATACATCAACAAATGAAATACAGCAAAAAAACAAACAGCTTCAGCAGCTCTGAATCAACAACTGGCTTCAAGCAACCTCCAATCAGCTACAGGCTTCAACAAGCATCAATATCCATCTTCATGGCCTTCAGACAAGGGCTTTGATCATCAGTCTTCTATCTGCAATGGCTTTTCTTCAAGCTCAAACCTCCAGGATGAGGGATTAGTCACAAGAGTGAATTGGGTGTTAAGCAATCAGCTGACTACCAAAGGTGGTGAACAGACTGCTTCTAACACAAGAGACATTTTCTCTCAAGAGTTCTATCTCATAGACACTGTCACCAAGCCTTCCAAAGGAAGGGGGTGAGTGTCTTAGAGAGACTCTGAATCACAGAGAAGAATGGATGCAGACAAGGCAATCCATGTTTGAGAAACAATCATTCTAATCTAGAGCTCTGCCTAGCTCCTAAACTCTAGTCTCCTCAGCAACTGATAGCAAGAAACTCATCCTCAACTCTGGCAGTTGATCTTCAATCTTTTGAATCTTCAATGGCTTCATCTCCACAAATCTTCAGCTTCCCCAGGGCCCCAGACAAACCCAATACCCATACAAACAATCAATAAACCCCAGAGGGCACACCACACCAGACAGCAGATATACAGACAGTAATAATATCAGTAGGGGAATCCTAACTTTTCTCTAAGGGATCTAATAACTACCCATAGCCCCTATAGTCCCATAACTAATCTATTCAAACCCTAAGTCCTAAGGGAGAAAATTGAACTTCCTAAGTTGTCACCTAAAAACCCTAGTTTTGTTCATGATATTCAAGCATTTATTAATCACCTAAAATTAGCCTCTAAAAATGGGAACTAAAATATTTCTACAAGCTTAACATCTCATCTAAACAATATGAAAAGAATGATCAAAAAATATTAAAGCATGTGAGAGAACAAAAATCATAAAAATAATGCATGAAATGAATCTATTTAATATGACATTTATTTAGAAAATATGTAAAAAATATGAAATAAAACTAAAAATGAAATTTTCTTTTCCTATAATATTCTAGACATTTTAATGAAAATATGGTAAAAAGAATGGATGAAAAAGCATTTTTTATGAATTATTTATGAATTTTTGAAATTGGTGAAAATTAGAATGAATTAAGAAAATTAAAATTGAATTAAAATGAGGGAGGGGGTATGAAGAGTAACTCGCCCCAGTTATAAATCCAGAATGGGCCACATATAGGGGTGCAATTAGCGCTTCTGGCTTAAGCCCAACTTGAGTTCAGAACTAAAGAGAAATAGAAACGCCAGGGGGGGTGAGAAAAGTATCAAATCCATGTTGAAATTGCATTGGGCCTAATTGCTGGGGGTGGAATTAGCAACAACCAACTCAGGCCCGCCCGTTTCAATTAATGAAACGGTGCGTTTTGGCCAGTTTCCACTTCCCTCCAAATGATCAGATTGAATGCCAGCCATTGGATCACTCTCACAGTCAAAGGTCATACTCAACATGAAAGGCCACGATTTCATCTTCTTCAATTGGCCTGAAACTTAGGGTTTCAATTCACCATGGCAGCCATGCACGACCTACATTCCACCTCTTCGTTCTCATCATACACGCCACTAATCCACATGCCATAAACATGAAATCTGCTCCAAATCTCTCCCTCTACAAGCTTAGGGCATCAATTCGTCTTGAAACTCACCACAACAACAAACACGATTGGATCAACATTCGGCCTCCATTGAAATGCACTGATATGGACCATCACCAATCTTCCCCAGACTTAGCCTAAACTAAACTACACCTAATGGAGATCAACACATGCTATCAAGCCACAATTATAACACACTAATCTAAGAGATATGAACACTAACAGTTTATGGCACCTGTCACTAACCATCACCAAATCTCTCCAAATTCATCTAACTTAATCTCCTAACCACCTAGATCAATTCTACACTAACAAAATCATGCCTAACTAACTGGATCAAGCAGTTTGAATGAAAACTTACCTTGTGCAAAATCTTGCAAACAGCTATGGAGATTGATGATTTGAGGCTTTTGAGACTTGGATCTTGATCAATCCTTGATGAACTTGATTCTGTATGCAAGCTTTGGATGAGATTTGGCCAGAATTATGCTATCCACTTGCAACTTCAATCTTGATGCTCTTGAAAAAAGTGCTCGAAAATGGATGATAACCACCTTGTTCTTGATTGAATTATACTATATGATGATGAATCAGTATGAGAAGGTTGATTATGATGAAGATTTGGTGAAGAATTTGTGAGAATTGCAATGAAACTTTTATGAAAAAGTGTGAGAAATTTGTGAAATTCTTGGAGCAAAATGAGGCCAACCCTTGATCAATGCACATTTCATGAATATATAGACCCCAAATGAACATTCTAGATCCATCTTGCACATTCCCTTGCTTTCCAACTTTGGTTCATTTTGATCATGTTTCTTAAAAGGTAAGCAACCATGGATAACTTCATTTTTTCCTTCTAAACTCAAAAAAGTGTGTGAACCATTGTTCTTAGAATTGTTTTTCCATTCAAAATCATATATTGGAAGTCTCCATTTGGACTTGTAAATCTCCCAAACCATTTTTCACTTTGAAATTATTCACTTTATAAGCCTTTTTAGTTCATATTTTGACCAATCATGCAACTCCATGCTATGAGCTTCTCCAATAACTTGTGACCTTCTTTCTAGACTTAAAATCCCATTTGGAGCAAGTTTGATGTTGTAAGTTTTTCCATTTGAGGCCTCCTTGTATGAGTTTTGGGTATAGGTTAAAATGACCTGTAATTCACAAATGCCCAAAATACCCTTTGCTTGTCAAGACCATAAGTTGAGTTCTCCACATCATATGAAGGCATGCCATACCATTCTAGAAAGCTAAGACAATGAGGAACAACTCTTATGTTGACCAAGAATTCATTTGAAATCTCCTTGAGGGGTAAAACTAGCTTGGAAGTCAAGTCACTTTCACAGACAAAAATTCAGACACCTCAGATGACCTGTAACTTGTAAGGACCATAACTTGAGTTCCATAAATCTCCTTGAGGTCTTCCACCACTCAAATTGAAGGTCTTGAGATCCTCTACAAGTTTCATGTTGGCCAAGAAGCCATTTGAAGCTAGCATTTTGACTTATCTTGCTTGGAAATTTGACCTAAACTAGGGGATTTTACAGAGAAACCCTAATTTAGTAACTCCTCTTCTCCTTGATTTTTCTTGAATTCTCCTTGTCATATCTCCATATCTTTATTCTCCATGTCCAATATTGATCCCCACATCTCTCCAATAGACTTGAATGCCCTCTTAAGTCAGTCAACTGACCTAGGGTTGACCTAGATGAAACCCTAGTTGACTGCCTTCAACTGTAGCTCTTGTGCTCACATCAACAACTTGCTTTCTTCTCCAAATGACTTTATAAGTCTCTCAAGATGTCTAGATGCTCTCCATACCTTCAATCCACAGCTCATAACCCTCTTGTTGATCCTCAGATATCCTCAGCTAGGAGGTAGACTCAAGGCTTGCTCTGCTGAACTCTTTGCTTTCAAATTCTTTCCTGATGACTTGAGTAGGGTTGAATTATGATGATAACCTCTTGCTAGGCCTCTAGAGATGAAAGTAATGATTGGTCCCCTGTTGAATGACTTGCTATGCTTATGCTATGCAGATGGTTAGTCTATGTACATGACTCTAAATGCTAATGATAATGATATTAAAACATGAACCAAGGAATAAGGTTGAGCAAATTTTAGGGTGCAACAGCTGCCCCTATTCAAGCGACTTGGACCCGATTGGGTGAAGGGCCCGGAGCCTTCAGACATTCGCGGTACGAGACGGTTGAATACTAGTGAAACCAGAAATTTGCCAACCGCAGAAATAAACTGCGCTCCTGCTTGCGGAATGCCGTTCGTCAGCTGAATCTGACTGTTACAATAACCCACTGATCTCGCACGACCGTGCTGGGGATTGTCTTCATCGTTCTGAAGAGGATTCTGTCATAACAGACTGCTTGCTTGTCCACGTTAGGACTCTGTCTGTCGTCAATACAAAGAAATCTCAACTAAAACCTGTCCACGTTAGGACTCCACTTACTGTCAACCCAGGAAAATCTCAGCAACTCCACTGGGGATAATTCGTCTGCATTTCCGTAAACTGAATTGTCCACGTTAGGAATAACACTCTTCCACGTTAGGAGTAACGCTCTTATCTTTCCACGTTAGGAAGCAATCTTCTTTCCGCGTAAGGAGAACTGCATCAATCTGTCCACGCAAGGACTCCAATACCACTTGACATGTCCGCGTCAGGACTCCGATCTTTCCACGTAAGGAATTCCACTTTTCTTGAATCTGTCCACGTAAGGACTAATTCTTTCTTCCACATTAGGAATATCTTCTTCGATCTGTCCGCGTCAGGACTCTCTCTTTCCACGTCAGGAATGATCCATTTCTTTCCCCGTCAGGAATCAATCTTGATATGTCCGCGTGAGGACTCAATCTTTCCACGTAAGGAATAAGCTCGTCTTTCCACGTAAGGAAACCATTTTTCTTCCACATAAGGAATGCTCTTGATATGTCCACGTAAGGACTCTGATCTTTCCACGTAAGGAATCAATTCTTTCT
This sequence comes from Lathyrus sativus, assembly GCA_963859935.3. Classification (NCBI taxonomy): domain Eukaryota; kingdom Viridiplantae; phylum Streptophyta; class Magnoliopsida; order Fabales; family Fabaceae; genus Lathyrus; species Lathyrus sativus. The sequence continues at coordinate 892,498,031 of OZ012735.1, read as the reverse complement.
CACTTTGTCCGCGTCAGGACTCATTTTTCCACGTAAGGAATGCCATCTTAACCTGTCCACGTAAGGACTCTCTTTTTTCCACGTTAGGAATACTGTCATTTCCACGTTAGGAATCACTTCTGATACGTCCGCGTAAGGACTACATCTTTCCACGTTAGGAATCTCCGTCTTTCCACGTTAGGAATCACCTCTGTTGACATGTCCGCATGAGGACTACATCTTTCCACGTTAGGAATAATAATCTCTTTGATCCGTCCGCGTTAGGACACTGATCTCGTCTTGATTCGTCCACGTTAGGACTCAGGCGTCTTCGACTCGCTGAGGAAATAAGATTTGTCCACGTAAGGACTCACGCGTCTTCGACTTGCCGGGGAAATATCCGCGTTAGGACTTACACTTTGCCAACAACACGAAGAAAGATAAATTTGTCCGCGTCAGGACTCTTGTATCTTGTCATCACAAAGAAATACAAACTTGTCCACGTCAGGACGCACATTTCACCATTACGAATAAAGATACCTTACCAATCCGGTAAAACAAACCTGTCCACGTTAGGACGCCCACTTCTGAAGAAATCCCGTCATTCTAGGAGTAAATGGTCCACGTCAGGACTTAATTCTTCAATGATCCTTACCCACAAACTGCTCAGCACTGACGCGACAGCGACTTTGAGACGAACTCTACTGGGGATGTCTGAAAACCAACTATCGGACGCCTGCTCTGATAACCGGCGGTGGTCTCTGAAATTCTGATTCATGCGACCCGTTGATGACAAACAAACTCTGCTTGGGGATAAGAAGACACTTATCCTGGCCACTCTGGCTGGGGAAAATAAGATACATTTGCATAAATGACTCTGCTAGAGGCAAAGAGAGTTTTATCACGATAACTCTGTGGGGGAATACCGCCGAAACTGACATTGTCATTGAATATCTCCTGCCGAGATCTTGACTGTTTAGTAATTTATTTGAGCAAGAGCTCTCTCCACCTGAACTACTAGAGTACAGAAACTGCTTCAGCAAAATAAATGCTGGAAGGATAACGCCGACTCGCCGGGGATAGCCTGATGCTACAAAATTATTCCGGCAAAATAAATGCTGGTAGGGTGAAGTCGACCCTGCTGGGAAGTCGGGAACTCAAACCAAACGTCTTGTTGAAGTAACCCCCTGCTGGGGAATATAACTCAAACCAAATACCTTGCGGAGGTAACCCCCTGCTGGGGAATATAACTCTGCTGGGGAATAGCAGAGGTGCGTAGTATGATTGAGCCTCTGCTAGAGAGTGAACTAATATCACACGGTATCTCTGACAAAATAAGTGACAGGAACCACCATCGACTCTGCCTGGGAGAGTCTTAGTCTTCGAGTTCCACTGGAAGGAAAGAACATTTGCTGAAAGGAGAACTCCTCTGGGGATGGCTGGATTCTCTTGGGGAAAATTAACCGACTCCGCTGGGGGAGAATGCCTGACCCTACAGGGGGAGATGAACCTGTCTGAATACAGCCTTACGATCTCGGAATCACCAAACTCTGCTGAGGACGAGTAACTTCTCTGGAGCACGTCCTTTGGATAAGCTACGGCTAGCTGGGGAATTCTATCCTTCTTCAGGAAGAACATGCATGACCTGCGTGGGGATCAAGCCTTTCACTATTGCAATCTTTTGATCACCTTCCTCGTACGGTTATGAAACCTGCAACAACACAAACAAGACACGACAAGCCTATGCAATCCAAATCGATTCAGGTTAGTGACGTTACACTCAGTTAATTCAAAGCTTTAACAATTGTTGGCGAGGGCCAGTGATGTTATACTCATGCTAGCTTCATCAAACTTAGGCGTTTTATCGTGCGCAAAACAGTAAAGAACAGGCATCAAGTACTGAATAACACATTTTCATTGATTGGGCCCCTGAATGGGCGGAGTTTTTGTACACGGGATGTAACTCCTGAAAAGAGGAAGCTACGCAAAGCAAATATACAAGTATGCAAGTATTCACAAGAAGCATAAATATTGACAAATTAAATTTTGTACACATGTCGGCAACTGGATGGAGATGAACACCACGAACTGATCCTCCCATGACTCGTCCGACTCTAATACTTTCCCGGTATCCCCGCTTCTGAAGAGGTTGTATCCGATAACTGACTTCTCAAACATATTCTCCCGCATTGATGCTCATTGAATACCAAATTCGGACCGCAGTCATTTGCTTTTCTCATCCCTAACTTTTGCGTGAACCGCCCTTTGCGGGTTTTCAGTTCACCGGGATACCCTTTTTTGCCGAAGCCGCCCAGTGTAGGTTTTCAACTTCGCGGGTGTACCTTTTTTCAATTTTATCCCTAACTTTTGCCCGAACCTTTCATTCTGTTTTTGGTTCGCCAGGATGCCCCATTTTTGCCTGGACTCTCTTTTTTCTGTCCAGCGGGTCTATTTTAAGCAAAGTATTTTTTAACTGCGTCCGAATTCACAGGTGATGCAAAGTCTTCCCCGTCCATGGTGGACAACAATAAAGCTCCTCCTGAAAAGACCTTCTTGACAACGTATGGCCCTTCGTAATTGGGGGTCCACTTGCCCCTGTGATCTGCTTGCGGCGGGAGAATCCTTTTCAGCACAAGGTCGCCCGTCTGAAAGCTTCGCGGAAGTATCTTCTTGTCGTACGCTTTCTTCATTCGTCTTTGGTACAAACGACCGTATGCCAGAGAAGCTAGCCTCTTCTCATCCATCAAACTCAGTTGGTTCAATCTATTCGTTACCCATTCTGCCTCGTCCAGCTGAACGTCTCGCAATACCCTCAGAGAAGGGATCTCAACTTCCAATGGTAATACCGCTTCCATTCCGTATACCAACGAGAACGGAGTTGCCCCGGTTGATGTGCGTACCGTCGTACGATAACCGTGCAAAGCAAAAGGTAGCATTTCATGCCAATCTTTATACGTCACCACCATTTTCTGGACGATCTTCTTGATATTCTTATTGGCCGCTTCGACAGCGCCATTCATCTTGGGTCGGTAAGGGGAGGAGTTGTGATGTTCGATCTTGAAATTCTGACAGAGCTCCTTCATCATTTTGTTGTTCAGATTAGAACCATTATCCGTGATTATCCGCTCGGGAATCCCATATCGGCAAATGATATCTCTCTTGATGAATCTAGCCACCACTTGCTTCGTTACATTTGCGTAAGACGCCGCTTCCACCCATTTGGTGAAATAATCGATTGCTACGAGGATGAACCGATGCCCGTTAGAAGCCGTCGGCTCAATCTTTCCGATCATATCGATTCCCCACATTGAGAATGGCCATGGAGATGACATCACATTCAGAGGACTCGGAGGCACATGTATTTTGTCAGCATAAATTTGGCATTTGTGGCACTTTCTTGCAAATTTGAAACAATCAGTTTCCATCGTCAGCCAAAAATAACCTGCCCGCAGCAGTTTTCTCGTCATAGCGTGCCCACCAGCATGCGTGCCAAAGGCACCTTCGTGAATTTCCTCCATGAGAAGCTTTGCCTCCTTCTCGTCTACACAACGCAACAACACCAAATCGTGGTTTCTTCTGTATAAGACGCCATCCGGGTTCAAATAGAAATTACCCGCTAATCTCCTGAGAGTCTTCTGATCTTGACTGGATGCCCCAGCCGGATACTCTTTATTCTTCAGGAAATTAAGGATATCAAAATACCACGGTTTGTCATCAGACGCTTCATCAATAGCAAATACATAAGCTGGCCTGTCCAACCGAGAGATAGTGATTTGGGGAGCTTCGTTCCAGAAATTGACCTTGTACATGGAAGACAAAGTGGCAAGGGCGTCAGCCATTTGATTTTCTGCCCGCGGCACATGATGCAATTCAACTTTGTCAAAGAAAGGCAACAATCTCCTTGCATAATTCATATAATGTATCAAATTGGGCTGCCGTGTCTCCCATTCCCCTTTGATCTGATTCACTACCAGAGCTGAGTCTCCGTATACGTCTAAATGTTTGATTCGCAAATCAATGGCTTCTTCAAGCCCCATTATACAAGCTTCGTATTCGGCCTCATTGTTGGTAACGGCAAAGGTCAATCGGGCAGTAAACGGGATGTGCGACCCGTGCGGCGTAGTGATAATTGCCCCTATTCCGCTACCGTAAGCATTCACAGCTCCATCAAATATCATCTGCCATTTGGACCCCGGCTCTGGTCCTTCGTCTGGTAACGGCTCTTCACAATCCTTCATCTTGAGATACATGATATCCTCGTCAGGAAAGTCAAATCTCATCGATTGATACTCTTCAATAGGCTGCTCCGCCAGATACTCAGACAACACACTCCCCTTTATTGCCTTTTGCGAGACGTATTGAATATCATATTCGGTCAAGATCATCTGCCACCTGGCAATTCTACCTGACAACGCCTGCTTTTCGAATATATATTTGATCGGATCCATCTTCGAGATGAGCATGGTTGTATGATTCAGCATGTACTGCCTCAAACGCTTGGCGGCCCAGGCTAGCGCGCAACAAGTTTTCTCCAGCATTGAGTATCGAGATTCACAGTCCGTAAATTTCTTACTCAGATAATAGATTGCATGCTCTTTTCTCCCCGTCTCGTCGTGTTGACCGAGAACGCAACCCATACTCCCCTCAAGAACCGTCAAATACATTATCAAGGGTCTCCCTGCTACTGGGGGTATCAAAATAGGAGGCTCCTGCAGATACTTCTTTATTTTATCGAACGCCCTTTGACAATTATCGTTCCACGTTACAGCTTGATCTTTCTTCAAGAGTTTGAATAATGGTTCACACGTGGCCGTTAGGTGAGATATGAACCGGGCAATGTAGTTCAATCTCCCTAAAAACCCGCGCACCTCTTTCTCTGTTTTAGGCGTCGGCATTTCTTGAATTGCTTTTATTTTAGCAGGATCGACCTCTATTCCTCTTTCGCTTACTATGAACCCCAGGAGCTTACCCGATCTCACCCCGAAGGTGCATTTGTTAGGGTTCAGCCTCAGCCTGAACTTCCTAAGCCTTTTAAACAACTTCAACAGATTCACCAGATGCTCTTCCTCCGTCTGGGATTTGGCAATCATATCGTCAACATAAACTTCAATCTCTTTATGCATCATGTCATGAAAGAGAGTTGTCATCGCACGCTGATATGTTGCCCCAGCATTTTTCAAACCAAAGGGCATCACTTTATAGCAAAATGTTCCCCAAGGCGTTATGAAAGTAGTCTTCTCCATATCCTCTGGCGCCATTTTAATTTGATTATAGCCTGAAAAGCCATCCATGAAGGAGAATACAGAGTATTGAGCAGTATTATCAACTAACACGTCAATATGAGGAAGTGGAAAATCGTCTTTTGGGCTTGCTTTATTCAAATCTCTATAATCCACGCACATTCGAACCTTGCCATCTTTCTTTGGCACTGGTACGATGTTAGCAACCCATGAGGGATACTTCGTCACAGCCAGGAACCCAGCGTCCCACTGTTTCTGAACCTCCTCTTTGATCTTCATTGCCATATCTGGACGAGTTCTGCGAAGTTTTTGTTTGACAGGCGGGCAGTCTTCTTTCAGTGGCAGGCGATGCACAACCATATCCGTATCGAGCCCTGGCATATCTTGATACGACCAAGCGAATACATCATTATACTCTCGGAGCATTTCAACCAGTTTTCGCTTGATATCACTCTGCAGTGCGGCTCCAATACGAATATTCTTCTCAACCCCTTCCGACCCCAAATTGATAATCTCGATAACCTCGTCGTGAGGCAGAATGGCTCTTTCCTCTTGCTTCACCAACCAAGACAGTTCTTCCGGAACGTCGCTATCTTCGACAACCTCTTCTTCGGTCTGGAATACCGGGTGCTCGAAGTCGGGACGAGTCATAGGTGGCTCAAGGATGTCATCTGAAAATGTTATCCTGCAAAAGAAAGGGTTAAGTGCTTCAAAATGCGTATAAAGCGGATAACCACGTTGCCATTTTATTGAAAAATACAAAACAAGAAAGACAGGGATTACGGTATTTACACATGAAAAAAAACGCCATTTATTTAATGATTAACGAAGCAATGTTTATAACAACACAGCCCTAAGCAAATCCTGATGCCCCGGGCAAGACATCAGATTATTCAACAATTAATAAAGCAAAGCATTACTGTTTAAAAGTCACAGGAACAAGCTCCTGAATGGACCAGTTGCATAGTCCTTGTCCTGGCGTGCTTGGCTGAATCCAGGCATCCATATCACAGTCGCTGTCCCCTTCATTGGATTCTGAAGCAGCATTGACAGATTCATGGCATACTCCACTGGCAGAGATGGTGATTGACTTTCTGAAATGAGGGGCCCCCACAGAAGGAGTTGATGACGACGGTCGGTACCCCAGTCCGAACCGGTCCATTTTCACCGGAATGTCCAATACTTTGCCCCAGCCCGCGGCTTCTCCTGCCTTTACTAGCGCTTGGGCCTCTTTATACGAAGAAACAGCTATCTCTGGCACTTTGCTTGGCCCGGGACCCCTGTCCTTAATGCGCAAACCTTCGAATGCCTGGCATGGCGTCTCATGGATCTCCCCGTCGACTTCCACATATTTGAACGAAGAAAGATGGCTGACCAGGGTGTCTTCTTCTCCGCACACGGTGACTACACTGTCTCCGACCATATACTTTAACTTCTGATGCAGGGTTGACGTGACAGCCCCCGCCCCATGAATCCAAGGTCTTCCCAGCAAGCAGCTGTACGCAGGCTGTATATCCATGATATAAAACTCCGTTGCAAACACTTCCGGCCCCACTTGCAGAGGCAAGGTGATCGATCCGAAGACTGTTCTCCGCGTGCCGTCAAACGCTCTGACTACCAAATCACTTGGTGTGCACAAAATTCCTCGAACATCCAGCTTCATCATAGCCTTCTTAGGCAGCACATTCAAAGACGACCCGGTGTCAACCAATACGTGCGACATTGTCGACCCTCTGCACTCAACAGATACATGCAATGCCATATTATGATCCCTTCCTTTCGGAGTCAAGTCGAAATCAGTAAAGCCCAGACTGTGGCCTGCATTCACGTGTGCCAATACTCCTTCTAGCTGATTAACGGAGACATCCTGTGGTACAAAAGAAGTGTCCAGGACTTTCAGCAAAGCGTTCCGGTGGGCTTCTGAACACAACAGCAATGACAGAATAGATATTTTGGATGGCGTTTGCTGCAGATGCTCCACGATTTTATAGTCGCTTTTCCGAATCAAACGCATGAATTCCTCTACGTCCTTCGACGCTGCTTCTTTTTCATTTGCTTGTATCGGAACATTTTCCACCGCTTTCCCCTTTCCTTTCGCTAGCCTTTCGGCTTCCACTTCAGGAGATATAAAGATCCTGCCGCTTCTTGTCATGCCTCCTGAGCCCACAACATTATCCACAACCTCCGCTGACCGCTTATTAACATCGATTTTAATCCCGTCACAATACACCTCTAGCCCATATGACCATGGGACCGCCTTCGTGTTCTCATACGGGATTGGCCCGGCTTTAGTTATAGTAATCGGTGGCCGCTGAGCTGGTGCTGAAATAGTGATCGTCTTCCTAGGAATTGTCACTGTAGCAACATCACTCCGATTATCCGCTACTGCCCCTGCCGGCTCATCAGTTGCTGTTCTATCAAACTGCAATACACCTTCATCAATTAAGGCCTGAATGCCTTTCTTCAAATCCTCACACCCCCCAGACAGGGCCCAACAATCTAAGCAGTACTCATTACAACCCGGGTAAACACCCCCCTGCAACAGTCGGCTTTTTATTTCGCTCAGCGGCGTCTTTAAATCCTCAACATTCATAATCAGATTCAGACCTTCCTCAGTCAGCACGGCATTCGCCCCATGATTAGGCATGGGTTTCTGGACTATATTCGCACCGGTCGTTCCGAAGTTGATAGACTTGTTGTCCAAGAGATCCTGCACAACGTGCTTAAAAGCATGACAACCTTCTATATCATGGCCCGGGGCCCCAGAATGAAACTCGCAGCGCCTATTTGCATCATAGCCGAACGGGGGAGTTCCCGTTATCGGTGCCAAGGTTCTTTTCTCCACCAGATTCAATCCCAACAAGGTCTGCAATAAATCAGCATAGTTAGAGGGAGGCTTCTCGAACACCCTTCTCGGCTTACCACCCTGGAATCTTCTCTGAGCTTGCTGTGCCCCCTGCTGAGGCTGCTGCTGCTGTGGCATTGGTTGCTGCTGAACCTGTTGTTGTTGCTGAGTTGGTTGTTGTTGATACGGGATGGTGACACTCGACACTTGCTGCGGCTGACGATATTGATTTCTTCCCCTGCCTCGGCCTCGGCCTCGGCCTCCAAATACCGCGCTAGCTTCGCCCTGACGGCGCCCACCATAAGCTTTCCTATTACTGCCAGATGCAGTTGATTCATCGACTTGGAACTTTCCTTGCTTAATGTTCCGCTCAATCTTTTCACCCATCAAAATCAGATCTGAAAAACTAGCCAGAGACGTATGAAACAACATATCATGAAACAGCCCGGTGAATGTGCCAACAAACATGTCGTTCATTTCTTTATCTTCCACAGGAGGACGAACCCTGGCAGCCATATCGCGCCACCTTTGCGCGTATTCTTTAAAACTCTCCCCCTTCTTCTGCGAAAGCCCGGCCAACTGGACCCGATTGGGTGCCAGGTCACTGTTATATTTGTAATGGGCTACGAACGCCTCTGCTAATTGCTTCCAAGTTTTGATATCAGTGGGCTCCAACCCCATGTACCACTCTAAGGAAGGACCCGATAGACTATCCTGAAAGAAATGCATGAGCATTCTTTCGTCAGTGGAGTATGCAGACATTTTTCTGTAATAAGCTCGTACATGCACCTTCGGACATGTATCTCCTTTGTACTTATCGAACGCAGGCGCTTTGAACTTGATTGGCACCCTCAAGCCAGGTACCAAGCCCATAGTTGCCATGTCCAGACCCACAGCGCTTTGATTTAAGACTCCTTTCATTTGCTCTTCCAGCATTCTAATCTTTTGAGAATCATCCATCGGCCCTTCAAAGCCCCCTCCAGAGAAGGCGTCTTCCTGTTGATCCTCTTGCCACATACCGTTTCCAGCCCCGTATCCATCATACGCATTATTACGTCCAGCTCTGACCTGATTCATCCCCGGAACTCGGCCTCTGTTGCCATACCCTTGAACACCTCCAGCAGGACCACCAGCCATAAAACCAGCACCGTTTCCGTTTCCAAAACCTCCGTAGCCCTGATTGACCATACCATAACCATCTTGCCCAAAGCCTTGAGCATTAAAGCCATACTTGCCAGTATTGTCGAATCCCTGATCGTTGAATCCGAACCCAGCGTTGACAAAGCCATTGCCTCCGAGATTATCTCCCACATTGACATCACCCAGCCCAGCGTTATGGACAGCAGTTTCATTTCCAACTCCGACGTTACCATTCACAGCAGCGGTAGCGTTGTTGACGTTAGCAGTATTCACATTGACGACCGGCGGAGCCACTGGCGTTGGAGTGCCATCTCCATGAGCAGTATCAACCCGGACAGACTGATGATCTTCGTTACCATGACCAGCGTTGCGAGCCAACAGAGGCTGGACCATGGCCTGCAAATTCTCTTGCCCTTTTGCTATAGCCTCCATGGTCTGCATGAAGAGGGCGAGCTTCTCGCGTACATCCTGCATCTCGTTCTGAATCTGGTCCATGACTTTCCGACAGTTGGATCGTGTAGAATAGCGGTGCGGATGTTGATCTGGAATCCTGTTAAGTACCTGAATCAAAGCAGGAGATAAGACACCATTCAAAGATTACCTGTTATGCAATATGAATATGAATGCAATGCAATGTGTCTGTGCATTAGGGAAGTTCATTCCCCCAGTTCTAGTGCGAAGGTGCCGGTGCGGTGACAGTATTGACAATAAGAATACCGGAGCTGAATCATAGAAAGCCTCATATATAACAGAGAGAATCAATAAGCCCAGGGTACAATATCACTGAGAGTACAAAGATGGCATGACCTCAACCAACAATCCTGGTGATGGTCAGCACTATGCAAATAAAGCATACAAATAATGGAATGATCAGATCCTCCCAAAAGTCTGGTACTCCTCTATCAACTTCTTGGTCTCCGGATGGCTTGGTCGATCAAGCAGCCCTTCAACAAGCTGGTTTCTCTTCTTAAGAACGCGGCGTACGTCTTCAGCAGTTTCTTCCCATGTTGCTTCTCCGAAGCAATCTTCTAACTTTCGCTTCTAGGATACCGCTTCATCTCTAGATTTGATTGCCTTGTTCAGTGCATGCTGGACACTATACCGGTTCATCACTTCTTCCTCACACTTCTTAATGCTAGACTTCAACTTCTCTTCGAGGTCGAAAATTTGCTGCTTCAGCTTATCTTCCCTCTTCTTGTTGTTGGTGAGTGTAGCATTCCAAGTCTTATTGCAAGAAGATATCTCTCGGTGTGCTGCGTCGAGCGCTTTCTTTTTGGCTTCCAGCATGTCATGGGAACTTCTGAACTCTTGCCCCAGACGTTCGCGCTTTTTCTTTTCCTCGGTCAACTCAGCTCCTAACCTGTTTACCAGCTCAATCTGTTGTTGGAAAGCATATACGGCCTTGTTTTTCTCGCTGCGCGCCTGGGCTAACTCTTGCTCTAACCCTTCGTTAATCTTCATCAGGGCTTCTTTCTCCTTCACAACCTGTTCATATGCTTCTCTAGAAACAGTAGTCGGCTCTTCTACCGGAATAGGATCAAGAATTGGTGCATCTGGAAACGGCATCTTCAACTGACTAGCCCTCTCCTGAATCCAAACTCTATAAGGTGCATAGGCCTGACAGTCATTCTTTCCCAACAACGGCTTCCCTTTGCGGTTAATACGCGTCCAAGCATGCCGCAACTTGGCTAATAACTCCCCCTTCACGTCACCGGTGAAGTACAGAGATTCCTGTACTTCTTCCTCTTGAGGTGGATTCTTCAGCGCATATCCGAACTGGCGAATGAATAGAGAAGGGTTGTAATTGATACACCCTTTTCTTCCTATCAATGGCACATTAGGGTACCCAGCACAGCTAAAGATGAGCTCAGATCCCAACAGGTCTCTATCAAACCACTCCATATCTTCCGACGATAGCCTCATCAGACGCTCTGACCAACCAACTGGAACTGTAGTCTCTGCAGCAGATCTTCTCTTAGGAAGGTGACTCTCAAACCACATATTCAACAAGGGTACACACAGATGAACATTCTTCCCTCTCCCCTTCTCATTCTTGTAATGCAGCGAGTGGTAGAGATCTCCGAGTAAGGTAGGTACAGGATTACCAGCGGCGAACAAGTAGAAAGCATCGAAGTCCACAAAATCAGGTATATTGGGGAATAGTACTATGCCATAGATGCACAAAGCCAACACAGCATTGAAAGCAACCCAGCACCCATTCTTGGCGTACTCTTGGGCTTTACCAACTAAGAACTGAAATGAGAAGCCTGGAACTCCACGGGAAACAGTAGTCACAAGTTCAGAAGCATCAACATGCAAGGCTTTTGCCAATTCATCCGGCTTAGGTTTGGTATCATAATGAATGAATGGAACCTGGTTCTGCACGGGCAGCTCAACATACTCAGCGTATTCCTCCAAGGTTGGTCCCATAATAAAATCAGAGAACGTAAAACACCTCAAAGCAGGGTCATAGAATTGCATCAAAGCATACAGCCCATCTAACTCTACCTCTGTAGGTTTGCACACCAATCTCAATAATCTACCATAGCTCATCCGGAAACTCCTACGAACACCCTCATCAGCAAGAGAGATCAACCCCAGTAAAGGAACAATATCAGGCGTAGGCAATTTGTAAGCAACTGTTCTCCGTAGGCTAGTCATGATCAAATACTCAGAAGTCTGGGCACTAGAACTAGGGAAATGCAAATGCACCTGCAGCACAGACACACGTTAGTGAAATGCAAATGATAATGTATATGCAGGGATGCAATGCAAGTAACATTCAACAGGGACCAAAGCTGCAGCTGAATAGCCTAAACCCAATCAAGAAAGGTCTCAGATAGACCATCCAGAAGTCACCAAACCCTGGTCTCAGATAGACCTAAAATAAAACTCCAACACTGGTCTCTGACAGACCTCAAACCATAACTCACTGGTCTCTGATAGACCTCAAATCCCATCTATAACTGGTCTCTGACAGACCTCAGAATACATCTCCAAATGGTCTCTGACAGACCTCAGAATAAATCTCCAAATGGTCTCTGACAGACCTCAGAATAAATCTCCAAATGGTCTCTGACAGACCTCATAACTCTCCATAAATAACCCGGATCTCTGATCAGGAAATAACCGGTAGTCTGGAGGTCTAGTTACCTGCATAACCCTGAATCCCCTCACAGGTGGGTGGCCCTATAACTGGCACAAGGTACGGCATCCTATGCGGTCGTCGGCGTCACAGACTTTCAGGGTTGATGATACGATTCCCAGAAGGAGTGGCATCATCAATTCCTGAAGAGGCCTCACTCAGCCAACTTCCAAATGATCGGTCCCCAGAGTCGACAATCCAACTAACCAGCAACCCACGCCAACCAAAGGAAGGGGCAGGAGGCCAACCAGAGGAACCTCGTCTGAGTGTAGATTTCATGGGACACCAAAGCAAGCAAAGCAAGCGGGCGCCCACTAATTTCTACTCTAATTCTAGGTGCACTCAAGCCCAGGTCCGGCTTATCTCTCAATATCAGAACACCCGTCACACCCCAATACAGCAATAATAAACAATATATAAAGCTGAAAAATGCAGGGTTAGAAATATACAATAACTCCATACAAAATCCTCGACGGGAAAACAAGCGTTAGGATTGACTCTCTCAAGAGACGTTGGATCCCAAATGCATAAGAACCATCGCAGTCCTTAGCAGCCAGGGGACGTTGGATCCCCAGCAGAGTCGCCAGCTGTCGCTACTGCGAAAATCGGCGCCGGCTGAACAGAAGAGTCGCCACCGTGCGTTATTTATCCCACGGGAGGGAAAGGAAACGCTCAGAGTAAACCTCGCACAACACGGGAAAGGTATGGTCATCGCAACCAAAACCTGGGTTCGGGAGTCGGTTACGCAAGGGGAAGGTATTAGCACCCCTCACGTCCGTCGTACTCGACGGGATCCACGCTTGCTTTCGGGTATGGATTGTTATTCTATCTAAACTATAGGTCAAGGGTTAAAAAGAAAATAAAATGACTCGGCAAAGTATCGCACTTTATGCCTACGTATTCCCGTCTGGAACGAGAAATCAGAGTCAACGTAGTTCGCCTACCTACGGGAAAGGAGGGGAAGGTTGCTCGCTAGGATATCGCATCCTATGCCTACGTACTTTCATACAGCATGAAAGATCAGAGCAAACGTAGTTCGGGCCACGTACGACACAAGCTTGTCTTGGTTAATTTTATTCCTTCTGAAGAAGGTTTTTCTGATTAACAGTCCAAGAGGACAAAAATGACGTCTTGATGAGTTCACATTCTTTTACGGAAGAAGTGTCTTTTATTGTGTTTGAAATCTTTATGTGTTTTTCTGTTTGTTTTGAGAAAGAAAGAGACAGAACTCTAACCTACGGTTGCGAAGGGAATCGAACTAACCTAATGTTATCATGCATGGGTTAAGACCTAGTGTCTATCATGCTCCTCTCTTGCACAGAGAGAAACAGAGATCCTACGGGATAGGCAGAAACAGAAACAATAACAGATATATACAGTAAAACAGTAAAATGCATGGATGCAGCAATGCAAGCGAGGCAAGGGAGTACCACTCAACCTCGAACCTAGAAAACAATAGGCAAAAGTGAACAGACTTCACTTCCAACCCAGCAGGGTAAACAGCAAACAATACAGTTCAGAAAACCAATCAATACATCAACAAATGAAATACAGCAAAAAAACAAACAGCTTCAGCAGCTCTGAATCAACAACTGGCTTCAAGCAACCTCCAATCAGCTACAGGCTTCAACAAGCATCAATATCCATCTTCATGGCCTTCAGACAAGGGCTTTGATCATCAGTCTTCTATCTGCAATGGCTTTTCTTCAAGCTCAAACCTCCAGGATGAGGGATTAGTCACAAGAGTGAATTGGGTGTTAAGCAATCAGCTGACTACCAAAGGTGGTGAACAGACTGCTTCTAACACAAGAGACATTTTCTCTCAAGAGTTCTATCTCATAGACACTGTCACCAAGCCTTCCAAAGGAAGGGGGTGAGTGTCTTAGAGAGACTCTGAATCACAGAGAAGAATGGATGCAGACAAGGCAATCCATGTTTGAGAAACAATCATTCTAATCTAGAGCTCTGCCTAGCTCCTAAACTCTAGTCTCCTCAGCAACTGATAGCAAGAAACTCATCCTCAACTCTGGCAGTTGATCTTCAATCTTTTGAATCTTCAATGGCTTCATCTCCACAAATCTTCAGCTTCCCCAGGGCCCCAGACAAACCCAATACCCATACAAACAATCAATAAACCCCAGAGGGCACACCACACCAGACAGCAGATATACAGACAGTAATAATATCAGTAGGGGAATCCTAACTTTTCTCTAAGGGATCTAATAACTACCCATAGCCCCTATAGTCCCATAACTAATCTATTCAAACCCTAAGTCCTAAGGGAGAAAATTGAACTTCCTAAGTTGTCACCTAAAAACCCTAGTTTTGTTCATGATATTCAAGCATTTATTAATCACCTAAAATTAGCCTCTAAAAATGGGAACTAAAATATTTCTACAAGCTTAACATCTCATCTAAACAATATGAAAAGAATGATCAAAAAATATTAAAGCATGTGAGAGAACAAAAATCATAAAAATAATGCATGAAATGAATCTATTTAATATGACATTTATTTAGAAAATATGTAAAAAATATGAAATAAAACTAAAAATGAAATTTTCTTTTCCTATAATATTCTAGACATTTTAATGAAAATATGGTAAAAAGAATGGATGAAAAAGCATTTTTTATGAATTATTTATGAATTTTTGAAATTGGTGAAAATTAGAATGAATTAAGAAAATTAAAATTGAATTAAAATGAGGGAGGGGGTATGAAGAGTAACTCGCCCCAGTTATAAATCCAGAATGGGCCACATATAGGGGTGCAATTAGCGCTTCTGGCTTAAGCCCAACTTGAGTTCAGAACTAAAGAGAAATAGAAACGCCAGGGGGGGTGAGAAAAGTATCAAATCCATGTTGAAATTGCATTGGGCCTAATTGCTGGGGGTGGAATTAGCAACAACCAACTCAGGCCCGCCCGTTTCAATTAATGAAACGGTGCGTTTTGGCCAGTTTCCACTTCCCTCCAAATGATCAGATTGAATGCCAGCCATTGGATCACTCTCACAGTCAAAGGTCATACTCAACATGAAAGGCCACGATTTCATCTTCTTCAATTGGCCTGAAACTTAGGGTTTCAATTCACCATGGCAGCCATGCACGACCTACATTCCACCTCTTCGTTCTCATCATACACGCCACTAATCCACATGCCATAAACATGAAATCTGCTCCAAATCTCTCCCTCTACAAGCTTAGGGCATCAATTCGTCTTGAAACTCACCACAACAACAAACACGATTGGATCAACATTCGGCCTCCATTGAAATGCACTGATATGGACCATCACCAATCTTCCCCAGACTTAGCCTAAACTAAACTACACCTAATGGAGATCAACACATGCTATCAAGCCACAATTATAACACACTAATCTAAGAGATATGAACACTAACAGTTTATGGCACCTGTCACTAACCATCACCAAATCTCTCCAAATTCATCTAACTTAATCTCCTAACCACCTAGATCAATTCTACACTAACAAAATCATGCCTAACTAACTGGATCAAGCAGTTTGAATGAAAACTTACCTTGTGCAAAATCTTGCAAACAGCTATGGAGATTGATGATTTGAGGCTTTTGAGACTTGGATCTTGATCAATCCTTGATGAACTTGATTCTGTATGCAAGCTTTGGATGAGATTTGGCCAGAATTATGCTATCCACTTGCAACTTCAATCTTGATGCTCTTGAAAAAAGTGCTCGAAAATGGATGATAACCACCTTGTTCTTGATTGAATTATACTATATGATGATGAATCAGTATGAGAAGGTTGATTATGATGAAGATTTGGTGAAGAATTTGTGAGAATTGCAATGAAACTTTTATGAAAAAGTGTGAGAAATTTGTGAAATTCTTGGAGCAAAATGAGGCCAACCCTTGATCAATGCACATTTCATGAATATATAGACCCCAAATGAACATTCTAGATCCATCTTGCACATTCCCTTGCTTTCCAACTTTGGTTCATTTTGATCATGTTTCTTAAAAGGTAAGCAACCATGGATAACTTCATTTTTTCCTTCTAAACTCAAAACAGTGTGTGAACCATTGTTCTTAGAATTGTTTTTCCATTCAAAATCATATATTGGAAGTCTCCATTTGGACTTGTAAATCTCCCAAACCATTTTTCACTTTGAAATTATTCACTTTATAAGCCTTTTTAGTTCATATTTTGACCAATCATGCAACTCCATGCTATGAGCTTCTCCAATAACTTGTGACCTTCTTTCTAGACTTAAAATCCCATTTGGAGCAAGTTTGATGTTGTAAGTTTTTCCATTTGAGGCCTCCTTGTATGAGTTTTGGGTATAGGTTAAAATGACCTGTAATTCACAAATGCCCAAAATACCCTTTGCTTGTCAAGACCATAAGTTGAGTTCTCCACATCATATGAAGGCATGCCATACCATTCTAGAAAGCTAAGACAATGAGGAACAACTCTTATGTTGACCAAGAATTCATTTGAAATCTCCTTGAGGGGTAAAACTAGCTTGGAAGTCAAGTCACTTTCACAGACAAAAATTCAGACACCTCAGATGACCTGTAACTTGTAAGGACCATAACTTGAGTTCCATAAATCTCCTTGAGGTCTTCCACCACTCAAATTGAAGGTCTTGAGATCCTCTACAAGTTTCATGTTGGCCAAGAAGCCATTTGAAGCTAGCATTTTGACTTATCTTGCTTGGAAATTTGACCTAAACTAGGGGATTTTACAGAGAAACCCTAATTTAGTAACTCCTCTTCTCCTTGATTTTTCTTGAATTCTCCTTGTCATATCTCCATATCTTTATTCTCCATGTCCAATATTGATCCCCACATCTCTCCAATAGACTTGAATGCCCTCTTAAGTCAGTCAACTGACCTAGGGTTGACCTAGGGTTGACCTAGATGAAACCCTAGTTGACTGCCTTCAACTGTAGCTCTTGTGCTCACATCAACAACTTGCTTTCTTCTCCAAATGACTTTATAAGTCTCTCAAGATGTCTAGATGCTCTCCATACCTTCAATCCACAGCTCATAACCCTCTTGTTGATCCTCAGATATCCTCAGCTAGGAGGTAGACTCAAGGCTTGCTCTGCTGAACTCTTTGCTTTCAAATTCTTTCCTGATGACTTGAGTAGGGTTGAATTATGATGATAACCTCTTGCTAGGCCTCTAGAGATGAAAGTAATGATTGGTCCCCTGTTGAATGACTTGCTATGCTTATGCTATGCAGATGGTTAGTCTATGTACATGACTCTAAATGCTAATGATAATGATATTAAAACATGAACCAAGGAATAAGGTTGAGCAAATTTTAGGGTGCAACAACTGCCACTTATCCGCAATAAAGATTCGTAGAAGATTATTTTTGAGAAACACAGTGCAGCGACCTAATTAGGTTTTAAAACATAATCTCCAAGGACCAAAGTCCAATCTAGGAGTCAAGCTATAAAGAAACGGTCAAACAAGACTCCAACCATTGAGGAATGAACTTGAATAGGAATTTACCTTATCCAAGCATGGAAAAGATGACTGAAGAAACCATCATCCATGAGGGTCGAACCCTGTGGGGAATTTACAAAGGCTGACACTTTTTACCTAAAGTTGACGACTCAACTTGGAAAAAAATGACAAACCCAGTTACTTAGTGGTAAACACAACCACAGTAAATGACAAAAACAACAAGGTAGCAAACATGCTTATGTGCTATGTATAAATGTATGTCATGCTTATGCTTATGCTAACAAAACAGACAAGAAGGAGTAAACTGGAGATGAAATAAACATCTCAATGAGGATACTCGGCCAACCTTTGCGAGAATGATACGTCTATCAAGAGATGGATAGAGAGCCACAGGCGGAACCATAGTCCTGCTTCAAGGCTTAAAACTTCTCTGGGGAGAAAGAGTATTCCATTCAGGGATAAAACATCATGACTTCACTTGGGGGATTGCCATCATGATTCTGATTTCCTTGTCAACAAAGAAAACATCCACTGGAGAGAGTCACCTATGAATTGAGACTTCATAGGGGATAAAATAAATATCCACTTCATCGGGGAAGTATGGGACCAAGGTAGCTTATAGAGTTACTTTAGTGGAGAACAAAGATGACTGAACTAGGGAGCGAATCCCCAACATCAACAAACAGGTATCACATGGTGGACACTAAGGAGATTCTCTGCAGTCTTGAAAATCACTTATGATCATAGGATCGGTCCAAGAGTGCTGTCAATTTATGCTTCAATGGGGATTTTTGCTGAAACTGGTATAAAAGTGCTTCTGCAACATTAAGATTTCCTGGGGAACAATGATTTCCTTCAGATATTTCCATAAGCCATAACAAATTTATATTCTTTTCATGATGTTTTAAAAAAATAGTTTTGAATTCAAAAACTTTTCACTTTCAAAATTATTATTAACAAATAGCATTTTGCATAACAAGGGAAAGCAGAGAAAGCATAAAAATGGCAAAGATTGAAAGGCAAAAAGTCTAATTTTATTCAAGAATGGTAGCTTGCTAATGGCAAAGCTCCATGGAGTATTACAATTGAAATTGGCAATAGGGAAATGTTACTTTAAATCCAATGATACCCATTAACCCTAACAACTAAGACTTCCCAAAAATCCTGCTACTGACGAGAGCGGTTGGATTGGACTCTGCTTTGATTCTTATGTAATGGTGAACTCCATCTGATGCAGTGAAATGCATTTTGTCCCTAATTTTCACCTGGATCGGCCTTTTGGATTTTCAATCCACCGGGACGCTCATTTTTGCCTAAATTGCCCTTTCAGGTTTTCAGTTTAGCGAGCTCTTATTATTTTTTATTTGTATCCCTAACTTTTTCCTGGATTTCCTTCACAGGCTTTGATCTACTGGGATACCTATTGTTGCCTAATCGCCTTTTCAGGTTTTCGACTTAGCAGGTTTTTTAGGCATAATATTTTCGGACTGCATCAGAGTTCACATGATTTGCAAGCTCTTCACCATCCATTGTTGGGAGAATCAGTGATCCTCCTAAGAATACTGTCTTCAAATGAATGGACCTTCATAGTTGGGAGTCCATTTCCTACATATGTCTTTATGAAACTGGAAAGATCTTCTTGAGTACAAGCTCTCCTTCTTATAATTCTCGGATTCATACCTTCTTGTCAAATGCCCTCTTCATCAGTTTCTGGTATAACTGACCATGGCACATCGCAGTCATGCGCTTCTCATTTATAAGGTTCAGCTGGTCAAGTAATCCTTGAACCCATTCTGCTTCATCAAGCTTAGTTTCCATCAATACCCTCAAGGACGGTATCTCGACTTCAATAGGAAGGACCGCATCCATTCCATACACCAATGAAAAACGTGTTGCCCGTGTTGAAGTTCGCACTAAGGTTCGGTATCCGTGCAAAGCAAATGGTATCATTTCATGTCAATCTTTATAAATCTTTACCATCTTTTGCAGGATTTTCTTGATGTTTTTATTTGTAGCTTCAACGACTTCATTCATTTTAGGATGATAAAAAGAAGAATTGTGGTGCATGATCTTGAAACTTTCACACAACTCCTTCATGGTTTTATTGTTCAAATTAGTTCCATTATCTGTTATTATTCGGCTTGGAATTCCATAACGGCAAATAATCTCTTTCTTGATGAAGAGGGCAATCACTTGCTTGGTTACATTGGCATAAGAAGCAACTTCTACCCATTTTGTGAAATAATCAATGGGAACCAGAAGGAATCGGTGATCGTTGAAATCTTTAGGTCTCATTTCCCCAATCACATAAATGCCCCATATTGAGAAAGGTCATGGTGATGATAAAACATTCAACGGTGTTGGAGGCACGTGCACCTTATCAGCATAAATTTGACACTTATAGAATTTTCTAGCATATTGGATGCAATCAAATTCCATGGTTAACCAATAATACCCAGCTCTCAAAATTTTCTTTGACATAGCATAACCGTTGGTGTGGGTCCCAAAAGATCCCTCATGAATTTCTTGAAGTAACATGTCTGCCTCACATCTGTCAACACATCTAAGCAGAACCATGTCATGGTTTCTTTTATACAACACATCATTATTGAGGAAGAATTTAGATGCCAGTCTTCTCAGAGTCTTTTTGTCAAGAGTGGTAGCATCGGGCGGATATTCTTGGTTTTGCAGATAATTCTTAATGTCGTGGAACCATGGCTTGTCATCAGTTTCCTCTTCAACTAGTTGACAGTAGGCAGGCTCAATCTTGTGCTCAACTCGGATGAGTGGTGCTTCATTAAAAAATCTGACTTTCCACATCGACGCTAGCATGGCTAAAGCATCGACAATATGGTTTTAAAACCTCGGGACGTGTCTGAAAGTAATATCATCAAAGTATTGGATCAACTCCATAATATAAGCACGGTACTGGATCAACTTTTCATCTCGTATCTCCCATTCACCCTTAACATGGTAGATCACCAAAGCTGAATCTCCACTCACTTCAAGAACTATGATTCGGAGGTCAATAGTTGCTTCAAGGCCTAGAATGCATGCCTCATACTCGACAACATTGTTTGTACATTCAAAATCTAACCTTGTTGTGAATGGGGTATTAACCGCCATCAGGATTCATCAAAACGACACCTATGCCATTGCCATTGTAATTATAAGAACCATCAAACATCATCTTCCAATAGGAACCTGGCTCGGGGCCCTCATCAGGACCTGGCTCTTCACAGTCTTTCTCCACCAACATAATGTCTTCATCGGGAAAGTCAAACTTTAAAGGCTCATAATATTTAACTAGTTAGTCTGTAAGATAATATGACAAGATACTTCCTTTAATAGCCCTTTAGGTCACATATTGGATGTCGTATTCGGATAACAACATATGCCAACGAGCAAGTCTCCCAGTCTGAGAAGGCTTCTCAAAAATATACTTTATTGGGTCTATTTTCGAGATCAACAAAGTAGTGTGACAAAACATGTATTGCCTGAGACGCTTAGCATCCCATGCTAAAGCTTAACAAGTCTTTTCTAAAAGTGAATATCGGCTTTCACAATTGGTACCAGCTTTCACAATCGGTAAAATTATTGCTCAAATAGTAGATGGCGTGCTCTTTCCGTCCCTTTGGGCACCTGTTCTTTTTAAAAACCTTTTTTCTCAAGTATTAGACATGAGTCATTTTTCATTGTTGAGATGTGATTCTCCTATCCCCATAGTAATGATTGAAAAGATGTTGAGTCTTTTCCACTTGAGAGAGTTAGTGACATACTTGTTGATTTCTATCCAAGTTGGAGCCCTTCTCAATAGTGATGCAAAGATCCATTTTCTCATACTTATGGGTGACTAGTTGATTGTTCTCCTTAAAATGACAAAATGTCTTTCCATTTAAAATCAATCAAAACAAACACTTTTGTTATTTTTTACCATAAACTACGAGGTTTTGATCCACCATTGCACTTTGTGGATACGTAGGCACGAGGCTCGGGAAGTCTTGTCAAACACCAAAATCTTAAAAAATATTTCTCTTCTCATCTCCCCAATCTTTTGCAAACAACCAATTTTAAGCCAAATACAGATTTTCAAGAGGTTCCTATAGAGTACTATATATGTTTTGGGTGCTAACACCTTCCCATTGCACAACCAACCCCCATACCCTTTGTCTCTTTGTTTTATTGGTTTTGTTTTAAAACATTTGTGGGTTTTATTTGCTCCTTTTCCATTCCTTTGGAAACAATAAAGTGCGGTGGCAATTCTTGCTTTTGTGAGTTAAGTTAACCAATAGCTTAATCTCTAATTTTTCACCGCTACACTCTCCTTACTTGAATTGGAAAATTGAGGTCAATGTCTGGTTTAAGTTTGGGGGAGTATTTCCCTTTTTCTTTTGCATTTTTTTGTTTTATTTGTCTGTTGTGTGATTTGTGTTGGCAAGATAGTTTTCTTTTAATTAAATAAAGTTTCATATCCCATTGTTAGAAAATCCAAAATTTGAGTCATTAATGAAAAAATTTTGAAAAAGCTATTAATTTTGAAAATTTGTGGAGAAAGTATATATGAATGTAATGGGGATTTGCTAGGTTTAGGGGCCCGTGGAAAAATGATAAAATAAGTATTACTCGAACCCCCTCAGTTTCCTAAATGTGTAACGAGTTTAGCACATGATGTGTACCATAGTGCTTTAATCTTAAGAAGTATTTCTTGACTAGTCGATTAAGATAGTCTGGCATAAAATAGATTCAGGTAATGTGCTTGGTCGATTAAGGGAAAATAAAACACCCAAAAATTAAAGAAAAAAAGAAGAAGAAAAAAACTGGAAAAAAAGAAAAGAAAAGAAAAGTTTTATGGCGGTAAAAGGAAATTGTAGTTACTAAGTTGAGTAACCCTCACCCGGTTATTTAACCCAACGGTAATTGAACCCCAACTTTAAACAAATAGAGAATAAACATGGTTGTTATAACAAATAAAAAAATCCTCGATTGATCTTGCATGTGTCATGATTATCATTAAAATATTCCTTAACTTGATTGTCCCAACAAAAACGAAAGAAAATCGAAAAGAGACTAAAGTCCAAATCGTAGCAAGAGAGGTGACTAGCTGTCGCTACTGCGAAAAAGGAGGCCGACAATGACTAACAGAGTCGCCACCTATCGTTATTTATCCCAAAGAGAGGGAAAGGAAACGATCAGAAAAAACCTGACGAAAACGGGAAAAGACGAGGTCATCGCAACCAAGTCCTAGGTTCGGGAGTCGGTTACGCAAGGGGAAGGTATGAGCACCCCTCACGTCCGTCGTACTCGACGGGATCCACGCATGTGTTGTCTAACTAAAAGGGTGTGTAAACTATCTACGCTAAAGGCTTATGGACAAAAGAGAAAGAAAAAGAACGAACTCGGCAGAGCATCGCCGCTCTGTGCCTACGTACTCCCTCGTGCAATGGGAAAGTCAGAGTCAACGTATTTTCGCCTAACTACGGCTAGAGAAGGGGGGAAGGTTGCTCGCCAAGACATCGCGTCTTGTGCCTACGTACTTTCGTCTGGTACAGAAGATCAGAGAAAACTTAGTTCGGGCTTACGAGAACACAGGCTGTTCAAAAGTTTTACCTGAGTAAGGTTAACAGACAGTTCTAGCAGTTGGTGTATGCAGCTCGACCATTGGAGACTTAGGCGTTACCGTTTGCGATAGGACTGAAAGTTAACAGGACTCTTGTTTATGAAAAGATTCTTCCTGATTAAGACCCCAAGGGGTGAAAAAGAGTTTGAGTTATTTTTGTGTTTTTTAAGGAAGAAGTGTTTTGAACTTGGTTTGTGACTCATGTTGCACTAAAGACTATGATCTAGGAGCGAATGCTTCGTATATCGTCCGAAGGACATACACTAACATTCTAGATAATTGAGAGGCACCACCAAATCATCATTTCCCAAATGGCTTAAGGCTCGTAGCGTGCAACAATCGTCAAGCTTTATTAAGTGGATTGAAGTTGTTTGAAGATGAGAAGAGAAAGAGACCCACTAAGGGGGACTAGACCAAACCCTAAAAGTTGTCATGCAAGATGCACCTAAAGTTGAGCTTGAAAGGGGACTACCTAATGTTGTAATGCATGGTTAGAAACCCTAATGTTTATCATAACCTCTCTTGAACAAGAGAGGTTAGAAATCCTAAGGGAAGGAAGACAAAAAGAAGAAGAAACAATAAGAAGAAACAACGCAAATGAAGAATGCTAACACAAATGCAACAAGGAAGACAAAGATTCAATGCAAGTGAGGGAGGAAATAAGTGTGAGGCTGGAACCTCCACAAGCCCATCTCAACCTCAAGCCATAGTATGAATAAGTGCAAAACAAGAGGAGAAGAAGATGTATAAAAAATAATTAACAAAACAATGAGAAAAAGTCCTCATGGATTCATTACTTTAGGCAAGCTTCAGGTTCCTCCTCAGGAGGAACCAAGCAACCTTAAGTAGTATTCCAAAGTCATAGGATATAATAGGGATGAGGAGAATATATCTCAAAAGCTAAAGCAAAACATCACAAGCAAATGCAATCAACAACATCAAAGGATGCAAGTAAACACCACATATGGAAACACTATGTGCAAACATGAAAGTATGAGATCAAATGAACAACTTATGCATAAGGTAAAGACCTATAACAAGCCCCTGACATGAAACAATCAAGATAACGTTCATCAATAATGCACAACCAAGCTTTCGGAAGCAAAACAAAACAAGTACGCAAGTAGAGATGCACAAACATGAAGCAACTTGCAAAATACATGAAAAATAATAAAATGCATCTAAAAATGCCAAATAAAATCTCAAAGGACCCCCAAGGTATTAGGAACCAGGGGTCAAAAGGGGAGATTGAAAATCAAAAGGAAAGTGCCTCAACAGAGGGCAAACACTAAGAGTGTCCCAAACTAAAGCAAAAATGGAGAGGGAATAAAAGGCAATTCAAATCACATGGAAACAGCACTTAAAAATCTTGAAAAAAATATCCAAAGATCAATCAACATGTTCACCACAATCATAAAAAAAATTAGAAGTTTAATCCATGCCATGAGCAAGAAATAAAATCAACAAGACAGAACATGTTTTTCACATCTTTAAATGACTATTTAAATGGAAAATATGTAAGTAAATGGAAAATGCATCAAAAAAATAAATTAAAAATGCACAAAATTAAAAGACATGCCAAAGTATGTTCATAATGTTTTTTAGACATTTTTTAGTATTTTTGGCGAATTATAAAAGAACAAACAAATAAAATAAATAAAAAAAACAAATAGAGAAAATAAAATGCAGGGAAATATCACAGCCAACAGATCAGAATACTAGTCAAACAATCCAAGGCACCAGAGCGCGCCACCTCAATTAATGAATTGAGATTTTGTTTGTGTACACACGAGCCAAACGGACCTACGGTAGGTCTTGTTTACACGCACACGATAAAAAAAACACAATCAAACGAATGCAATGCCGCCACGTCACCATCTTCTTCCATGGAAAAAGCCAGTCGCCGGAAATTATACTTCGGTCGTCGCCTTCGTTGCTCCGTCCGCCGCGGGTCACTTCCCCCACTGTAGCTCCGTCGATTCTTCACCATTTTATATGAACCTTAGATGAAAATTCATCTACTCGTCGCGAGGATCATGAATCCATCATTTATTTCCACCAACTCTCAACAATAAATCCAGAAATCAAACAACAAGCAAAACATGCAAAATTGAAAGTTTACCAAAACTCAAGTTAATTGGTCTAAACCTCATCTACATGTTGCAAGGAGTAAGAATCCACAAAAATTACAGCAAAACACCACAGAAATTCCTCAAACCGAATCAACAAAGCTTGGAGCTCATAAAATCAAACACCATAAACTCAAACAAAAATGATCCAGAAATGATCCATACAACTCAAGGGTTCAAATGCAACAAAAATGGTGAAAAACCATGGCATATTAAGAGTGTAAGGTTGAAAATTAGTTTACCTAGTGGATAGCCTCCACCGGGCCTTGAAACTGTGATGAAGCTTAACGAAAAATGCCCAGAATCACTCCATGAACTTCAATTGAGGTGTTTGAAGGCTTGATTTGGTCTGAAAGTGGTTGAATCTGAGAATTCATTTTTGCGTTTTTCACCACTTTTTCAAAATGTGTTATGGCTGTTCATGCACGAAAATGACCTAGCTTCCATCCAATTTTCATCTGGAACACTTATATGTTGGGTCTATGATCAAATGGGGCTTCAATTCAAGCTAAACAGCCCATTTCACACTTTTTCCAAATTTCTGTACACGTTTTTACCACTACACCAGCTGGTTTTTTAATCTAAATCCACTACAAATCAATTGTGTTGATCAAAGGGATGATATTTGAGGCTTAATTTTGATCATATGATTGATTTCCACTTTGTTACTTCAAGAGGAAGAAACCATGAAAATGGCCTATTTTGAGACCTCAAATTTCCAATGTGAAGATGGCAATGTCTTTGAATTATTATTTGCAATCAAAAAATGCACAAACTTTCCTTAGAAAAGTTTAAAATCCATTAATTCTCAATTTCTCAATTTAAGCCTCCTTTATGAAAAATTCAAACCACAAATTCTCAAACCAAGCCTCCACCATTACAAGAGATGATTTGGTAATGAAAATGGCCCCATTTGAAGAAAGTTTCATGTTGAAAAGATTTCCATTTGAAGTACTTAAGTTGGTGAAATGGATCTATAATTTTATGACCTGTAATCTTACTTTCCCAAAATACCCCTAACTTGTAAACCTCATAACTTGAGTTCTACAAATCCGATGAAAGACTTATAGTACAATTTGGAAATATAAGATCAAGAACTACAACTTTCATGTTGGCCAAAAGTTGATGAGAAACTTCCTTCTAGGTCAAAACTGGCTTGGAAGTTGGTTGACTTTTGTTGACCAAAATCACATACCTCTAATGACCTGTAACTTGTCTGGATCATAACTTGAGTTCTATAAATCCAATCAAGGACTTCTAGTACTCAAATTAAATCTAAGAACATGCTCTACAAGTTCCATGTTGGCCAAAAATTGAGATGAGACTTGTATCTTGAGGTAGGTGGTCTTGAAGTCAGGCACTAAATAGGGGATTTTACCCTGAGAACCCTAATTTAGTAACTTCTCACACACTTAACCCTTGATGAATTGAACTTGAAATGATGTCTCATATGTCTTAACACAACATCCCATGACCATAGAGACTTTGAATTGAGTTTCCATGTTCTTCAATTGCACAGTTGACTGAGAATTTACCAGATGAAAACCCTAACTGCAATACTCTCAACCGTGGCTTGTTCCACTTCACACAACAACTTGAATAAGCTCCCCAATGACCCTCAAGGACCCAAATGAGCTTTCTTAACATCTCATACCCATAATCATGGCTTCACAAACCTCTGATGCTCTTCAGTTAGCCTCTCAGTTAGGAGCTGACCCACACACATCCATCTATCCTTTCACAAGGCCTTGACCACTCTGATGACCAATCAAGCTTGAGTAACCACTCTTGCTTAGGCTCAATGCCCTGAGAAGACCTCTCCTGCTATGCACATCCTTTTTGATCCCCTGTTCCATGAAAAATGCTATGCAATGCGAATGCTGGAAAGAAATGAAATGAAATGAAACATAAACCCTAGTTAAGAAAAGGTTGAGCAAATTTTGGGGTCCAACAGCTGCCCCTATTCAAACAACTTGGACCTGAAAGAGTGAAAAGCAAACGACTTTCACGCAATCAAGGTAAAAGAGAGTTGAATACCAAAGAACCCAGAAATTTGCCAACCGTAGAAAATCCGAATATAGAAGAATTGATCTCAAAGCCACCATGTTGGGGAAAGAGAATACAAACATCAAAAACCGGCGCCATGGTCTGGATACCACACTGGCAAAAAGTAACAATCCAAGTTACCGGAGTCTGGATACTCCACAGAAATCAAAGCCTGAATGCTCAAAACATAACTCTGAGTCTAGATACTCAATAAACAGAGCCTGATTGCTCAAAGAAACAAGTCTGAGTCTGGATACTCAAAGATTAGAGCCTGGATGCTCGACAAACACAAAACTAGAGCCTGGATGCTCAATGAACGGAGAACTAGAGCCTAGATGCTGGGTAATAAATCAGAGTCTAGATACTCAATATCTGGAGTCTGGATGCTCGAAGAAAACAAGTCTGAGTCTGGATACTCAAAGATTAGAGCCTGGATGCTAAATGCAAATAACCTGAGTCTGGATACTCGGTTAACCTGAGCCTGGATGCTCATCGTGATCTGAGCCTGAATGCTCAATAATAAATCTGAGTCTGAATACTCAATAACCTGAGCCTGGATGCTCACCACAATCTGAGCCTGGATGCTCTATGCAAGCTGAAATATATTCATCAGGATCTGGATATCCTATGAGTTCAAGTCAAACGACATTGCTGGGAAACAAAATTAGTCGTGGTCTGGATACCACATAGGCTGAGAAAACATTACATGCCAAGGTCTGGATACCACACGGCAATAAGAGATAACAACAATTACTATGTCCTGGATATCACGAAGCATCAGATAAACTACCATGGTCTGGATACCATAACTTCCTTTACCGGAGTCTAGATACTCAACGGAGAAAGTACAAACAAGATTCATCAGGGTCTGGACACCCAACCGACTTTACCGGAGTCTGGATACTCAACGGAGAAAGCGTAATAAAACGAGCATAAGCCATGGTCTGGATACCATAAGGCACAAACACACTTGCTGTGATCTGGATATCACAAAGGAATTTGACCGGAGTCTGGATACTCAACGGATCAAGAAAATACCTGTTGGAAAAAAAAGCCGGAGTCTGGATACTCAACGGAAAAAACAAAATAATATCGGTCACCGTGGTCTGAATACCACAACCATCCTTACCGGAGTCTGGATACTCGACGAAAAAAGGAAAACTTCATCAACTGGGTATGGGCTGGAGTCTGGATACTCAATGGGGAGAGGTGATCATCATCATACTTATCATGACCCACTCAAATCCGAAGATATTTCTGGGGAATAACATGAGCCAGGGTCTGAACACCACACAGGCTCAAAATAAAACACATGGTCTGGACACCAAAAGAGAAGATC
The DNA here is from genome assembly GCA_963859935.3 of Lathyrus sativus. Lineage (NCBI taxonomy): Eukaryota > Viridiplantae > Streptophyta > Magnoliopsida > Fabales > Fabaceae > Lathyrus > Lathyrus sativus. The sequence goes on along the minus strand of OZ012735.1, from coordinate 892,469,094 downwards.
AAACCTCCGGATAAACACCTGAAACAAAGAAATAACAACATGGTCTATGTTTTACATGCAAATGTTTGAAAATGGCGTAATGTTCCATACGAACTGGAAATGCTACACGTTTGGGTAGATGCTATGCACACATGCAGATGCATCGGAACTGAAACAGCAAAGTAAATGCCAGAGAAATAGAAACCATCCTTTCAGGAATGGCGAACAACTCTGCAGGGAAAAGCTTACCCATGCCAATAACAATTGGACTTACACCAAAAAGGCCTCGAATGGCTCACCTACCAGGGATAAAGTTCATACAAGAATAGAAAATCCAAAATCAACCGAGGATGCAGATCAACACTTGCTGAGGTAAATGTACGGGCTGACTCTCCGGAATACAAAACCTTCTGAAGAACGGATAACTCACCGAGTACTTAAAACAAACAGGCTAAACATCCTAACTTACCTGATAGAGAATAAAACTTTTATCGGATGTCTCAGTCTGTATTGCTGAAAGCTGAGTTCCCTCAATCAGATTGAGTGAGAGGGAGAAATAACAGGCCACTTCTGGGGAAAACCTGGCACCTACTTGGTGGGGATACACCCGAATCTCGACTCGCTGGGGAGTGAACACAATTTCGTACTCTGCGGGGATTAAAAACACACTGGCAAAAACTGTCAGGGACATGCTAAACACTGCATGTAACTCTACTGGGATAGAGATGCACCCTCAACTGCTAGAGAACAACACTATTTGAGGGAAAATATGAACCCGTCCATATTCATAAGACCTTGCCCCAAGGGTAACAACCCTGCAAAAGAGAAACAGACAAGACAACCTATACAACAAGACTACCTTGGTCATCGTCCGTGACATTGTTCAATTAATATCAAAGTTTTAGCAATTATCGGCCAAGGCCTGCAAGTTTATGTATGCAAGTTCATCAAAAACATCGGGCGTTTTTCACAAACAAAACAATAAAAGCATAAAAACAAAGCACACAAACAAAGTACTGAATAATATATGTTTATTGATAATCGGCCTGTAAATAGGCAAAGTTTTTACAACAGATGCAACTCCTGAAAAGAGGAAGTTGCACAAAAACTACATGTATGCATAAAAGCAAATACAAAAGTGTACATTTTAAACAAAAAGTACAGCAATGTCGGCAATGTGGCACAGACGAACACCATAAGTTGATTCCTCTATGAATCGTTTGACCCTGACGCTTTCCCGACGCTTCATCTTCAGAAGAAATTGATTCGGATAAACGGCCCTCAGGTTCTCCCAATCCACTAAGCAATGAAGTTCATACGCAGACCGCAGTCATTTGCTTTTCAATCCCTACCTTTTTCCTGAACCGCCCTTTCGGGTTTTCGATTCACCGGGATACCCATTTTTGCCAAAGTCGCCTTTTCAGGTTTTCAATCTTTGGGGGTTTACATCTTTTCAATTTTATCCCTAATTTTTGCCCGAACCTTTTTTCCTTTTTTATGGTTCGCCGGGATGCCCCATTTTTGCCTGGACTTTTCTTTTTGTGTCCAGCGGGTCTCTTTTAAGCAAAGTATTTTTTAACTGCGTCTGCATTCACAGAAGATGCGAAATCCTCACCGTCCATGGTGGATAATACTAAGGCTCCTCCAGAGAAAACCTTTCGTACAACAAATGGACCTTCGTAATTGGGAGTCCACTTGCCCCTGTGATCTGACTGTGGTAGGAGAATCTTTTTCAGCACAAGATCACCCGTCTGAAAGCTTCGAGGGCGCACCTTCTTATCATAAGCTTTCTTCATCCGGATCTGGTACAAACGACCATATGCAATTGATGCTAGCCTCTTTTCGTCCATCAGACTAAGTTGATTCAATCTGTTCTTGATCCATTTTGCCTCATCAAGTTTTACGTCAACCAAAACCCTTAAAGAAGGAATCTCAACCTCTAGCGGTAGGACAACTTCCATACCGTACACTAGGGAGAAAGGAGTTGCCCCGATTGATGTGCGTACCGTCGTACGATAACCGTGTAAGGCGAAAGGTAACATTTCATGCCAATCTTTGTATGTAACAACCATCTTTTGCACTATCTTTTTAATGTTCTTGTTGGCTGCTTCAACAATGCCATTCATCTTCGGTCGATAGGGCGATGAGTTGTGATGTTCGATCTTGAAGCTCTGGCATAACTCCTTCATCATCTTATTGTTCAGATTTGAACCATTGTCAGTAATGATCCGCTCGGGGATTCCATATCTGCAGATGATGTCCTTCTTTATAAATCTTGCCACCACTTGTTTGGTCACATTAGCATACGATGCTGCCTCTACCCATTTGGTAAAGTAATCGATGGCTACCAGGATAAAACGGTGTCCGTTGGAAGTAGTAGGCTCGATCTTTCCAATCATATCGATGCTCCACATGGAGAACGGCCAAGGGGATGACATTACATTCAACGGGCACGGCGGCACATGAATCTTATCAGCATAAATCTGGCATTTATGGCATCTCTTCGCGAATTTGAAACAATCCGACTCCATTGTTAGCCAAAAATAACCAGCTCGTAGTATCTTTCGAGTCATGGCATGTCCGCCGGCATGCGTGCCAAAAGTACCCTCGTGGACTTCTTCCATAAGCAAACTTGCTTCTTTTCGTCCACACACCTGAGTAGTACCAGATCATGATTCCTCCTATACCGCACACCATCTGGGTTGAGATAGAAGTTTCCAGACAATCTCCTAAGAGTTTTCTTATCCTGGGTCGATGCCCCTGGTGGATACTCTTGGTTCTTAAGGAAACTCTGGATGTCATAGAACCACGGTTTACCATCGGAAGCTCCCTCAATAGCAAATATGAAAGCGGGCATGTCGAGGCGTGAGATAACAATCCTTGGAGCTTCATTCCAAAAATTGAACTTGTATATTGAAGACAGTGTAGCCAAAGCGTATGCCATTTGATTCTCCGCTTTTGGCACATGGTGGAAGTCTATACGATCAAAAAGCGGTAACAGTCTTCTTGCATAATCCTTGTAAGGGATCAGATTGGGTTGTCGAGTTTCCCATTCTCCTTCGATCTGATTAACAACTAGCGCTGAATCACCATATACATCAAGATTTTTGATCCTCAGATCAATAGCTTCTTCCAAACTCATGATACATGCTTCGTACTCGGCCTCATTGTTGGTACATGGGAAAGTTAATCTGGAAGTGAAAGGGATATGAGTTCCATGGGGAGTTGTGATAATTGCCCCAATTCCGCTACCATACGAATTAACTGCACCATCGAATATCATCTGCCATTGAGATCCCCTCTCTGGTCCTTCGGTGGGTAATGGCTCATCACAATCTTTTGCTTTCAAGTACATAATGTCCTCGTCAGGAAATTCAAATCTCATCGGTTGGTAATCATCAATTGGTTGTTCAGCAAGGTATTCTGATAGAACACTCCCTTTAATGGCTTTCTGGGAAACATACTGGATGTCGTATTCTGTCAATACCATTTGCCATCTGGCAATCCTTCCAGAAAGTGCCCGCTTTTCAAAGATATATTTAATCGGATCCATCTTCGAAATTAGCATGTTTGTATGATTGATCATGTACTGTCTTAAATGTTTGGCCGCCCAAGCGAGTGCGCAACACGTTTTTTCGAGCATTGAGTAACGGGACTCACAATCTGTGAACTTTTTACTCAGGTAATAAAGCGCATGCTCTTTCCTTCCTGTCTCATCGTGTTGACCGAGAATACAACCCATACTATTCTCCAGAACCGTTAAATACATGTTTAATGTTCTTCCAGCCACTGGGGGTATCAGTATCGGAGGTGCCTGCAAGTACTGTTTTATTTTGTCGAATGCTCTTTGACAATTTTCGTTCCAGACCACCGCCTGATCTTTCTTTAACAGCTTAAACATTGGTTCACACGTGGCCGTTAGATGAGATATGAACCGAGCGATGTAGTTCAATCTCCCTAAGAAACCACGAACCTCCTTTTCAGTCTTCGGTGCTGGCATTTCTTGAATAGCTCTTATTTTTGCAGGATCTACCTCGATTCCTTTTCTGCTGACAATAAACCCCAATAGCTTTCCGGACCGAACTCCGAAAGTGCACTTATTTAAATTCAACCTCAATTTGAACTTCCTCAACCTCTCAAACAACTTCAATAGATTGACCAGATGTTCTTCCTCTGTCTGGGACTTCGCGATCATGTCATCAACATAGACCTCAATCTCATGATGAATCATTTCATGAAACAAAGTCACCATTGCCCGCTGATAAGTTTCCCCTGCGTTTTTCAACCCAAACGGCATCACCTTATAGCAAAATGTTCCCCACGGTGTAATGAATGTTGTTTTCTCCATGTCTTCTGGTGCCATTTTTATCTGATTATAACCGGAGAAGCCATCCATGAACGAAAACACCGAGAATTGAGTCGTATTGTCAACCAATACGTCAATGTGGGGGAACGGGAAATCATCTTTTGGGCTCGCCCTATTCAAGTCTCTATAATCAACGCACATTCGTACCTTACCATCCTTCTTAGGTACGGGTACAATGTTGGCGACCCACGAAGGGTAAGTTGTCACGGCTAAAAATCCAGCGTCCAACTGCTTTTGAACTTCTTCTTTGATTTTTACCGCCATGTCTGGTCTCGTCCTCCTAAGCTTCTGCTTGACGGGTGGACATTCTTCCCGAAGTGGCAATCGATGAACCACAATGTTAGTATCAAGTCCGGGCATATCTTCGTAAGACCAAGCAAAGATGTCACTGTACTCTCAAAGCATCTCTATCAACCTTTGCTTGATGTCTTCTTGCAATGCAGCCCATATCCTGACATTTCTAACAACCTCTTCAGAACCCAAGTTGATGATCTCAATCTCTTCTTCATGAGGCAGAATGACCTTTTCTTCTTGTCTTAAGAGTCTAGCTAGCTCTTCGGGCAAGTCTTCATCCTCATCAATCTCTTCTTCAGCTTGGAATACCGGGTTATCAAAGTCGAAGTGAGTCATAGAAGATTCTTGGTCGGTGTCATCTGCAATGATATGAGACCTGCAATGAAAATGGTTAAGTGCTTCAAATGATATGCAAACAAACACATTGCCATTTTATTGTTAAAGATAAAACAAGAAAAACAGAGATCTCAAAATTTGAATGGAAAAACGCCTTTTGATTAATAGATGAAACAGTATTCAAACATAAACAAGACAAGCCCTGAAATAACAAACCATTATGCTTCGGGTAGAACATAGGGTCGTACAATAATTGAAAAACAAAGCATTACTGTTCATTGGTCACTTGGACAAATTCCTCGATGGACCAGTTGCATAGATGCTATCCTGGAAGGCATGGTTTGATCCAAGCATCCATGTCACAGTCTCTGTCTCCAGCTTCGTCATCTAAAATGGCATTTAGCTGCTCGAAGAAGACACCTCCGCTGGTAAACCTGATTGGCCCCTTGAACTTCGGTGTGCTCTGTGAAGATGATGGGTGGTACCCCAGACCGAATTTGTCTAGCTTCTGAGGGATATCAATCACCTGCCCCCATCCTTGTGTTGAGCCAGCTTGCACCACAGCCTGTGCTTCCTTGAAAGAAGACATAGCCACCTCAGGCTCTTTTCTCACCACCGACGCCTTATCCTTCAAATGAACAGTTTCAAACGCCTGACACAGGGTCTCATGAATTTCCCCATCTACCTCAACATACTTGAAAGAAGACAGCTGACTAACCATGATGTCTTCTTCTCCACATACTGTCACAACACTGCCACCGACCATATTTTTCAACTTTTGATGCAGAGTCGATGTGACAACCCCAACTGAGTGGATCCATGGCCTGCCTAACAAACAGCTATAAGCAGGCTGAATGTCCATGATATAAAATACAGCGTCGAAAACTTCTGGGCCCACTTGGATAGGCAAAGTCAGCTCACCGAAGACAGACCTCCGAGTACCATCGAAAGCACGTACAACCAAATTACTCGGTGTACAGGTAATGCCCCTAGTATCCAGTTTCATAAGTTCCTTCTTTGGCAGCACATTCAAAGATGACCATGTGTCAACAAGGACATGAGACATAACCACTCCTCTACATTCAACAGAAATGTGCAGCGCACAATTGTGGTTTCTGCCCCTTGGCGTTAAGTCTAGATCTGTGAATCCAAGGCCATTTCCCGCGCTTACATGCCCAACAACCCCTTCAAGCTGATTCACTGATATTTCCTAAGGCACAAAAGCGGTACTCAACACTTTCATCAATGCATTTCTGTGAGCTTCGAAACTCAACAACAGCGATAATATCGAAATTTTGGAAGGTGTCTGCTGTAAGTGCTCTACTATCTTATAGTCGCTTTTGCGTATCAGCCTCATGACTTCCTCCACATCATTTTCCAAAGATCCTTTTTCACCAGACTGGGAGGTTTCTTCAATCACCATCTTACCCTTCCCTTTATCTGATTTTTCAGCCACCACCTCGGGTGATGCAAAGACCCTGTTGCTTCGGGTAATTTCCCCTGCTCCCACAACATTCTCTGTAGACTCCACAGGAAAACTTTTCAAATCTATCTTTTAACCATTACAGTACACCTCAGCCCCATAGTTCCATGGGATGGCTTTAGTGCTTTTATAAGGCACAAGTCCTGCTTTGGTAATAGTGATTGTTGGTGGCCTAGGTGGCGCTGAAATAGTTATGGTCTTATATGGGATTGAGATCGTAGCGACCTCATCCCTCTCCTCGCTCATTTCATCAACAGGTTTCTTTTCTGCAGTCCGCTCAAACTGTAATGTCCCCTCATCTATCATTCCTTGGATACACCTTCTCAGATCAACGCATCCCTCAGGATGACTTAAGCAATCAACACAGTCCCCATTGCAACCTGGGAATACCCCTCCTCCCAGCAATTTTTCTTTCACAAACTTCAATGGAGTTTTCAACTCATTCACATCCATTATCAAGTCTAAATCCTCCTCCACCAGAATAGCACCAACCCTAGCCTGCCCATGGTTTGGCATAGGGTTCTGCACAACGTTAGGTGCATCATGAGAAAAATTTATCGCTTTACTGTCAATGAGATCTTGCAGCTTGTGTTTAAAAGCCTTGCAATCGTCAATAGAGTGGCCAGGCGCCCCAGAGTGAAATTCGCAACGTGCATTTGCATCATAGTCGGGTGGGGGATCACCTGTCAAAGGAGCAAGAGTCCTTTTCTGAATTAATTGTAGCTGCAATAAAGTATGAAGCACCTAAGAGTAAGGCATTGGTGGAGTATCAAATACTCTATTCGGTCTGGCCCTATCAGGATACCTCCTATAACCTTTATGGTTTTGCTGTTGTGGCTGATACTGTCTTTGCTGTTGTTGTTGTTGTGGTCATTGTTATTGTGGCACAGGAATAGTGACATTGGCCACCTGCTGTTGGCGATATTGATTCTGTGGCTGACCCCTTCCTCTTCCTCTAGAACTTGCCACTAAACTAACGTCACCTTCACGCTTCTTGTTTCAAATATCTTTTTTCCTCCTCCTCCAGCTGAGGGTACCTCTCCCACCTGAATCTTTCCAAGGTTGATGTCTTTCTCCACCCTTTCACCAGTGATTATCAAATCTGAGAAACTTCCGGACATACTGCTTATCAGTTTTTCATAGTACACCCCTGGTAGAGTAGCAACAAACATGTCCATAAGCTCCCTCTCTACCATTGGTGGCTGCACCCTAGCAGCAAGTTCTCGCCACCTCTGGGCGTACTCTTTAAAGCATTCGTTACTCCTTTGAGAGAGATTCTGCAACTGGACTCTATTCGGTGCGAGGTCACTATTGTATTGATAGTGCCTTACAAAAGCCTCGGCTAGTTCTTTCCAGCTGCGGACGTTGGTGGGCTCCAACCCCATGTACCCCTCCAAAGAGGGGCCGGACAGGCTATCCTGGAAAAAGTGCATCAAGAGTTTTTCACCGTCCGAGTACGCGGACATCTTTCTATAGTACGAGCGCAGGTGAACCCTCGGGCAAGTAGTTCCTTTGTACTTATCGAAGTCGGGCACTTTGAATTTGTGAGGTACTCTCAAGCCTGGGATCAACCCCAGATTGGACATATCTAGTCCCATGGAATTTTGGCATTTAAGAGATCGCATCTTTTCTTCAATCATTTGAATCCTTCTATCAGCCTCAGAAGGTCCTACAACATTTACGAACCTTGGAGTGAATTTATCCTCTTGCCGATCCTCGTTCCATGTATGGTCCAAACTACCATGAATGCCACCTGTAGTATCAAAACCAAAGCCATGGCCATTCCCATTACCGTTACCGCCAGCATTAAAGCCTGTCTCATTCCCAGCACCAGCTCCGGGACCACCCCCTCCAGCATTAGGGATGACTAAAGTTGGTATTGAATTACCCGCCTGAGGGGTTTCAACCCGAGTATGGTTAGTAGCAATCCCACCATGTAGTACCCCATCATCATCAACTCGTGTCAACAGGGGTTGCACCATGGTCTGAAGTTGAGCCTGACCGGTAGCAACTCCTTGCATAAAATCCATCAGCTGTGCAATACGATCCCTCATCTCTTGCATTTCCACTTGCATTTGATCCATCATCCTTCTCTGGTTACCTCTAGTACCGTAGCGGTGAGTTATCTGTTCTGCAATCCTGAAACACTAGTGGCACAAGAAACAAGATAAGGTTAACAGTTCCGATACACCTGCAAATGCAAAAAACATGCTAAAATGCAGACATGTATTTATGTAAATAGGGACATTTCCCCCTCGATTCTAGTTTCGGGATAACAACAAAGACGATGGAGAGCCCCGCAGGCAAGCACATAATAGAAATTCCTCATATATAAACATAAGCCCATAGGCAAAGTATAAACAGCAAATGAGTACAAACAGAAAGGGACCTCAACCAACAGGTCTGGTGATGGTCCATACAAAAGTCTACGCTACAGAATACAAAGAAACAAATCAAACTAGGTGGCGAGACTGGAAATCCTTCAACAACGCCTGTGTATCCGGGTGGTCTGGCCTAGTGAGCAAACCACGTATGAGTAACTCCTGCTGACTGATAGTCGACTGGAGATCCTCGACCGAGTCCTCCTTCCCAACAGCCTCCTCGAGCCTACGCCTCTTAGCACTAGCTTCCTCTCTATGCTCCTCCAAGGTTGCAAGCGCTTCATACAATTTGCAATCACTATGTCTTCTAAGTGCGACTTCCTTTGAGATCTCTTCATCCTTAGCTTTGAGCTGGGCCTTCTATTTGATGATATGCGCCTTCAACTTGTCTTCACGCTGCTTGCTAATAGACATGGAAGCGTTCCATTGAGCCTCAAACTTGGAAATCTGCAAATAGGCTTTACTTAACTCTTCCTTCTTCGTGGCTAGAATACGATAAGAAGCATTCAAATCTTGGCCTGTGCACTCTCTATCTTTAGTCTCCTGAGTTAAGTCTGTTCCCAACTTATTCACCAATTCTGTTTGCTTTTTCAAAGAATACCTTGCTTCGTTCCTTTCACTTCTGAGCTGAGCCATCTCTTCCTCTAACTCTTCGTTTGTCTTTTGCAACTCTTCTTTCTCACGACATACCTGTTCATACCTTTGGATATCTACTGTAGTGGGCTCTGCAATCTCAGGCGGATGCACAGGCTGAATAGACGGATATGGCATCATTAATTCTTTGGCTCTACTTTGAATCCAAACCAAATATGGAGCATATGCCTGACTATTGCTCTTTCCCAAGGCAACCTTTCCTCTCCTATGGAGATTTCTCCATGCATGTTCAACCCTAGCCAAAGTATCTCTCTCCAACAAACCAGTGAGATACAGAGATTCCTGTATCTCTTCATCCTTCGGAGGCCCTCTAAGTGCGTACCCAAACTGCTTGATAGTAATAGCCGGATTATAGTTTATGCAACCTTTCCTTCCAACCAGCGGGACGTTAGGAAAGCTTCCACAACTATAGATAATCTCAATGCCCAATACATCCCTATCAAACCAAACAATGTCTTCGGCAGACAATCTCATCAAGCGCTCAGACCATTCCAAAGTGCCATCAGTAGCAGAGGACGGACCGGTCTTGGGAAGATGGCTCCTGAACCATGTATATAACAAAGGTGCACAACAAGACACGCTTTTCCCTCTCCTGTTCTCGTTCTTGTAATGCACATAATGATAAACATCGCCTAACAGAGTGGATATAGGGTTCTTTGAAGCAAATATACTGAATGCATCGACATCTACAAAATCTGGGATGTTCGGGAATAACATAATGCCATAAATACACAAGGCCAAGATAGCATTGAATATCACCCAACAACCCTTCTTAACAAACTCTCGAGCCTTGTCCGCAAGAAAAGGTAATGGAAACCCAAACATTCCATTCCTACTGGCTAACTTCCCTTTCAACTCATAGACATCCAAATGTAGAGCCTTAGGAAGGTCAGTCAAATTTGGCTCTCCCTTAACATGATGGAACGATATCTGGTTCAGAATAGGTATTCCCAATATATCAGAAAACTCCTCCAATGTAGGTGCTAAAACAAAACTCTGGAAGGTGAAGCCTCGCAGCTGAGGATCATAGAATTGTAACAATGTCTGAAGGCCATTCAATTCATCCAGAGAAGGTTTGCAAACAATATTCAAAAGTCTTCCGTAAGATTCTCTGAAATCCTCCATAACCTTCTTGTCAGCTAGAGAAATCAGGCTTTGCAAAATTCTAATGTCAGGCGTAGGAAACTTGTAGGCCAAGGTCCTCCTCAAGGGCTCCATGTCAACAAAGAGAGAACAGAATCACCAGAATCGAAGAGGAAATGTACACCTGCAACATAAACACACGTCAATGAAATGAAAATGAAAATGCACATGCAAATGCAAACAGGGGATCAGGACTGTTGTGCTGTCGGTTGAGAAGAACCAGCGCTTCGCCTTAGTACCGACAAAATCACTGACATAAGAACCCCTTTGTACTATGAACACAAGTTTACATTGTCAAGAACTGGGTAGTCTGGAAGTCATTCCTGCATAACCCACCCACTCACAGGTATGAACCTATCCACTGACAAGGTTTGGCATCCTATGCGTTCATCAGCGTCACAGACTTTCAAGAAGCGATGATACGATACCCAGAAGGTGTGGCATCATCATCTCTTGAAGCGGCCTCACTTATCTGAATGACAAATGATCGGTCCCCAGAGTCGACAACCCTCAAATCTGAAATTATCTCAACGGCCCACTGGGCTGGAAAGAAAGACATCAAAGAGAATCTCTTTTGAGTGCAAATTTCATGGGAACTAGTGCAAGCCTAACATACAGGTTCACCACTACTTTTCGCTTCTAATACTAAGTTTGTACTCAAGCCCAGGTCCGACTTCTCACTGAATGGAACTTCCCTCCCCACAGCACAACAGTAATGATATATGATGCGGAAAGTAAAATGCGGAAGTAAATAAAGATTAAGCACATATATACACACACCCAAGAAAGAAACACACAAGCGCTAGGGTTGACTCGCATAGGGGATATTCCTGTCCCCAGCAGAGTCGCCAGCTCTCGCTACTGCGAAAAAGGAGGCCGACAATGACTAACAGAGTCGCCACCTATCGTTATTTATTCCAAAGAGAGGGAAAGGAAACGATCGGAAAAAACCTGACGAAAACGGGAAAAGACGAGGTCATCGTAACCAAGTCCTAGGTTCGGGAGTCGATTACGCAAGGGGAAGGTATGAGCACCCATCACGTCCGTCGTACTCGACAGGATCCACGCATGTGTTGTCTAACTAAAAGGGTGTGTAAACTATCTACGCTAAAGGCTTATGGACAAAAGAGAAAGAAAAAGAACTGACTCGGCAGAGCATCGCCGCTCTGTGCCTACGTACTCCCTCGTGCAATGGGAAAGTCAGAGTCAACGTAGTTCTCCTAACTATGGCTAGAGAAGGGGGGAAGGTTGCTCGCCAAGACATCGCGTCTTGTGCCTACGTACTTTCGTCTAGTACAAAAGATCAGAGCAAACGTAGTTCGAGTTTACAAGAACACAGGCTGTTCAAAAGTTTTACCCGAGTAAGGTTAACAGACAGTTCTAGCAGTTGGTGTATGCAGCTCGACCATTGGAGACTTAGGCGTTACCATTTGCGATAGGACTGAAAGTTAACAACACTTTTGTTTATGAAAAGAGTTTTCCTGATTAAGACCCCAAGGGGTGAAAAAGAGTTTGAGTTTATTTTTGTGTTTTTCAAGGAAGAAGTGTTTTGAACTTGGTTTGTGACTCATGTTGCACTAAAGACTATGATCTAGGAGCGAATGCTTCGTATATCGTTCGAAGGACATACACTAACATTCTAGATAATTGAGAGGCAACCATCCAATCATCATTTCCCAAATGGCTTAAGGCTCGTAGCGTGCAACAATCTTCAAGCTTTATTAAGTGGATTGAAGTTGTTTGAAGATGAGAAGAGAAAGAGACCAACTAAGGGGGACTAGACCAAACCCTAAACGTTGTCATGCAAGATGCACCTAAAGTTGAGCTTGAAAGGGGACTACCTAATGTTGTCATGCATGGTTAGAAACCCTAATGTCTATCATAACCTCTCTTGAACAAGAGAGGTTAGAAATCCTAAGGAAAGGAAGACAAAAAGAAGAAGAAACAATAAGAAGAAACAACGCAAATGAAGAATGCAAACACAAATGCAACAAGGAAGACAAAGATGCAATGCAAGTGAGGGACGAAATACGTGTGGGGCTGGAACCTCCACAATCCCATCTCAACCTCAAGCCATAGTATGAATAAGTGCAAAAGAAGAGGGAAAAGAAAGTATCAAAACAATGAGAAAAAGTCCTCATGGATTCATTACTTTAGGCAAGCTTCAGGTTCCTCCTCAGGAGGAACCAAGCAACCTTAAGTAGTATTCCAAAGTAATAGGATAGAATGGGGATGAGGAGAAGAGATCTCAAAAGCTAAAGCAAAACATCACAAGCAAATGCAATCAACAAATCAAAGGATGCAAGCAAACACCACATATGGAAACACAATGTGCAAGCATGAAAGTATGAGATCAAATGAACAACTTATGATTAAGGTAAAGACCTATGAATTGGCATACAAGACCTATAACAAGCCCCTGACATGAAACAATCAAGAAAAGGTTCATCAATAATGCACAACCAATCTTTTGGAAGCAAAATAAAACAAGTACGCAAGTAGAGATGCACAAACATGAAGCAACTTGCAAAATACATGAAAAATAATAAAATGCATCTAAAAATGCCAAATAAAATCTCAAAGGACCCTCAAGGTATTAGCAACCAGGGGTCAAAAGGGGAGATTGAAAATCAAAAGCAAAGTGCCTCAACAGAGGGCAAACACCAAGAGTGTCCCAAACTAAATCAAAAATGGAGAGGGAATAAAAGGTAATTCAAATCACATGGAAACAGCACCTAAAAATCATGAAAAAAATATCCAAAGATCAATCAACATGTTCACCACAATCATAAAAAAATTAGAAGTTTAATCCATCCCATGAGCAAGAAATAAAATCAACAAGACAACACATGTTTTTCACATCTTTAAATGACTATTTAAATGGAAAATATGCAAATAAATGGAAAATACATCAAAAAAAAAAAAGAAATTAAAAATGCATAAAATTAAAAGACATGCCAAAGTATGTTCATGATTTTTTTTAGAATTTTTAGACATTTTTTAGTATTTTTGGCGAATTATAAAAGAACAAACAAATAAAAGAAAGAAAATAAAACAAATAGAGAAAATAAAATGCAGGAAAATATCATAGCCAATGGATCAGAATACTAGTCAAACAATCCAAGGCACCAGAGCGCGCCACCTCAATTAATGAATTGAGATTTTGTTTGTGTACACACGAGCCAAACGGACCTACGGTAGGTCTTGTTTACACGCACACGATAAAAAAAACACAATCAAACGAATGCAATGCCGCCACGTCACCATCTTCTTCCATGGAAAAAACCAGTCGCCAGAAATTATACTCCGATCGTCCCCTACGTTGCTCCGGCCGCCGCAGGTCACTTCCCCCACCGTAGCTTCGTCGATTCTTCACCATTTTGCATGAACCTTAGATGAAAATTCATCTACTCGTTGCGAGGATCATGAATCCATCATTTATTTCCACCAACTCTCAACAATAAATCCAGAAATCAAACAACAAGCAAAACGTGCAAAAATGAAAATTCACCAAAACTCAAATTAATTGGGCTAAACCTCATCTACATTTTGCAAGGAGTAAGAATCCACAAAAATTACAACAAAACACCATAGAAATTCCTCAAACCGAATCAACAAAGCTTGGAGCTCATAAAATCAAACACCATAAACTCAAACAAAAATGATCCAGAAATGATCCATACAACTCAAGGGTTCAAATGCAACAAAAATGGTGAAAACTATGGCATATTAAGAGTGTAAGGTTGAAAATTAGTTTACCTAGTGGAGAGCCTCCAGTGGGACTTGAAACTGTGATGAAGCTTAACGAAAAATGCCTAGAATCACTTCATGAACTTCAATTGAGGTGTTTGAAGGCTTGATTTGGTCTGAAAGTGGTTGATTCTGAGAATTCATTTTTAAGTTTTTCACCACTTTTTCAAAATGTGTTATGGTTGTTCATGCACGAAAATGACCTAGCTTCCATCCAATTTTCATCTGGAACACTTATATGTTGGGTCTATGATAAAATGGGTCTTCAATTCAAGCTAAACAGCCCATTTCAAAATTTCACATTTCACACTTTTTCCAAATTGCCATACACGTTTTTACCACTACACCAACTGGTTTTTTAATCCAAATCCACTACAAATCAATTGTGTTGATCAAAGGGATGACATTTGAGGCTTAATTTTGATCATATGATTGATTTCCACTTTGTTACTTCAAGAGGAAGAAACCATGAAAATGGCCTATTTTGAGACCTCAAATTTCCAATGTGAAGATGGAAATGTCTTTGTATTACTATTTGCAATAAAAAAATGCACAAACTTGCCTTGAAAAAGTTTAAAATCCATTAATTCTCAATTTCTCAATTTAAGCCTCCTTTATGAAAAATTCAAACCCCAAATTCTCAAACCAAGCCTCCACCATGACAAGAGATGATTTGGTAATGTAAATGGCCCCATTTGAAGCAAGTTTCATGTTGAAAATATTTCCATTTGAAGTACTTAAGTTGGTGAAATGGACCTATAATTTTATGACCTATAATCTTACTTTCCCAAAATACCCCTGACTTGTAAACCTCATAACTTGAGTTCTACAAATCAGATGAAAGACATCTAGTACAATTTGGAAAGCTAAGATCAAGACCTATAACTTTCATGTTGGCAAATAGTTGAGGAGAAACCTCCTTCTAAGTCAAAACTGGCTTGGAAGTTGGTTGACTTTTGTTGACTGAAATCACATACCTCTAATGACCTGTAACTTGTCTGGATCATAACTTGAGTTCTATAAATCCAATCAAGGACTTATAGTACTAAAATTAAAGCTAAGAACATTCTCTACAAGTTCCATGTTGGCCAAAAATTGAGATGAGACTTGTATCTTGAGGTAGGTGGTCTTGAAGTCAGGCACTAAATAGGGGATTTTACCCTGAGAACCCTAATTTAGTAACTTCTCACACACTTAACCCTTGATGAATTGAACTTGAAATGATGTATCATATGTCTTAACACAACATCCCATGACCATAGAGACTTTGAATTGAGTTTCTATGTTCTTCAATTGCACAGTTGACTGAGAATTTACCAGATGAAAACCCTAACGGAAATATTCTCAACCGTGGCTTGTTCCACTTCACACAACAACTTGAATAAGCTCCCCAATGACCCTCAAGGCCCCAAATGAGCTTTCTTAACATCTCATACCCATAATCATGGCTTCACAAACCTCTGATGCTCTTCAGTTGGCCTCTCAGTTAGGAGCTGACTCACACACATCCATCTATCCTTTCACAAGGCCTTGACCACTCTGATGACCAATCAAGCTTGAGTAACCACTCTTGCTTAGGCTCAATGCCCTGAGAAGACCTCTCCTGCTACGCACATCCTTTTTGATCCCCTGTTCCATGAAAAATGTTATGCAATGCGAATGCTGGAAAGAAATGAAATGAAATGAAACATAAACCCTAGTTAAGAAAAGGTTGAGCAAAATTTGGGGTACAACACTAGGGTAAGAAACTTTTGATTGTATTTGTTTTATGGTTTTGCGTTCTCGTAATACTTTTGGTGTCGGTAAGTACGAGGGTACATGATTCTTAGTTGGTTGGAGTAACAAACCACGTATAAGTATCAAGCGATTTCATATTTTTGAATTTTTAAAAGAACCAAAAACCGCTTGATCCTAATTCTTTCTAAGAAAGCTTGTTGCTTGAGGACAAGGAATATTTCAAGTTTAGAGGTATTTGGTATGCGGTAAATGTATCATGTTTTTTCGCTTGTTTTCCATTTGATTTCATGTGTTTTTTAAGCATTACAGTTCTCTATTTATGCGTTTTTGACTCCTATTCAAGTAATAAGAGGTCAATGGACCGAATCGGACAAAAAGGGGCAATTCTAGTACAAATTTCTTGAGGACTACATGACCTGGGCGTGTCCTATGACATGGGTCGTGTTGTCCCCTTGGTGCCGCGTTCATACAAGCAGCCAGAGGCTGACACGACCAGCTCGTGTCGCCTAACACGACCCATGTCGCCTTACACGGCCCATGTCAGCACTCAGGTAGTTACAAACTTTTAATCTTTTAGCTTCTTTTGTGACTTTTTAGCATTTGTAACCTCCAAAACTTCATGGCTAAGCAACTAGTGATTAGTTTTCTAGAATTTAATATTAGTAATTGAGGATTTAAGCCTAGTTTTATAAATAGTATCTAAGCTTTAAGGAAAAAGGGGAGACACCTTAGGGTGACAATTAGGGATCCATCACTTTCACTACTTCACTTCTTACAAATTGTTTTTTTTAAGTTCCTAGATAAAGCTTTTACTACTTTCGTAGTTTCCAACACTGTTATTATAATCTTTCCTTCATCTTCATCATAATTTGGTATTGCTTTACTTGTTTGTATTTATTTACTTTTCTTGCAATGTTCTTAAAATTGTTTATTGTTGTTGTGCATCTCACCATGAGTGAGTTAGGGACATGGGGTTATGAGAATTCATCTCATGACAAACCAATTCTAAATTATTCATTTGTTATTGCGAGAAGTTTAAGTTTGCTTATTCGGTTGCAAAAGCAATGTCAAAATAAGTGTCGATCATGCATCAAAAGATAATGATTCGACAGCCGAAAGCGAGTTACTAAACAATTAAGTTCGAGGTGCAACTTTCAACGAAATTTGATCTCAATTGAGAAACAATAAAGATGTGTACTCGAGTGAAAAGGCGTAATGCTCTTGATTGAATTACTTAGTTATGGTTGAAAAAAATTTAAATGTCCACGACACAAATATGGGTGATGCACATATTTGTCTACATTTTCTATAAAAATAGCTTAGAACTTCTTGTAATTTGAAACATGACTGATCTTAGGGGTGAGTCTAGATGGAGGATTATAGCTCCTAGTCCTACTTTTTATTAATTGTTAATAATCTAATTTTCAATATGGATCAAACAAACCTTTCGTGATCACCTTAGATAAACATAGTTGAAATAAGAATTAGTACTCATACACCACTCTGTTGGATCAATTCTTTTTATTACTTGACACAACCGTGCACTTGCGGTCACACACATCAATAACTAGCATCTAAAGTTGATTCATTAGCAACACACAAACCAAACTCAAAAGGAAATATAAAAGCTATACCATTAAGGAGCGGAAAACAACTAGAGGAGGTTAGTGAAAAGGATAAGAATGAAAACAATGAGAGTGAACAAAACCAATCTGCAAGTAAGGTTGTGGAAGAAGATAAATAAATCTCTTCTGCTGTATAAACTAGGGGTGTTCAAATCAAAACCAATCCAAATAAAATCAAAAATCGATCTAAAAGAAACCAAAAAAACCAAATTTTATGGAAGTGGTTTGAATATCATTTTGTGAATACTGTTTGTTTGGATTGGATTTCTGATTAGTTTTTCAAAATTGATTCAACCGAATCGAACTACAAATGTATATTTTTATATTTATTTATTATTAGTATGATTTTTGCATTAATTTATTATTTAATGATACTTGATTTTTAAATACTATGTATTAATTTGGTTTAATCTATTTATTTTTATTATTTTATTTGTTTCAACCATGAACGATTCTTCTTTTTGTGTAAAATTTATTCAATAGAACTTTGCCAGCCCTTTGGGACGTAGAATCCACCCCCCTGGTTCTGTGAATCTCTGGCCTATTTATAGGCGATATTTCATTTCTCAACTTCCAGAGATCATGCGTGAGTTATGGAGAAAGTGGGAGTAACTTCCAGTAGTGGGCAGTTAGTGGAGAAAGTGCAGGAAGAAATTAAGTTGAACGTACTCGTGGCCACTTCTGTGTTTGACGTTATTCTGATATTGAAGTCATGATGGTCGTGGCACTCTTGTGACGAACGTGTTGCACGTTACGACCGTGAGGGTCTTGTGACGACCGTGAAGACTGTGACGATCGTGAGGGAACTGTGACGAGCATCACACGCGCAAAAATCTGTTTCTCTGCTGCTTTCTGTCTTTTTCCCCATTTTATGTCTTTCTTCTTGTTTTTTTCCTTCCATTTCTTCTTCTTTTCTTTCTTTAATCCTATTTCTCCACAATCTGCAAAACATAGTGAATTAACCTTATAATAGAACATAAGTCAAGATAAATTAACAATAATCGCAAATAAATTCATGTAAATCGAGTCAAATAAACGATATACTTTCACGTCATCAAATACCCTCACACTTAAACCATTGCTTTTCCTCAAGCAATCAACCAACACGTTAAAAAGAAATAAGCATAATTTGAAACAAAGATATGATGAGACTTTAATCATACGTGGTTGTTAGGCTAATGTTAGATCGATAGGTACTAAATATCAATACCAAGGATACCGTAACGACATAATTTCAAAAACTCCCTATTTATGCAAACCAACCTGAATCATGCCATTATGACTCAACCAATATCTCATGCTCTCTTTCACCCCCATTTCATTCTAGTGCAATCACATTAAGCCCGTTATCCATACACATTCATGGCAAGTAAACTTGTTAGTGACTATGATCTCATTGTTTCTTTCATTTTTCTCTGCAAATATGCTTAAGCATCAATTTTACTTAAAGAGTTTGTACCATTGGGTTAAGTGATCGGGTGAGGAGCACCTAACTTAGAAGGAACATGTCTTTTTATTCATAATAATATTTTTTTCTTTCTTAATTTCTCATTTTAAACTAGAGATCATACACTTATTTGCATCGGTTTCTTACTTAGTGTGTTTAGGATGGTGCTGACTGCTTAAATAAACTACTTAGGAATTACTAAAAAAACTGGAGCTGTAAGGTCTCGGCATAATGGGTACTCAAATTGATTTTGCATATTTAGGGGGTTAAGGGTGTCAGGATGATATTGATTTTATCGAAACATTCCCAAGTTTTTCTAACATAGCATGAACAACCTATATACTCTCAGAGTACCATGTCATGAATCGAAGCAAATAATTGTTAGAGGTTAAAATTTTGAAAATTTTGAAATTATGGGGAAATTGAATAACAAGTGAAAACCACGCATAAAAACTCGACAGCACATGCAAAGACTTTGACATAATGTTAAAAACAGATAAAATTCCTAAAAGTATGAAAAAAAATATAAAACAATAAATCAAACTAAAAAGCGAAAAAATGAAAGCGGTAGAGTTCCTCCCCCACACTTAAACCAAACATTGTCCTCAATGTTTTAATAAAAGGCGGAAAAAGGAAAGATAGAACCTGTATGAATGCTACTGCGTGTCAAATCCTCTATGATCCTGCTCTTGATGTCCATGTCTTCGTTGATCACTTCTACTTCGGCGGTGTGCATTTTGAGATACCTACGTTTGTGTAATTCTAGAATTTTCGCCTAGATGTGGCTAAAACGTAGCAAGCGATACATTTCTTTATTGTCTGCAAATTTAAGCAAACAACTTAAAATAAAGGCTTTGTGGGTTGCCTCCCACACAACGCTTTGTTTAACGTGGATAGCTCGACGGCTAAGGAGTGCAAGTACTCATGGTGGTTCTTTCGAGAATGGTTCCTCGATCGAACTTTGAATAGTCTTCGGTTCCATGGCCACTTATCAAGCCATCTCTCATATCCCTCACCTTTTCTTTTCTTTCTTCTGTAGGGTGGTTCATTGTTTTGAACTCGTGGTGGTGGTTCTGGATCTATCCTGAGTATCAGTTTTTCAAATTTAGGCTTAGTTATTTCATCCACCACCTCAAAAGTTAATCTCACGCTTTTAACAGTAATGATGACCCTAGTTTCACGGTCCTTGAATTTTCTTTTTTTATGAAGGACCTTAGAAAAAGGTGCATTGGTGTGGATATTTTCCAATACCTCCACATATGTTTTGGATTGGGAGTCTACCTTAGCTTCCACAGTCCTTTGTGGGAAAGAAACAGGTGGGATATAGGGAAGAGGAGAAACAATAGGTGCTTCCTTCTCTACCTCTTCGACAACCTCCCTTTCGGGTGGTGTCAGTGGGTTTTTCTCAATAATTATGCTTTTCTCACCAAAACTCTCCTCAGAATCATGATCACTCTCCCTAGGATTTTCTAATTATTCTTTATTAATGGTTGTTACAACATTCACATGTCTCTCAGGGAAGGGTCCTAGAGGTGTTAGTGTAAGCAGGGAGGTTTGAATCTCCAAAACTTCGCTGTGAGTTGCGAGGGAATCGACCACATTGCTCATCTGCTTGAGATTTTCATTAATTTGGAGATGTTGCTTTCTAAAATCTTCATTTTGGAGAGTTTGTGTCTCCACAAAGCGTTCCATCATAGATTCTATCCTAGAGTGAGTAAGCGCTGCGTCGAATTCTTCTAGTAATAGTTCGAGGTTTGATGTGTCGGAATCTTGCAGTTCCTCACAATATTGAGAGTGGTAATTGTAGAGGGAATTTGGGTGAGAATGCGTCGTATTGAAATCTTCTAATAATATTTCGAGGTCAGATTTAAGCGGATCTTGTGGTTCCTCAAAATATTGGGGGTGGTAGTTATAATATTGGGGGTGGTAGTTATAAGAAAAATTTGGGTTATACATAGTAATTTAGATAAGAGTGCCTTAGTCTATACTATGCAACAACGAAATTACAATATTGATTATTGGTCCCCGGCAACGGCGCCAAAAAATTGATGCGTCCGCAAGTGCACGGAAATATCGAAGTAATATAAAAGATTTGTCGAACCCACATAGACCAATGTCAACCTACAGTTATCTATTGTCGCGGCGTAAAGTTAAGGCTGACGAAATTAGGAAAGTTAAATGCGAATGAAATTAAATACAACGAAAATAAAGATTATTGGTTTAAGGAAGAGCGGTAAAGGGATATCGGTATGTAATGCTATAGTTTTCGGGGATTCGACAGGTAGCCGGTGCTTTTTAGTCTTTGCAAATACTTTTCAGGAGAAGATACTCGTTTAAAGACGTTTGCCTCACGATGGTTGTTGACTCGGGTCATAATTCTAAGGCGGAATGTACGCTCTCGCAGTCCCATTCGGGGTTAAAACTACTTTTTGAAAATAAGTAAATTCTTATTTCTTTTAAAGCGTTTTCGCTGTGTTTAAAATCAATGCCTAGTTTTTACTATCTGGTTTGAACCCCAGCTTTCACATGCCGACTCGTGCCTTAATGAATTTCTCACTTTCGTGGCAAAACTACTGTAAATAATTTATCGCTTTCGTGACGAAGGTTTATTTAGAAGATTTTGATTAAAAACTACGGCCAGAAAGGTGTTTGTAAAAGGGAAGGTGCACCGGGTATTATCGAATCCCATCCCACTAATTCGATTACATACCGATAAAACTATTTTAGCTAGACATGATAATTAATGCAAACGGAAAAAAAAACATAAACAACAAAGTAATAAAATATGCATTATGACAGAAAATAAAGTAATAATTCAATTAATAAGAATCTGGAAAGTAGTACTGAAATTGAAGAGCAGTCCTCCACAATGTCGGCAGGATTCTACTTTGGCGAAATAAAATTGCAGAAAGAAATTACAATGTTCTGAACTAAAGGAAACAAAGGAAGAAAAAAAAAAGAAACAAGAAAAATAGCTTCAATAGAACTTTGGCAGCCCTTCGGGACGTAGAATCCACCCCCCTGCTTCTGTGAATCTCTGGCCTATTTATAGGAGATATTTCATTTCTCAACTTCCAGAGATCATGCGTGAGTTATGGAGAAAGTGGGAGTAACTTCCAGTAGTGGGCAGTTAGTGGAGAAAGTGCAGGAAGAAATTAAGTTGAATGTGCTTGTGGTCACTTCTGTGTTTGACATTATTTTGATATTGGAGTCATGATGGTCGTGACACTCTTGTGACGACTGTGTTGCACGTGACAATCGTGAGGGTCTTATGACGACCGTGAAGACTGTGACGAGCGCCACACGCGCAAAAATCTGTTTCTCTGCTGCTTTCTGTCTTTTTCCCCATTTTATGTCTTTCTTCTTGTTTTTTTCCTTCCATTTTTCTTCTTTTCTTTCTTTAATCCTATTTCTCCATAATTTGCAAAACATAGTGAATTAACCTTATAATAGAACATAAATCAAGATAAATTAACAATAATCGCAAATAAATTCATGTAAATCGAGTCAAATAAACGATATACTTTCGCGTCATCATTTTGGTCGAAGAAACAGATTAAAACAAGTCAAAGAGGAGCAAAAATAAAGAATAAAGGCCAAAGAAAGATGACAAAATGACCAAGTATGAAGAAATAAGGCTTAATGAAACTATGATAAAAAAAAGGAGCAAAAAACGTGCAACTACTAGAATAAACATGTGCAACATTGGCGTGTAATAGGTTTGTTTTGTCAGCATCGTGCACGCGATGAAAGCTATCACGTGCATGATAGGTCCTTTTCTAGGCCTATTCGGATGCATTCTAGATGGATTTGATTGATATAAAAGGGATTTTTTGGCATATTATGAAGGTTTTTGCGAATTTTGACTGAAAGTGATGGTAAAGAGCACCAAAAAGGCGATTTTGAGAGCATTGGAAGCCATTGGAGGTCAGTTCTTCAAAAATTATGGGGTATAGGAGACCTCGAGTAGGAATTAGTGGCTATACACCAAGACATTGGGTATAGTGGTTGTGTTAATTCGCTCTGGAAATATAATGACTTTCACATTTATTCAATGCATTATACATCATTATTTCTGAACAACTTTTAATTTCGCATAACTATTATTTTGTTAAATAGTAATCCTTATGGAATCAATATCTTTTTATTACTATGACATTAACAGTATATTTGTCGAGAAGTCATCGAAACACAGAAGAAAAAGATAAAGAATATGCAAAATGGTTGGATATTTGCAAAGCGTGTCCCAAAATAGTTGGTTATATTGTTGAAGATAAAATTTTGAAGGACGCACCTATTTGATTGAGAGGTTCAAACGATCAAGATAAAGACATTAAATAAGCACTGTGTAAGGGGTAACCATGTTTGTTTATTTTGTGGGAATAAACAGAAAGTTGCACACTAAAGAAAAGTTGAGGAAAAATATCCCAAACTAGTGTCAATTATGACCTGCTCGTAACTGTTGTTATAGCCATACCTGAAATTGTCCAAAACCAAAAAAAAAATAACGTTAATTATATATGGACATCCCTTAATGGATATTATGAACGTAATTCTCCAAGAAATTTCAATTATTTTATTCCCAAAGAGTGATGGTTAGGATTTTTTGTAGTATTTTTGACTTATTCACCATCACCACCCCAACATGATATGCGGCAACAAGTAATTATAAGGAGTGGAGTCAACACATAGAAGAAATCCAAATCCATTTCCACCACCTTTGCCATAAAACAATTCTGAGCTTTTTCTCCATTTTCATTTACTATTTACAATGGAGACAATGTAAAGTTTAAGTATTATAGATTTTACTATTTTGATTTGTTTGTTTGTCTATTTTAATTTCTATATGCATAAATAACTATTAAAAAGTGTATTTTAAAAATAATATCATATGCATGTATAGGAAAAAGGGTAAAATAAAGTTTTCAAACAAAAGCCAAGCTTTAGATTGAAAAGTTAGCAAGATAACCTAGTGTTCCTAGTTCTTATATGTTGGCTGGTAGAAATTTTCTAAAATATTTTTGTATTAGAACTTGATAAAAAGGGTAATCATTTAGAGGAAGTAGTGTAACTCTCACTAGATTGTTCTTCCTAAAAGTATGATGACTAATAAAAAGGAAGAAAAAGAAGAAAATAAAATGTTCAAATAGACACTACAACAAATCAAAATTTTGATCTTAGTGAAACAAAATTCCTTATGATTTCATGATTATTTTATAAATAAAAATATATTTAGGAATGAGATATTTATTATCAAACCTATGATGAAACTTAAGATTTTGGAAAATTTAACAAATAGCCTCTATATAAGAATTAATGTTTAGATGAATCTTAAAAACACTCTAACTTAGAACCTATGTTAGTGATTATGTGAAGATTAAAATTTCTAATTACTTTCATATGTATGTTTAAGTCTTTAACAAAATTCTAAGTTGTAATAGTCTCCATTTAAGCAACATTGTTTGTCCTAACAAACAATGGTTTAAATACGGAGGAATTTGATAAGTTGTGTTTTGTTTCCGTTTTACTACAATTTTCTTATTTTTACTTTGTTTTAAGAATTTGGAGAGAATCGAAGGTTCTAAGGTATTTGATAAGTGTTAAATTGTAGTGATATTAAGTGTAAATAAATGACACTTATTGGTTTAATTCAACCAATAAACCTCAACTTCTGTGCATATGTTGTATAATTTATATTATAGTATATATATTGCGTATCGCGTAAATATCATTGAGTTTAATTGTTTTTCTCTTATTTTTGTAGGTATATAAGCAATGATATTTTGTCGTTGTCTTATAGAGCATTTAATAAGCTTTCCACGCTTCCGAACGTGCATAAAACAGATTTACGGTTCAAAATTTATGGTCAAAACAAGTGATGGTTTGCTGTCATGTTCGCTAAGCGAACAAAAGTTTACAGTGCGAACAGGAAGTTCTAAAACGCGTGAAAAACACTGTTTTGACAGTAGCGAAATGTTAGACGATGGCTAGGATCTAGGGGGGTTGAATAGATCCCAATTAAAAAATCAGTCGGCGCTACCAATTAAAAATTGGTTTTAAAAAATTTGATTTGCGGAAGCGGCCGTGGAAAAATTACCGTCTAAAACGAACCGTTATTAGAAGACCGGATATGCGTCTAGTCTTATGGAACTGATAATGTGCAAAAAATATATTCAACGCACTAGTCACACTTATCAATTGATTTTACCACTAATAACTAGGACTAGTTCCAATGCTCCACAATCACCACAAAATATGCAAATAATCCAAGTGAATTTTGGTTTAGGCAATTTATCAAACACTTGGTGTGCGAGACACTCCAAGTGAATTTTGACTTGAGTAAGTAACTCTGAATTCCTTGTACAATATACTATTGTACTAGAGTTCAAAACAGTGAAAAGCACTTACTCAACTCAATGCAAATTTTGATAGAATTGCTTATACTAAAATTACGCAAATTCTAAAGTCAAAACGAAAGTGCAGAAAAATAAAGGAGACAAAGATTTGTTGAGGCAGTTCCCCCACCGTCCTCGCTTCGGGGTACGTCTGCCCTCAATTCTAAATCTAGAATTGAGATAATAATAGATATCACCTGTAGAGTTGAAATGTTTATACAAGGATAGATAAACAAAATATACAAACAAGCTCTCTTGATGTTGATGATGCTTTCTCTCCTTGTTGCTTGATTCGAGTCGAATCATGTTCTTCGATCACTGTGAGTAGACCTCCGATTCCTGCCCCTTTGTTGAACAACCTTCCGTTCTTCAAACCCTCGGCCCGGATGATCTCAAACACACACAAATCGAACCCGGAACTCTCTTGCACACTTCACTGATTCCCGCTACTAGATTGGCGAAATGTTCCGCTTCTCAATCACCTTCGCTCAGCTGAAGTATGTAGAGACGATCCGTATCAAAAACCCCCAAATTCTCCGAATCTTGGAGGGCAAAACCTTAAAGGTTTTATTCAAGAAAAACCTGCTACAAACTCAACCTGAACCGGATTCCCAACGACGGCTTCAGACCTTATCACCTTGAACGAGACACAACCCACATCAAGAATTATTGTGTGTAATTGTTGTGTTGTGAATTGTTGAGGATGAAGATGAAGAAATTTGGTAGCACATATTTCACTTTTCTTGTTCTTGCACAATTGACTCAAAATTTCAATTGTTGTTGAGAAATGAACATAAAACATCTATATATAGTAACCAACAAGCCAACAAACATAAAAACTTTTCACCCAAAGTGGAAAGCCTTCAAAATAGCATAAACGAGCGAACGGTCGACCACAGCAGGACTATGCGTTGACGCATAGCCTGCAGATTTAGACAGATTGAAAAGTCTTCATAGTATGCGTCGACCATAGGTCGGCATGTGCCGACCCGTGGGCTTTTGCACTGATTCATGCGCCGACCATGCGTTGGCCTGTGGTCGACTCAAACCCTGCAAAGCTGCAAAAAAACATATTTTTGTGGTTTTTATGCATTTAGTCATGATCACAGATCTCCCATATATGTTGAATTTAATATGACACTTTAGATGGATATAAGAAGGATATGAGAGGTGAAATATTGCATTTGTTGTAGAGGTAGAATTGAGAAAAACCGATTCATTCATGATCACGTTTTGTTATCATCGAAACTCAAGTATGTATGCTTTATGAGGGTTTGCCCTCACACGAAAGAGGAATAAGTTCGCTGTGCAAACGAGACTTCGCTAGGCGAACACGAAAACCTATTTTTCCTATTTAAGTCATTTTTTCAACATTTTTTAGGTTATGTTGTTGGAGAACTTTTTACCCCAATTTCATCAAACACATTCTTGAGTAGATTTAGCTTAGAAACAATATTGGAGGGCGCATCTTGACGATCTGGAGTCGAATCCACTTCAATCGGAGTTGACAGACCGTGAGACTTGTGTTCTTATTCCTTCCTCTATATGTATTTTTCATTTGTTGGGGTTTTGTATGTAAGTTTATCTTGACTTTATGTATATTTATAAATCTTTGTATAAAATCCCTTTTACAACTCTTTATCGATGATTATCTTGATTTTTTACTTAATGGGTTTGGATTGCTATAGACATATACGGCTCGAACTCGATCTAAGATGAACATCTGTTAGATTCTAAACTCTAGACATAGATTTAGGACTAATACTCAGATGGGTATCGGTTCTTAATGCTCTGTGTTGTTGAGTTGCGTGAGACATCACCGATGAGGCGATTCGGTTGTTCTCTCGACTTTGGGTTAGACATAACCTCTGTTGTGAGCGATACATGATGATATTTACGAGCGATTTAGGTTGCGTGCATTTGATCCATATATTTTTTAGTACTTGATGGGTGGAACGAAATACAACTCCTGACGAGTTTTCTCATTTCTTAAGAATGTATTTATTTTCTTGTTTTATGTCTTTTTTCTTTTGCATTTTTATCCCAAACCATTTAAACTCAAGCTTAGAGACGTAGAGATTGTCGAACGACATTCTTTCCCTCACACTGATCCTTGTGGAGATGATATAAATCCCGGAGGAAATTCTTCTAAAAATAATATTTTTGCTTACTGCTTTACAGCTCCAACAAAATGGCACCGTTGCTGGGGATTGGTTTTGATATTGAGTCGCATTGCGATAGTTTCTATATTTCTAAGCTTTGCACATAATTGTATATATGCTTGTATAGATACTTGTTTTGCTTTTGTCTTCCATTATGTTTGTTCAAGTGTTGTATATATTTTGTTCCCGTAACGTTTGTTCAAGTGTTTGGTTAGGACACTTTCTTTAAATTGTATAAAATTGGATCGAATTAAATTATATTTTTTAACTCATCATTTAAAATCAAACTGAATCAAAAATAAATAAATTGAAGTAATTTTCAAGTCCTTTAAAAACAGCTATATTTATGAATATGGTATGGTATGGCATGCAGATAAATGACTAAGTAAAGAAAATGAAAACAAGCATAGGTTACATTATTTAGAAAGCAAAGAGAGAAAGTATGAATTGCCCCAGAGAAAAAGGGATATCGAAGAAAATAGTAATAGCCCTTCCATAAGGCCCCACTGCATCTATCCAACTTGGTCTTCCTTCTATTCATGGCAATCCCCCATGAAAGGAAGGTTTCACACTTACTCCAAATTCAAGAAAGCATCTCACGCCCACTTTTACTTGTGAAATCCCATCAAATCAAATCACATTCAATTATTTTTTTACAACTTTTTTGGTGGCATCTTGATTTCTTGCCATTGTCAGCACATATGCTTACGTGTGAAGGGAAGCCTATGAAACAGAATAGCAGCATCCTCAGTCTTGATCACTAGACAACAGAAAGTCAAACTTTAATGCAGTAGGAATTGGAGATACTCTTTAAAGTCTTATAAAAATAATACCATAAGTGTAATATCATGGTTTTGAAATTGACCTATCAACCATTTTGTGACATCGCTTGGTTTATATTTTAACTTAACTTCGAAATTTTGGTTTTTTCTTTTCAGTGTAGATATGGAATAATTTGTGTTAGGAATGGCTCTTAAATGTCTCAAACGAGTGTAAAACCCAATTGGTTGATGGAGGCAACAACGTTCGTTGTTGAACTAATAATAGAAAATGGGATAGGAAGATGATCTTTCGACACAATGGTGAGTATTATCGATACAACATAATAAAATTAATATATATAATGTTAGTACTCTAACGTCTAAGTTAATAAGATGTTTAAAGAGTAATTCAGTGTGAGAGTGAAAGACATATCTGAAAATAGTATATGTAAGTACATGTAAAACTTATATAGGGTGAGCGGCTAAAACTGCTTCCAATTAACCTGACGTATTATGTGAATCGTCGTTTGATTAGATCTGGCGATGAGAAATAGATATCGGAGGTTGCGATCACATGCTTCATGCTTGATTGAGGTCTCACCTCTTCACCGCTTGTATCACTCGCCTTATGCGTGGGACCCCATAATTGGGACTTTGTCTGTGAGCCTTGTGAAACAGTTGCCCCCAAGTCATTGCTTCTACTTATTGATGTGAGGGTTGTATGGTTAGGGTCACCCTTGTCTATTTGTCGGGTTTTTGAGTCGGCCTTCAATTGCAGGAAGTTGAAAGGTTTTGATGGAAATCTGGTTGCATTGGGAACGTGCACGTTGAATTTTCATCTCATACTACAATGTTTCATGAGATGACCTTGACGCATGGCTCTAGGTCAGACAGCGATGATGATCCTCTTTTTATGGTACTTGGGTGTTGGATTATATTGAGGAGAGATCATGATCGTTAGTGGCGCGATGGTACTTCCCGATGATATCTAACATTAACCGAATGACGTTTGTATCAAGGAATACATGAGGAGTCCAAGGAAAACTTTTTTTCTTTTTCATCACTTTTGAGACTTAGAAATTCCTCCTTTGTTTTTGCAAACAATTATTATTGCTCTAACATCTCTGTGGTGGCTCTTTGGAGACTCTTATTCTTGCGACTAAAGAAGATCACTTCTTTCGAGGTAACAGTCAATGTTTCTTTCTGTTCTGTATTTGTTTCCTAATTACTGGGGTTTCTCGGAAAGATGGTTATAGAAGATTTGAAGAAAGAAATTGCATTTGATGATGGAAGAGTGGCAGGTAGCCTTGATCTAAAGGAGTTTCATAGGAGTTTCTCTATTCGTTTTTTTACCTCTAATGAACTCAATTTTTGTAGATGACATTAAGTAGGAACACATCCTTTAGAGTTGCATTAGAACGCATCGTCGTGCTTTTCAGTACGACCCCACAAGCAAAAAAGTAATGTGGTGGTTGGAATCTCAATCTCGTGCTTATACTTATATACGTTCTTTTTTGTATCTTGGCAGTAATCTTGTAATGGACGAACATAATGATCAAGTAACTCATAGCGCGAAGGAGGACTATTCGATTGTGTGGTGGATTAGGAAACGTTGGACACCATATCCTTCTTCACCGATAAGAACGAACAAGGTCATGCTTTCACCTAGGTGGGTTCCCCCTCGGATTAGGGAGTGCTTCCTCTTGAAGGAGACAATAGGATATGCACCAAGTTTGATGGGTGTATTATCCCTCTTCATGAGTTCTTTTTTTCTCTGATAGGCCTCTTATCTTCCTTTTAATGACTTTGAGGTGAATATTCTCAATCATTTGTGAGTTGCCCTTTCGCAATTGCATTTGGTGAGTTAGGTCAATATAAAATATGGAACCTTGTTTTGCATGTTACTTCTAGGTGACATGCCTTTAATAAATATAACATATTTTGATGAAGACAACTGAAATTCCAATAGTGACAAGTCAAGCATAAGCCGTCAAGAGGTTAAATATGCAAACCGAAGCATTAGGGTTTAATAGTCTTGACTTTCTGATGATGATAACCAAAAGAAATCTAACTCAAGTCTCATCTCAAGTGAACTCAATCAAATGCCTACAAAAAGGAACATCTAACAAGTCTTAAAGTATGTGAAAGTTGTAAAAGCATGTCTCGAGATGTCTAAATGAATATTGTAAAGCATAAGGACATCCTTATAAAAGTATATGGCTAAATCACACACACACACACACACACACACATACACACTCACATAAAATAGTTTTCAAATCTATTTTTCTCAAGAAAACCTATTTCAAAAATGTCTTGAAGCCATGTCGGATGAGTTAGGAGCTGTCAGAAAAGCTCTGAGAGAATCTTTTGTCTCTACCAATCGATTGTCACTCTTCCACCGATTAAAACAATTCAAAAATGCTGCCTAAGCGATTATGACATTATATTAATGAGATGCAACAACTAATATTTTTTATTTCCTTTATGAGCTAAGTAATCGATTAATTTGAAGCAACAATCGATTGGTATATGGTGTCAATCGATTGGCAAGTCATAAATTAGCCTTAAAATGATTTTCTTTTTAAGCCAACCTCTGAGCTATAAATAGTGGTCCTTTCCTAATTTAAAAGTATCTAGAATTGTGTTTCAGTTTTTACTTTTCACTATGCCTCTCAAAACTTTTCTTTTATTTACTTTCTCTCACTAAGAATTTAGCCGAAGTGTTTTTCGAGAAAGTATTTCAAGTGAGAAATCTGCAATTCTGGAATGGTGGATTTGTAAGTTCACTAAAGAATTTTGCTTACACCTTGGTTGAAAATTTTATCCACTTAGGGATTGTATGTTTGAGTTTGAAGTTAAATCCGTAAAAATATAAGGTTTAGGATTTGTATGATCAAGTCTCTTTTTTAGGTTAGATATCAGCCCATGGTAAAATCTCAAAGGTTCTTGGTTAGCCCGTGGTAAAACCAAGATTAGGTTATGGGTTAGCTCAATACAAAAATCTTGTTTCGGTTTGAGATCAGCTCGATGGAAAAATCTCACAAGTTATTAGTTAGGTTGGTATAAAACCAAGGTTTAGGTTCGAGACTAACCGCTTCAACCCTCCGTTTGGAAGGAAGACTCTTCGCTTAACTCCATAGTTTGTTGTTTAGTTGGAAGTTAATTATACACTTTATTTTTTTTTTGTATAAGGGAGTTTGAGAGTTTAACCTACTAAAAGGTATTAAGTTTATTAGACACTCTCAACGTCAATTCTTTGGGAGAGGAGTATGTCTTTTTTGGTTTGACCGAACCTGCATAACTTCTTGTGTCTTCTCTCTTCCCTTAAACTCTTTAAGTTTGGTACTTTACATTATGCATTTTTATTTTTCGCCGCTTAAGCTTAAAAAAATTTTCAAAATGTTTTCTAACTCTGATTTTAATTTTAAAAGTTTTTCAAAACCAAGTTTTTATGAAACACCCCCCCCCCCCCCTCTTGTTCTTGTGTGTGAAGTCACATGTCTAACAAGTGGTATCAGAATCTAACTCATGTTTAAGGACTAATCGTCTCAAGAGGAAGATGACTTCCAACAATAGATCTTATCTAATTACACCACCATTTTTTAATAATAGTAGATTTGAGATATGGCAAGCTAGGTTTAAATTTTTTATTCAAATTATAAATCATGAGTTGTGGGAAACTATAATTAATGGTATGTTTATCCCTACTTACTAAGTAGATGGAAAAGTAGCAAATAAACTTGATTCTTTTTGAACCGAAGAAAAAATGAGAAGATATAAAATAGATTTCAAAACTAAGAGTTTTATAACTATGACTCTATATGATAGTAAAAAATTTTATGTTCATCATTGCAAAACCGCCAAGGAAATTTGGGATACTCTTGAAATAATACATGGATTTTCTCCAAGTAATAAACAAGAGGATATGAACACACGAGGCGAAGAAGATGAAGATGTCACTCTTGAATGTTTTTCAAAACTTAGAAATATTGGAAGTTATATTGGAATGTTTGTAACTAACCAATGTTTAAGAGTTAAGAATTGGAAGCTTAATCAAATCCTTAACTAAAAAGATATGAACCCCTATGAATTTCAGAAAAAATTCAAGAAGAAGTAAATTATAAGGAAATTGAAGGAACTAATTCAATTAATGAAAGTGTGAGCCTTGAAAATTAAAAATTATAAACTTTATCATACTCCTATCATACAACCCTGATGAAATCCTTAAAAAGAACATACTTGTTACAGTGAGAATCAGATATCAAGCTATTAATTAACTTGAACCACAAATCTTTAAATATTCACCACCGGGCTTTGATTTATCCAAAGGAAAGGGTAAAGATCGAAGAAAACCCTAAGTGCGCTACGTAACAACGAAGCTAAGAGATCGGGGGTTCGAGGGTTGGTTATACTAAGGGAATGTATTAGCACCCTAAGTATCTGTAGTATTCTACAAGAGCCTCTTGTTTAGTAGTTGTGTTATTTTTAATGTTTGCTAAAGGTAAAGACCTATGAATATATACACTAAGTATGCTAAAGGCAAGATATGAGAGATGTTGCGGCGGAAATAGGATATCAAACTATTAATTAGTTTGAATCACAATTTTTGATTCCCAATCGCTCTTTGATTTATCCGAAGGAAAAGGTCAAAAGAGGAAAAACCTATTTTTGCATCGTAAACACAATGCAGGGAGAGACCTAGGTAAGGGGTTGGTTAAGCTTAGGGAAGGTACTAGCACCCTAAACTTCTGTAGTAATCTACAGGAACCTTTTGTTTATTGTATGTTTTTTTATTTTTATTATCTATTTGATGTATATATTGAGCTAAGGGATGAAGTGACCTAAAAGACCTAAGGTGTTAGTCTTAAGTTTACTCGGCAAGACATCGCATCTTGTGCCTACGTATCCTAAATAGGGAATGGAATCAGAGTAATCGTAGTTCCCCTCAAAAGGAAGGTTAGAAACTTCTTGACTATGGTCAAGGTTTCAAGGGGAGTAAACAAATCTTAAGGACACGCTTACGTGGAGTCTTGAAACTCCTATTTCTACGTTGAATTGTTGATTAAATTAGGGTTAAATTAGGGATTCCACGGCAGGAAATCCTAAAATAGAATACGGCGACTCCTTGACCTAATGCTAGGGTAAAGGGAATTTTCGTCCACGGTGGGACACCTAGGCGATTAGGGTTTTGAATTGGTCAAACGTTACGGTTATTGACTCGGCGGTCAAACGGCTAGACCTAATCCTTCGGAAGATTTTAACGGTAAATTATGCAACTGATGAATTATTACATGGCAGAGTTAACGGTACGGAAAATAAAGAAAGTTGTAAAACAATAAGCATCGCAACGATCACTCGCGTAAATTACAAATCCCAAAAAATGCGAAAAATAAATAACCGCGACGATAGCCTCGCATAAATTACAACCGAAAAAATAAACAAGAACAATTATTGCGACGATGGCCTCGCATAATTACAACCCAAAGAAAATAAAATGTGAAAAGTATTGGATTAATACCCAAGGACAAAAGATGAAAACTAAACGGGAATATTAAGCATTTTTATTTTAGTATTTTTTAGTTAGAAAATTGGAATAAAAGTGTGAAATGTTAGAAATGTTAGAAATTTATTAAGAAAAAGTTTGAGTTAAACAGTTAGAGTTTGAATAAAAAGTTAGAAATTTATGATATGAAAAAGAAATTAAAGTGCTAGGATCTTAATTTTAAAAAGAGTGTTAGAAATTTTAACTTAAAGAAACAATTAGAATTTTAATTACATGAAAGATAAATTTTAATTTAAAAAGAAATGAGGTGTTGGAATTTTTATTTTAAATAAGAAGGAAGTTAATTTTAATTTTTGAAAAAAAGAGTGGATTTTAATTTTATAAAAAACTAATTTTTTAAAGAAAGAGTTAGAATTGAATTTTTAACTAGAAAATCAAGTTTTATTTATTTATTTGAAAAAGAGTTAAGTTTTTTAATTAAAATTTTTTTATTTTCAGTTTTTTAATTGTAACATAAAAGAAATCTTAATATTAATTATAACAAAAAGAGTTTTAATTTTTAAATTATAACAAAAAGAGAAGTTTTAATATTAATTATAAAAAAACAGAGATTTTTTAATTTTAATCAAAAAGAAAAATTGTAGAATTAGTTACTACCTTATAATATCATTTCAAGTTAATTAAAAAATGAGACAAACAAATGATAAATGAAAAAGAAAGAAAAATAGAAAACAACAAAAAACAATAAGAGGGGATAAATTGGGGGAGGGTTACGGTTACTACTGAACGTGTTAATTAAAAATTATAAACTTTATCATACTCCTATCCTACAACCTTGATGAAATCCTTAAAAAGAACATACTTGTTACAGTGAGAATCAGATATCAAGCTATTAATTAACTTGAACCACAAATCTTTAAATGTTCACCACCGGGATTTGATTTATCCAAAGGAAAGGGTAAAGATCGAAGAAAACCCTAAGTGTGCTACGTAACAACGAAGCTAAGAGATCGGGGTTCGGGGGTTGGTTATACTAAGGGAATGTATTAGCACCCTAAGTATCTGTAGTATTCTACAAGAGCCTCTTGTTTAGTAGTTGTATTATTTTTAATGTTTGCTAAAGGTAAAGACCTATGAATATATACACTAAGTATGCTCGCCAAGACATTGCATCTCGTGCCTACGTATCCTTACAAGGATGGAATCAGAGCAACCGTAGTTCTCTTAACTAGGGAGAGAACTCTTGACTATGGTCAAGGTTCCAAGGGGAATAAGTATTCATAATAATTGTACTTATATAGAGTTAACAAACTCTCTAAGTCTAAGTTAAAAGACTAACTGGGGGTTTGAATTTAAAAAAATCCAAAAGGGGAAAAGTGAGTACCCATAACAATGGTACACGCATAAAGTTAACAAACTCTAGTCCTAAGCTCTAGGTTATAGGATTCCTAACAAGGTATGCTAAAGTTCTTGAATTGACAAAGTCAAAAGGTAGTGGATTCTAACTTAAGGCTAAGTTGAAAGTCCTAATGAATCTAACAAGGTCAAAGGGAGGTTTGAGAATAAATGAGTTATCTATGACATTGAGTCAATAGAGAGACTTTCCTTTGGAATTAGGAACACAAGGCAACTATTTTTTTAGGATGAGAGCTAACAAGCTACATCACTTGGAGGAAATTTAGCAAAGCTTAAACATACATATACATTCATTAAAACATGACGAAGATATAAAATCATGGTAAAAACCAAGAAAGTAAAGGCAAGCATGTGACAACATCAAGCAAAGCAAATAACAAGGTTACAACCAAGTATTCATCCATAGAAGTTTAGAATCAAACTAAATGGTTACAACCAAAGGTAAATATAGATGTTACAACATCTAAATGGCTATGAAATAAGGTTCTTACAAGACCAAACATCATAGATGACAAGTACAATTGAATCATGCATAAGTCAAAACATCACTTATCATGACAAAGTTCAAAACTCAAGGTCAACATGTATAAATCATAACAATATTTAAGGAATGGATACAAGTCAAGAGAAGTGGAGGTAACAACCAAACATCTTTGAACAATATTGTGAAATGTGTGACAACAACATGTGAATTATGGTGAATCATGTTTAAACAGGAATGTAACAACCAACATGTAAAAAGAGTTCAATCCTGGTTTTTTTGAAGAAGATGAGAAACATCTCAAAGGTGATGTATACTAAACATATTTCAAAGCAAAAATAATAAGTGTTGAAGAATACTCAAGGCAAGATATGAGAGATGTTGCGGTGGAAATAGGATATCAAACTATTAATTAGTTTGAATCACAATTCTTGATTCACAATCGCTCTTTGATTTATCCGAAGGAAAAGGTCAAAAGAGGGAAAACCTATTTTTGCATCGTAAACACAATGCGGGGAGAGACCTAGATAAGGGGTTGGTTAAGCTTAGGGAAGGTACTAGCACCATAAACTTCTGTAGTACTCTACAGGAACCTTTTGTTTATTGTATGCTTTTTTATTTTTATTATCTATTTGATGTATATATTGAGCTAAGGGATGAAGTGACCTAAAATACCTAAGGTGTTAGTCCTAAGTTTACTCGGCAAGACATCGCATCTTGTGCCTACGTATCTTAGATAGGGAATGGAATCAGAGTAATCGTAGTTCCCCTCGAAAGGAAGGTTAGAAACTTCTTGACTATGGTCAAGGTTTCAAGGGGAGTAAACGGATCTTAAGGACACGCTTACGTGGAGTCTTGAAACTCCTATTTCTACGTTGAATTGTTGATTAAATTAGGGATTTCACGGCGGGAAACCCTAAAATAGAATACGGCGACTCCTTGACCTAATGCTAGGGTAAAGAGAATTTTCGTCCACGGTGGGACACCTAGGCGATTAGGGTTTTGAAATGGTCAAACGTTACGGTTATTGACTCGGCGGTCAAACGGCTAGACCTAATCTTTCAGAAGATTTTAACGGTAAATTATGCCACTGATGAATTATTACATGACAGAGTTAACGGTACGGAAAATAAAGAAAGCTGTAAAACAATAAGCATCGCAACGATCACTCGCGTAAATTACAAATCCCAAAAAATGCAAAAAAATAAATAACCGCGACGATAGCCTCGCATAAATTACAACCGAAAAAATAAATAAGAACAATAATTGCGACGATGGCCTTGCATAATTACAACCCAAAGAAAATAAAATGTGAAAAGTACTGGATTAATTCCCAAGGACAAAAGATGAAAACTAAACGGGAATATTAAGCATTTTTATTTTAGTATTTTTTAGTTAGAAAATTGGAATAAAAGTGTGAAATGTTAGAAATGTTAGAAATTTATTAAGAAAAAGTTTGAGTTAAACAGTTAGAGTTTGAATAAAAAGTTAGAAATTTATGATATGAAAAAGAAATTAAAGTGCTAGGATCTTAATTTAAAAAAGAGTGTTAGAAATTTTAACTTAAAGAAACAATTAGAATTTTAATTACATGAAAGATAAATTTTAATTTAAAAAGAAATGAGGTGTTGGAATTTTTATTTTAAATAAGAAGGAAGTTAATTTTAATTTTTGAAAAAAAGAGTGGATTTTAATTTTATAAAAAACTAATGTTTTAAAGAAAGAGTTAGAATTGAATTTTTAACTAGAAAATCAAGTTTTATTTATTTATTTGAAAAAGAGTTAAGTTTTTTAATTAAAATTTTTTTCTTTTCAGTTTTTTAATTGTAACATAAAAGAAATCTTAATATTAATTATAACAAAAAGAGTTTTAATTTTTAATTATAACAAAAAGAGAAGTTTTATTATTAATTATAAAAAAACAGAGAGTTTTTAATTTTAATCAAAAAGAAAAATTGTAGAATTAGTTACTACCTTATAATATCATTTCAAGTTAATTAAAAAATGAGACAAACAAATGATAAATGAAAAAGAAAGAAAAATAGAAAACAACAAAAAAACAATAAGAGGGGATAAATTGGGGGAGGGTTACGGTTACTGCTGAACGTGTTACTAGGTTTTTGTTTTAACCCTCCCTCTTCATCTTCTTGCATGCGGCGCTGCTGCCATTGTTGCATGTTGAAGCTTTTTCTTCTTTTTTGCATGGCCATGATCCCTTCTTCTTTTCCTGCAAAAACAACATCAAGAGAAAACATCCGTTAGAAACAAGAGTTACTCACCTTTCTCGGGTTTGAAGTGTCTTTTCTACGATAGAGTTCGTTGATGATGAACGATGATGGTTTGTTTCAAAAAATCTCTCCTCTTCTGATAAGTCGTGAGAATGGACGCCGTTTTTCTCTTTTGTCTCCTTCCCCCCTTTTCTCAAATACAACTTATGTTTATATATATAGGTCACAAATTAGGATTAACTTTAACCTAATGTCCACTTTAAAGCCCAACTTAAATAATTATTTAAAACTAAATAAAATTTAAAAAGTGAAGAAGGTGGGATTCGAACTCTCGACCTTTCACACTCATAACTCCTTACACACGGTCTCTTGTCAATTGTGTTATTTTATTCATTCAAAATAAAGTGGCACTAGAAACTCTGTAAACTAAAAGAGTGCGCCACATGATATTTTCTTGCAACAATCAAATAACTGCACAACCCATTAGTGGTTAGTTTAAACGCAATGCAAAATGAAATGGGATGCAAGATGAAACGACTAATCTTAGGGCAAAATTTGGGGTATTACAAGAGACATGAAACACATGCACATTCGAATCATTTGAGCATGGAAGAGAATCACATGTCAAGGGCAAGGTAACAACCAAGGTTTTATAATATTCGATCATGCATTCACATATGAACATGAACTTGAAAAAATCAATAACCATCATGTAACAACAAGGGAATCCAAATTCACCATATCAAGTAAGGTTCATACAAGGTGTGTGAGGTTTATACAAGTCAAAATGTGCAAGAAGAATCAAAGGAATTAATCAAAAGATCAAAAGGAAACCTAAGAAACAAGAGAGTTATGATCAAATCAATTTGTGAAAGAAAAGATGAAAACAAGGCATTAAAAATAGAAGGAATGCACTCAAAAGGGCTTGAACCCACACTCTACTGCTCACAAGTCAAAACTCTAACCATCCAATTGACACGCGTGTTATAAATCATATGGAAACAAGATATTATATGTGAAACAAGCTTCAAGAATGAGAAAATGGGCAAAAATCATCAAAAGGGTGGTCGTTGGCACTCGAACCTTGGTCAGGAAAAACAAGAGAGTACTGAATGCGCATGGTAAACCACTGGGGTGGTGATACATCCATTGTATCACCTCCCTCAAAATAGAGATAAACCAAGGTTGGGCCTAGATGTTGGCCAAGGCGCCATGGATGGCTGAAGCTCATTACCTTCATCAACTCAGAATGCAAGAACCATTTTATCTCTTTCAGTATGGCATGAAAGGCCACGAAGTAAAAATGAAAGTTGTGTATTTTTTTTGACAGGGATCACAGTATGGATGAGTTGTGAAAGTTGTGAAAGTTGTTCTTGGCATGGAAATGAATAAAACTTCAAGTAGGGAGGGCTAACTTTCCTCCTTCGAAACTCCTAGCTCAAAATGGTATGGATGAGTTCTTGTACATTTTGAAAATACCTAAACATGATTTATAACTTTCATGTTTGGTGAAATTCTTGAATCCAAAGGGATCATGATGAAAACTAACCTTGAAGTTAGATGAAAATTGAAGTAACAAGGCTGTCTTGAAAATTTTCTAAGTGTTCAAAGATTTTTCCAAACTTTGAAGCTTCATAACTCAAAATCTAAGTATCTTTTGTTCATAGGTCACTAGGACACTTTTGTAGCACATGAGGAGATCTTTAAATTGATCTTTGGAACTCAAAAAATGGATGTGTGTATTGAAAGTTATGGCCTCTCAAAGTTGGTACCAAATTAGGGTTTCTTCCCACACTTAGAAAAAAATTCAAGTTATCCAAGTTTTCTTCTTTTTCAAGAAACCTCTAAAATATTGATTTCTTCATGATCAAAATCATTGATTAAACATATTTTGATGAAATTTGGCTTGGAAGCTTCAGTTTGAACCAAAAACTCTAAAAGTCAAAGAGTTGACTTTGTATCAGGTGAATTCAACTATGTGATCTTCAATGAATTTGCCTCTTGGGATTTATCAAGCATTATAGATAGGATCCAAGGATGTATGTGAACATATTTAATCATGTCCTAAGGCTTGGGGTCATTCTTGGATTAAAAGTCAAAGGCACAATTGACGTTTCCTGTCAAACCCTAATTTGGGGGCAGATAAAATTGGAGTCCAATTGACTTGTAGTGAGATCAATTAGCACTTGATTCTTGTTGAATATAAGCTCCTTGAATGTATGGGAATATTGGTTTTATTATGATCAATCCAAAACATTAACTGATCAAGCAATAGTCTTCTTGATTCTGATGGTGCAAAACCCTAATTCAGGTGGATCTCAACAACAAAAACTTGAAACAAGGTTAGGGTTAGGAAACAATGCTTGATGCTCCTAGAATGGTAATGGAATATATGGATCAAAATTTAGGGTATAAAAGTTTCCCCTATTTAAATGGCTTTACCAGATGGTATGAGAGATGACAATCTCTATAAAATTATGGTGGAAGGTATTTAAATATAGCAAACCGAAAATTTTGCCCATAGATGCAATGATATGCTAAGGACGACAAAACTATGCAAGTGTTGATATGCTATGAACTCTACAATGATGCTTTATGATGAGAAGTTCATAAATGCATACGACCAAAGAAAACAAGAATAAAGTTAACACAATGAGTAACCACTCATTCGAAAAGACAAACACAGGGGGAATCTAGAGTGATCAGGCACGTGGTCCAAACATGACCAGTATGATACTCTAGAGGAAAGAAATCTTCCTAATGCGGGTAGAAAACAACTCCACTAGGGAAATCCAGAAGGAAATAAGATCTCTATTAGGGACCAGGCTAAAACTAAAAGATGACCTCTAGCAAGTGGAAACGTCAGGACAAAACAAGACTCCACGGGGGACCAAACCAAAATAGAGAATTTCTTTACAACGAAGTGTTCAAACGGGATCTTCAGGAAATGACCGGAGAAACAAACAAACCAGTAGGATCTATCGGGGATATTGGTGACAACCAAATATCTTAAAAAGCATTGGGGATGTTGGTAACAACCAACCATCCTAAGATCACTGGGGATGTTGGTAACAACCAACCATCCTAAGATCATGGGTTATGAACATCGGAAATAACATTAGCCTTTAAATGATGCTAGTAACGACTAGACTTTTAGAAAAAATAGTGGATTGGTAACAACCAAATATTCCACTACCAAAAATTTTGAGCTCAAGTAATGCCAGTAACTACTGGGCTTTTTGGAGATTGGTGACGACCAAAATAGCAATGTCAATAACAATTGGATTTTAAGCAATGTCAGTAACTACTGGACTTTCCAGCGGATATGGTGACAACCAAATCGGCAATACCAATAATAATTAGATTTAAAGCAATGCCAGTAAC
Source organism: Lathyrus sativus (assembly GCA_963859935.3). NCBI lineage: Eukaryota > Viridiplantae > Streptophyta > Magnoliopsida > Fabales > Fabaceae > Lathyrus > Lathyrus sativus. The sequence continues at coordinate 892,427,566 of OZ012735.1, read as the reverse complement.
TACTGGACTTTCAAGTAGATATGGTGACAACTAAATCGGCAATACCAATAACAATTGGATTTAAAAGCAAAGCTAGTAACTATTGTACTTTCAAGCGGATATGGTGACAACCAAATCGATAATACCAATAACAATTAGATTTAAAGAAAGGCCAGTAACTACTGGACTTTCAAGCAAATATGGTGATAACCAAATCGACAATACCAATAACAATTGGATTTAAAGCGATGCTAGTAACTACTGGACTTTCAAGCGAGTTAGCAACGACTAAACTTCATGGGAAAAGGCTGGTAACCACTACATAGCAAAAAATGTTTTGAGGAAATAGTAAAAACTAGCTTGACAAGGTGATACTGGTAACTACCAGACAAAAAGTATCAATGATGATTGGATCCTCTACTGGAGATTTCTAGTTACAACTAGACTGTAGGGGAAATTGGTAACAAACCAAAAAGATAATAGATGCCAGTAACAACTGCTCTAGAAAGGTTTGGTGACAACCAAAGATCTCATAAAAAAAAGAGGGCCATGCAACTCTGCAGAAGATAAGGGTGGACAACAATCATAACAGAAGCAAAAGATTGCCAGTTACAACTGGACTTAGAAACGAAAGCAACAGCCAAGCAAACACACCCTGAAAAGATATGATAAATGCATATGTTGTGCTATGATGCAAATGCTCAAAGACGCGCAAGAAGCGACTCTAACAAGAGACATGGAAACAGAAGACTCAAAGGGAAAGTAGATAACAATCTACTTCACTGGGAAAACCAAGTGTCACACTGAATCCTGGGAACCAAGGTGTCCTCGACAACACACAGAGGCTAAACCCATTCGCTTCATTGGGGATAGTTTAGGGCTTAGGCAAGCCAGCTTACAGCATAAACCTCTTCAGAGAGTCAAAGTGTCTATTCGGAGGATGGGTCTTCAAAACTTTCGTTAGGTGAGGGGTACCAGAGAAATTTTTTTTTAGCGGGGCCAATATTGCTTGAGGTGGCAATGTCAAGATCTCGGCCGCTTTTAGACTTCCTAGGAAGCAAACTAATTTCCCCTGATATCTTCCATACTAAAGTAACTACTTGTTCTGTTTTATTTTTCTTTTAAAATCATTTTTTATTTAAAACTTGCTTTCAGAAATCATTATTAACAAATAAGTGATGTTTTGTATAACAAAGGAAGGTAAAGAACGCAGTAGATCACAAATATTTGAATGATCCAAACTGATTTTATTTATGAATGGTAGCTTGCGAATGGAAAAGCTCCATGGAATATTTACAATTTGAAAACGACAAAAAGGAAAAAAAGATACATCAAATCCAATGCCTATCCTGCCCTTCCATCTAAGAGTTCCCTAGATCTTCGCCTCTGACAAGAGTGGTGGAAGTTGATTTTCTTAGTAATTTTTTGTAGCGGTAACAACCTATGATGCAGCGAAATGCTTTTGTCTCTAACTTTGGCCTGAATCGCCCTTTCGGGTTTTCGATTCACCGAGACGCACATTTTTGCCTAAGTCGCCCTTGCGAGTTTTCGACTTAGCGAACCCATTTTTTTGTTTCATCCATAATTTTTTCCTGGATCTCCTTCATAGGTTATGATCCACTAGGGTACCCATTTTTTTCCTAAGCCGCTCTTGCGGGTTTTTTATTCATCGAGTTTTTAAGCATAATACTTTCTGACTACATCAGAGTTCACAGGGTGAGCGAGCTATTCTCCGTCCATTGTTGTGAGGATGAGCGAGCCTCTAGAAAAAATTTGTCTTCACAACAAATGGTCCATCATAATTGGGCATCCACTTCACACGTAAGTCTTTATGAGTTGACAATATCCTTCTGAGTACGAGTTCTCCTTCTCGGAACACTCGGATACGGACCTTCTTGTCAAAGGCTCTTTTGATCCTTTTCTGATATAGCTGGTTGTGGCACATGGCAGTCATTCGTTTTTCGTCAATGAGGTTCAACTGATCGAACCTTTCCCTGACTCACTCGGCTTCCTCCAACTTTTCTTCCATCAGGATTCTCAAAGCTGGTATTTCTACTTCAATGGGAAGGACTGCGTCCATTCCATATACCAAGGAAAATGGGGTTGCCCCTGTTGAAGTGTGAACAGATGCTCTGTATCTGTGTAAGGAAAATAATAACATCTCATGCCAATCTTTGTAGGTCACAACCATTTTTTGCACGACCTTCTTAATGTTCTTGTTTGTAGCTTTAATAGCTCCATTCATCTTTGAGCGATAAGGAGAAGAGTTGTGATGCTCGATCTTGAAGCTATCACATATATCTTTCATAGTTTTATTGTTCAGATTGGTTCCATTATCTGTGATGATACGGCTAGGGATTCCATATCGGCAGATAATCTCCTTTCGGATGAATCGGGCAACCACTTGTTTGGTCACATTGGCGTAGGATGCAACTTCAACCCACTTTGTGAAGTATTCGATAGCAATGAGGATGAAACGGTGTCCGTTGGAAGCCTTTGGCTCAATTTCCCCAATCATGTCAATCACCCACATAGAGAAAGGTCACAACGATGATAAAGCATTTAACAGCGTTGGAGGCACGTGCACCTTGGCCGCTGTCGCTTGCGCGAAAATAAGGTGCCGGCATGACAGAAGAGTCGCCACCTTTCGTTATTTATCCCTCAGAGCGGGAAAGGAAACGATCGGAAAAACCTGACGAAAAAGGGTAAGACAAGGTCATCGCGACCATTGTCTGGGTTCGGGAGTCGGTTACGCAAGGGGAAGGTATTAGCACCCCTCACGTCCGTCGTACTCGACGGGATCCTCGCTTGTTTGTTTACTTGGACGGGTTGGTTTTATTCTATCTACCTATCAAGGCTGGCTGAAAAAGAAAAGAAAAATGACTCGGCAAAGCGTCGCACTTTATGCCTACGTATTCTCATCAGAGAATGAGAAATCAGAGTCAACCACATTATGCAAGCAAGACTTTTACAAAGCAACCCCAAAATTTAAGCCTCAAATCAAAATTGTGGCTGAACCATTGTTCTTAAAATGTTCTTTGGAGTCAAAATGACCTATCATATGACATGGTTAGAGTTTATAGCTTGGATTTTATGATTTTCCATTTCACTTGAATTAACTTATGCCTCATTTTTAGGCCATTTTTATCACTTTTTGCTATGAGCCTTTCCAACATCTCATGACCACCCTACTAGCCTTAAAACATCATTCTAAGAAACTTTGATGTTGAAGGTTTGTCCATTTGAAGCTTGGAAGTAGGAGATATGACATATGCTTGAAATGACCTATAACTTCAAAATGACCAAAATGCCCTTGGCTTGTCAAAGCCATAACTTGAGTTCTACAAATCCTATCAAGGACTTCTAGTACTCTCTAGAAAGCTAAGAAGATGCTCTTCAACATTCATGTTGACCAAGAGACCATAGGAATCATCCTACTAGGGCAAAAGTTGCCTGCAAGTTGGGTGACTTTCAAGGACCCAGATTCACATACCTCAGATGACCTGTAATTTGTCAAAACCATAACTTGAGCTCTGCAAATCCTATCAAGGACTTCTACCACTCAAATTAAAGCTAAGAACAAACTCTACAACATTCATGTTGTGGTGAAGATGAGATGACAATCACATCTTGAGCTAAAACTGCCTGGAAGATAGGGATCAAACTAGGGGATTTTACACTGTCAATCCTTAGAAACCCTAGCTTAAAACTTCCCAAACTCTTCAATCATGATGAGTTGGTCTAGGAATCATCCTTATAACATCTCAATACATCATTCCATGATCACATGGCCCTTGGATTGGGTCTCAACCTTCTCCAAATCTTCAGTTGACCTAGGGTTGACCCAGTCAAAACCCTAATTCTACCATTCATGGTTGAATCTTCTGAATTCTTGCATAATGACCTCTCTGGGATTCATGATGACTCTCAAGACATCTCATAAGCTTTCTCAAAGCTTCAAGTTCATTCTTCAAAGTCTCAGAATCATCTGAGGAGCACCCACAACTCTCAAGTTGTGAGACACACAACCTTGGTTTCAACCAATTTCTCTGAGGATCTCTTGAACTTTCTGATGAAGGTATCAACCTTCAAACACTTGATGGATAAATAAATGTTGGTCAAATTTTTGGGTGCAACAGCTGCCCCTATTCAAACGGCTTGAACTTGACTGGGTGAGAAGCGAACGGCTCTCAGCCAATCAAGGTGCAAGACGGTTGAATACCGGTAAACCCGAAAATTTGCCAACTGCACGAGCACACGGTACTCTGAGGGGAACAAATCTTCGAACACTGCAATACTAACTGCACGGCAACTAGCTGGAGAAATACTGACCTGACATCGCCGTCAGTTATCCAAATTAAATTCTTCTGATATTGTCATCCGACAACCAAAACACCCAACATCGCCACTGGAAGACTAAATCACCTGACATCACCGTCAGAAGCAGACAAAATTCTGAGGAACACCCAACATCGCCGTTGGAGAACTAAATCACATGACATCACCGTCAGAAGCAGACAAAATTTTGAGGAACACCCAACATCGCCGCTGGAGAACTAAATCTGACATCGCCGTCGGACAATCAAAACACCCAACATCACCGCTGGAGAACTAAATCTGACATCGCCGTTGGACAATCAAAATACCCAACATCACCGCTGGAGAACTAAATCTGAAAGCGCCGTCGGACAATCAAAATACCCAACATCACCGCTGGAGAACTAAATCTGACATCGCCGTCGGACAATCAAAACACCCAACATCACCGCTGGAGAACTAAATCTGACATCGCCGTCGGACAATCAAAATACCCAACATCACCGCTGGAGAACTAAATCTGACATCGCCGTCGAACAAACATCCAACATCACCGCTGGAGAACTAAATCTGACATCGCCGTCGGACAATCAAAATACCCAACATCACCGCTGGAGAACTAAATCTGACATCGTCGTCGAACAAACATCCAACATCACTGCTGGAGAACTAAATCTGACATCGCCGTCGGACAATCAAAATACCCAACATCACCGCTGGATAACTAAATCTGACATCACCGTCGGACAATCAAAATACCCAACATCACCGCTGGAGAACTAAATCTGACATCGTCGTCGAACAAACATCCAACATCACCGCTGGAGAACTAAATCTGACATCGCCGTCGGACAATCAAAATACCCAACATCACCGCTGGAGAACTAAATCTGACATCACCGTCGAACAAACATCCAACATCACTGCTGGAGAACTAAATCTGACATCGCCGTCGGACAATCAAAATACCCAACATCACCGCTGGAGAACTAAATCTGACATCGCCTTCGGACAATCAAAACACCCAACATCACCGCTGGAGAACTAAATCTGACATCGCCGTCGGACAATCAAAATACCCAACATCACCGCTGGAGAACTAAATCTGACATCGCTGTCGGACAATCAAAATACCAAACATCAGCGCTGGAAACAAACATAATCTGACCTCGCCGTCAAAGCAAACATCCAACCTCACCGCCGGAAACAAACATAATCTGACCTCGCCGTCGAAACAAACCTCCAACATCGCCGCCGGAAACAAACGTAATCTGACCTCACCGTCGAAACAAACCTCCAACATCGCCGCCGGAAACAAACATAATCTGACCTCGCCGTCAAAGCAAACATCCAACCTCACCGCCGGAAACAAACATAATCTGACCTCGCCGTCGAAACAAACCTCCAACATCGTCGCCGGAAACAAACGTAATCTGACCTCGCCGTCAAAGCAAACATCCAACCTCACCGCCGGAAACAAACATAATCTGACATCGCCTTCGAAACAAACCTCCAACAGCGCCGCCGGAAACAAACGTAATCTGACCTCGCCGTCAAAGCAAACATCCAACCTCACCGCCGGAAACAAACATAATCTGACCTCACCGTCGAAACAAACCTCCAACATCGCCGCCGGAAACAAACGTAATCTGACCTCGCCGTCGAACAAACCTCCAACATCGCCGCCGGAAACAAACATAATCCATTGGGGAATTGGTCACACGGTAATCGGTAATTCATAGTCGATCATATCATCAGGCATTCAGAGAAACTGAGAAAACCGCTTCATTAACCCGGTCAGACTTCCGTCACGGAGTCTTCAAGGGAGATTTCAACTTCGCCATTGGAAAAAACTATTGGGGAGGACGCTTCGCCGCTGGAGGATCTGGAGAACTATCAGGCAACTCCGCTCCGGAGGGTCCGGAAATCGTTCTGGAGGAATCAACTCTGTTGAGGACTTCTTGAACAAATATCTCTGTCGGGGACCTTCATAATCATCTTGAACTGATAACCATTCTGGAGATTTCATTCTGTTGGGGATTCCAGGAATCGTCCTGGGCAACTCTTGCCAGGGACAAACCAATCACGGCCTGAGCAGCTTCCAAGGATTCGGCTCTCTTGGAGTTTCAGGAATCGTCCTGGGCGATCTTCGCCGGGGACTCTAGGTATTAATTTGAGCGACCAACTCTGGGGACTGCACTGGGGTCTTAAGAATCATCTTAAGCAAACGGCCCTGCTAAGAATTTCAAGAATCATCTTGAACTGAAGACTTCGCAGGGGATCTCAAGAATCATCTTTGAGCAAGCGAATTCGTTGGGGATCTCAAAAATCATCTTGAGCAACTGATCCTTCGGCGGAACACCTGTAAAACAAGAACGGTAACAACCTAGATCATGCTTATTATGCATATGCTTCGGCGCTCTGCTCCACACGGTGGAAATGCTATGCTATGCTATGCTAAATGCTATGCGATCATGCACAATGATGTGATCCCGTCAGCAAAATAAATGCCGAAGGGGAATTCTCCTGTCAAGGAGAAAGAACTACTCAGATAGAGGAATCATCCTGCTGAGGAGAACATGATTACGCCAATACCAATTGGACTCCGTCTGGGGAAATGATCTTCAGTTGACTGCTGCAGGGGAAACAACTTCGGTTGATTGCTGCAGGGGGACGAAGCTTCACGAGAACCTGGACCTGCTGAAGGGGAAAGTGATGTCAATCGCAAGAATAAACTGTGTGGCCGTCTCGGCTACTCTTCTGGGAATAACAACTCCGTGGGGAGACAACTTCAGCTGCAACACTCCACTGGGAAAGACCAGTCATGGTCTGATCATTTTCCAAGGACTCGGCTCTCTTGGGTATCTGCAAACTTGGCTGGGGAAGGAGAAATCATTCTGCTTCACTGGAGAGAGTGCGACTCTGGGGGAAACACAACATCAGCTGTTCCACGCTCTGCTAGGGAAAACCACTCACGGTCTCAACTGCTTCCAAGGACTCGGCTCTCCTGGGGTTTGCGAACTCGGTCGGGGAGAGAGAAATCATTCTACTTCACTAGAGAGTACGACTCTGATGAGGAATTTCAATTCCGCTGGGGAAGAAGGAGTCATCCGACTTCGGGGGAGAGCACAACTCTGCAGGGGAATACAGCATCAGCTGTTCCAACACTCCACTAGGGAAGAGGGAACCATCCGACTTCGGGAGAGAATACGGCTCTAGTGGGGAATCTCAATTCCGCTGGAGACTTCAGTCTGGCACCATCAGTTACTGCATACTTCGGCGTACGAACAATTTCCTGCGAAACCTGCACTTGTGACCCGGCGCAGGGGGAGAATGCGAGCTTCGGCGACTTTACTGGGGAAAACACGAACTTCGGCAGCCGAACACTTCTATGAAATCTGCACTTGTGACCTGGTGCGGGGGAAAGAATCCTGCTTCGGCACTTGAACACTTCTACGAAATCTGTGCTTATGACCCGGTGCTGGGGAAAACACGAGCTTCGGCGCGCGACTCAGCTGATGAGGTGACGTTCCTTCAGGACGCGTCTGCTTGGGGAAGATAATCCTCTCTGCCTGGGGAAAAGGGCTACACTCTGTTGACGATATCAATCTTGACATGCTGAGGATAACTCTAGCACACGTCTCACGGAGACTGACCCTTCTGGGTAACACTTGCTGGGTAAAAAGTCTGATGAGGAATACCTGTGTATCAACACTGCTAGGGATATCAATCCTTAGCTACTCATGGTACAACTCTGTTGGAGATGTACTGATCCTATTAAGGGAACACCTCCGACGTCCGCGGAAGATGACAATCGATCGCTGCACTCGAATCTCACTTCACCGAGGAAGACAACCCTGATCGGTCCTTTTTTGAACACCCTAAGTCCTTATAGGGTACGACGCAATCTGCTGAGAAATAACTCTTCTCTGGCTGACATCAAAATCTACCCGTCTAGAGATTACTCAATGAGGGAATCACCGTGGACCTCTGCTTGAGGGATGAGTCAATGACTTAGACTCGGAGGGAAAGGAGTTAAACTCAGACTCTGTGGGGATACAACATTGCATCAGTCCCACTGCTTGGGAAATAAACCCAAATCTACTGGTCAGGGAAGGCTTCAGTCTCAACCCACTTGGGAAAATAGCACACCAGGCTAATCAACGTTCAATGCTTGGGATGGCCATACTCTGCCAGGGATATCAATCCCGCCCTACCGAGGCTAATCTTGACCCTACTCTGATAAGGGATAAATGCCATCTCAACTGGCTGCAGTCTTAAACTGCTCAGGGGGAGCAATCTCAAACTGTACATCTCTGCTGAGAAACAATCCTGATTCAACAATGTCAACACAGGGAATACAGACTACCAATCATGGAGCCGAGTAACAGGTTAGGCTGCGGGATAACAATCCCCTGACAGCAAGGCTTCTTCAGAAGGCTCAGGTCGTGGCAGGGTAATGGCGCGATTCCCCGACACTCAATTATTGCTAGGGTGAACGAACTCATTTGAACAATTTGCCCCAGTACAATTCAATTTGCCCCAATCCGACTCTTGGGAATAATTCGTTCTGAACAGAAAACAGCTGGCAACAAGACAATCTTCAGATGGCTTGTCCCGACATCTGTACAACGGGAGGATTCATCCTCCACTAACCAACTCTCAGCATAGTTGGCTTCAATATCTCTGAAGTAGTTTGCCCCTGGACGAGCGATGAGCGACTCAACATGCTCTGATTGAACACTGGAGGAGTCTGCCCTCAAATCGCAAGAATTCTGGATAACTTCCCCTGATTAGGTCTCGAGAAGGTTCACTTCCGATCAACTGCTTCTTGCATAAACTGCCCCATAATCAACTGATACTCCGGGACTTGTCCTCAGACAAACTGATTCCAAACTCACAGGAAGTCATTGCCCCAAATTCACAGGGCTCCGCAGCATACCATTCTGATCCAGACCTCTGACGATTCAGTCCTGGTTGACTATTCTCTGTTGAAGTTCCTCCGCATCAGCTACTGACCTGCAATTAAAATTGTCTATTCACGAATGGTAATTTCAATACAGTGTTCATGCAAATTTCGAAAAAATGTACTGTCACTCATTTACGTGTCATGCTAGTGAGTGACGAATGAACCAAAGAGTTCAAACGTAGTGCTGATGTGATCAGTGAAAAATACAATAAGGATATGATTAGCAAATCATGAAGGAGTCAGGTTACTCAACCTTATCGTAATGCGCTTTCAGAATAAACCCTGCCTCAATTAGGTCTTTTAAAGGTTGTATCGTGGTCAGGTTCACGGTTCGTGAAACAAAGGATATTTGGCTCAAATTAAGATTTGTACCCACCTCTTCTACGTGATGATCTCCGATCCTAAGGTCCAGTTAACTTAGCTCGAGCGCTCGCCTCTTCGAGAGGTATGTTGAACATTGGGAACAACTGGTTAAAGAATTCACAAGGTTTTCGGAGTGACAGTTACTCCTTTTTCGTTTTCGGTGTCTGTATCTACACGACTTTATCCTTGTTCGAGGATTTTTCCTTTTTTATAATCCTTTCTTTTTCATTCTTTTGATTCCATAATTTTTGCCTGGACTGACTCTTCAGAGTTCTTTTCGATTTTTTTTCTTTTGAAGTCCAGCGGGATGCCCTAATTTTTGCCTAAGCATTTGCTTTTTTCTTTTTTACTTAGCGGGCTCTCTTATTTCCTTTTTTTTCTTCTTTTGGAACGAGTCGTGCGAAACAGGTTGTCTTGATTGCTCCGAAAGGATTATAACTGTTTCACTCCTGGTTGGTGAGGTTTAACCATTGTGGTTGATGAGGTACGACCTCTAGAGAGGAATATGACGTGATTGGTCCTCGAAGGACGACACTCCTCTATAAGACTTGAACGCTCGCTCAAGCTAACTGACAACTACCCTGTCCCGGGTTAAGATATGAGGGTTTAAAAATCCGAAAGAAACTCCTACTTCTCGGCTCGACGTGGTTAACAAGGGATTCTCTTCCTTATCTCTCCGGTGTTTAGGGATTTGAAACAATGCCTTGTACGTCATAGGCAAGGTTTTATCCGAAAGCGTACGATCATTGGTTATGAGTATCCAGTTTCGTCATCCTCCCTCCAATCTTTGCTAATCATAGTGATAAAGTGGAGTGAATAAAATGCAAGTGTCAGTGCAATGCAGTAAATGAGTGACAACGACATAACTAATTCAGAAAAAATGCATAGTCACTTTATTAATATTACCATTCGAAACATACAATGTTTAACAGCAAGTAGTAACTAACAGAAAAGAAACTACGAATACAAATGATAAAAAGTCCGAGGACTGCCAATGCTGAGGACGTCTGCCTGTCTGGACCACTGGCTTCTGAACATAACCCTCTGAATTTGCGAGCTCAGACAGCTGAGAGGTTGTCACGCACAACCAAAACTCCTTCTGGAAAGGAAATGCACCCTTTGTCGATCAATTGTTGCACTTTCGCTTGAAAAGCCTTGCAATCTTCAGTTGAATGCCCCGGAGATCCACTGTGGTAACCACACTGAGCATGAGGATTGTACCCTGGAGGGTAAGGCTCTGGCACGGGCTTGAGAGCTTTCGGTTCCACCAAAGAATTCTGAATCAACTGTGGAAGAATCTGGCTATACGGCACAGGCACTGGTTGGAAAGGAGCATTCCTTCGTTCCAAGTGGTTGCGAGGCCTCTTTTGATTCTGGTGCTGGTATTCTTTCCGCCAAGGGGTAAGAGGTCGTCGTTTCTGAATGGCAACGGTCCCTTGTTTAGGCGCTTGTGTCCTTGAACTCGATCCAGGTAGAAACTGCGAGCGAGGCGATTCAGTCACCAAAGGTCGCGGGACATATTCAAGATCTTTCTCAGCTTCAGGCAAAGGAGTGGAATCATTCACCTCTCCTGCAGGGTACGGGATAAACTTTCCCGATGCTCTCATGCCGCCCGACACAAGCCTAATTGTCCTTGAGTCAATAAGGTCTTGAATCTTATTCTTGAGAGCCTTACATGTTTCGACATGGTGCCCCGGTGCTCCTGAGTGGAAATCACAATGTATGCTGAGATCGACGTCTGGTGACACGTCATCTGGTGGATCCAAAGTCCGAAGCTTGAGAACCCGGTTCTGAACCAACAGTGGCAACAGCTGGGCATAACTCACAGGTATTGGGTCCACAGCTCTATCCAGTAGCTTCTTCTTTTGATTATGACCTTTAGGGTTATGCTGAGATGCCTGGCGCGGCTGCCGACGAGACAGGTCTTAAGCTTCATGCTGTGTAGAGGATCCATGAAGTCCACTTGGCTTCAGCACAGGTGGCACTGGCGGCAATGGAGGAAGCACTTTGGTCTCCACCTCGGGTGCTCGATCACTCTCCTTTTTTAGCATACTTCTCACCACTCACATGAGAAAGCTCAACTGATTCTGCAGCTGCTGATTCTCTTCTCTGAGTACTTGCTGGTCCAGGCGCACTGCCTGTATGTCATTCATGACCTGCCCCAACTGGCTTTGGATTTTCCCCAACTCCGCTTGTACCTGCTCCATTAGTCTGAGCTGCTCGATTCTGAGTCAAACCTGCAAACACAAAGGTTAGAAGACAAGCCACGGCTTTTGTCATGCAAGATGAATTATGCTAATGCCATGGGTGTCTGTACGTTTAGGAGATCACCCCTAATTCTGGTGTCAACGTGCCAATATAGTGTCAATGCAGTGATAAGACTGGATCCATTCATGGAAGAAAATATCTCATATTGCTCGGGACACCAGAATCAGGGTACGAAATGCGCCTGCAGCACAGACACATGCTAATGGAATGCAAACATGAATATGCGAACTAATGCAAAATGCAGTCATGTAATAATATATCCGGGTAACTGCTGTTGTGGAGATTCGGTATCAACAATCACTGATGAGAAGAAAACCCCGGTGTAAGACCACATATCTGATCTGCTAAGAACAACCGTCTGATAGGACCATATGTACAGGATCATAATTCTGCTATGTCAAGAACAAATGCCTGATAATAAGGACCTCTGGTGTATGATCAAGAAATATCTGCTGATGAAGTCTTCAGACCCCAAATTAAAAATCTGCCCTATCAAGAACAAACATACAGCTGCTGATGAGATCTTCAGACCCCACTCAAAATCTGCTCTATCAAGGACAAACAACATCTGCTAATGAGATCTTCATACCCCAGAAATATGCTCTATCAATAACAAACCACTGATGACAATACTCTGATCAAAACCTGCTCTATCAAGGACAGACATACACCTGATGATAAGATCCTCTGATCAAAACCTGCTCTATCAAGAACAGACATGCAACTGATGATAAGACCCTTTGATCAAAAACCTGCTCTATCAAGAACAGCCAAACCTGCAACTGAGAACCCTGGTACCAACATGATTGATCCACTGTCAAGAAAACCAGGTAGTCTGAAGGTCAAAGTTTCCTGCAATAAACCCAATCCCACTCACAGGTATGAACCTAAACTGACTCAAGGTACGGCATCCTATGCGTTCATCAGCGTCACAGACTTTCAAGAGGGGTGATACGATACCCAGAGGATGTGGCATCACCAGCTCATGAAGAGGCCTCACTTAGCTGAATCACAAATGATCGGTCCCCAGAGTCGACAATCCACCAAACCAGCAACCGTCTCAACCCAAAGGGTTGAAAGTGAAGCCAACCGGATGAACCTCGTCTGAGCGTGGATTTCATGAGACACTAGTGCCTGCAAAGCAAGCACGCGCCCACTAATTTCCACTCTAAGCCTATGGTGCACTCAAGCCTGGGTCTGGCTTCTCCCTCATCAGAACTCCCATCCCACAACAGCACAAATAATCATATTATACTGAAAATAAAATGCGGGAAGTAAAGTGCGAGAAGTAAAAACGCGATAAATAAACGCAACCCAACAAGTAAACACACAAACGGTAGGATTGACTCTCGCAGGGAACCGTTGGGGTCCCCAGCAGAGTCGCCAGCTGTCGCTTGCACGAAAATAAGGTGCCGGCATGACAGAAGAGTCGCCACCTTTCGTTATTTATCCTTCAGAGCGGGAAAGGAAACGATCGGAAAAACCTGACGAAAAAGGGTAAGACAAGGTCATCGCGACCATTGTCTGGGTTCGGGAGTCGGTTACGCAAGGGGAAGGTATTAGCACCCCTCACGTCCGTCGTACTCGACGGGATCCTCGCTTGTTTGTTTACTTGGACGGGTTGGTTTTATTCTATCTACCTATCAAGGCTGGCTGAAAAAGAAAAGAAAAATGACTCGGCAAAGCATCGCACTTTATGCCTACGTATTCTCATCAGAGAATGAGAAATCAGAGTCAACGTAGTTCGGCCTACGAAGGGTTATGGGGGAAGGTAGCTTGCCAAGACTTCGCCATCTTGTGCCTACGTACTCTCAACAGGCATGAGAGATCAGAGCTCACGTAGTTCGGGAAACTACGGTTTATTTCCTGTTTACGAAAGAAGTGTTTTTTATTGTGTTTGCGATTTCAACCGCACTAGAGACTATGACCTGAGAGTGAATGCGTCGCATGTCACCCAAAGGGTACCATACTAAACATCCAGACTGTGGAAAAGAAACTCTCCCACAATCCTTTCTCAGATAGCTTAAGGCTCGTAACGTACGAAAGAAATCATTCATGATTACTGTATCTTAAACTGTTTTGAGATGAGGAGAGAACAGGCCCAACTAGGAGGGAGACTATCAAGTCCTACTGTTATCATGCCATGGATTCATCCTATGGTTGAGGTTTGAACAGGGAACTCCTAGATGTTGTCATGCATAGGTTTCAACCTAAGATTCTATCATCAAATCCTTATCAAAGGAAATGGGAGTCCTAAGGGATCATGTCAATGATACACCAAAACAGACAAAGCATCAGCTTAACAGTAAGATGCATGCAATGCAAGTGAGGGAGGAAGTGTGTGTGGGGCTTCAGCCTCCACAAGCTCATCTCAACCTCAAGCCAGTCATGAAATAATAGTAATCATACTGAAAAATAAACAACATGCTATCAAGCAATAAACAGTAAACTGCAATCATACAGATAAAAGAAATGAAATGCCATCAGGCAAACAAACCACATGGGCAAGGGAGCTGGGCTCTACCGAATACCCGCAAGCAAAGCCACGCAATAACAATACAAGCAGAGGGAGCAACTCAACCTCTAACGCAATCATGCTCCTAGATTCTACTTATTCTAGATGAACTTATTCTAATGCAACAGACAAGTCAAGCAAAACACACAATACTGAAAAGAAAACAGAAGAAAGCTTCAGCTCCTCCAACAGCAACTCAGTCTTCAGACTTTAATCATCAACTGCTTTCCAGGTTTCAACCCTACAACATGAGTTTCAACTCATCTTCTCCCTTAAGCTTCAGCTTCTTTGATCAGCTCCACCTTCAGGCTTCACTATCTTCAGGGATCTTCAAGTATCAACTTGATCTTCATGCTCTTCAAGCTTCAGCTGGAATGGCAGTCTTCAAGGATTCATCCTCTTCAACAATCTTCAATGAAGTCTTCATCTTCATGCTCAGGCTCTGACAACTCTCTAGACAATCAAACAGAGAAAAATCACTTACTGGATAAGCTGGGGGATATTGAACTGCTTATTTGATCACCAAAGGTGACCTATAAGGGTTCAATATCAAATGAAGGGTTCCCTCAAAAGTTCTACCTCCTGGGTATAGCGCTAATCTCTCCAAAGGAGAGAGGTGTATACCCTGGAAGGACTTTGAATCACAGGGAGGAATGGATGTGAAGAATACTATCCATGTTTGAGAAAGAAATTATCTACATCTAAGCTCTTCCTAATCCTATCCCTAAAACAAAACAAAAAGAAGAAAAATAAGCTCCTCCATGCCTCCTTCAATCTTCTAGTATGCTCCATCAAGCTCCACAATGAGATGCCAAGCTCCTCAAACCAAAGGGAAACTCCAAAGCAAAGCAAACTAAACAAAACTTGCCCTAAAGGCCACACAAACAATCATTCAATTCAAAAATCAACCAAAAATAGTATATTGTTCTATTAATTCCTAATATAAATGCTAGGGGACCCTACATAACTACCCTTAAGTCCCATATATTCCCCATAGACTAAATTGCCCTACAAGCCCTAAATCTAAAATTGTTGTTGGCCTATATTAAAGTTTTAATCAAATTTTACACTACATAGAACTACCTAATTAAAACTACCCTAAAAATTGTCACAAAATATGAAATTAAATCAGGGGGAACCTAAGCCATTCATCTAATCATCCTAAAAAAATTGAACTCAAAATCCTAAGGGAGCTACCCTAATTAAATTCTACAAATTAGCATACCAACTAAAAGAATTAAAAAAGCAATTAAAAGTAAAAATGTGCAAAAAATATAAAAATGAAATAAAATGGCTATTTTATGGTTTTATATTTTTCTAGATAGAAAATGAAAAATGGAAAAAAAAGTCTCATTAAAAAATATGCATTTTTCATTTTGTTATGAATTTTTGAAGTTTAATAAAATTTGGAGAAAATTATAATATGAAAATGGATGAGGGGTGCAAGAAGTAAATAAAATGCAGTTGGATTGGTGATGGGCCCAGATATGGGGGCGCGGATAGTAAGGCGCTAGGCCCAGCTATTAGTTCAGAAAAACATTTAAAAAATCAAAAGAAAAAGATAAAATGGCGGTGTAGAAAGCAGGAAATTATAGTGCAATGCAATTGGGCCTTGGAAACGGGGGTGGGAAAAGTAACGCGTGCGTGAGGCCCATGCTGGATCACTAATCCAAACGCAGCGTTTTGCTGCTTCTCCCTCCACATTTCGCGTGTTCGAATCCTGGCCCTCCGATCAGCCTCCAAGCCAAATAGTCCACACGCAATCAATGGTTCAGATTATGTCTTCTTCCTTGGTCCATCTAGGGTTTGTAGAAGCCATGAAACACAATCTCATGCATGAAACTTCATCTTCTTCGTATGACCTCAATACTCCATCAAATTGCATGATCCAAAAACCAATTTTGACTAGAATTTTACGTAGAACACAACTGTAGCATTAGATTTCACTAAAACTCTCTCTATCATCCTACCCGAACGGTACAACATCATGCACTCAAACTTTCTTCAGTTTTCAACCATCACAAAACTCAACAATCTTTATATATAATTAATCCTTATGCCGTGCTGATTAAAACCAACCAAAATTCGTGCATTATCATCCATTAAATCACCCATTCTAACTCCATCAAGAATTAACCACCATGGAAGAAACCTCACCAATTGGTCTTAAACTCATCCAAATGAATCACCTAATGGTCTCTAATGGTTTCACAACAAGAATCAATCCTAGCCATTCCTAAATCAAAGTGTGGAAGTGGTTTTGCTTACCTTGACTCTTGCAATGGTAGGTGTTGAAAAGCTTCAAATCAATCCTTGTAGATCTTCAAGAATGGTCTCTAGGTGATGCACAATCCTCTGCTTGCACAAGATTTGGTGGAGACGGCTTGTATCTTCAGATCCAATCCCTTTTGCTCTCTTGCAACTTCACTTGGAAAGCCTTCAATTCATCAACAATGGAACCTTACTCTAGCATGAACATGTTCAGGGAGGTTTGTAGTGATGATTTGTGGAAAGAAATGGAAGGGTAATGAAGAGAAAAATGAAGTTTCAATACAATTTGCAAAATGGAGAATTTTGGTTCAATCTCTTTTCTCTACCACCATTAACATAAACAATCACCAACCTCTCACCAATGGAGATTGTAATCAATATATAGACTGATTTAGAAGGGTCTAGAATCATCTAGATCAATCTAGTAGGAACTTGAACTTTCATGACATGATATTTTGCATTTCCATTCTCACCATATGAGATATCATGACAAAATCCTTACAACTTGAGTAATTAACTTGATTTTCTCCTTAAGTGGTATTTTGGACAAGATACAAAGCTTAAACACCTTGTTTATGAAGCTTTTCTTTGTTTTGGTTTGGTACCCCATTATGCAAGCAAGACTTTTACAAAGCAACCCCAAAATTTAAGCCTCAAATCAAAATTGTGGCTGAACCATTGTTCTTAAAATGTCCTTTGGAGTCAAAATGACCTATCATATGACATGGTTAGGGTTTATAGCTTGGATTTTATGATTTTCCATTTCACTTGAATTAACTTATGCCTCATTTTTAGGCCATTTTTATCACTTTTTGCTATGAGCCTTTCCAACATCTCATGACCACCCTACTAGCCTTAAAACATCATTCTAAGAAACTTTGATGTTGAAGGTTTGTCCATTTGAAGCTTGGAAGTAGGAGATATGACATATGCTTGAAATGACCTATAACTTCAAAATGACCAAAATGCCCTTGGCTTGTCAAAGCCATAACTTGAGTTCTACAAATCCTATCAAGGACTTCTAGTACTCTCTAGAAAGCTAAGAAGATGCTCTTCAACATTCATGTTGACCAAGAGACCATAGGAATCATCCTACTAGGGCAAAAGTTGCCTGCAAGTTGGGTGACTTTCAAGGACCCAGATTCACATACCTCAAATGACCTGTAATTTGTCAAAACCATAACTTGAGCTTTGCAAATCCTATCAATGAATTCTACCACTCAAATTAAAGCTAAGAAAAAACTATACAACATTCATGTTGTGGGGAAGATGAGATGACAATCACATCTTGATCTAAAACTGCCTGGAAGATAGGGATCAAACTAGGGGATTTTACACTGTCAATCCTTAGAAACCCTAGCTTAAAACTTCCCAAACTCTTCAATCATGATGAGTTGGTCTAGGAATCATCCTTATAACATCTCAATACATCACTCAATGATCACATGGCCCTTGGATTGGGTCTCAACCTTCTCCAAATCTTCAGTTGACCTAGGGTTGACCCAGTCAAAACCCTAATTCTACCATTCATGGTTGAATCTTCTGAATTCTTGCATAATGACCTCTCTGGGCTTCATGATGACTCTCAAGACATATCATAAGCTTTCTCAAAGCTTCAAGTTCATTCTTCAAAGTCTCAGAATCATCTGAGGAGCACCCACAACTCTCAAGTTATGAGACACACAACCTTGGTTTCAACCAATTTCTCTGAGGATCTCTTGAACTTTCTGATGAAGGTATCAACCTTCAAACACTTGATGGATAAATAAATGTTGGTCAAATTTTTGGGTGCAACAGCCGCATAGATTTGGAATTTATGAAATTTCCTGGCATATTGGATACAAACAGTTCCCATAGTTAACCAGCAGTATCCAACTCTTAGAATCTTCTTTGACATGGAATAGTTGTTGGCGTGGGTGCCAATCTTTCCTTCATGGATGTCTTGCATCAACAAGTTAGCTTCTCGTTTGTCAACACACCTAAGCAGGACAATGTCGTCATTTTTTTTATAGAGTACATCATTCCTGAGAAAGAACTTGGATGCCAGCCTTCTCAAAGTTTTCTTGTCGAGCAAAGTTGCATCAATTGGATACTCTTGATTTTGTAAGTACTATTTAATATCGTGAAACCATAGTTTTCCATCAGACTCCTCTTCCACCATCTAGCAGTAAGCAGGCTCAGTTTTTCTCTCAATTCATATGAGTGTTGCTTCATTAGCAAAACGGACCTTCCACATAGCAACTATCATAGCTAAAGCATCGACGATGTGATTTTCGGACCTTGGCACATGCTTGAAGGTTATCTCATCGATATACTCAATTATTTCCACAATATAAGCTATATATGGGATTATTTTCTCATCTTTGGTTTCCCATTCACCTTTGACCTGATAGACAACTAGAGCTGAGTCACCACTCACATCTAGAATTTTGATACGGAGATCAATGGCTGCTTCTAGCCCCAAAATACAAGCTTCATACTCAACAATGTTGTTAGTACATTCAAAACAATTTCTTACTATGAAAGGAGTATACCCACCAGCGGGGTTTATCAAAATAGCACTTATACTATCCCTCTTTTGGTTGGAAGCACCGTCAAACATCATCTTCCACCGGGAACCGGGTTCAGGACCTTCATCTGGGCCTGGCTCTTCGTAGTCTTTCTTGATTAGCATAATGTCTTCATCTAGGAAGTCAAACTTGAGAGGCTCATAGTCTTCTACTAGCTGATCAGCGAGGTAATTTGGCAAGATGCTACCTTTGATGGACTTTTAAGCGACGTATTGGATATCGTACTCTGACAAGAGCATATGCCAATGGACAAGCCTTCCTGTCTGAGCAGGTTTCTCAAAAATATACTTTATCGGATCCATTTTGGAAATCAACAAAGTGGTATGACATGTCATATATTGTCTCAGTCGTTTGGCCGCCCAAGCTAAAACAGAATAAGTCTTTTCTAAAATTGAGTAACAACTTTCATAAACGATGAACTTCTTGTTGAGGTAATAGATGGTGTGTTCCTTTCGTCTAGACTCGTCGTGTTGACCCGATACACAGCCCATAGTCCCTCGAGCATTGTCATGTACATGAAGAGAGGTTTTCCCGGTATAGGAGGAATCAAGATTGGAGGCTCTTGGAGATAACCTTTGATCTTGTTGAAGGCTTGTTCACAGTCTTCATTTCAAACAACTATTTGATCATTTTGTAACAACTTGAAGATCGGCTCACAGGTTGAAGTCATGTTGGAGATGAATCTAGAGATGTAGTTTAGTCTCCCAAGGAAACCACTAACTTTCTTTTCTGTCTTTGGAGCAGAAATCTCTTAAATAGCTCGCACCTTGTCAGGGTCCACCTCAATTCCATGTTGACTGACGATGAAGCCGAGTAATTTTCCAGATCTTACTCCAAAAGTACATTTTGCAGGATTCAGTCTCAACTGGTATTTCTTGAGCCTTACGAATAACTACAACAGGTGATCCAGATTATCCTCTTTAGTTTGAGACTTGGCTATCATATCATTAGCATATAACTTAAAATCTTTGTGCATCATGTCATGAAAAAATGTGACCATACCTCTCTTATAAGTGGCTTCTGCATTCTTCAAATCAAAAGGCATGCCTTTATAACAATAAGTTCCCCATGGTGTGATGAAAGTGTTTTTCTCCATGTCCTCGGGATCCATCCTTATCTGATTGTATCTTGAGAAACCATCCATGAAAGAGAAGACATCGAATCTAGCAGTGTTATCCACTAAGGCATCGATATGTAGCAGAGGGAAGTCGTCCTTTGGACTGCTTTGTTCAGATCTCTGTAGTCTATGCATATTCTAACTTTCCCACCTTTCTTTGGCACAGGAACACGACCAACCATTTTGGATATTTTGATACTGCCAAGAAACCTGCATCTATCTGTTTTTTGACCTCATCTCTGATCTTGAGAGCCATGTCGGGTCGGGTCCTTCTGAGCTTCTGTTTGACAGGCGAACACTCAGTTTGAAGAGGTAACTTATGAACAACTATATCGGTATCCAAGCCAGATATATCTTGGCATGACCAAGCGAACACATCAACATACTCTTCTAAAAGATTCACTAGTCTCTGCTTGATCGCTGCCCCAAGTTTTATCCCAATCTTGACTTCTCTTCTATTTTCATCAGTGCCAAGATTAACGACATCTACTTGCTCTTGGAGAGGTTGAAAATTTGTGTACTCGTGCTCAGACATTTTTTCCAACTCATCTGGAATCTCAAAATCTTCATCATCCTCATCTTCGGCTTGGACTATGGGTGAATCAAAGTCAGGAATGAAAGCATAGTCATTGGATTCAATGGGTTTTGTAATTTCTCTGCATGTTTAGAATGGCTTGATTTATTAAAATACACAAAGATAAATGCGTAGAAAAAAAGGAATATATTTTTGCTGGTTTTCAAAAGAAATGTCATTTTCTTTAAAAGTAAAAGCAAAGAATAGTAAATGAAACAAATGAGGATTGTAACAAAATATCTTCATTGATCATAATAATATGAAAGCATGTTCCCCATAAAAAATAATCTGATAACCTCGGGCATGGCTATGGAAGACTTTTTAAAGGAAACTACAAAGTAAAACAAGCAAATTACTTTGTCACAGGAAAGATAACAGGAATTTAAACAGCCTCCCAATTGCTTAGAGCGGCCTCATCATGATATACCAACTGATCAACATAGTCGTCTTTAAAATCCTAATCAAATGCATTGATTTGGATACCTCCACTTATAAACACCTCATTGATGGTCTTCAGTCGTCTTTTTGGAAAAATCGAGTCTTGTCATGAGTTGGTTTGTAAACCAACCTTTGGTGATTTATCTTCGCTCTTGCTTCCACCTCAATGACCTCCCCCCATCCTGTAGGAGTGCTATTCTTCAATGCAGATGTTATGCTTTGAACATATGCAAAGGATAGACCACTCTCAACCACAACTTCTTTGATCAATACGACATTAGCTATTTATAAGGCTTGGAAAGAAGTTTCCAAAGCATCTTCGTTGTCTTCAATGTACCCGAATGATGATAAATTACTCACCATTAGATCCTCTTCTCCATGAGCAACCACCAATTTGTCATCCACTGCAAATTTCATCTTTTGGTGAAGAGTAGAGGTCATTGCACCAGCAGTATAGATCCATGGTCTTCACAATAAATAGATGTATGCTGGATCGATATCCATCACTTGGAAGGTAACATCAAATACATGAGGTCCAACCATAATAGGTAAATCCACTTTGCATATCACTGTTCTTCTAGAACCGTCAAAAGCCTTGAAAATCAAAGAGGTAGGTCTCATGTCAGTACCCTTATATGCCAATTTAGTGAGCGTCCTTTTTGGTAATACATTCAGAGAGGAACCATTATCCACCAACACCTTTGCTAGAGTGTCCTCTTGGCATTTTATTGATACGTGCAAAGCACGGGTGTGCTTACAACCTTTGGCAGGTAATTCATCATTGCTAAATTGAAAAACTATTATGTTCTTGGTTACATGGGTTTGTGCCAGCAATTTTTTTAATGTAGATCTGTGGGTAGGAGAACTCAAAAAGAGAGACATGATCAAAAATTTTGAAGGAGTTTGGTGTAATTGATCTATGATTTTATAGTCACTTCTTTTGATGATCCTTAAAAAACTCTTCATTTTCTTCATTTGGTACTTCTTTGCTTTTTGCAGGTTCCACAGGGATGGTTTCTTTGAGAGGGACCACAATTACCTTAGGTTGGTAGATTTGACCGCTTCGGGTCATCTTGCTCGTACCAACAATGTTAGAGACATCTTCGTGTTTACTTTTCATCCCTTCATTTTTCACCTCTTTCTCAGATCTGTGATTTCTCCACGTGCCATCATATCTCCAAGGTACTGCCTTGGTACTTTTGAAAAAAAATGGCCTGGGCTTTTGAGTGTTGATCGGCTTTAGCTGACTAGCCGCTGATGTGGCGGGTTTTTCAACATTGAACACTGGTTTGAGCGCTAAATCTGTTGAACTGGCATTTGGAAGATTGAATATGGGCACTTTTTCAGTCCCCTCTGGTAGGTTGAAAATAGGTTCAATCACTGATACCTCCTATTTCTTCATTTTACTGCAAACTTGTAAAAGACCATCATGTATCAACCTCTAGATATCTTCTTGGACTAGAGTGCAACACTTGGAATTTTCAGCACATTCTTCGCATTCTGAGTGGGTACTCTCAATCATATCGGCTTTGACTAATCTTCTATGGAGAGCCTATAGTGGAGTTTTGATTGTTGTTACATCATAAATTATTGTTTCATGCACGTCTTCTATTGCATTGACACTCCCATGGTTAGGCAATATGTTGTTTTTGACATTGGGTTGACCATCCCCAAAGGACAGAATCTTCTTCTCCATCAATTCTCGAACAATATGCTTCAAAGAAAAACATCCTTCTAGATCATATCCGGCTGCCCCTTCATGAAACGCACATCGGGCATTGGGATTATAGAATGGTGGGAGGGGATCTGGTGGTGGTCTCATCTTTCTAGTGGTAATCAGACCTTATTGTACCATGTATGGGTACAATTTAGTGTAGCTCATTGGAATTGGTGGGATAGGAGGTCTTGCCCCTGGTCTTCTATTTTGTACATTGTTTTAGGGACTGGAGCCTTAGGTTGCTGTTGTTGTTGATAGGCTGAGGCGTTGGGCACCTGTTGATAGCCTTGTTGATATGCGGGTGGTTGTTAATCTGGCTGAAAAATCGGAGTTTGATTATGAAAGGTGGGCGTAATGGCCGCCACATAGGGTTGTTGAGTGTATTGCACAGGGTATAATGGTTATTGTCGAAATTGTTGCTGACGTTGAGGTTTTCTGACATGACTTCTTCTTTCTGCAGAAATGGCATTAGTCTCACCTTCCTTCTTCTTATGGATATTTCCAAAGGACTTCTTAGTGGTACTTCCACTTGAACTGCCAGCGGTACTTGTCATCTTTCCATTTTTCAATCCAAACTCCATTTTTACTCCTACAAACACAATGTCAAAGAAGTTAGCGCTCACACTGCTAATCATCCTCTCGTAGAATTTTGGCCTTACTGTGCCAACGAACCAATCAGCTAGTTCTTTTTCGGCAGAGGGGGTTCCACTTGTGAGGTGGTTTCCCTCCAACGTTGGGAGTATTATTTGAAGGATTCAGAACTCTTTTGGGCCATGTGTTGCACCCCAAAATTTGCCCTCACAATACAAGACTTTGTGTTCCAAGAAGGTTCACAAGGTTCACAAAATTCATAATTGGTCAGAAGAGTTGACAATTCCCTCAGACAATGCACCTCCTAAGCAGTGCATCCAAAACTAGGGTTTTGACTTTAATCAGGCTAAATGGACTTCCAAGACTTCAAGTGAGCTTCATAACATCTTATATGTGTATAAGAACCCCCATGTCAAGTTTCAAGACTTTTCTCAAAAGTTTGCTCAGTCAGATGATCAGATAAGTCAAAAGCAGTCAATGCAGTTAAAAGGTCAAACTGAGGTCAACTGTGGTCAAACCAAAGTCAAACTTCATGATTTTTTTTTGCCAACATCAAAGAGAGGTTGGGTGAGAAATATTATCATAATAACTGTAATACCCCAAATTTTGCCCTAAGATTTGTCGTCGCATTTCATTGCATTTAATCAATTACTAACAAATTTGTGTAGTCGTTTGACTTTTTGCAGGTAAATATCATATGGCATGCATTTTTTTTCTAAAAAGTAAAAATGGCACAATTGGCAGGAGGACATGTGTAAGGAGTTATGAGTGTGAGAGGTTGAGAGTTCGAATCTCACCTTTGTCACTTTTTTTTGTTTTTATTATTTTTACTCTAAATTTTTCTATCTTTCATTAAAAAAATAACAAAAATAGTTTTTTATTATTATTTAATTATTATTTTCGTATTTTAATTAAATCATTTTTTAAAATATTATTTTTTTCACTTTTTTCTAAATTATTCATAAAAATATCCAAAAAATCATAAAATAAAAAATATTGAAAAAAATTTTGTTCTTTTTATAATATTTTTTATTTTAGGAATCAATAGGATTATTAGTTTTTATTTTAAGTTTATTTTAATTATTTTAAATTATTTAAATTTTATTTTTTCTTAACTAATTATTTAGTTTGGGCTTTAAAATGGGCTTTAGGGACATTATTGACAATTTGGTGTTAACCCTAATTTGTTCCCTATATATACATGTGTTGCCTTGTTGGAAAAAATGGGAGAATGAAAAAAACCTAAGAGGAGTGAGTGCCGTTTGCCGTTATTTAGTTTTCTTCTTCATCCATTACTATTGTTTCTTTTTCTTCATCGTTTACCGTTATTTCTTTTCCTTCATCTATTACTGTTGTTTCTTTTTCTTCATCTTTTACCGTTATTTCTTTTTCTTCATCTATTACCGTTATTTCTTTTTCTTTATCTATTACTGTTACATTTATATATATATATATATATAATTTTTAAATTGTTAGAGTTTATATATATAAGATTTTTGATCGAATTATGTCGATACGATGTTTGCACATTTGTGTGCATGACGCGTGACATTTGTGTTAGTTCGATCTGGTTGCGATGATCGCATTTTTGTGTGAGCAATAATACTATTTTTTGCTTAATTTCTTTTTCTTTGCGATAAATTTTGTTTCGTCCGATTTAGATCTGGTTGCGATGAGCGCATTTCTGCGTTAGCAACATTGTTGGGTTATTTGGCACATTTAAAATTCATTATTGCTTTATTATTATTATTATTATTATTATTATTATTATTATTATCATTATTTATTATTATTATCATTATTATCATTATTATTACCATTATTATTATTATTGTTATCATTAATTTATTAAAATTTGTTATAATATAAAAATCTGTTTTTTAAAATAAATAACATTAACATCTTTTCCAAATTAATATGAAAACCTATTATTTTTAAGAAAAAACTTCTTTTTTTAGATAAATTTAAAATAATAACTAAAATCTTTTTTTTTTAAAATAATAACTAGAACCGTTATTTATTTTATTTTATTATTGTTCAATTCAAATTTCATTATCATATTGTATCTGCTCCTCTCATGTAACCTCGCGAACTTAACAATCGCTCTTTAAATTCTGCCTTTAAATTTCTGCTTGCATGGTTTAAATTATGACATTATCTCTCTGTTTGCATGATTCAATTATCTCACGCGTTTACTATTATTTCTGTCACATTGCACACATCCGAAGGTTAGGTCTAACTGTTTGGCCGCCGCGCCAATAGTCCGTAAAACTTCACACATTCAATTTCAAATCCTCAAAACTACAAACTACAAACCCTAATTTTCACAAATGCCTCGCCGCAGGCAAAATTACAATTTTACCCTTAGCATTAGGTCAAAGAGCCGCCGCGCTCATTTTAGGGTTTCCCGCCGTGGAATCCCAAATTTAACCCTAATTACAACTTAACATTTCAACGTAGAGATTTGGAGTTTCTACACTCCACGTAAGCGTGTCCTTAAGATGCGTTTATTCCCCTTGAGACCTTGACCACAGTCAAGAAGTTTCTAACCTCCCTATTGAGGGGAACTACGATTACTCTGATTCCACTCCCGTAAGGATACGTAGGCACAAGATGCGATGTCTTGCCGAGTAAACTTAGAATTAACCCCCTTTATTATTTATTATTGCTTATTTATATTTTATTTAATTATTTTGCTTATTATTTTGTAATTGTTTCTTGGATGTAAAGTTGTTTAATTATTTAATTATTATTATGGTTAGTAATTAGGGAGTGTAACAACATGTATGTAATATTAAAATAAATTTAGATCACTTTTAAATAAAGATAATTAAAATAAACACGTCACACACGTAAGTCGATTTTAATCGCCGTCTCACTTCCTAAGGATATCCCTCAAGTTGCCTACGAATAATGGTTAAGTGGGGTGTATAAAGCAAGTCCCTCAAATAGAAAAATCATCAAAGTCCCTTATGGTTGCCTTTACGAATCGAGTCCCTTTCGAAAAATGATGATGGTCCCTTATATGTGCTTATTACATCCCACAATGGCCTTCAAAGTCAAATTGTCCCTCACATATCCCTTAACATCCAAAGTAAGGACTACCTACTCCATTATAGTAGGGATAGTCTTACTAAAGGAAAGAATGAAGAATAAGAAAGACCTTTAAACATTAGGGTAGGTTACTCCCAGGTGCTTGCTCACTTCAAAACTGTTTCGCACTTAAACAAATTTTCAACAAGTTTTCAAACAAGTTCTTAACACATCCTTACATGGATTATTTATTAACTATTCTGAAAATTTTCTATTCACACACTACAATTTCAAAACAATTCAAAAGTGAGTTTAAGTACCTAAGAGCCCATGGATAACCATGGATGAAAAGGATGCTAATACCTTCCCTTTTCATAACCTACCCCCCGGACCCAAAATATTCTCTAAGGTCTTTCCTGTTCTTTTATAACCTTTCCTTATGGATAAAATAAAAGTCGGTGGCGACTCTTGCTATCCGCAACATTGTTTAAAGTCAGTTCACCGGGTTACACCATGCTTAACAACTGTTGTCTTCAGTCCGAAGCCAAATCCATGTTCTATTTATAATGCTTGATGAAAGCATCAGACAAGTCTTAAAATTATGAATTCTAGATTGGTCCAAACTCAAGTACCACCTAGCTGAAGCGCCCTTAAGACTGTCTTGAAAATAGTGGATCATTAACTTATCATTTTCCACATAGGCCGCCATCTTCCTATAGTACATGATCAAGTGGGTTCTGGGACAAGTAGCCCCCAATCACATGTCTCTCGCATCAGCCCCAAATATGTTATTACCTTCCATATCCATAATCTTTCTCACCATAGTTTCAAAATCTTTTCTCATCTTCTCATGGCATTCATCTCCTTCTTCCGACTGGTCGAGAATATCATAAACCTGATGTTGATTGTTGAAGTATGGATGTGCTTGTGCTTGCACAACAGCTGGAGTGTAAGTAGGGATAGTATGAGGAAAATCAACATTCAGAGGAATGGTCTGCTGAGTAGTCTTCATAGTGACTGGCAATGGTACAAAGTTAAATGGTAGTCCAAAGGGTGGATCACTGGTGGCAACAGTTACAACTGGTGTTGGCTCCATTACTGTGGCATTAATCTCAAAAACCACGGTTTGTTGAGTGTCTATCTTTGCACAGATCACTTACAGCATCTCCATCATTTGGCCCATGTTGCCTCGTATGTCATCCAACTCAATGTTGACTCTATCAAACTCTTGAACTTGCTCAGCCTTTCTCCTTTGGGCTTGAGCTCTTGTGTTGTAAGGATGCGGAGGAATCAGTGTAACAGACTAGAGGTAAAACAGCACAGATAAGCCACAAAACAGGAAATGCATATGCAACGCTTATGGAATGCTAATGAAAATGCAAAGCTAACATTTAAAGAACCCTAAATTATGTTTACAAACATTAATAATAGAGAAGAAAGCGAAGCAGAGTAATCTTTTCATTAACGAATAAAAGTTTTACAGGAAAAGAGATTACACATCAAAATCCAAAGTGCGGACATGAATTACAAGAGGAAACTGAAACTAAAAGGCCTAGTCTTTCTGACAAGAAGAACCTTCCCCTTCTTGAAGCTTCATCTTCCTTACAATTTCTTCCTTTTGGTTTTAACGGAGCAGCTTCCAGAGATCTTTGTTCTCTTGAACAACCATGAAGTGTTTATACTCCCACGTCTTCTTCTTTTCTTCAGCCTTGATTAAAGCATCCTTTAATTCCTCCACAGAGAAAATTCTTTTCAGAGTCGTTGGAGTAGGCTCGAAGAGAGTGTAGGACATTTTTAAAGCTATCTCTTTAGACCAAAGAAGATACGCCTCTGAGACAGTATAGTCTGGATGCCCCATAGCAGTCACCCTTTGGGTATTGAGGTGACGCCAAGCGCATGTAATCCATGCTTTGAGATATGAGTTTCTCCTTTCTTCATGAAAACATCCTCCCAAAAGGACCGGATCAAGCTTTTCCTCCGTCTAATATCCTAGTTGACAGCGAGCTAGGATAGGATTGTAGCTAATGCACCCTTTTATGCCAAGAAGAGGCACATTAGGGAAGTCCCCACAGTTGTGAATCATGGTAACTCCTCCATACATGGGATTGTACCAAATGATGTGATAGTGTTTGAGCGATAGAAGCTTTTCTGTCCATGCCAAACTGTCCTTCAGATTCTATAGAGAGACAGTAATTGGCAAGTGCAAAATAAACCACTTGTGAAGAAGAGTGGTACAACAACTAATCTGGCCTTCTCCATGGGAGTTCTTCAGATGAATAGAGAAGTATGCATCAGTTAGCAAGGTGGGAATAGGGTTCTGATCAGAAATAGGTTGATGGTGTTTAAGTCTATGAACTCGTCAGCACTTGGTAACAGAAGGAGTCCATAAATCAATAAGGCCAAGATAGCCTCAATGATTTATGTGTCTTGCTTATCAGCGTGAGCTTCAGCTCTTTCTATCAAGGATCTTGCTTGCAAACCAAAGAATCCATCTTTGACATCCAAATGGGTCTAAAGGTCAGATGGTTCTAGGTGTAAGGCTTTAACCAAGACTCTTCTATTTGGTCTTCTTTCTCTTCCAGAGAATGGTTGAGGAGTGACACATAACCCCATAAAAACAGAATACTCTTCCAACGTTGGTAGAAGTTGATAGTCTGGAAATATGAAGCAATGGAAAATGGGATCGTAGAACTGTACGAATGCCATCAACATTTCCTCATCTACATGGAGCTTCAATAGAGGCAGAAGGTTTCCATACTTGTTGCTAAACAACAAAGGATCTTTCACTAAGCCTCCTAGTATCCTCAGACTTTCCAATCTCGGGCTTTTGAATGTGCATCTTGGAGTTGTTTTCTTCCATGAGTCAATTACAATGGCTGCAAAAAGATAGGGCTCCTCAAATGTTAACAAAACAATGAGATGCAATGCAATTAGTTTTAAGAAACTCAGAAGATTGATTTGAAAAAGGAACACTTTTGGCACAAAAACCTTTAATTCATTAATATTGGAAAAAGTTACAACTTCAAAGTACAATACAAGAGACTAAAAATACAAGAGAAAAAAGACTAGGTCTTAGGGTATCAACAGAGTCTAGCTAGAAAGGTCCTATCTACGTGTCCTCTTCTGTCTTTTCAACTCTGCATTCTCTAATACTAGCTCGTCAATGATTCCCTTCCAAGCACCGGACATAGGTGAGATGTCAGAGTACTCATGGGTACTAAGCATTGGCTGAACACTAGAGAAAAATAAATTCTCTTGTGCCACATATCTGTTAACAACCCTCCTTTCGAGAAACTCAATCAAATCATCCTTTTCTTTCATCTTTCTCTTCATCTCCATCTTCTCGGAATGAATGACGTGGTACTTATCCTCCTAAGTATCTCGCTCAAGTTTCATCGTAGCCAAAGTTCCTTGGTATTTCTCCATACGCTCAATAGGAATGATAGAGGAAAAAACGACAACAGTCTGCAAAGGTTTTTCTAGGAGATAAGGCATCTTGAGATCACGGACTCTAGAATTGACCCATTGCATGAAAGGCTCATATGTTATACAGTTCTTCTTTACTATATCAGCCTTGGTCTTCTGGTGGATGGTCTACTAAGCATATGCAACTCTATCTCTAAACCCCATACTAGCTTATGCATTGAGGTAGAAGAAACTTGACAATAGGATGTTACTAGGCTTTTCTTTCATAGGAAACCCAAATTGACGTCTTGCAAGGATAGGGTTATAATTGATTCCCCCTCGTACACTGAGAAGAGGTACGTTGGGAAATGAACCACAACTTTTGATGATCACTCCTTTGTCATAAGCGGGATCATACCAATGTACATCAGTCTGAGTCAGAGCCATGAGTCTTTGAGACCATCTTAGTCCATTTGGATTTTCTTTGAAAATATCTGTCCTCGGCATATGTGCAACAAACCACCTATACAATAGGGGAACATAGCATAGGATGATCCCATCTCCTTTTAGAGTTCCATAGTGAATAGAATGGTAGGTGTCTCCAAGCAGAGTAGGTGTGGGATTACCAATGATGAAGATCTGGATAGCGTTGATTTCAATGAAACTCTCTTCTTCGGGAAAGTGAACCAAACCATAGATGAGCAATGCAAGGACTGCTTCAAAAGCATATAGGCTATTTTCTTTGGCAAAAAATGCAGCTTTTCCTATAAAAAAATTCAGCAGGTGGACCTCTGAGTCCATACTTGGTGGTGAGATTGGCTTTAACTTCAGAAGCTTCTAGGTGGATGGCATCTATAATGTCCTTTGGTGAAGGGAACTTCTCCAAACCACCAAGCAGCTTCTCATCCAATACTGGTAGACCAATATGATATGAGTACTCTTCCAAGGTTGAGACCAGTTGATAATTGGGAAAGGTGAAACAGTGATATAGGGGGTCATAGAATTGCACAAGAGTGTTGATAACTTTTTCTTGCATCTTGATCTTGACAAGTCCCAATAATCTTCCATATCTCTTTCTGAAGTCTTCGGGGCAAGACACTAAAGCCACCAATTTCCTTAACTTTGTTAAATCTGGTTTCTTGAATTTGTACTTTCGAGTATTCCTTTTTCCAAAATCCACGACCTAAGGTTTTTTTCAATAAAGAAAACAACTGAGTTTCTCAAAACCAACTGCATGAATGCTTATGATGGGATGATGCACAAGCAACATATACACAAGTGTTCACACTTTCACATATATAATGCATACGCACACACACAAAGGTTCTAGGTTTGGGTTACAAGCATGAAGCCATGGTATACCATTCCCAACTGACATGTACTATGGGTTGTTTGTACCTGCACAACGGGTTCTACAAAGTTCCCAAAGTTATTGATAAATATTTTAGATATTATCAACCTACATGACTACTCATGTGATTCAACAATATTCTTAAGATAAACTCTTCTGAGTGTAGTATCGCGTATCAACCATTTAGGACTACTCCCTAACAATCATCGCACTACGTCTTAAAAAAAGGCCAAGTGGGTAACTAAAAGGTCCTCAGTTTCACGGACTCCCAGGTCGGAAAAAGTAATGAACGTACGACTACTCATACGCCATCAGTAATCCCAAAGGGGCCTCAGCTGAGCGTGGTTACATCATATATCAAAAATGTTAGGAATACTCCCAACCGTCAACTATTAATCATACCACAATCCTATCATAGGTATACACTCAAGTCCGGGCTAGGACTTATATCACCTCTCAAGGTAGCAACCCAATGCACATATGCAACACAATAGGTATAATATACAGATATTTACATATATACATGTGTAAAGCAAATAGACATGAACAAAACATAACTGCAAACAAGGTGAACTTAACCCTCTAAAGCACGCCCCAGTGAAGTCGCCATTTCTGTTGCGGTGAGATTAGATATCAAGCTATTAATTAACTTGAACCACAAATCTTTAAATATTCACCACCAAGCTTTTATTTATTCAAATGAATGGGTAAAGATCAAAGAAAACCCTAAGTGTGCTACATAACAACGAAGCTAGAGATCGAGGGTTCGGGGTTGGTTATACTAAGGGAAGGTATTATCACCCTAAGTATCTGTAGTATTCTACAAGAGCCTCTTTTTTATTAGTCGTGTTATTGTTAATGTTTTCTAAAGGTAAAGACGTATGAATATATACACTAAGTATGCTCTCCAAGACGTCGCATCTCGTGCCTACGTATCCTTACAAGGATGGAATCAGAGCAACCGTAGTTCTCCTTACTAGGGAGAGAACTCTTGACTATGGTCAAGGTTCCAAGGAGAATAAGTATTCACAACAATGATACTTATATAGAGTTAACAAACTCTCTAAGTCTAAGTTAAAAGACTAACTGGAGGTTTGACTTTAACAAAAGCCAAAAGGGGAAAAGTGAGTATCCATAACAATGGTACACACATAGAGTTAACAAACTCTAATCCTAAGCTCTAGGTTATAGGATTCCTAACAAGGTATGCTAAAGGTATTGACTTGAAAAAGTCAAAAGGTAGTGGGTTCTAACTTAAGGCTAAGTTGAAAGTCCTAATGACACTAACAAGGTCAATGGGAGGTTTGAGAATAAATGAGTTATCTATGACATTGAGTCAATAGAGAGACTTTCCTTTGGACTTAGGAACACAAGGAAACTCTTTTTTAGAATGAGATCTAACAAGCTACATCACTTAGGGGAAATTTAGCAAAGCTTAAGAATACAAATAAATTCATTCAAACATGATGAAGATATAAAATCATGGTAACAACCAAGAAAGTAAAGGCAGACATGTGACAACATCAAGAAAAGCAAATAACAAGGTTACGACCACCATAGAAGTTTAGAATCAAATCCAATGGTTACAATCAAAGGTAAACATAGATATTACAACATCTAAATGACTATGAAATAAGGTTTTTATAAGACCAAACATCATCGATGACAAGTACAAGTTGTTGCGGTGAGAATCGTGATACCAAATTATTGACTAACTTGAATCTTAATTCATTAAATTCACAACCAGAATTTGATTTATTCAAAGGAAAGGTTAAAGAAAGAAATACCTTTTGCATGATGTAACAACAACGCTTAGAGATTCGGGGATCGGGGGTTGGTTATGCCTAAGGTAGGTATTTCACATCCTAAACATTTGTAGTACTCTACAAAAACCTTTTGTATGTTTGTATGCTAAGTTTTCTAAATGTATTCTATGGTTAGGGATTGGCTATAAGATAAAGGTAAAGACATAAGGGTAGTTTCTATGTTTGCTTGCAAAGATATCTCATCCTCTGCCTACGTATCCTAACTAGGATAGAATCAAAGTAATCGTAGTTCACCTTACTAAGGATAGATGAACACTTTGATTATGATCAAGGTTCAAAGGGGAACAAATATAACAATGCTTGTATAGAGTTTGACAAAACTCTCTATTCTAAGTTGTTCACTCAAAGGAATTGACTTTTACAAAAGTCAAGAGGGGAGTAAGTAATCATGACAATGATTCTTACATAGAGTTAACAAACTCTATCTTAAAGTTTTAATTGAAGGATACTCCTAACAAGGGGTAGGTCTTCTAGACTCAAAGCAAAGTCTATTGGTATGGGTTCTAACTTAACCAAGTTAGGATTAAAAATGACTTAACAAAGTCAGAGGGAGGGTGATGAGCTATCTATGACCCAAGGGTCAACAGAGAGACTTTCCTTTGAAATGGGAAAAGATGAGGCAACTGGATGAGAACTAATAAGTTCCATCACTTGGGGAATAACTTAATAAAGCTAAAATCATACATAAGTATTCATTCAAACATGATTAACATATAAAAGAAAATGGTGACAACCAAGAAGAGATATGCAAACATGTAACAACATCAAGAAAACATTACAATTAAACCAAATTGTTACAACTAATAAAGCACAAAAATATTAAAATATCTAGAAAGGGAACATGGTAGAGGTTTTTACAAGACCAATTGTACAAGGTAAAAACCAACTTGAAGCATCTTAACAAAGATAAAGGAAATGAGGTAACAACCATCAAGACAAACAAGAGCATGTAATTCAAACAAAATTAACGCAAGCAAGTAACAACTTCAGGCAAGCATGTTATAGTGATTTAAGAGATGTCAAATGTAACAACATAAGACTAACAATCATGTATTGATGACAATCAAGCACAAGTAAGCATACAAGAAGTTTTACAATAATTCAAGTAAGGAGTTCAAACTTTCATAGAGGAAGATACAAGTTTATGGTGACAACCAAAACAAGACAAGTCCAATGTGTTCTAATAAGACACTTTAAACAAGAAGAGAATACATGAAGAGTATACTCAAGAGGTTACCACATCTATAGGTAGTATAGTTCACAATGGTAATCAATTAGATGCATCACAAGCAAGGATTTGAATGTAACAAGACTTTTGAATTAAGAAAAACTCAAACACTCAAATGAGTTAACAAACAATGCACACACCAAATGCAAATCAATTTCACAAGATTGAGTCAAAAAGAGATTTGAAAATGACTAAAGGATGTAAGGTAGAAATCCTAAAAAGTGTGAGGCTTTCATTAAGATATAAATTATTTCTAGGATGTAAATCTTGAATTCTTTAATCACTATATTAAAATAGGCAATGTTAGGAACAAGTTAAAAAAAGAGTGACTCAAAAATGATGAAAAATGACAAAGTTATGCCATTTTGAAATTTTGGAGAAAATAATGAAAAAATAGTGTTAAAAAGGAAGGAAATGTCTCCACCAAGGATTGAATCCACGACTTGTGGTTCATAGGTTAAAAACCTCACCACTCAAGCCAACGCGCGCAGGTGATAATCCATGGAAGAGAGACTTGAAATGTTAAAACATGACAAAAAATCAAAAGTTTGCAAAAGAGTTGTTCTCCTCGGGGATTGAACTCAGGATAGCATGGGTGATAAGCACATGAACACGCATGTTGCAACCACTGGGGTGGCGATACATCCAGTGTATCAAGCCACCTTAATTAATATATTAACCTCAAGGTGTAAATCTGGGCCAAAACCAAAGGGTAAATCAAACAAGACAAGTCAAAACGGATTGAATCCAAACTTGATCAAATCTCAATCAAATTTAACAAAATTTGATTCTATCTCACTTGAAATTCAATGAGGATTCCAATGGTGCTATTAGTTTTCAAAAATAATACACATAAAGTGGAATTTGAATGCAACTGTTAGATGAGAGTTTAAAATGCAATTTCAATGTTGGAGATAGAATCAAACATATTTAAAACCAATCAAAAGCTTGCACATACTATAAATAGGTTATTTATGAAATTCAGACTTAAGGAGGACTCAAAACCAAGTCAAATAAAAAAATGACACATGAAATGCAGTTGTTATACACGTTGTTATGACAAGTTCTAAATACAGTTGACAAACATGATTTAAAACAGCCAAATGTGTAGATGTCTTTGTTGCACCCCAAAATTTGACCAACTTTTTCTTCCTAAATTGGTTTTTGTTTCATATCATTTAGCATTTGCATTTGCATAGCATTGGTTCTAGACAGGGGATCAAGAGGTTATATTTTGTCATTTAAAAGAGAAGATTTACTGCTCAAGCTCAAGCAAGGGTGTCATTTTCCAGTCGTCAAGTTCATCATCATCAGGGTTGAGTCACATAGCTCCTTAAGAGGAGAAGGTTTGTGTTTGGGTGTCATCTGCTATCCTGAGGATGAGTAGAGGTTCATGAGGTTGCCTATTTGGACGAGGCATGATTCAAAATCTCAGTATGCATCTTAGGGGTTCTTTATAAAGTTTTTTTGATCACTCAAGTCACTTGCAAGAGCTTCAATCAATAGAGGAGAAGTTAGGGTTTCATCTGGTCAACCCAAAGTCAATTGTGGACTTGAGAGGGTTCAAGACTTAGTTCTAGGTCATACAAGCCATAGGAAGTCATCACAAGTCATCTCTAATGTTATGTTGAGATCAAATCAATAAGATTCAAGAGTTCAAGGGGTTACTAAATTAGGGTTTCAGTTGATTTCAGTGTAAAATCCCCTCTTTTAGTCTCTAACTTCAAGGACATCTTTCATTATGATACAAGTCTAATCTCATTTTCCAAAAAACATGAGACTTGTTTATCATCTTTCAAGATTTATTTTGAGTACAAGAATTCATCCATTGGGATTGTACATCTCATGTTATGCTGTCAACAAGTTAGTGTCATCAGATGAAGAGATTTTAGAGGTATTCAAAGTTAACTCACTTCCAAGGCATTTTTCACATGAAACCAAGTTCTTCCTCGTTTTTCACTAAACATGAAAGTTCTTCCTCATTGTCTTAGCTTTACAAAAAGTCATAGAACTCATAATTATCATGTGTGAAGCTCAATTTATGGTCTTCACAAGGCAATGGTATTTTTGGAAACCAAGTTTTAGGTCTTTCATTTCAATGACCAATTCCATGAACTTCTTGACCTCAAATCCATTTTCAACCAACATGAAACTTGTGTCAAATTGCCTTAACATTATTTTGAACTCAAAGTTCATGGCATTTGATGAATTGAGAGATCATTTATGCTTTGGTGAGCTTGAAGATTTGATTTTTGGACCTAGAGTGATTTACTTCCATTTCAAGTCATCAAATGGTTTAGTTTTGAATTTTTTTTTCACACCTTAACATCATCAAATATTGGTCATACCATTTTTTTACCTCATTTGTGAAAAAATAGAGTCATGTTACAAGCCACTTTTTCAAATTTCACACTATAAAGAGTCATGGCACAAAACATGGTACAATCTCATTCTAAATGACTCAAACCAACATGATACATTCCTACACCCTAAATGTTCATTTTGCTGACCCCATAAGGATGGTACAAGAAGGGTACTGTGAGTTAGTAATGTGCCTAAGATGGGGGTGAATTAGGTTCTTTGAAATTTTCTGGTTTTAAGAGGGCTATGTTACTTTCTTTTTAATGAAGTGATGATTTGAAAGCTTGTAAAGGCAGAACGTAAAAGAGACACAGAGAGTTATAGTGGTTCCCCTCACACCCCGAGGGTAGTTCACTCCCCTTTCAACACAAAAGAGATTTCACTATAGTTAGGATCAATGTACAATTTGTTCTAACCTATAGGAGATCAAAGGTTCTTAAAACACCTTTAAGATCTAAACACTAAGTGCAATGAGAACAATCCTCTCTAATGCACACACTTGCTTTCAACAATCCTGAACAACAAGGGGAAACTAAAATAAAATTCTGAGTTTTGTAAGATTTGTAACAATGTATGATTGATAATCAATGCTGAGATTGAATCTTCTCTTTCAATGGAATTTCCACAAGTATCTAAGACTTATTGCTCAAGAATTTTCTTTTCAAAAGATATGAAATTGATGCAGAAAATTCTTTGTGAAAATTGTTTAAAGAAAAAGTTCAAGGGTTTTTGATTGAAAGAGATTTTAAAGAATTGATGTAAAAGTTAGAGTTGTTTTTGAATTTGAAAAGCTAGGTATTTATATTACATAATTATCTCTTGATTAAATCATGCAAATCTTCATAAAAATTGATGAACAATTGTTATGTTTCAAAGGAAACATTTAACAGACATTTGAATGAAGAGATGCAATTTTTCAGAAGGATTTTTCAAAAACGTTCAGTGAGCAATCGATTGCACCAAGGCAGCAATCGATTGCACTTCAAAACAGAAGTGAAAACTGAGAATTTTTTAAGCATGCAATCGATTGCACTAAGGCAGCAATCGATTGCTTTTCAAAACAGAAAAATAGTTAAAAATTTGATCATGCAATCGATTGCTCTAAGAGTGCAATCGATTGCACTTTGAAAAACTTAGAAAAATTATGTTTTCAAAAGCTTGTGAGAGTGTAACAAGTCATGAGAAATTTTTTAAAAGTTTTGAGCAATTAGGACTTAAATGCTTAATGGATATTCTCATTATACCTTCAGATGAGAACATCTTCAAAGTTGTATCTTTGTCCTGATGCTTGATGGTTGATCATCTTTGCCTTCTTGAGTGATTTGTCTTCATCAAAATGAATGTTGATCTCTGAGGATCTTGATTTCACATTCTCCCTCATTTTGATGATGACAAAGCATTCTTATTTTGTTGTGATGTTTTCTTTACGGTACGCTTTTCTCCCCCTCAATGTATGACGTGTTGAGAGTTTCTGAATTTGTATTGAGGTTCGAGATAGTCTTGAATTTTGAAAAACATGTACCTTTAAGGAAAGATAATAAACAAGAAAAGAGTAACATCCTTCTCCCCCTTTTGACATTATCAAAAAGAAGGTAGGAGAATTGTTGGTTCACGTTCTCTTGAAAGTTGTTGATCCAAGGGTTGGTTGACTCTTGAATAGCATTGTATTGAGCATTGATGGAATTGTTTAGATTCCTAAACTATTGAGTCATGTAGTCCATTAACTGTTGATTGCTCGGATCATTTCCGGATGGAACAGGAACATCTTCATCATCTTCATCCTCTTGTTCATCAATATCAGCCACACCTTCGCCAAGGTAAATGATTGTCTTGGTATTTGGGTTGTATTTGACACCCATCCGAGAATCAACATTCTTGATTGAAATCTTGTTGATATTTGAATCCATGAGATACTTATCAAATCAATCAAAATATACTTGATAATGTTCCAGGATCTTTGTAATGAACCAAGCATATGGCAGAAACTTGGATTTTTCATTTATTCCGCGCATGTGAGTTAAGATCATATTTGCGCAATTTATCTGAATATTATTCTTAACAATATATAGCATCTGCATTTCTAGATCAATCACGAGACAGTGATTTCCACCCCTTGGAAACATTATGTAAGCCATGAAACAATGAAATAAATGGTCATCAATGTTGAATATACCTGCCGACCATGAGTTACGAGATGGCTCCAAGCCGCCTAAGGATCAGACCCTTTTTTCATGGAATTCGGCTTCAGACATTCTGCTGAGGCTCCAATAGAACCTCTTTTTTTCGTATGCGTTCCAGACTTCTTCGTGTTCTTCTGGAGTTCTTGCAGCAGGCATTGGAATGTTGAGAATCCTACCAAGTGTCTTTGAGAAGAGCGGGATCCTTTTACCTTGAAGATATGTTACTAGCTTGCCTTCTTCTTTATGTAGGTTGCAGTAGAACAGTCTTACCAGATAATATGGCCTGGATGAGGAAATTACTGGTTCCAACCCACATGCAATCAGGGTTTCTTGGAAGGAGAAGCATTCTTTAAGAAAGGATGAAAGGATATCGTACTTGGGGGTCTGCACAACCTTCTTTTGGAAATACTTGATGAATTTGTCCCATTGTTCATTATCCAAATGTTGGAGAACAAGTGGAGTTTCAGAAGATGCGGAGGCTGGACCTTTGCCTTTGTCTTGTGCTGAAATTTTTCTTTTTGTTTGTGAAGCCATTGAAAAGGATGAGAGAATGAGAGCTAGGGTTTATGAGAGATTTTTGTGGGGAGTTTTGGTAATTGAGAGAGATGGTAGAAGTAGGTTATGAGAGATGACATTTATAATGGTTTATAGAAGACATAGAATTAAATGTAGGATATGAGTGGTTGAAGGTATTTAAGATTTTGGGAATATGAGATTTTATGGTCAAATCTTGAGACTAGGGCTAAGTAATGGCTAATCATAGGTAGGTCAAAAAGTTTAATGAGGGTAGTTAGAAGGTTTTAGGATTCACGGATCTATTAAATAGAAACAGAAAAAACAGTTTTTCAGTAGGTGCAATCGATTGCTCCACCAAACAGAAACGAATTTTGGCAAAAGCTACAGAGTGCAATCGATTGCTGCAGGGGTGCAATCGATTGCTTGCTTTAAAAATTAAAAGAAATTGTAAAACTTACAGTGAGCAATCGATTGCTGCAGGGGTGCAATCGATTGCTTGCAGTGAAATTTTGAGAAAACACAACAGATGGAGTCTTGCTTTTATAGGCACAGCAGTCCAAGTAGTTTTCACGTTGAAGGCTATGTACTGAAAAGGGATGAGCCTTTTTGTCTTCACATCACATGACCTTTCCTAGAAATAGAAAGCACAGAGAAATCCTTTTTTTCTGTGTTCTTGTGTCTAGCATGAATGAGGAAAGAGTCGTTTGGCCAAACCAACGGACATAACTTTGAATTCTTCTTCAATAAGTTTCAGCAAATAACATTAGAGCCTAGAGTGATCAGAGTCTTTGATGTTCATCAGAGTTTGCTGAATCAGAGCATTGCAGTAAGTGTGCTTTCAGCGTGTAATAATTTAGAGCAGAGTTTTGGATCAGATCCTCAGTACTGGCAGCGTAGTACTATCAGAGTTCTGAAATAACTGTGCTTGAAACTCTTCACACAAAAGTCTTCAATGCTTCAGATGCTTATGGCTTCTGCTTCAGATTCTTCTGTAGACAGCGCTCAGAATCTTCTGTAGGCAGCATTCAGATTCTTCTAAGAGATGCTTCTGACGATTCAGAGCCTTGCATATTTTCATGTTCAGATCTAATTTGCTTCTAGAATAATATTCACTTTAATATCTGCAGCAAACATTCTTGAACAAATTTTAGAGTATATAATTCTTTAATACAAAATTTCGTAAGAGTTATCATCAAAACATAGAGATATAATTAAGAACCAATATGTGTTCTAACATTCTCCCCCTTTTTGATGATGACAAAAACATAAGAAATTTTGTTCAATAAAAATATAATTATAACTCCCCCTGAGATTATGAATCTCCCCCTGAATTGAATACTTAGAAGGAATAGAAACTTCCCTTTTTGCATGAGTATTCTTTTCAGAATCAGAGCCTGATTGTTCCAAAAATTAGATCTTAACTTTGGATGCACGTTTCAGAATCAGAGCCTGATAGGTTAAAACTTCATATGGGGTTCTCAGAGTAACTTTTAAAGAATTTGTCAGATTTTTCAAATGTTCTGAAATACTAAGAGTTTACGTTAGTTATAGTTAGATATGTCTGAGTTTCATTTAGGTAGAGTTTATTTGAACAGTCAGATCCATTTTCTCCCCCTTTTTTATCATAATCAAAAAGTAAAACTTTTAAAGTCAAAATAAAAGGAAATACAGAAAAGATACATTCATGTAGAGAAAACAGCAGAGTCATTCACTCATATTAAAAACAGACAAATCATCAGATAAATTCAAGTACATGTGCACAAACATCAGATACAGAAAAACATAAACTAGGTTTGCTTGGA
The DNA here is from genome assembly GCA_963859935.3 of Lathyrus sativus. Classification (NCBI taxonomy): domain Eukaryota; kingdom Viridiplantae; phylum Streptophyta; class Magnoliopsida; order Fabales; family Fabaceae; genus Lathyrus; species Lathyrus sativus. Next base: position 892,386,175 of record OZ012735.1, on the reverse strand, counting down.
CAGAATCATATTCAGAAGTTGAGTGATCTCAGATGAAGATTCTTCTTGCTTTGTCATCCATTTTGCCATGTTCTCATTCTTCTGATCTTGCTTAGACATCCATTGTGCCATGTTCTCAGTCTTCTGGTCTTGCTTGGACATCCATGACTTGATCTCAGATTGCCCAGCTTCCAATACTGCAATCTTATCTTCTAGATCTGGATTTTCTTTCTTGATCTCAGTAGATGTAGATGGAGCAGATTCTTGTGCAGGAATAGAAGCAGAGTCAATTTCCATTGGGGATGCATAGTCAGGATCAACAGATCCATAGGGATGGTTTACAATTGTCAGAGCCAATGGATTTTCTTCAGAAGCAGATTCTGCAAAAGCTTCTGTAGCAAATACTCCAGAAGGTGAAGGTACATCTTCAAGAAGCAAAGGTGCAGATCTTTTCACATTCGATATCATGCTTCTGGCAGTCTCAGCAACTCTGAGCTTCGCATCATCAGAACATACATTCTTCAGATTTGAGGCAATAGTATTGAATCTAGAAATTAAGCTATTCCAGATAGCATCAGATTCATTTGCATCCATGGTTGACAAGCATCTTTTCTGTACAGAGCCTAAATTCATCTTTATCTCTTTCAGAAAATTAGCAAATAAAGTATCAACGTTTAGCCTAGTTTTTGGTTTGAGAAGAGTTTCCAAAGTGAATGGCTTGGGTTGAGGTGGGGGTGGTATGGTAAATTTTAAAATGATGATCAGAGGACGAGGGTACAAAGGAAAAGATGGATGGTCAGATGAAGTGGTAGATTTGGATCTGGGTAAGGCATTAACCAGAAATGGTTTTACACGTGATGCATAGGAAACAACATCAAATATAGTGGAAGAGTAAGGAATGAAAACAGATTTATCAGACAATAGAGGTTCTAATGAAATCGTATCTGGCAATGGTTCAAAAAGGATTTGAAGGTCAGATGGAAGAATGGTTGAAGGAATGGGTTTGAATGGAGTGATTGTGTCAGTTGGTTCTATTCTGGTATAAACACGTTTAAACTTGAAACCAGAAGAAAGTGGATCAGAGGGGAGTGGTTTAAAGGAAGCAACTGAAATAGACTCAGATGTCCTAGGTTTTGGAATGGGTTCAGGAATGAGAGTTTCAGATGAAACAGGTGTTTCTGATTGATTAGATTCAAATTATCTGAGAGAAGGAGGTGAAATGATATCTGGATGGACATCAGATTCAGACGAATCAGATGAGGTGGTTGGGGTACAAGATGTAGAAGATACTTCAAATACAGTCTTGAGAGGTTTAATGTTTAGAATCTCAGTATCAGGTATATTTGATTCAAAAGGATTGGATGGTTCTGGTTGAGAATCAGAAGGTTTGGATGTTGGTGGTTCAGGTACAACTGGTTCAGATGCAACTTGTTCAGATGCAACAGTTTCAGATGTAACTGGGTCAGATTGTATGGGTTCAGATTCAGCTGGTTGTTAAGTTTCAGGTTGTTGTTGTGTTGTAGGTTGTTTTGTTGGTTTTGTTTGTGGTTCTGATTGGGGAACGTCATATGATTTTAATGGTGTTGTGGAGACAGGATCAGATGATTTTGGTGGTTCAGAGGTTTGAGATGGAGCAGGAATAGTTTGATTTTAAGTGGGAGGAGGTTCAGGCACAGAACTAATTGTTGATACATTTACAGCAATTTTAGAAATAGAAGGTAAAGATGATTTAGTACCTTTTATCTTGATGCGCTTGGTGGGAACAGAGGGAACTTCTCCAGAAGCTTTTCTCTTGATCTGCTTCTGTGGTTTGTCAGCAACTCTCTATTTCTTCTGAGCAGCAGCTTCTTCTGCCTCTAATTGTTTTCCTTTCCTCATGTTCTCTTCATAAACATCTGGCATAGGTTCTCTAGCACGAATCAGAATATCAGCAGGAATAGGTGTTCCATCTGCTTTGCATACATCAATATACCTAAGAATAATATCCCTAGGTTCTTCAGCACCAAAGATTGGAAAGTCTTGAACTGGAATCCGTCTCTGACTTACTTCAGTAACATTCGGCTTCTTAGGAGCAGCAGTGAGTTCATCCATAATTTTTAGCCTCTGAAGACTCTTTCCATTCAAAGGTTTACCAACTATTGTCTCAAGCTCTTCTTTAACTCCAGCTTCATAAAGAGCAGCTACCAGACCATTCTCTGTTAGAATGTCTGAGATCAATCTTCCAAAACGAATCCACGTTCTGATCTTCTGTCCCATATCCTTTATGGATTCTCTAGATGCATTGATGTGATTCCATAGATGCATAAAGAGAATGTATGGCAGATCTACCTTTGTACTCTGACTTAAGCGGTACATGAAATAGAGTTGTTCATTATTCACATAATCTGGAGAATTTGTGGATATTCTATGATTGATGCATCACAGAAAAATCTTTGCCCAGATTTGGTAGTCAGGTTTCAGATCCTTAAATTTGTTAGAGGCCTGTCCAGATGCAATAACTTCCTCATACACTTCTTCCATGTCAACACGCCCAGCTGGCAGATGACAAACTCCATCAGTTTCCTCATACCCTATGAGTTTTCTGATGAGATCTTCAATGATTATGATCTCATTTCCCAGAACAGAAGAGAGGATGAACTTTGGGTAAATAGATGCATGAATCCAAAATTCCTTCACTAAGTGTGGAACACTGGTCCAAATAATCTGTCAAAATACTTGACCCAGCCTTGTGCATCAATAATAGAACGCAACTCAAACCCATTGTCAGCCAGAGAGTCAAATTCCACCATGGATTCACAAAGAACTTCAAGCTTGTCCACAGGGGTTAACAATGTTCTCTTAGGTTCCTTAAAGGGAGTAACACCCATGTTTGATGATGCAACTGCAGCCATGGATGATTAAAACTGAGCTGATGTTGAGGATGATGTTGCCATTGTTGAAGACGAAGAAGATTTGGACGAAGGTTTAGGGTTTTTATGAAGATCAAAGAGCAAACAAAAATGCATATATTGTTGGTGAAGTGAAAAGTGTGAAATGGTGTGATTTGTGGTATTTATAGAGAGAAGCTAGGGCACACAAACAGACACATTTAGCACGTATTCACTTAGCATTAAATGGCATTTAATGAAAAGAATAAGAACCATTTGAAAGCATTAATTGATTCTGACAATTTGGGGGGAAAACCAATATTTTAATTATTCAAACAATACCTCAAATGTCTCTTCAGTAATGTGCACGCCATCTTTTCAGATTCAGAGTGACACGTATTTGCTTGCATGTGCTTCTGAATTCTCTTGAGAAATGAAACGTTAGCCAACGTTCAGATCCTCTAAGATTGGTTAGTTCAAATACACACAAATAATAGTAATAATAACTCAAGAAATCAAATAAAGACAGATGAAATACTTCAGAGTTTTAGACATTTTGCATCTGAGAAGTTTGCTTCTGACAAATATCATTCTGGACAAAAATCCATACCAACATTTTTCAGAATAAACTTAAACCTATCTTCAGCAAGGGGTTTTGTGAAAATATCAGCCCACTGATGATCTGTATCAACAAAGGCTAAGTTTATAATACCCTTCTGAACATAGTCTCTGATGAAATGATGTTTAATTTCTATATGTTTTACCTTAGAGTGTAAAAAAGGGTTTTTAGACAAACATATAGCAGAAGTATTATCACAGAAAATAGAAATATTACTCTCAAAGATCTAATAGTCTTCTAGTTGACTTTTCATCCAGAGCATCTGCATGCTACATCCAGCATCAGCAATATATTCTGCCTCTGTAGTTGATAACGCAATTGTATGTTGCTTCTTGCTGTACCAGGAGATTAAATTTCTTCCTAGAAATTGACAACTTCCAGAAGTACTTTTTCTTTCCACTCTGTCTCCAACGTAGTCAGCATCACAGAATCCAACTAATTTGAAATCATCAGATTTTCTGTAACACAAACCCACATTAGAAGTACCTTTCAGATACCTTAGAATCCTCTTAACAGCTGTTAAGTGTGATTCTCTAGGATCTAATTGGAATCTTGCACACAAGCATACACTGAATAAAATATCAGGTCTAGAAGCATTTAAATAGAGAAGAGATCCTATCATACCTCTGTAGAATTTATGATCTACTTTCTTACTTACCTCTTCCTTACTAATAGTACTTGTTGGATGCATGGGAGTCTTTGCCATCTTACTATCAGTCATGTTAAACTTCTTCAGAAGCTCTTTAACATATTTGGTCTGATGAATGTAAGTGCAATCTGGAGTCTGGTTGACTTGAATTCCCAGAAAGAATCTCAATTCTCCCATCATGCTCATCTCAAATTCTGCCTGCATACATTGAGCAAACTCCTTTCCTAGCATAACATTGGTAGATCCAAATATAATATCATCCACATATATTTGACAAATTAAAATATCTTTCTTAAATGTTTTACAAAAGAGTGTTGTGTCCACTTTGCCTCTGATAAAAATTTTCTCCAGATGAAAATTGCTTAACCTCTCATACCAAGCTCCGGGAGCTTGTTTTAAACCATAAAGAGATTTCTTTAGTTTAAAAACATGTTCTGGAAATTTTTCACTTTCAAAACCAGGAGGTTGGTGAACATAAACTTCTTCTTCTATAATACCATTTAGAAAGGCTCTTAACATCCATCTGATATAGAGTGATGTTATTTTGTGCAGCAAAAGAAATGAGTAAACGAATAGACTCTAACCTGGCTACAGGAGCATAAGTCTCGGTATAATCAATTCCTTCTTGCTGGCTATAACCTTGAGCAACAAGCCTTGCTTTATTTCTTTCAAATTCTCCTTTTTCATTCAACTTATTTCTGAAGACCCATTTAGTTCCAGTTTTGTTGAATCCTTTTGGTCTTGGAACCAAACCCCAAACATCATTTCTTGTGAACTGATTGAGCTCTTCTGGCATGGCAATTATCCAGTCATTGTCTTGCAGAGCTTCATCCATAGAAGTTGGTTCAATAACTGACACCAACCCAAATAATGATGCTTCAGACGATCTGAGGAAGGATCTTGTTCTTATGGGGTCATCCTTCTTTCCAATGATCACATCCTTTGGTGAGAGGCCTTGATTCTGGAAGATGATCCTCTAACATTTGATTCTTCAGAAATGTTCAAGTTGTTCATTTGAGAAGCTAAAGGAATTGCATCTGGCGTTGCTTCTGGTTCCTTCACTTGAGCTTTTTCTGCCTCTAAGCCTTCAGAGTCTGTGAGAATTACTTCTCTATCTGCAGAACTTTCAAACTGCTTTGGCTTTTCAATGCCAAACTTATCATCAAATCTAACATGTATAGATTCCTCCACAATCTGTGTTTCAGTATTGTATACTCTGTAGCCTTTAGAGCGTTCAGAATACCCAATCATGAAACACTTCTGTGCTTTAGAATCAAACTTGTTAAGATTCTCTTTAGTGTTCAACATATAACAAATACATCTAAAAGGATGAAAATATGAATGTTGGGCTTTCTGTTCCTCCACAATTCATAGGGAGTCTTTTCCAGAAGAAGTCTTACAGACACTCTGTTCTGAATATAACAAGTTGTGTTTATTGCTTCTGCCCAAAAATGCTTTGCCAGATTAGTCTCGTTGATCATGGTTCTGGTCATTTCTTGCAAAGTTCTATTTTTCCTTTCTACAACTCCATTCTGTTGTGGAGTTCTAGGGCAGGAGAAATCATGAGCAATGCCATTTTCATTAAAATATTTTTCAAAATATTTGTTTTCAAATTCACCACCATGATCACTTTTGACGTTAATAATTTTAAAATCTTTTTCATTCTGGACTTGTTTGCAGAAGTTAAAGAACATAGAATGTGACTCATCCTTGTGTTTTAGAAACTTTACCCATGTCTGTCTGCTATAGTCATCAACAATGACTAATCCATACTTCTTGCCTCTGATGGATGCAGTTTTCACTGGTCCAAACAGATCAATGTGAAGTAATTCTAATGGTCTTGAGGTTGAAACAACATTCTTAGATTTAAAAGAAGATTTTGAAAATTTTCCTTTTTGACATGCTTCACAAAGAGCATCTGAGTTGAACTTCAGCTTAGGAAGTCCTCTGACCAGATTGAGTTTATTAATCTAAGATATACGTCTCATATTAATATTCCCCAATCTTCTGTGCCAGACCCATTGCTCATCATTAACAGACAAAAGGCATTTAACATTTTGAACCTTCAGTTCTGAAAGATTGATTTTGTAAATGTTGTTCTTCCTCTTTCCATTAAATAGGATTGAGCCATTCTTCTGACTAACAGCTTTACAACATTGTTGATTAAAGATTATGTCATAACCATTGTCACTTAATTGACTTATGGACAATAGATTATGCTTTAATCCTTCTACAAGAAGAACATTAGATATAGAGGGGAGGTTACCATTGCCAATAGTACCAGAGCCAATAATCTTGCCCTTTTGATTCCCTCCAAACTTCACTTCTCCTCCAGATTTAAGCTCCAGGCTTTGAAACATAAACCTTTTTCCCGTCATGTGACGTGAGCAGCCAGAGTCCAGGTACCATGATTGGCGTCTTGACTTTTATACTAAATACATCTGCAACAGGGATTATCTTATCCTTAGGTACCCATATCTTTTTGGGTCCTTTTGGGTTAGTTGCCTTGAAAGTTTGTCTGAACCTCTGTCTTTTTACAACAGATTTGTTCTGACTGACTTTTGGCTTAAACACAGGAACGTTCTGATCAGAACGTGTGTGTTTGATATCATTCAGATGACCAAACTTTAAATGAGAGTATAAGGGAGTTTTCTTAATTACAAGTTTATCAATAGGCATTGGATTTAAATCCTTTCCAGAGGAAGATTCATATCCAATTCCTTTCCTGTTGTTTCTGCTAACTCCATAGATCATTGAAGCCATCTTGCTTCTATCTATGCTTTTAGCTAGAAACTTCTGAAAGCTGAAGTCATATTCTTCTAAAATGTTTTTTCATTTAGACTTAGTTTCAGACTCAGAGTCTTGTTGAGCTTTTTCAAAATTAGTTTTCATTTTTAAATTGTTTTCTTTTAGCTCGGCAACTTCTGACTTTAACAGAATATTCTCAGATTCAAGATTGCATTTAAGCTTCTTGCATTTGAGCTTAATTTGGTTATAGTTTTTCAGGACTTCTGATAAGACTTTAATAAGCTCTTCCTTAGTGAGATCAGAAAGTACCTCTTCTGAGTCAGATTCAGAATTAGACTCAGATCCAGATGATCCTTCATTATGATCTTCCACGCCTGCCATCAGAGCCATGTTGGCGCATTCATCTTCAGATTCTGATGAGGATCTAGATTCATCTGAATCATCCCATGTTGCCATTAGAACCTTCTTCTTATGCTCAGGCTTTCTCCTAGGCTTTTCTTTCTGAAGCTTTGGACATTCATTTTTGTAATGGCCAGGTTGTTTGCATTCAAAACAAACAACTTCTTTCTTTCCAGATCTTTTTGGTCCAGAGGACTCCTTGCGCTGATCTGGCTTCTTGAAGTTTTTGAACTTCCTTTGTTTGTGCTTCTAGAGTCTATTGATTCTTCTGGACAACAAGGACAGTTCATCTTCTTCTTCAGAACTCTTTTCTAGCACCTGAAAAGCTTTCACAAATTTGTTAGATTTTAAGGCAATTGACTTACCTTTCTTTTGAGGCTCATCTTCCTCAAGTTCAATTTCATGGCTCCTTAGTGAGATGATTAGTTCCTCCAAAGTGATCTTGTTCAGATCCTTGGCAAGCTTCAGAGCAATGACCATAGGTCTTCATCTGATAGGCAAGCTTCTGATGATCTCCTTCACATGATCAGCAGTTGAGTAGCCTTTGTCCAGCACTTTTAGACCAGCTGTGAGGATCTGAAATCTAGAGAACATAGTTTCTATAGACTCAGATTCTTCCATTTTGAACGCTTCATACTTCTGTATTAGCGCCAGAGCCTTGGTCTCTTTAACTTGTAGGTTTCCTTCGTGAGTCATCTTCAAAGACTCAAACATGTCAAATGCAGTTTCTCTATTTGTGATCTTCTCATACTCAGTATGAGATATTGCATTTAACAAGATTGTTCTAGCCTTGTGGTGATTTCTGAACTCCTTCTTTTGGGCTTCAGCCATAGATTTTCTATCTACTTTCTTGCCATTCCCATTAGTGGGATGAACATACCCATCTATGACCAAGTCCCATAAATCAGCTTCATAACCAAGGAAGAAACTTTCTATTCTGTCCTTCCAATAATCAAATTTCTCCCCATCAAACATAGGGGGTTTTGTGTTGATTCTATCCCTTTCTTCATATCTGTTGTTACTGTTAGATGTTGAAGTTTCAGCCATAATAACAACCAAATATATATATATCAAAGTTTTCTCACTGGATCTTTTCTGTCACTGTGAAGTGGTAGCACACACAGAATTGGAGCTCTGATGCCAACTAAAGGTGAGAAAATACTTAGAAGGGGGTTGAATAAGTATATAGAAAAACTTATAGCAATAAGAACTCAAAGATTTTTATCCTGGTTCGTTGAACTCAACTACTCCAGTCCACCCTATCAAGAGTGATTTTCCTTTCTCAACAAGGACTTAATCCACTATTAATCAACTGATTACAATAGCAAGCACTAAGAGCAACTATTCTTAGTCTTCTCAAGAACTACTGATCCCAACTGGATCTTCTTAAGGATCTTTTATAATCAAATGTAAGAATAAAACAAGTGTTTAAGTGCTTCTAATTAAGCTATATCACAACTGTGATTTTACACTTAAGATTTAAGAACTTAGGAATAAATTTAGCAAGAGAATGATTTGTATGAGAGCTTGTAATGAATTTATTTCAATTAATTTCGTCAACTGAAGAAGAGTGATGGAGTCTTGCTTTTATAGGCACAGGATCCAAGTAGTTTTCACGTTGAAGGTTGTGTACTGAAAAGGGATGAGCCTTTTTATCTTCACATCACATGACCTTTCCTAGAAATAGAATGCACAAAGAAATCATTTTTGTCTGTGTTCTTGTGTCTAGCATAAATGAGGAAAGAGTCGTTTGGCCAAACCAACGTACATAACTTTGAATTCTTCTTTAATAAGTTTCAGCAAATAACATCAGAGCCTAGAGTGATCAGAGTCTTTGATGTTCATTAGAGTTTGCTGAATCAGAGCATTGTAGCAAGTGTGATTTCAGCGTGTAATAATTTAGAGCAGAGTTTGGGATCAGATCCTCAGTACTGGCAGCGTAGTACTATTAGAGTCTTCTGAAATAACTGTGCTTGAAACTCTTCATATAAAAGTCTTCAATGCTTCATATGCTTCTGGCTTCTGCTTCAGATTCTTCTGTATCTTCTGCTTCAGATTCTTCTGTATCTTCTGCTTCAGATTCTTTTGTAGACAACGCTCAGAATCTTCTGTAGGCAGCGTTCAGATTCTTCTAAGAAATTCTTCTGACGCTTCAGAGCCTTGCATATTTTCATGTTCAGATCTAATTTGCTTCCAGAATAATATTCACTTTAATATCTACAGCAAACATTCTTGAACAAATTTTAGAGTATATAATTCTTTAATATAAAATTTCGTAAGAGTTATCATCAAAACATAGAGATATAATTAAGAACCAATCTGTGTTCTAACATACCTTTCCCTTTACAAAGCCTTTGTCACATAAGAAATTGATGAGTCGATCGTGTCATGCTTTTGGTGCTTGTTTTAATCCATAGAGAGCTTTCTTTAGTGTGAAGACATGAGATGGATATTTGTAATCTTCAAAACCAGGGGGTTGCTTGACATACACTTCTTCATTTATGAATCCATTCAAGAATGCGCTTTTCACGTCCATTTGGAAAAGCTGAAAATTCATGGAACATGCATAAGCCAATAATAATCTAATTGCTTCTAGTCTTGCAACTGGAGCGAAAGTTTCGTCAAAGTCGATTCCTTCTTCTTGGTTGTATCCTTGGGCGACCAATCTTGCTTTGTTCCGAACTATAATACCATTTTCATCGAGTTTGTTCTTGAAGACCCATCTTGTTCTAATGATATGCTTGTTATTAGGCATAGGGACAAGATTCCAAACTTGATTTCTTTCAAACTGGTTCAGTTCTTCTTGCATAGCTATAATCCATTGATCATCGCCTAAGGCTTCGTCGATTTTGGCTGGTTCAATTTGTGAAACAAATGCCATGTTAAGACACGCATCCTTGAGATTTAATCTTGTTGAAACACCTTCACTGATATCACCAATGACTTTATCGATCAGGTGATCTCTATGAGTTCTCCATTCCTTCGGTAGATCATTGTGTACTTCGTTTTGTTGTGAATCCTCTTGCTGCTAATTTGGTTGATCACTTGCAATATCTTTGAGAGTGTTTTCTTGAGAGGTTTCTACTACATCATCATCATCATTAACAATAATATCATCCTCCTTGGAGGGGTTAGATTCATCAAAAGAGACATGCATAGATTCTTCAATAGTTAAAGTTCTTTTGTTAAAAATTCTGAAAGCCTTACTTGAGAGAGAATAGCCGAGAAAAATACCTTCATCGGATTTCTCGTCAAACTTACCGAGATTGTCTTTGTCATTGTTCAAGATAAAGCATTTACACCCGAATATGTGGAAGAAGGATATGTTTGGTTTTCTTCCTTTGAACAGTTCATAAGGGGTTTTCTTGAGAATTGGTCTGATGTTCACACGATTACTTACAAAACATGCTGTGCTTACTGCATCTGCCAAAAAATATTTAGGAAGGTTTGAATCACTAAGCATTGTTCTTGCAAGTTCTACCAACGACCGATTCTTTCTTTCTATGACACCATTTTGCTGTGGAGTTCTTGGTGCAGAGAAATTGTGAGAGATTCCATTTTCCTCGCAGAATTCTTCAAATAGAGCATTCTGGAATTCTCCACCAAGGTCACTTCTAATGGAGACAATTGAAAGTGACTTCTTATTCTGAATCTGTTTTGCGTACTTCTTGAATGCCTTGAAAGCTTCACTTTTCTGCACTAAGAAGAACGTCCATGTATATCTAGAGAAGTCATCAACAATTACTAATGCATAAACATTACCTCCAAAACTTTTCGTTCTTGATGGTCCGAAGAGATCCATGTGTAACAACTGCAGTGGCCTAGTTGTGGACATCACATTCTTGGATGTGAAAGTTGATTTGGTCTGTTTTCCCTTTTGGAATGCGCCACACAATCTATCTTTGATGAATTTGATCTTTGGCAGACCAACAACTAAGTCATGTTTGATCAATTTGTTCAAATGCTCCATACGAATGTGAGCAAATCTTTTGTGCCATAACCAAGATTCATTGTTGTTCGCCATAAGGCATTTAACCTTCAAAGATAAGTTATCAAGGGAAATCATGAAAATGTTGTTAATTCTATTACCTTTTAACATTACCTCAGAAGTGACTTCGTTTTCTATCAAGCATTTATCTTTAGTGAAGTTGATTCTGAAACCTTTGTCACAAAGCTGACTAATGCTAAGTAGGTTATGCTTTAGGCATTCTACATAAAGGACATATTCTATGGTTGTAAAAGGTGGTGCACCAATGTTGCCTATGCCAATGATCTTCCCTTTGTTGTTATCACCATAGGTCACGAATCCTTTGGCCTTAAGCGTTAGATGTGAAAATTTGGTAATGTCACCCTTCATATGCCTTGAACACCCACTATCAAGATACCACTGATATGAGGAGGTCTTCAAGCATACCTAAAAAAAAATTAAGTTCCATTAGGTACCCAACTTGCTTTGGGTCCTTCATAGTTAGTGCCTTTCTTGACCCACACATAATGCCCCTTTGCAACACTAAAGTTTCTCACATAACAGGCATTAGGTGTATGACCTTTGATACCACAATAAAAACAAGTGGGCTCAAAATTACTCTTATATTTAGAAGGATAAGGTTTTTTCTTATTAACAGCCTTCTTCTTCTTGGGATATTGATGAACCACTTTAGGTTTTACCACTTTCTCTTTTAGAGGTTCTTCACTAGCTTTAACAAAGATGGTTTTGTTGGGACTTGGTTTTGAGAATTTTGAATAACCGAGTCCACTTTTATCATTTGAAAATCTTTGTTGGCTAAGAACAACCTCTAATCCAATTTGTCATTTTTCATATCTTTCAAGAACTCTTTTCAATTGGACAATTTGAAAAGAAAGTGACTCACACTTTATGCATGCAAAATTCTGTTTTTCATTTTTGAAATTCTTTTCCATTGTTTCAATTTTTTCTTCTAGAATTGAAATTTGATTTTTCTGTGAGGAAGTAGTTTTGTACAGAATTTTACATTCACTCAGAAGTTCATCAATGGCCCCTTGAGCATCATCATCATAAATTAGAAAATTATTACTAACCTTGTCATCTTCATCATCAAAATGGTGTGAGGCCATTAGTGCCAGATTTGCGCTTTGATCACTATCTGATTCTGATGAGGAACTTATGTCGTTGTCTTCCCATGCCACATATGCTTTATTTTTCTTGAATCCCTTTTTGCTCTTAGGAACCTCGTTCTTGGAGAGTTTAGGACAGTTTGGTTTGATGTGTCCTATTTTTCCACATTCATAGCATTTGACATCTTGTGTGGATGTTGACGCCTCTTTCTCTTTGCTTTTTGAAAACTTCTTCCTTTTCATGTAGTCAGAATTTCCAATATTATTTTTAGAGCCAAAGTATTTTCCTAACCTCTTTACAAGAAGCATGAAGTTTTCATCTTCAACTGGATCGTCTGCTTTCTCTACTTCTTTAGAATCATCTTTAACGCGATGTTTTTAGATTTCTTTTCTTGATTCTCATGTTTCTCCAATCGCCCGAGTTCTGTTTCATATTCTTGAAGTTTGCCGAACAAAGTGGCGGATGTCATCGTGGCTAGGCTCTTCTTTTCAGAAATTGTTGTCACCTTGGGCTGCCATTCTCTGGACAAGGATCTAATCACTTTAAGATTTAATTCATTGTTAGTTAGTGTCTTACCGAGTGCTATAAGATGATTTGTCAAGTGCGCGAATCTCTTCTGCAAGTCAAGAATTGATTCTCCTGGCTGCATTCTGAACATCTCGTATTCCTGACTCAACATGTTCAACCTTGATCTTTTAACTTCGATGGTTCCTTCATGTGTTTCCACTAAAGTATCCCAGATTTCCTTTGCTGTTGTACATGTTGAGATGCGAAAGAATTCGTCCATGCTCAATGCACTTTGTAGAAGATTAATTTCCTTCTTGTCATAGAGAACCCTTTTCTTATCATCGTCATCCTAAGAGGCTTTGGGCTTTGCTGATCCTACACCGTTAACGACCGTTGTAGGAGTGAAAGGACCATTTTGAACAGCATCCCAGATTTCGTCTCCTTGTGCTTCTAAGTGAGCCTTCATACAGATTTTCCAGAAATCAAAGTATTCACCACAACACAATGGAGGCTTGTTGCTGCTACCACCATCTTCAAATACACCTTTTTTATTTGCGGAAGCCATCCTGGATCAGATAGGAACAGGTTACCCAAACCTGCTCTGATACCAATTGTGAGTTAGTAATGCGCCTAAGAGGGGGGGTGAATTAGGTTCTTTGAAATTTTCTGGTTTTAAGAGGGCTATGTTACTTTCTTTTTAATGAAGTGATGATTTGAAAGCTTGTAAAGGCAGAAAGTAAAAGAGACACAGAGAGTTATAGTGGTTCCCCTTACACCCCGAGGGTAGTCCACTCCCCTTTCAACACGAAAGAGATTTCATTATAGTTAGGATCAATGTACAATTTGTTCTAACCTATAGAAGATCAAAGGTTCTTAAAACACCTTTAAGATCTAAACACTAAGTGCAATGAGAACAATCCTCTCTAATGCACACACTTGCTTTCAACAATCCTCAACAACAAGGGGAAACTAAAATAAAATTCTGAGTTTTGTAAGATTTGTAACAATGTATGATTGATAATCAATGCTGAGATTGAATCTTCTCTTTCAATGGAATTTTCACAAGTATCTAAGACTTATTGCTCAAGAATTTTCTTTTCAAAAGATATGAAATTGATGCAGAAAATTCTTTGTGCAAATTGCTTAAAGAAAAAGTTCAAGGGTTTTTGATTGAAAGAGATTTTAAAGAATTGATGTAAAAGTTAGAGTTGTTTTTGAATTTGAAAAGCTAGGTATTTATATTACATAATTATCTCTTGATGAAATCATGCAAATCTTCATAAAAATTGATGAACAGTTGTTATGTTTCAAAGGAAACATTTAACAGACATTTGAATGAAGAGATGCAATTTTTCAGAAGGATTTTTCAAAAACGTTCAGTGAGCAATTGATTGCACCAAGGCAGCAATCGATTGCACTTCAAAACAGAAGTGAAAACTGAGAATTTTTTAAGCATGCGATCGATTGCACTAAGGCAACAATCGATTGCTCTTCAAAACAGAATCAAAAATAGTTAAAAATTTGATCATGCAATCGATTGCTCTAAGAGTGCAATCGATTGCACTTTGAAAAACTTAGAAAAATTCTATTTTCAAAAGCTTGTGAGAGTGTAACAAGTCATGAGAAATGTTTTAAAAGTTTTGAGCAATTAGGACTTAAATGCCTAATGGGTATTCTCATTATACCTTCAGATGAGAACATTTTCAAAGTTGTACCTTTGTCCTGATGCTTGATGGTTGATCATCTTTGCCTTCTTGAGTGATTTGTCTTCATCAAAACAAATGTTGATCTCTGAGGATCTTGATTTCACAGGTACCCGTGTGTGCACTAAAAGATTTTTTTTGGCCAAAATCGGAAATCAAGGGAAACAGCCAATATGGGCCTGCATGGGACCTCAAAGCCCACCATATATAAGTCTTAAATGAAACCCTAATGCTCAGGGAGGAAGCTTGTTGCGCAGAGAGAAGAGAGTGACTCAAAATTTCAACAACTTGAAACTCTCATTCTAGGCACTTAACTAGGCTCATTATTGGTGCATCTAAAGCCCTATATCTTGTAGGCAATGTTTGCATTTTTATCATGCTTGTTTGCTTCACTTTCAGTTTGAAATTCAAAAAATTGTGGCCTGTTTTCACTTGGTTAGAGGAGCCTTTTTGCAAAACCAACACTATATTTGAATTCCTCGTGAAAAATACTTTGGAAAGGTGTAGAGTGTTTTGATTTTTATCATGGTTTTGGATGAGCTCCGGTGGCCCTTTCTCGGAGAAGACGACCGAAGCCCTAGCTTCGGCGTCTGGTTTGGTCTCAGGTGAAAGCTGATGTGGCTATGCGCATGTGTCATGTTGACTCTGAGATGGCACATGATGTGTATAAGTGGAACACTGTGTTTCACTTAAAACCCGATTTCATGTGGTTCTGGGCTTTGGTCCAATTGCTAATTGCACTCCCCTTATTTTGGCCCATGCGCGCATATTGAAGGGTTGTAGTTCAATTCTGTTTTACTAGCACACCCGTCCTTCATTGTTTGTTATTTTATTTCTTTTTATTTGCATTTCCAATTTTATTCTTTTAAAAATAGTTTCATGATTCATAAAAATACTAAAAGTGTTCTTCTGACTTTTCGATGTGTTGATTTAATTTTCAATATTTTTATTTTATTTTACATTTATTTTTATTATTTTTAATGGAATTAATGATTAAAGTGGTTTTATGGTTTACACTTTGTCTTGAATTTGATTATTTACCTTCATTCAAATACCCCCTAGGACCAATTCTTCTCTCTCACTTAGGTGATGGATTAAGGCATTTTTGAGGGTTGATTGAGGTATTAATAATCATTGTTCAATTGTTTTACATTTCCTTTTTGTGGACCCTCGACACACACTCGATAAGTGGAATACCTTGCCTTCTTGGATTTAATTGGTGGTGCTTTGAGTTGAATTGTGCCATGAGTTTTTGCATACTAATTTATGGTTGTTTCAACTTGGTTTGAGTATTTTATTTGAGATTTATTGGAGTCTTATTCTATTTTTGGTGGTTTCTTCAAATTCAAGTCATATTAAGGGTGTGTATGCATACATCTTTGACCTAGTCTTTGGGATATGATCATGAGTGATCCCTTGGGCACCTCTTAAGCCTTGTTAGCTCTTGTTAACATGCTTGAGGCTCTTCCTTTCATGTTTAGAGGTCAATGGTATGTGTAACGTGTGCCACAAGTTTCTTTTGGATCATGTCTTTCCACTTGCTTGAAGTGTGAGATAATTGCTTGAACTTTGGTTCTTCAATGTGACATGATCATTCTTGTGCTCGCTTGATGTTTTGACTTTGAATTTGGATCATTCCATTCGTGATTCACTTCTTCCCGTAGTGGTTTACTTCTTGTTCATGATGATTTGGTGATGATGATTCCACTTTGAGTTTGTCATGAACAATTATACTTCTTTTGCATTGCTTATTTGCTTTTCTTTATTTGGTCTTGTGTAAATGTTTGGTTGAGTTTAGAAGGATACCTAACATGTTTTCGGGATAAATGGTGATGATGAATGAGCTTTTGAAAAGTTAGGAAGCCCTGAAGAAAGAGATCAGAGTTCTCAAAAGTCAGATGAATTGGGTCTTAGACACTTTGCAGAACTTGATGAAGAAGGAAGGGCACTCTTACTCTGTTGCATCTAGAGAAGTAATCACTTCACCACCTCCACAACAAGGAAAATCCCGTGAGGAGACTTCATATCAACCAACATTTGTCCCTACACCAAAATGTCACCTTCACCTTGTGACAACCAAGGAAGTCATTACTCCTCATCCATCCGTTGTTACCCCAAGTATAGGGTAAACCCATGTGGATACTCTCCATTTACCAGCATTTGGCTATCCCTCAAGATGTCATCATCATACTTTGAATTCCAAGTTGGCATATCAATATCCATTAGATATTCCTCTTCAAGGTCGTCAAAATCAGAACAAGAGGCAGAGACATAATAAGAGGCAGAATCGGAACAAAAGGAACAAAGCTCACGATGAACGGATTCCTGTACCGCTTAGTAAGCTCTACCCGCTACTAATCCTTAATTCATTGATAACTCTTTTAACATATGTGCCAACACCGTATACATGGTATAATTCTGATACAAACACAACATGTGAATTCCATGAATAGGCTGGAGGGCACGATTTGGATACTTGTTCTGCATTAGAAGCTTCAATGTAAAAATTGATCCACAACAAGAGTTTAATCTTTGAATAAGACTATCCGGAGGTTGAATGTGGATACTATACTAAGAAAATGAGGCATCTCGCAAAGGAGTGAAAAAGTTTCAGGCTCAGGTTGGAAGATGTGGTAGAGTCACTAGCACCCCAAGGAGGAAGGTCAGATGTCGATATCTCGATTTTTGAGCTAGGTGATAATAAGGAAAAATGACATGTCATACCTCTTAAGGTTTCATACCACAAGGAACAAGTCACGTGCGTGAGTTGATCAAAAGCAAGATCATGAGCGTCAAAGAAGTGATCCCCTCTTTGGACATGGAAGTTGAAGTTTATTGAAGTCAATTCCCTAAAGTTGGCAATCTTTTGGTTATTTTAGCATTTCCTATTGTATTTTCTTTGCATTTTGAATAAGTATTTGCTTGTAGTTTGTTTTTTTTAATTGACAAGATTAATGAAATGTTTATGCATCTTTTGGATCAATCCATTTGTATTCACTCTTTCTCTTTCCTTTCATTGTTGAAAAAAATAAGTAAAAATATATCTTTTTTCATCCACTTATCTTTACCATGCTGTTGTTTAAACAAAGATTGGGGAGGATGATGAAAATATTATACCCATAACTGTTGTTGGTATGCTTTCAATTAAACTTTGTCGATGATGTAAGGAATTGTTTCAATCCCTAAACACAGGAGAAATAAGGAGTTAATTCCTAGTCAACCACTTTGAGCCTAGAAGTAGTTGTTTTCTTTCGGAATTAAAAGAAACCCTTAAATCTTAAACCTGTGGCAGAATAGTTCTTAGTTTAACTTGGTTATACAAAAAGGTTTGCATGACAACCAAAAAGAAGTTGACTTTAAATCCTCAACATGAAAGTCCCCGATGGTAAAGACAACTGAATGTTGTAAGGGAGTAGTGACTGCCCTAGGTTTCTGAACCATCACCAATTGTCATTAGTTCAGTTTCTAAACCATGGTGTAATACCCCAAATTTTGCCCTAAGATTTGTCGTCGCATTTCATTGCATTTTTATTGCATTTAATCAATTACTAACAAATTTGTGTAGTCGTTTGACTTTTTGCAGGTAAATATCATATGGCATGCATTTTTTTTCTAAAAAGTAAAAATGACACAATTGGCAGGAGGACATGTGTAAGGAGTTATGAGTGTGAGAGGTTGAGAGTTCGAATCTCACCTTTGTCACTTTTTTTGTTTTTTATTATTTTTACTCTAAATTTTTCTATCTTTCATTAAAAAAATAACAAAAATAGTTTTTTATTATTATTTAATTATTATTTTCGTATTTTAATTAAATCATTTTTTAAAATATTATTTTTTTCACTTTTTTCTAAATTATTCATAAAAATATCCAAAACATCATAAAATAAAAAATATTGAAAAAAATTTTGTTCTTTTTATAATATTTTTGATTTTAGGAATCAATAGGATTATTAGTTTTTATTTTAAGTTTATTTTAATTATTTTAAATTATTTAAATTTTATTTTTTCTTAACTAATTATTTAGTTTGGGCTTTAAAATGGGCTTTAGGGACATTATTGACAATTTGGTGTTAACCCTAATTTGTTCCCTATATATACATGTGTTGCCTTGTTGGAGAATGGGGAGGGGAGAATGAAAAAAACCTAAGAGGAGTGAGTGCCGTTTGCCGTTATTTAGTTTTCTTCTTCATCCATTACTATTGTTTCTTTTTCTTCATCGTTTACCGTTATTTCTTTTCCTTCATCTATTACTGTTGTTTCTTTTTCTTCATCTTTTACCGTTATTTCTTTTTCTTCATCTATTACCATTATTTCTTTTTCTTTATCTATTACTGTTACGTTTATATATATATATAATTTTTAAATTATTAGAGTTTATATATATAAGATTAATTTTTGATCGAATTATGTCGATACGATGTTTGCACATTTGTGTGCATGACGCGTGACATTTGTGTTAGTTCGATCTGGTTGCGATGATCGCATTTTTGTGTGAGCAATAATACTATTTTTTGCTTAATTTCTTTTTCTTTGCGATAAATTTTGTTTCGTCCGATTTAGATCTGGTTGCGATGAGCGCATTTCTGCGTTAGCAACATTGTTGGGTTATTTGGCACATTTAAAATTCATTATTGCTTTATTATTATTATTATTATTATTATTATTAGTATTATTATTATCATTATTTATTATTATTATCATTATTATCATTATTATTACCATTATTATTATTATTGTTATCATTAATTTATTAAAACTTGTTATAATATAAAAATCTGTTTTTTTAAAATAAATAACATTAACATCTTTTCCAAATTAATATGAAAACCTATTATTTTTAAGAAAAACTTTTTTTTTAGATAAATTTAAAATAATAACTAAAATCTTTTTTTTTTATAATAACTAGAACCGTTATTTATTTTATTTTATTATTGTTCAATTCAAATTTCATTATCATATTGTATCTGCTCCTCTCATGTAACCTCGCGAACTTAACAATCGCTCTTTAAATTCTGCCTTTAAATTTCTGCTTGCATGGTTTAAATTATGACACTATCTCTCTGTTTGCAATTCAATTATCTCACGCATTTACCATTATTTCTGTCACATTGCACACATCCGAAGGTTAGGTTTAACTGTTTGGCCGCCGCGCCAATAGTCCGTAAAACTTCACACATTCAATTTCAAATCCTCAAAACTACAAACTACAAACCCTAATTTTCACAAATGCCTCGCCGCAGGCAAGATTACAATTTTACCCCTAGCATTAGGTCAAAGAGCCGCCGCGCTCAGTTTAGGGTTTCCCGCCGTGGAATCCCTAATTTAACCCTAATTTCAACTTAACATTTCAACGTAGAGATTTGGAGTTTCTACACTCCACGTAAGCGTGTCCTTAAGATGCGTTTATTCCCCTTGAGACCTTGACCACAGTCAAGAAGTCTCTAACCTCCCTTTTGAGGGGAACTACGATTACTCTGATTCCACTCCCGTAAGGATACGTAGGCACAAGATGCGATGTCTTGCCGAGTAAACTTAGAATTAACCCCTTAGGTCTTCTTTCTCACTTTTAATCCTTTGTACATATATCTTAAGCAAATAAATAAAGCAAAATAGTAAACATCTGAACAAAAGGTTCCTGTAGAGTACTACAGAAGTTTAGGGTGCTAATACCTTCCCTAAATTTAACCAACCCCCGAACCCTAGATCTTTCCCCGCATTGTGTTTACGATGAAAAATAGGTTTTCCCTCTTTTGACCTTTTCCTTCGGATAAATCAAAGAGCGGTTGTGAATTGAATTGCGATTCAAACTCATTAGTAGTTTGTGATCCTATTTCCACCGCAACAGAAAATGGCGACTTCACTGGGGACCTTCTTAACTTTTGAGGGTTATCCCTAATTTGTTCATATTTATTACTATTTGTCTTACTATTCATTTGCATGTATATATTGTATTTTGATTTTGGGACGGTACCTTGTGTTGTGAGATAAGTCCTACGCCCGGACTAGTGACATTATTATAGGATGGGGATATATTCGATGAGGCTTATAGGGAGTGAATCCCGACCAAGCTGATTCGAGAATCACCGCTCAGTTGAGACCTTTTCGAAAATGGTTCGGTTGAACGAGTAATCGTTGAAAACTTTTTCCATGGTCGATTGGAGTCTGTGATATTGAGGACCGTAGTACCTTTACACCACCTTGGCCTTATTTAGGACGTAGTGCGGGAACTATGTGGGAGTAGTCCTACAATGGTTGCTACGCGATACTACACTTAAAAGAGATTCTCTTGAGAATATTATTAACCACCG
This sequence comes from Lathyrus sativus, assembly GCA_963859935.3. Classification (NCBI taxonomy): domain Eukaryota; kingdom Viridiplantae; phylum Streptophyta; class Magnoliopsida; order Fabales; family Fabaceae; genus Lathyrus; species Lathyrus sativus. The sequence goes on along the minus strand of OZ012735.1, from coordinate 892,365,301 downwards.
AGTTAATCGGGAAATTGATAATATCCGAAAGATGGATTGATGACTTTGGGCACTTTTTTAGAACCTTGTTCGGCAGGTACAACTAACCCGTAGTACACTCCTTTTGGGGATGGGTAGACCTTAACTCCGCTCACATACTCTTAACCTAGGACTTTGTGTGTTTTCATGCATTGCATTCATAAAACATCATATCGCATTAAGATTTCATGGAATTCAAACTCTATTTATGAACATTGTAGGATACCATGGATCACTCTAGAAGGCATACTTTGAAATTTACTTTTAGAGGTTTTAATTTGGGAGTCCTAGAGAAGTTAGGAGGTTTGGTTCAAGATCAAGAAAAGTTCCAAGACAGATATGGAAGGCTACTGTCTTTGTTGAAGGTTCAAGTAAACGAAGGACTTCTTGCAACTTTGCTACAGTTTTATGATCCAGATTATCACTGCTTCACCTTTCCAGATTATCAGCTTTTACCTACCTTAGAAGAGTACTCTCAGTTGGTGGGATTACCGATCTTGGATAAATCTCCATTCCCTTTCTTGGAGGAAGACCCTAAAGAACGAGATATTGCTAAAGCCGTTTGTCTAAAGATATCCGATGTCAAAAACAATATGATCACCAAAGGGGGGACCTCCGGTTTTCTCAGGGACTTCCTAATTAAGAAGGCCCAATTTTATGCCGATCATAAAGACATGTTCGCCTTTGAGACAATATTTGCTTTGCTTATTTATGGGTTGCTGCTTTTTCCTAGTTTTGAGGGGTTTGTGGACCTTAATGCAATCAAGACCTTCATGAGGAGAAATCCAATTCCAACGCTATTGGGTAATACTTATCATTCAATACATCTCCGAAGCTTTCATGGTGGAAGAATGATTACGTGTTGTGTGCCATTACTATACAAGTGGTTTATTTCTCACTTACCCAAGTCCGGTCCGTTCTGGAGATCTAATCAAGAACGTTGGTCGCAAAAAGTTATGGCTTTAACTCACTCTGATATTGATTGGTATAATCGCGTGTACGATGGGATGTCGATCATTGATAGTTGTGGGAACTTCAACAATGTGCCTTTGCTCAGTTTCAATGGAGGAATCAGCTACAATCCAGTCCTAGCTCGCTGACAGTTGGGATACCCCTTGAAGGAACCGCCTAAAGGTATTCATATGGAGAAAATCTTTTTCAAAGACGACAAAAAGCTTCAAGATCAGATTCTATCTTCTTGGAATCATCTGCATAGGAAAGACAAAGAAAGTTTGGGAAGACCTAATTGTGTATCCATGGAACCATACCTTCAATGGGTCCGAGGAAGAGCTATTGAGTTGAAGATGCCCTACTCTCGCCAAGATCCTTTACCTCAAAGAGAAGAACATGTCCAGTATTTCATGACTGAAGTTGAGACTTTGAAGATTACTTTGAAAAGATCACAACGCGAAACAGAATCATGGAAGAACAAATACCATGTGATGGTCAGCGAGTACGAAGAACTTCAAAAGCAGATTCAGTCGAAGAATGATGAGATACAATCCTACAAGAAGAGAAGGCTCTACGAATATTTATTTTCCTCCGACTCTCCGTCTGCTCACTGAAGTTGTGGGAGATGCTTTCTCTAGGACTTTCCAGGCTTTTATTTAGCTATTTTGGTTGCAAGAATATTATTTGTAATCTGTCTTCAATGAATTAAAAGTTTCCTTGGTATTCCGCAATATTCGTAAATATTTGAATTCCATGAAATCTTCATTTGCATTCACATTTTAGCATCATACTTTTGCATTGCATGTGTCTCCCGGTTTCTCATACTCGGTTCTCTCACCTTCCAGTTTTGTCACCCTAAGTTCTCTGCATCAATACGACCCTTCGAAAGGATGGAAGATCAAAACCAAGAGATCAACCGTGTCAGCCATGAACTCGAAGATCTTCGAGGAAGTGTAGGGCAGATTTTGGAGATGTTACGAGCTCTTAGTGTGAAGGTGGACGCTCAGTCTACTGTTGTTTCTGAGATTATTAATACCGCTATGGAACCTCAACAAGCTGTTACTGTCGAGAATGTACCTCCTCACGGTCTTCAATCCGGTTTGGTGCCTCCTAGTGCTCAACCAGTTCAACGAGCTACCCCTCCAAAGTGCAAAACTCCTAACTCCGACCATGGTAAAGGACCTGCACGTTCGAGGAACCGCAAAACAGCTACTCCTCCACCTTGGCAACATCAGCAGAGTTATGTTCAAGGTTATCCGTTTCCATATGTTCAACAACCCTATGTAGCTACTGTTGCACCTCCTTTCGATCAGCAGTTTCCTACATACCAGCCTGTGCAGTCAGCTCCGGTATATCAAGCACCGATTTATCAATAACCTTCCGGTTATCCGCCCATGCAAGTTCCTGTCAACAGTCAACGAGTGCTCAACGCTCCTGTTCACCAACAATCACAGAATCAGGTTCCTTATCCCCGTAAGAGGTAGTATAAGCCTTGTCCTCCAATTCCGATAACTTTCACTGAGTTATACCCCCATTTGGTACAACAGGGTCTGATTACCACCCGTGCTTTGGGTCCTCCGCCTAATCCGTTACCTGCAAGTTACAACGTTGCCGCTCATTGTTTATTTCATGAGGGTGCGCCCGACCATGATCTAGAGAATTGCTATGCTCTTAAGAAAGTTGTCAGAAATTTGCTAGAAACGAAGAAGTTGTCTTTTAGCGACGCTCAGATGAAGATCGAGACTCCTCTCGGGGTCCCTCACTTGTCAAGTTCGAATTCTGCAAAGCATGCTACGCCTGTGGCAAATCAATCGAATCCGGTAATTATTCAAAGGCCTAGCTCGCTTCACTTCAGTAACCCTCAAGATGATATGACCGGGATCAACAAAGAATCTGGGAAAGTTATTTTGAAGCAATGACTGAAAACTGTTGAAGATGTGACCAGCCTAACTGGGGCAAGCCATGACGACTCACAGGGATCATAAACCAGACGACCTTTCCATTAAGGCTCCGCCAAAGGAAACTGTTGCTTTTGAATTTCATAAACTATTTAGAAGGATTTTTCCGACAGTTCATTTGTTTATTTATATGTATTTCTCTTTGATTAAGCATATTTAGCATGTACGAACTTGTTTATCTTTGATTAATTAATACAACGCATATGTTTGTCTTGAATAAATCCATTCGTTTCACTCATTCAAAAAACGTTTTCATAAATCATAATGCCAACTTTACCCGATCTCTTGTTCTGATGGAGAATTAGGGGGAGGATGACGAACCCAAAACGTCAGATTTCTTGTCGTATGCTTTCGATGGAAACCCGCTGATGATGTAAGGCATTGTTTCAAATCCCAAACACTGGAGATATAAGGATGTTAATCCCTCGTTAACCTCTTTGAGCCTTGAAGTAGGAGTTTTTCTTTTTTTTAAGAACCCTCACCTTAACCTGGGGCAGGGTAGGTTTCAGTTAAACCGATCGAGCACTTAGACTCTAAAAGGGGAAGAGCAAACCTTCGAGAATTTATCCTTAGCGTCTTAAGAAGTCCAATACAATGACTATCCCTCAGTTACCTAAGGAGTGGGGCAGTCACGAACCTTTCAAAAGATTTACATGACTTGTGCATAAAAGAACATTCAAAAAATAAGAGCCCTCTAAGTCAAAACCTATGAAGGAGACTTAGGCAAAACTGGGGCATCCCGCTGGACTCCAAAGTCAGATCAAAAGACGTTGTCCAGGCAAAAGTTAGGGAATAAGAACAACAAACCAATAAAGAACAAAGTCGTGTTGGATCAGACACAAAAGACAATAGGTGAGTGACTGCCATGTCCAAAGCCTTGATAAGTTCTCGACCATTAGCAAATCCGCTTGAGATATGAGCGTTCGTATCCGATTGACTGAATTAGGATTGGAGAGCATCACGAAGAAGGGGTGGGTACAAATATAACTTTGAGCCTATATCCTTTGTTTCTTAAACCGTGAACCGAGCCACGATACAACCTTTAAAAGACCTAATTGAAGTAGGACTTCGGTTGAAAGCATACTCGACAAGATCACGTTTCCTGACTCCTACGAGCTATGCTCAGAAAAAAAATTCATGTTGGCATTATAATTAAAACTTATATCCCGACTAGTGATTTCGGTCACAAGTTATTGCGATATCTTTTTCAAAACAAAAATTCAAGACAAATATATGTGTTCATTGACAAGCTCAGGATAGGCATTTCAGACATGACGACTTTGCTCGATATCTTAGAGATTTACATATGGACATAACCCGTGGAACTTGAAGATCCTGCTAAACAGGGGCAGGCAGTTTCCCAGTTCGCTTACCAACGCGAGGCTGACGTTCTTAAGAGCTATTTCTCAAAGATTTCATCGTGACACGATTAATTTGTGCCAGCTACGTCGAGACCTAACTAATCTCTCAAAGAGTTTGAAAACAGTGGGGCAACCAGACTCCGTGTTCTCTATAAAATCCTCTTGAGATGACCATACCTCACAACGCAAATATCCTGGGGCACCGTGTTTGTTTTAAGGAAACAAATGGCGACTACTATAAGGTCCTTCAAGATCAAAACCATGTGGTTTCACAACTTTTCTTCATGCACCCGAGGGATTTTACTCATAGCGGCCTTCATTCCCCAGTAAATCTCAGTGTTGCAACAGGCTCCTAAACTATTGCCTCATCACAGTCCCCAGCGAGACTATAAGCTGACAACTTTTTCTTGGGTAACTCGAAAGTGTCCCTCAGGTTTTCTTCTCCCCATGAGAAGGTGTGATACTGTGCACCCAAGCAGATTACTTTCTCCCCAGAGAATTCAGAACATTTAAAACTAGATTTGGTTCCACCATTGATCCTTCTCACCCATGATTGACGTATTGGTTGCAGAGAACGCAGGGTATCCCCGTCGAGATGTTTATTTCATCTCTCGTCCCGTCTCTAGTCTGTTCGTCAGTATACGCAAGGGCATAAGCATCACATGCCTATTTCATTACATATTCATTACATATTCATTACATATTCATTGCATACTCATTACATACTCAGTTCATAACATCTTGCATATTTAACTACATAGACATTAACATACATTCACATTAACATACATTCACATTAACATATGCGTTAGCATTCACAGGTTCATTGTGTCTCTCCATCATTGGGTGTTACCGCCGAGTAACTGGGTTTGTCCATTCTCTCCAAATAGATTGTCAGCCCTAAGCATAAAATACTTACTTGTTTCCAGTTTCCCCACAGAGCTCGATCCTCGTGGATGACGGTTACTTCAGCTATCTTTCCTCGCCAGGATAAGATATTTACCCTTCGAGATCATTCCCTCGATGGAGTCTTGATTACCAGTTTTCTTTCTAGCTCGATCCTAGATTGAATCTCAGTCTTGTCGGTCGTCAAGCCCAACCGGACGTGCATTTATTTTGCACCATCTAAAAATTTTCACCATACCTTGGCAGATACGCGACATGTTCTCGCCCGAGAAGTTTATCGCTGTACCCGGATGTGCATTTATTTTGCACTATCTTTCAAGAAAATCAACTACAATCCTTTACAGATACACGCCAGTTCACGCCTGGATAATTTATTATTACAATCCTACATCTTACAACATCAATATACGACATTTCTCATCTAAGAAGCCGATCCTATCTTCGTTATGACTCGCAGCAAATGGCCATCTCCATGGAGCAGTTGGGCTTCCATTTTCCCTGTCGTCTTGAAGTATAGGGAGGTTTTGAACCAAATCGTATTCAGGAGAGCACGATCTTGAAATACGGGGAGGTTTGAGCGGAATCATATTCAGGAGAGCACGATCTTGAATTATGAAGAAGTTCATTTACCCTTTAGTAAAAGAAGGAGCGGAATCATATTCAGGAGAGCACGATCTTGAAGTGTGAGGAAGTTCATTTACCCTTTAGTAAAAGAAGGAGCGGAATCATATTCAGGAGAGCACGATCTTGAAGTATGAGGAAGTTCAGTTCACCCTTTTCATATTCAGGAGAGCACGATCTTGAAGTATGAAGAATTTCATTTACCATTTAGTAAAAGAAGAAACCAAATCGTATTCAGGAGAGCACGATCTTGAATTACGGGGAGGTTTGAGCGGAATCATATTCAGGAGAACACGATTTTGAATTATGAGGACGTTCAGTTTACCCTTTTCATATTCAGGAGAGCACGATCTTGAAGTATGAAGAATTTCATTTATCCTTTAGTAAGAGAAGGATCAGAATCGTATTCTAGGCACCGACCTTAAATATGAGAAGATTTATATATCAAATAAGCAGCAGCCTCTTTATTTGAGTGCTTATCCGTTTTGGCATGTAAGTCCCTTCCAACGATAAGTGACAGCTCTCCCTCGAGAAGCTTATCAGGGCATTTCCCATTAAAGTCCATTTATTTTGGCATACAGCCGGTCTTTACCCTGTATATATGATATGGATTTCTGAAAAGTCCATTCGATCCCATCACGAAGGATAGTTTATTAGAAGCTTGGATGTTATTCTTTACTCAATGCTCCAGCATTCTATAATCGATCTTGCAACCGTGTAGATCCAGTTTTATTATTAGACATTCCCTAGTGGAGGTCACCGCATAGGTGCCATCTCCATCTAAGGATCTTATCCCATTAAAGTCCATTTATTTTGGCATACAGCCGGTTTTTACCCTGTATATTTGCTACGGATTCCCGAACAATCCGTTTGATCTTGTCACGAGGGATAGTTTACAGAAGCTTGGATGTTATTCTTTGCTCAATGCTCCAGCATTCTATAATCGATCTTGCAACCGTGTAGATCCAATTATTATTAGACATTCCCAAGTGGAGGTCATCTCATAGGTGCCATCTCCATTTAAGGATCTTATTCTAAAAGTCCATTTATTTTGGCATACAGCCGGTTCTTTTTTACCCTGTATATTTGCTACGGATTCCCGAAAAGTCCGTTTGATCCTGTCACGAGAGATAGTTTACAGAAGCTTGGATGTTATTCTTTGCTCAATGCTCCAGCATTCTGTAATCGATCTTGCAGTCGTACATGATCCAGTTTTACTTTTAGATTCCCCAGTGGAGGCCGTCTCATAGGTGCCATCTCCATTTGAGAATCTCGTTCCCGGTCTAAAAATGATCATTGGTCGTGTTCGCACCAGCTGACCATCATTTTAGAATTCCCCAGTGTTGTACTGTGTCCCAGCGCGTCGTTTTCCCCAGTGTGTTCTTCTCGTAGCGTCTGTCCCTGTGTCGTCGTATTCGTCAGCATTTTCGCACTCATCATTCCAGCATACACATCATATCATATTCATGGCATTGTCTGCATTAGTCTTGTTTGGTCCATAACATTGCATATCGCCACATATAAGGGCAAAATTTTCGGTTATCTATATTTAAATCCTTCCACCATGATTCCTCGAGTCTCCGCCACTCGAATCACCCGGTGAAATTATTTAAATAGGGGCAACTGTAATACCCCAAATTTTGCCCTAAGATTTGTCGTCGCATTTCATTGCATTTTTATTGCATTTAATCAATTACTAACAAATTTGTGTAGTCGTTTGACTTTTTGCAGGTAAATATCATATGGCATGCATTTTTTTTCTAAAAAGTAAAAATGACACAATTGGCAGGAGGACATGTGTAAGGAGTTATGAGTGTGAGAGGTTGAGAGTTCGAATCTCACCTTTGTCACTTTTTTTGTTTTTTATTATTTTTACTCTAAATTTTTCTATCTTTCATTAAAAAAATAACAAAAATAGTTTTTTATTATTATTTAATTATTATTTTCGTATTTTAATTAAATCATTTTTTAAAATATTATTTTTTTCACTTTTTTCTAAATTATTCATAAAAATATCCAAAAAATCATAAAATAAAAAATATTGAAAAAAATTTTGTTCTTTTTATAATATTTTTGATTTTAGGAATCAATAGGATTATTAGTTTTTATTTTAAGTTTATTTTAATTATTTTAAATTATTTAAATTTTATTTTTTCTTAACTAATTATTTAGTTTGGGCTTTAAAATGGGCTTTAGGGACATTATTGACAATTTGGTGTTAACCCTAATTTGTTCCCTATATATACATGTGTTGCCTTGTTGGAGAATGGGGAGGGGAGAATGAAAAAAACCTAAGAGGAGTGAGTGCCGTTTGCCGTTATTTAGTTTTCTTCTTCATCCATTACTATTGTTTCTTTTTCTTCATCGTTTACCGTTATTTCTTTTCCTTCATCTATTACTGTTGTTTCTTTTTCTTCATCTTTTACCGTTATTTCTTTTTCTTCATCTATTACCATTATTTCTTTTTCTTTATCTATTACTGTTACGTTTATATATATATAATTTTTAAATTGTTAGAGTTTATATATATAAGATTAATTTTTGATCGAATTATGTCGATACGATGTTTGCACATTTGTGTGCATGACGCGTGACATTTGTGTTAGTTCGATCTGGTTGCGATGATCGCATTTTTGTGTGAGCAATAATACTATTTTTTGCTTAATTTCTTTTTCTTTGCGATAAATTTTGTTTCGTCCGATTTAGATCTGGTTGCGATGAGCGCATTTCTGCGTTAGCAACATTGTTGGGTTATTTGGCACATTTAAAATTCATTATTGCTTTATTATTATTATTATTATTATTATTATTATTATTATTATTAGTATTATTATTATCATTATTTATTATTATTATCATTATTATCATTATTATTACCATTATTATTATTATTGTTATCATTAATTTATTAAAACTTGTTATAATATAAAAATCTGTTTTTTTAAAATAAATAACATTAACATCTTTTCCAAATTAATATGAAAACCTATTATTTTTAAGAAAAACTTTTTTTTTAGATAAATTTAAAATAATAACTAAAATCTTTTTTTTTATAATAACTAGAACCGTTATTTATTTTATTTTATTATTGTTCAATTCAAATTTCATTATCATATTGTATCTGCTCCTCTCATGTAACCTCGCGAACTTAACAATCGCTCTTTAAATTCTGCCTTTAAATTTCTGCTTGCATGGTTTAAATTATGACACTATCTCTCTGTTTGCAATTCAATTATCTCACGCATTTACCATTATTTCTGTCACATTGCACACATCCGAAGGTTAGGTTTAACTGTTTGGCCGCCGCGCCAATAGTCCGTAAAACTTCACACATTCAATTTCAAATCCTCAAAACTACAAACTACAAACCCTAATTTTCACAAATGCCTCGCCGCAGGCAAGATTACAATTTTACCCCTAGCATTAGGTCAAAGAGCCGCCGCGCTCAGTTTAGGGTTTCCCGCCGTGGAATCCCTAATTTAACCCTAATTTCAACTTAACATTTCAACGTAGAGATTTGGAGTTTCTACACTCCACGTAAGCGTGTCCTTAAGATGCGTTTATTCCCCTTGAGACCTTGACCACAGTCAAGAAGTCTCTAACCTCCCTTTTGAGGGGAACTACGATTACTCTGATTCCACTCCCGTAAGGATACGTAGGCACAAGATGCGATGTCTTGCCGAGTAAACTTAGAATTAACCCCTTAGGTCTTCTTTCTCACTTTTAATCCTTTGTACATATATCTTAAGCAAATAAATAAAGCAAAATAGTAAACATCTGAACAAAAGGTTCCTGTAGAGTACTACAGAAGTTTAGGGTGCTAATACCTTCCCTAAATTTAACCAACCCCAGAACCCTAGATCTTTCCCCGCATTGTGTTTACGATGAAAAATAGGTTTTCCCTCTTTTGACCTTTTCCTTCGGATAAATCAAAGAGCGGTTGTGAATTGAATTGCGATTCAAACTCATTAATAGTTTGTGATCCTATTTCCACCGCAACACATGGGAATTGGAATGTATAGCCTGATTTAACTGAACATAGAATTGAAGTTCATTATGAAGATTGGTTGGGGATAAACAAACTTTGAGCCTTTATCCTTTGTTTCATGAGTCATGAGTCAAGCCATGTTATAACCTTTAAAAGACCTAATTGAGGTAAGGTTGTTTTAAAAGCATACTACAGCAAGGTTGGATAACCTGACTCCTAATGATCTTTGTTAATGTTTTGTGTTGATCACTTCATCCATCATTCTGTAAACGATTAGATCTACTTCATTTTGATCATTTAATCATTCCACTGTGTGTTTTATCAATAAACTTTGATTTCAAAAGCTTGCATGAATCTTACATTGAAATTTCCATTTTTTTAATGAACAATATTGCTTGCAAGACAACCCAATATCAAAGGAATCCCAACAAATGCAGCCATCTAGAGAATTTGACTTGGTAAAGGAAGCTCAACCTGGGGCAACCAATTTGAAGGATTTGTTAATTAACCACTCCAGGAATTGGTGAATCAGGGCATAACTCTTCAAAGTTCAGAATGTTGGGGCAAGTTGTCTTAAGGTCATCTTATTTTCTATCTCTTTTCATGGAAAGCCGCTACAAAATGCAGTTAATCTGGGGCAGTTAGGTCGAGATTCGATAAATCTCTCGAGGACTAGTTAATTAGAAGAAATCAGGTCAAGATTAGACAAATATCTTGAAGGTCACTTAGTCTGGGGAAACTCCTTCGTAGATCAACCAACTAGCAGGGGAAAGTTTGTTTACCAGTTTGTTACACCCACAATTTGAAGGACAAGTTCGAGGACTTTGTTTTGCAAATACAGTTAATCTAGGGCAATTACATTGAGATTTATTAAATCTCTCCAAGAGTTTAAAGACACTGAAGCATCTTGTGTGCCAATTCTTATGTAAAATCCTCTTGGTAATTTCTTCCCGCAGACCATGTAATCTAGGGCAGAGGAGATTTGAATATTATTTGTTGCAAGAGTCGTTGCCCGCTCATGATGATCATTATGCAATTAAAATGCATAACTACATTGTTCTTGTGATATCCTTTACCAACTCCCCAGTAAGCTGTTACTTCAGTTGATCTTGGAAATTTCCCACGGATCTCCCTCTTCCAACAAGGAAATCAGGCTCATGATGGAAATCCCTAATGAAGTTATGATGTTATACCCCAAGAGGAGACTTAGATAAAATCAAGGCAATTCCAATAGACTCAAAAAATAGAAGTAGTCCATGCAAAAGTAGGGATCAAAAATAATAAAATCAAAGAGTTCCTCAAATCCTTATGCAAGGTTCAGTAACCACCATGTCAAAAATCAAGGGGTCACTGACATCCATGGCTAAAGATAAAATAAGGTGACTGTCATTTCAAAAAATCTTAAAACACCATTCTTACACTGTCAAACTCTAGATACGTTTGTCAAGATATCTAAATGTAGGACTGGAGAATATCAAGGAGAATGGGTGGGTTAAGACAAAACTTTGAGCCTTATACCCTTTCTTTCTCAAACCATGAACCAAGCCACATTACAACCCTTAAAAGACCTAATTGAAGCAAGGTTGTTCGAAAACATACTTCGGTAAGATCACGTTAAAGCTTACTCCTAAAGGGATTTTCTTACCATTCATGTTGATATCAATGTGACATTCTAATTAATGATTTATTCACTATATGTCGCAATATTTTCTAGTGAGCAGACTTGGATTTCAAAAAATTGTCATATACATTGCATTAAAATTATCATTTTCAAAACGATCAGTTTTACTTTCGAGTAAGCACTTGATCCCAAGAAGGCTTCTGCAATGAAAGAATTGATCAAGCTAAGATGTAAAACTCTTGAAGACTCCGTTGAGCAAGACTACAAGCTGCTACAAGATCCAGCTAATCAATGAGCTATTGAGGCAATGTCACAACTTTACAAAAAAAATTCTAAAAGTGATAGGTTATAACTCTATTTAACATACAACTCCTCTCTCCCTTATAATTTGTTTTCAAAGAAGTCACTATAATGTGCTAAACCAACAGATTTACTGCCTCACTCAACAGGTCTTAGTACCTGGACCACACACTTCCAGCAGGTACGAGCAGAGAAAACAAAAGTCAGGGTTATGAAAGAAATAATAAGTAAAACCTTGAAATAATGCAAACCTATTTTAGAAAATAATACTGTAAAGAAGTAATTTGTTACAGGGAAAACATGATCAAGAAACCGAGTGATCCGTGAGATGATTATGGTCCTTCATTGTCCCCATTAAAGAATAATAAAGTTATAGTATTAGGAACACCCTATTTCATTACCAAAATTACTTCACCTACACCCTCTAAACCACTAAACAAATAAGCTTTATTATCACCATTAGCTTTTATGCAAAAGATTATCACCCCTTCACCCTCACAAATTAAGCCAAGTTCTAAATTAGCCTTTTATACTCCTCCTCCTTCGATAAAAAAAATCCTTTATTAGTAAAAGTTTGGCAGAACCTATTATCCCTCTAGAACTCATGTATTTTTTATCATATGCATCTCTTTTGCAAGTTATCTCAAGAATATTCCCTCCGAGATTTTTCTTCTTACCTAGAGAATTAACAAAGACCAGAAAGTTTTATGAATTTATTTTAGTTGATATTGACTGCATTTCTCTCACTCATCAATATGATGGGGTTGATAAAACAAATATTAAGTTTTCTAAATTTAATATCATTAAAGTTTGGTCTCCATCCGATTGGGGCCAACCGCCAGCTAAAGGTCGCTCATTCTTTAGAGCTTACTCTCCACAAACCTTCAATTACTTTGATTATATGGAAGTCTGGACAAATTTATTAGCTAATATTGAACCTTTCAATCATACTTGGTTTATTTGGTTCAACAAAGATATCTCTTTAAATCTTCCCTACTGGTCCATTCAATGGTTTCAATTGGTTGGACCTACTTTGGACATTTTATCATATTGCGTTGTTAAGTCTTTCAATGAATTTACCTTAGTAACTCCTTGCCCGAAGCACAAGGCAATATTATCATTTTATGCAGTTTTTGGCATTACCTGGATTAGCTCTTGGAATTTTTCATCAGAATTGTTATGGAAAGACTGTCCGGAAACTCGGTTAACTAAAATATTTTCAATTAAATAGTGGGTCAAGTTCAACCCAGAACTATTATCTTCAGCAAAGTTGGAAGCAGGATGCAAAGCTCATCCAAACCTTTGTAAGAATACAAACTTAAGTTCTCAAGATACTATTTTTCTAATGGACCAGTCTAAGTTACTAGCAACCTTATCTGCTACTACATGTCCTAATGAATTCTTGTCTAAATTAAAAAAAGTTATTTTTGTTTTGTCAGACAGTGAAATTGGGTCTAGTACCTCTGACAACTTCAATGAAAATGAAGACGACTGTTACAGTATTAATGATCTTGTTGGTTAAAGTTTAAAGGTAATATTTGAATTATTGATTTGACTCGTTAAAGATAAGATTTTCTAAATATTATGTCAGAAGATAAGTTTGAAATACTTTTAGAAATAAGATTTGATATCACATTATCTTTGTTGTTATTTTAGGCCATGTGGGCCACCTTATCACATTATCTTTACAATTTATTTTTCTAAAATAGATTTTCATTATTTCAAGGTTTTACTTATTATTTCTTTCATAACCCTGACTCTTGTTTTCTCTATTTGTACTTGCTAAGAGTGTATGGTCCAGATAGTAAGACCCGTTGAGTGAGGCAATGAATTTGTTGGTTTAGTACATTGTTGTGACTTCTTAGAAAACAAATTATAAGGGGGAGAGAGGAGTTGTAAGTTAAACTGAGTTATAATCTATCACTTTTAGAATTTGTTTTATAATCTATGACTTTTACAAAATATCTTCTTCCTCAATTCATCTCCAACCTCCATTTTTTCTAACCTTCAAACTCTATGTCAAGTTTTAATCAAAATCATTTCAAAGAAAAAAATCGGTTTGAAAAAATTATTGGTTTATATGAAGGTTGGGGATGAAGATATGAGCACAAATCCAGAATTATGGATAAAATAGTATTTTCGTCCCTGTAAGTTGACACGTTTTTGCTTAGTTCCTGTAATCTAAATATGTTTTTGGTTTTAATCTCTAATTATGACTTTGTTTTCAGACCCTAGGTCTTCAACCTTCATACAAACACATAATTTTTTCAAAATCTTTTTTGGATTTTGTAGCTTCATTATTCACTCTTTCTCTCACAATCTTCACCATCATCTTCATTTAAAGCTTCATCGGCTTCTTTTGATTCCCTTTTAAAATCATCAATATGCATAACCTAAGATCCCTTAATTTTGCAACCCTCTTTTCCAAGTTCTAAATCTTGACCCTCTTCATGACACAAAACTCAAATCTCCTCAATTTTCAACCCTAATTGTAAATTTTCAATTGTTGACACTCCTTTTCAAGATTCATAACTCAAATACCTTAAATTTTTTATTCTTTGAAGTTTAGTACATTGAATTTTCACTTCTAACTTTACATGTTAGTGTTGGTTTTGAAACCACTCTATTTTTATTTTCTTTATGGAAACAAATGTATTTGGGTGAGGAAGTAACACAGATGTTTTTTTTGTACATTCTTGCATTTTTGTTTGTTTGTATTTTTATTTATGTTCTTGAATTATATAGCATTTCTAAGGAAGTAACACGTCTTTGGTGTTAATGTATCAATTTCAACATAAATTTTGTGTTTGAAATTTTTTTGGATTTCTATGAAAGTTGTGGATGAAAAAATGAACACAAACTCAGAATTCTATCTTAAATAGTCTTTTCGTCCATGTAAGCTTGTGTATTTTAGTTTTAGTCCATAAATCTTTTTTTTAACTCGTAATTCTTGGTTTCACGGTAAACGATTTTAAACTAGTGTCGTGGCTCCAAAGCTCTTGACTAACATTACAAAATTGAAGTATTTAACTAGTAAGAAAGTAAGGTTGGTAAAGTCATAAAATCTAATAATAGTCAAACACTTCTACCATTGAAGAATATAAACAAACCATGAATTTAACTATTTTTATAGCCAACATGAAAAAATTTCCACAAAATATTTGCTTTAACACCTTCACAACATCACACCACTCATTGTTTCAGGTGTAAAACAGAGGAAGGATGTTGAGAAGAGGAGACATACATTCTAGGGTTTGAATATGAAGATTAAAGTAATAATACAATTGAGAATAATGCTTCGAACGATTGAGAACAATGAATGATATTGTGCATGATAAACTAGAGGATGGAGATGAGTTTGAATGTGAGAAAAATTGGAGATGGAGATGGATTGAGGAAGAAGATGCTTTGTAAAAAAAAATGTAATTTCGTCCTCAGATACCATGTCACTGGTGCCACGTCATTGGATGTTTGACACTTCAACTTTTTTGTAACAGAAGGTTGATGTCATAGACTAAAACCAAATGAAACCCAAAATATAAGGATCTCGTCCAAAATAAAAAGATTAAGGACTAAATAAAAAATACGTCAACTTATAGAAATCAAAAGACTATTTAAGCCTTGATTTTGTTATCAAGTAATTTAATAATTAAAATTTCATAATTTAAAAATGAATAAGTAAAATATCATAAATTTGAACATATGCATTAACTGTCTGATGTCTCTATACAACTCTCAAATGAATTGGTTAATTGGACAACTAGTTTGACTCTCAAATGAATTTGTTAATTAGACAATCAATTTGACATCAACAATGGCTCAACCATGGCACTTCCTTAATCAATCATGACATACAAATTTGAAAATTTTTGAACCGATAGAAAATATTAATAAAAATGAAAAATAAAAATGACATTTTGAAAATTCACTATATGATTGGTTTGTACATAGTCATAATAATAAATATCTCCCTTTATTAAAAAGCAAGAGAGTGACCAGAACTGGACCATACAAGTTATTCCTTTTTGAAAAAAATAATTAGTATTATTAATAAAATTAAACCACGTGATTTTTCTATTTAAATCTATTCTTGTTGCTTAAGTGGCGATAAGAAATGTCTTTATTAAAGCTTATTCGTTTAAATCTTGAATTGATGTTTTTTCCATTCTTTGTGAGTACATAATAGACAATAGAAGATGGTACAAAAGCATGATTGATCCATATATTCAACAAGGTAAAAAACAGACTTGCCTTTTATTTTGGTCCACACCTAATTATTCATCATAGATTGGTGATGTTTTTAACTCTATTTTTAAGATCAATAGGTTTGAATATTTTTTGGTATACTATTTTTTATCTATAAAACTGATTTTAACTTATTCTGTTGACTAAAAGTATTTATTCATTTGGATTAATGGACAATAGAAAGTTTGATGTTTTAACATTTACAATTAATTTTTAGCATAAAAAATATTGTTCAATCATCTTTTAGATGAATATTTAAATATAAATAAGTTTTATATTTTATTTTGTTTTAATTAAAGTTAAATTTTTTATAATTAATTTGTACAAAATTAAAGAAATTCATCACCTAATTAAATAAATATTTAATTAAATATATTAGGAAACGCATTAACAAAGACCGTCTTTATGCGTAGTACATCAGATCAATGAGGAGACAAAAATGAAAAATAAAAAATAATGCATCCAATTATCTATTTGTTTAAATTTAAGTATAACTAATTAGTCATATATTGAATATAAAAGAATTATAAATTATTATAATATTCATATATTTAATAATCAATTGAGAAATTGAGCTGAAGCGACACTTGTGTCACATGAAATAGTTGTACAATTTATCATATTTGTTATTTTTTAATTAACTAATTTTTTTCACGTGTTTCTAGAGAGAGGGACCTGCATCTCTCTAAAAACTTAGCATGTCTTCCCCCTTTCTCATTCGTTTCAAGAGTTTTTGGGTGACGATTTTTCCTTCTCTCATTCCATTTTGTATGGTTCTTTTCATCCAAATACATGGTTTATCTCCTCTCTGATAGAAGTGTACATGTTCTTGTTCCAGTCTCGTCTCGAATTGATTCATTGCTAGGTGTTTGAGGTTTTGGCGACCATAATTAAATGGAAAATTATTCCATTATCGAAGGAAGAAGAAGAAGGGGTCACAATGGAAGTTGAAGAGGTCTACGGAGAGGAGATCTTCCAACGCACTCTCGCAAGGAAATTATGAATGAATAACAGTTTCAACTTTCGTGCTTTTACAAACACGATGGTTGGAGCCTAGAAGCTGAAAAAATCAAGTGGAAATAGAAGAGTTGAACAAGAACCTATTCTTGTTTCGATTCACTTCGAAGAGGAACCTTGAGAACGTTCTGCGAAATGGACCATGGAGTTTTGATAGAAATATGTTGGTCTTAAATCGAGTTTCAGGTGAAGAATAACCATTGGAGCTAAATATGCATTATGGGATCTTTTGGGTTCGAGTCTACAAACTACCAATCATGCTCAGATCTGAGGGGATGACGAGGAAGTTATGTGGGATCCTGGGAGTTTTTGAGGAGATAGATAAAAAGGAAACTCATGAGAATGAGAGGTTTCTTCGAGTTAAGGTGGAAATAGATCTCAAACATCCTTTGAAACAAGGAACAGTGGTGCATTTCAAAGAGAGAAAAAAACCTTTGACTACACTTCAAATGTGAGAGACTTCTGACATTTTGTTTCATCTGTGGGAGAGTTACCCACCATCTAAAGGATTGTGAAGTTGTGGTAACCTCGGCGAAGAAGTCTTTAAAGATCTAGAAGAGCAAGATTTATCATATGGACTTTGGTTGAGAGCTTTCCCCTTGCCAAGAACCATAGAGAACAAAAGAAGAAGTACTCAAATTCTAGTTTGTGCTACAAAAGTTTGTTCAACATATCCATAGGGCAAAGTAGATGTGACAACAAAAGATGTTAGAACACAAATTGGTTCTTAATAATATCTCTTTGTTTTGATGATAACTGTTAGGAAATTTTGTATTTAAGAATTATATACTCTAAAATTTGCTTGAGAGTTTTACTGCAGATTGAAATGAAATTAACACTCCAGAAGCAAATCTGAATTGTATACAAGAAGTTATCTAGACTCTGAAGCGCCAGATGCATTCTTTAGAAGATTCTGATTGCTGTTTACAGAAGATCCTGAGCGTAGTCTCCAGAAGGATCTGAAGCAAGAAGCTCCAGAAGATTCTAAAGCAGAAGCTCCAAAAGAATCTGAAGCAAGCAGAAGCATCTGAAGCAAGTCAGAAGCATCTGAAGCTAAGAAGAATATTGTATGAAGAGTTTCTCAAAGCATAGTTTCTACAGAAGTTTCTGAAAGTACTAAAGCTGCCAGTACTGAAGTTATATGTTAAATATGCTCTGATGATCAACACGCTAAAAGCACACATGCGGCAGAAGACTCTGATATAGCAAAGTTCTGAACATCATTAGAAGACTCTAACTCAATCAGATTCTAATGAACTTGCTGAAAACTGAAGAAGAAATATTCAAAGATTATATCCGTTGGAGTAAATCAAACGTCTCTTTCCTCATTGGTGCTAGACACAAGAACACAGACAAAAAGGATTTTTCTGTGCTTTCTACTTCTAGGAAAGGTCACTTGATGTGAAGACAAAAAGGCTCAGACCTTTTTGGGACACTCTTCTCAACGTTCAGCTTCCTTGGATCAACTGCCTATAAAAGGAAGACTCCACCAAATTCTTCAGTTGGACATTTTGCTGAAAAGAAATCATAACATTCAAAGCTCTCATTCTTTCATATTCATTCTTAGAATTATTTGTACTTAAACTTAAGAGAAATATCACTGTTGTGATAAAAGCTTTTTAGAAGCATTCATACTCTTGTATTATATTTACATTGATTGTAAAGGATTTCCTTAAGAGGATTCAATTGGAATCAGTAGCTCTTGAGAAGACTAAGAACAGTTGTTCTTAGGTGTTACTATTGTAATCTGTTTGATTAAATAGTGGATTAAGTCCTTGTTGAGAAAGGCAAATCACTCTAGGAAGGGTGGACTGGAGTAGTTGAGTTCAACGAACCAGGATAAAAATAATTGTGTTTTTATTTCTAAGTTTTAATCTTTCATACTTATTCAACCCCCCTTCTAAGTATTATCTCACCTTCAGTTGGCATCAGAGCTCCGGTTCTGTGTGTGCTACCACTTAACAGTGTCAGTAAAGATCTAGAGAGAAATACTTTGATATATATTTAGTTGTTACTATGGCTGATAATACAACATCCAACATTAACAATAAATATGAAGAAAGGGACAGAATCAGCACAAAACCCCCTATGTTTGATGGGGAGAAATTTGACTACTGGAAAGACAGAATTGAGAGTTTTTTCCTTGGATATGATGCTGATCTATGGGATCTTGTCATAGATGGATATGTCCATCCCACAGATGGGAATGACAAGAAGATAGACAGAAAATCTATGACAGATGCTCAGAAGAAAGATTTTAGAAATCATCACAAGGCCAGAACTATATTATTGAATGCAATTTCTCATACTGAGTATGAAAAAATTACAAACAGGGAAACTGCTTTTGATATGTTTGAATCCTTAAAAATGACTCATGAGGGAAACTCTTAAGTCAAGGAGACAAAAGCTCTGGCTCTGATCCAGAAGTATGAGGCCTTCAAGATGGAAGACTCTGAATCTGTTGAAGCCATGTTCTCCAGATTTCAGATCCTCACAGCTGGGCTAAAAGTTCTGGACAAGGGATACTCTACATCAGATCATGTAAAGAAAATCATCAGAAGTCTACCTACCAGATGGAGACCAATGGTGACTGCCTTGAAGATGGCTAAAGATCTGAACAAGATCTCTTTAGAAGAACTCATCAGCTCTCTAAGGAGCCATGAAATTGAGCTTGAGGAAGATGAACCTCAGAAGAAAGAAAAAGGTAAATCTGTTGCCTTAAAATCTAACAAATCTGCTAAAGCTTTGCAGGTTATTGAAGAAAGCTCTGAAGAATCTTCTTCTGAAGAAGAAGATGAATTATCCATGTTGTCCAGAAGGATCAACAGACTCTGGAAGCACAAGGGAAAGAAGTTCAACAACTTCAGAAGATCTGATCATAGAAAGGAATCTTCTGGGCACAGAAGATCTGGCAAGAAAGAAGTTGTATGCTATGAGTGCAAAGAACCTGGGCATTACAAGAATGATTGCCCCAAACTTCAAAAAGAAAAACCCAAGAAGAAGTTTAACAAAAAGAAGAAGGTTCTGATGGCAACATGGGATGACTCAGATGAATCTGAATCATCTTCTGAATCAGAAGAAGAATGTGATAATGTTGCACTGATGGCCAGCACAGAGGATCAAGAGGAAGGAACCTCAGGATATGAATCAGATTCTGAATCTGATGATGACGCTGAAAAGGTAATGGCTAAACTTACCAAAGAAGAACTTATAAAAGTTTTAACAGAAGTTCTTAAAAGTTATAACAATATCAAACTCAAATACAAGAAGCTGAAAAGCAATCTTGAATCTGAGATTGATCTTCTGAAGACAGAACTTGTTGAGCAAAAAGAAATTAATCTGAAAATCAAAAATGACTTTGAAATAACTCAACAAGAATCTGAATCTGAGACTAAGTCATGTGAAAACATTTTAGAAAAATATGACTCTAGCTTTCAGAGATTCCTTACTAAGAGCATAGACAGAAGCAAGATGGCTTCTATGATCTATGGTGTTAGTGGGAACAACAGAAGAGGTATTGGATATGAATCTTCATCTGGAAGTAATCCAAAATCTGTTGACAAACTTTTCATCAAGAAGACACCTCTGTATTCTCAATTTAAATTTGGTCACTTAAATGACATTAAACACACAAGCTCTGAGAAGAGTACTTATGTGTTTAAACCCAAGGCAAGTCAGAATAAACATTATGTTGAAAAACAGAAGTTTAGACAAACCTACAAACCAACTAACCCCAAAGGACCCAAGAAGATCTGGGTACCTAAAAACAAAATAATTCCTGTTGCAGATGTTCTTAGCAGCAAGGTCAGGACGCCAATCATGGTACCTGGACTCTGGATGCTCACGACACATGACAGGAGAAAAGTTTATGTTCCAAAGCCTGGAAATTAGATCTGGAGGTGATGTGAAGTTTGGAGGGAACCAGAAGGGCAAGATCATTGGATCTAGCACTATTGGAAATGGTAAACTTCCCTCTATTACTAATGTTTTACTTGTTGAAGGGTTGAAGCATAACTTATTGTCCATAAGTCAATTAAGTGACAATGGTTATGATATCACCTTTAATAAAAAATGTTGTAAAGCTATTAGTCAAAAGGATGGCTCTATCCTATTTAGTGGTAAGAGGAAAAACAACATTTATAAAATAAATCTTTCAGAACTTAAAGCTCAAAATGTTAAATGCCTTTTGTCTGTTAATGAAGAGCAATGGGTCTGGCACAGAAGATTGGGCCATATTAATATGAGACGTATATCTCAGATTAATAAACTTAATCTTGTCAGAGGACTCCCTAATCTGAAGTTCACTTCAGATGCTCTTTGTGAAGCATGCCAAAAGGGGAAGTTTTCAAAAACATCTTTTAAATCAAAAAATGTTGTTTCTACTTCCAAACCACTAGAACTACTTCATATTGATCTGTTTGGACCAGTGAAAACTGCATCCATCAGAGGCAAGAAGTATGGATTAGTCATTATTGATGACTATAGTAGATGGACATGGGTAAAGTTCTTAAAACACAAGGATGAGTCACATTCTATGTTCTTTGACTTCTGCAAGCAAGTCCAGAATGAAAAAAATTTCAAAATTATAAAAGTCAGAAGTGATCATGGTGGTGAATTTGAAAATAAATATTTTGAAAAATATTTTTCTGAAAATTGCATTGCTCATGATTTTTCCTGTCCTAGAACTCCACAACAAAATGGGGTTGTAGAGAGGAAAAACAGAACTCTGCAAGAAATGGCCAGAACCATGATCAATGAGACAAATCTGGCAAAACACTTTTGGGCAGAAGCGATCAACACATCCTGTTACATTCAGAATAGAGTGTCTGTAAGACCTCTTCTGAAGAAGACTCCTTATGAATTGTGGAAGTACAAAAAGCCCAACATTTCATATTTTCATCCTTTTGGATGTATTTGCTTTATGTCAATCACTAAGGAAAATCTGAGCAAGTTTGATTCCAAAGCACAGAAGTGTTTCATGCTTGGATATTCTGAACGCTCTAAAGGCTACAAAGTATACAACACTGGGACACAGATTGTGGAAGAATCCATTCATGCCAGATTTGATGATAAGCTTGGCTCTGAAAAGCCAAAGCAGTTTGATAACTCTGTAGATAGGGAAGTAGTCTTCATTGACTCTGAAGTTCCAGAAGCAGACAAAATTCAAGTGAAG
The DNA here is from genome assembly GCA_963859935.3 of Lathyrus sativus. NCBI lineage: Eukaryota > Viridiplantae > Streptophyta > Magnoliopsida > Fabales > Fabaceae > Lathyrus > Lathyrus sativus. The sequence continues at coordinate 892,343,142 of OZ012735.1, read as the reverse complement.
GAACCAGAAGCAACGCCAGATGCTACTCCTTTAACTTCTCAGATGAATAATCTAAACATTTCTGAAGAATCAACTATTAGAGGATCATCATCCAGAATTAAAGCTTCTCATCCAGAGGATGTTATTATTGGAAAGAAGGATGATCCCTTCAGAACAAGATCCTTTCTAAGATCATCTGAAGCATCACTATTTGGACTGGTGTCAAAAATTGAACCATCTTCTGTAGATGAAGCTCTGCAAGACAATGATTGGATTATTGCCATGCAAGATGAGCTAAATCAATTCACCAGAAATGATGTATGGGATCTAGTTCAAAGACCTCAAGGATTCAATATAATTGGTACAAAATGAGTCTTCAGAAATAAGCTAAATGAGAAAGGAGAAGTTGAAAGGAATAAGGCAAGGCTGGTTGCTCAAGGGTACAGTCAACAAGAAGGTATTGATTACACTGAGACATATGCTCCAGTGGCAAGGTTAGAATCTATACGCCTTCTTATTTCATTTGTTGCACAATATAACATCACTCTGTATCAGATGGATGTTAAAAGTGCCTTTCTTAATGGTATTATAGAAGAAGAAGTTTATGTCCACCAACCTCCTGGTCTTGAAAATGAAAAATTTCCAGATCATGTTTTCAAATTAAAGAAATCTCTATATGGTTTAAAACAAGCTCCCAGAGCTTGGTATGAGAGATTGAGCAATTTTCTTCTGGAGAAGAATTTCATCAGAGGCAAAGTGGATACAACACTCTTTTGTAAATCAATTAAGAAAGATCTTCTAATTTGCCAAATTTATGTAGATGATATTATTTTTGGATCAACAAATATTATGCTTGGAAAGGATTTTGCTACATGTATGCAGGCAGAATTTGAAATGAGCATGATGGGAGAACTCAGATTCTTTCTAGGAATCCAAGTTAATCAAACTCCAGAGTGCACTTACATACATCAGACAAAATATGTTAAAGAACTTCTAAAGAAACTTAACATGTCTGATAGTAAGCTGGCAAAAACTCCCATGCATCCTACTAGCTCACTTGGCAAGGAAGAGGTAAGTAAGAAAGTAGACCAGAAGCTCTACAGAGGTATGATTGGCTCTCTTCTTTATCTTACTGCTTCTAGACCTGACATATTGTTCAATGTTTTCCTGTGTGCTAGATTCCAATCAGATCCTAGAGAATCACACTTGACAGCTGTCAAGAGGATTCTAAGGTATCTGAAAGGTACTTCTAATGTGGGTTTGTATTACAGAAAATCTGATGATTTCAAATTAGTTGGATTCTGTGATGCTGACTACGCTGGAGACAGAGTGGAAAGAAAAAGTACTTCTGGAAGTTGTCAATTTCTAGGAAAAAACCTAATCTCCTGGTACAGCAAGAAGCAACCCATAATTGCACTTTCAACCACAGAGGCTGAATACATTGCTGCTGCTGGATGTAGCACGCAGATGCTCTGGATGAAAAATCAACTAGAAGATTATCAAATTTTTGAAAGTAACATTTCTATCTTTTGTGATAATACTTCTGCTATATGTTTGTCCAAGAATCCCATTTTACATTCTAAAGCAAAACATATAGAAATTAAGCATCATTTCATCAGAGACTATGTTCAGAAGGGAATCATAAATTTAGCCTTTGTTGATACAGATCATCAATGGGCAGATATTTTTACAAAACTCCTTGTTGAAGATAGATTCAAATTTATTCTGAAAAATATTGGTATGGATTTTTGTCCAGAATGATATTTATCAGAAGCAAATTTTTACAGATGCAAATATGCCTAATGCTCTGAAGTATTTCTTCTGATTGCTTATTTTATTCTGATCAATATTTCTTTTGTGAAAATCTGAACTAACAATCTTTAGAAGATCTGAACGTTGGCTAACGTTTCATTTCTTAAGAGAATTCAGAACACATGCAAGCAAACACGTGTCACACCAAATCTGTAGAGGTGGCGTGTACATAACTGAAGAGACGTTTGAGGTGAAGTTTGAATAGTGAAAATCTTGATTTTCCCCCCAAATTGTCAGAAGCAATTAATGTTTGAAATGATTATTATTCTTTTCATTTATTGCTTGTTAAAACGTGCAAATTTCTGACTGTTAATATGCCTAAGTGTTTTAGTATAAATACATGACTTGTATTCACTTTCACACTTTTCACACTCTCAGAAAATTATATGCGTTTTCATCTTCTCTTTGCTCTGCATAAAAACCCTAAACCTAAGCGTTTGACAAAGCATTCTTCAATGGCAACTTCATCATCAACAGCTGCTCAATTCCAATCTTCAATGGATGTAGTAACTTCTGCTAACATGGGTGTTGCTCCCTACTCTCCTCCTAAAAGAACTCTTTTAACCCCTGTTGACAAATTGGAAGTTCTATGTGAATCCATGGTTGAGTTTGACTCTCTTGCAGAAAATGGGTTTGAGTTTCGTTCCATCATTGGAGCTCAAGGATGGGTTAAGTATTTTGATAGGCTCTTTGGACCAGTTTACCCCCTCCTTGTGAAAGAATTCTGGATCCATGCATCAGTTTACCCCAAGTTCATCTTATCTTCTGTACTGGGAAAAGAGATCATTATCACAGAAGATCTGATAAGAAAATTAATTGGATATGAAGAAACAGATGGTGTTTCCCACTTGCCAGCTGGGCGTGTGGACATGGATGAGGTATATGAAGAAGTAATGACTGCTGGTCAAGCTTCTAATAAATTCAAGGATCTAAAGCCTGACTACAAGATCTGGGCCAAGATCTTCATGGGATGCATCCACCATAGGAAGTCAACTAATTCTCCAGACTATGTCAATAATGAACAGCTCTATTTCATGTATTGCCTCAGTCAGAGCACAAAGGTAGATCTTCCATACATTCTTTTTATGCATCTGTGGAACCATATAAATGCATCTAGAGAGTATGTGAAGGAGAAAGGACAAAAGATCAGAACCTGGATCCCCTTTGGAAGGTTGATCTCAGATCTTCTAACTGAGAATGGTTTGGTCTCAGCTCTGTACGCTGCTGGAGTTACAGAAGAACTGGAACTCATAATGGGAAAGCCTCTGAATGCTAAAAGTCTTCAGAGACTTAAGATAGTTGATGAACTCACAACAGCTCCCAAGAAGCTGAATGTATCTGAACTCAGTCAGAAGAGGGTGCCTGTAGATGACTTTCCCCTGTTCTTTGCTGAAGAGCCAAGACACATAGTTGTTATGTACATTGATGAATGCAAGAAGGAAGGAAAGCTTGTTCCTGCAAACGTGATTCAGCTAGCAAGACAACCTCTACCCAATGCAGAAGAAGAAGAAGAAGAAGAAGAAGCACAACTACAGAGGAAAAGGACTCAACCAATAGTAGACTCTGCACCTGCTCAGAAGAAGGTCAAGATTGCTGAGAAGCCAAAGAAACTCTTGAAGAGAAAAGAATCTGAAGACGTTGCTTCTGTACCAGCCAAGAGGATTAAAATAAAAGGTACTAAATCTTTTGTATCTTCTGCAAATATTGTTATAAATGATTCCAATATTAAGTCTGTTCCAAAACCACCCTCAACACAAACTACTTCTGTTACTGGTCCCAGTTCTATATCACCACAAAAACAAACTTCCATTCCCACAAAACACAACAACAAAAATCACTCAAACACCACCAGTCTCTATCCCCAAATCATCTCAACCAAAAATTCATATCAAACAGTTTGTTCCACAAACACAACCTACAGAACAACAACCTACAGAATAACAACCACAACAATCTGTACAACAACAATCATCTGAACAATCAGAAAAACAACAAGAATCTCAACCAGAAAAAGCCTCTGAAAATCAACCACCATCAAAATCATCTGAACCCATTGCACCTGTTACTTCTGAACCTACAAAAGTAACTTATGCTCCCATTTCATCAGAACCAATCACCATTCCATCTGATTCACCCATCTCAGAACAACCATCCAAACCATCTGACATTCCTTCAGAACAAACCAACACTTCTGAACCTCACATCCCTGAGACAGATGTTCTTGATGTCACACCCTTAAAAACAGTGTTTCAAGTATATTCTACCTCCTGTACACCAACCACATCTTCTAACTCCTCAAAATCAGACCTCCACCCAGATTTTCTAATCTCTCCATCTGAAAAATACTCTTAGGTAAACCAACCAGAACCCATCATACCTTCAAAAGCTCTCATTCCAGATCCTATTCCCACACCCACACCATCATCTGAGATTCTAATCCCCAATTCAAACCCAAGATCTTCTATATCTTGTGCCCAAGTATCCTATCTGTTTCATAATTTGGCCTATGGTTTCAAACTAAAAGATTTTTATGACAGAGTTGAACCTTCTGATCCCATCAAACCTCTGAAACCAAAACTAACCATGACCCTTCCATCTGTGATTCTTGATTACATAAAATCTCTGTCAGATGTAGAATCTTTACCAACCATATCATGTTCTGCAAAATCTGATAAAGTTGTTGCTTCAGCTCTGCCAATTACATCTGATAACACTGTTGCATCTAATGCACCACCAAAATCTGCTTTCAAACCCTACTCAAATGAAACTTTTGATGTAGTTACCCTTCACAGAAGAGCAAAACCTCATTTGCTAAATGCTTTAATCAGATCAAAAGAAAAAGCTCTTGAGATACCCTTCATTCCATATTATCCTCCTCCTTTGATCTCTATTCAGAAATCTCTTTTTCCACCAACTCCCAAACCTAAACCTGTAACTCTGGAAACTTTGTTACGTCCAAAGCCCAGACTTAATGTTAATCATTTATTTCAAACTTTTTTGCAAGAAATACATATGTATTTAGGTACTGTTCAGAAGAAATGCTCAACAACAATGGATGCCAAAGAATCTGACATCATCTGGAATGGATTCATAAACAGATTCAACTCTGTAGCTTCAAATCTGAAGAACGTCTGTTCTGATGATGCAAAGCTCAGATTTGCTGAGGCTGCTCGAACTCTATTCTGGACTGTCAACAAATCTGAACCTCTGCTTCTTTTAGATGCTCCTCCATCATCAATAGAATCTACTGACATTGCATCTAAGGAAAATCTGTTGGCTATGACTCTGGTAGACCCTCCTTCTAATTCCAATGCTCCAGAATCTACAGAACCAATGGAAATTGACTATGTTCAGGCTACAGAACCTCATCATACTTCTTCATCTGAGATAAAGAAAGAACATCCAGATTTTGAAGATAAGATTACTGCTCTGGAAGCTGGACAGTCAGAGATAAAATCCTGAATGGCAAAGCAGGAATAGAAGTCTGAGGATATGACAGAATGGATGTCAAAGCAATATGAAAAGAATGAAACTATGGCTAAGTGGATGTCCAAGCAAGAGCAATCATCCTCTGAGATTACAGGTCTATTGAAGATTCTTTTGTCCAAACACTCTTAGATTTTTTTTTCATTCTAATGTTTTTGCATCTGTTGTTTGCATCTGTACTTTATTGTTATATCTTCTGATGTTTGCCTATGTAATCTTGATATGATCTTTTGAATGAATCAAAGTTTTCTCCATTGAATTATCTTATTTACTGTTTCCTTTTATTTGTCTTTTTTAAAGCTTTACTTTTTGCTTATGACAAAAAAGGGGGAGAAAATATAGATCTAAACTGTTTAATATAACTTCACCAGAATGAAACTTCAGACATATTTATTCTTTCTAACATTTAATCTGACTATTTCAGAACATTTGATAAGTACATTCTATAAAAGAAACTCTGAGTCTATCAGACCATTTGACTATTATCAAACTCTGAATCTTAATTCTGCAAGACATTCTGACCTTCAAATGTTATAAGAACAAACAAGATCTAACTCTGAAGATTACTCAAAGACAAAAGGGAAGTTTCTATTCCTTATGTGTATTTAACTCAGGGGGAGATTCATCATCTCAGGGGGAGTTATAATTCTAATATGTTCAGTTAAACAAAATTTCTGATACTTTTTGTCATCATAAAAAAGGGGGAGATTGTTAGAACACAGATTGGTTCTTAATAACATCTCTTTGTTTTGATGATAACTGTTAGGAAATTTTGTATTTAAGAATTATATACTCTAAAATTTGCTTGAGAGTTTTATTGCAGATTGAAATGAAATTAACACTCCAGAAGCAAATCTGAATTGTATACAAGAAGTTATCTAGACTCTGAAGCGCCAGATGCATTCTTTAGAAGATTCTGATTGCTGTTTACAGAAGATCCTGAGCGTAGTCTCCAGAAGGATCTGAAGCAAGAAGCTCCAGAAGATTCTGAAGCAGAAGCTCCAGAAGAATCTGAAGCAAGCAGAAGCATCTGAAGCAAGTCAGAAGCATCTGAAGCTAAGAAGAATATTGTATGAAGAGTTTCTCAAAGCATAGTTTCTACAGAAGTTTCTGAAAGTACTAAAGCTGCCAGTACTGAAGTTCTGTGTTAAATATGCTCTGATGATCAACACGCTAAAAGCACACATGCTGCAGAAGACTCTGATACAGCAAAGTTCTGAACATCATTAGAAGACTCTGACTCAATCAGATTCTGATGAACTTGCTGAAAACTGAAGAAGAAATATTCAAAGATTATATCCGTTGGAGTAAATCAAACGTCTCTTTCCTCATTGGTGCTAGACACAAGAACACAGACAAAAAGGATTTTTCTGTGCTTTCTACTTCTAGGAAAGGTCACTTGATGTGAAGACAAAAAGGCTCAGACCTTTTCGCGACACTCTTCTCAACGTTCAGCTTCCTTGGATCAGCTGCCTATAAAAGGAAGACTCCACCAAATTCTTCAGTTGGACATTTTGCTGAAAAGAAATCATAGCATTCAAAGCTCTCATTCTTTCATATTCATTCTTAGAATTATTTGTACTTAAACTTAAGAGAAATATCACTGTTGTGATAAAAGCTTTTTAGAAGCATTCATACTCTTGTATTAGATTTACATTGATTGTAAAGGATTTCCTTAAGAGGATTCAGTTGGAATCAGTAGCTCTTGAGAAGACTAAGAACAGTTGTTCTTAGGTGTTACTATTGTAATCTGTTTGATTAAATAGTGGATTAAGTCCTTGTTGAGAAAGACAAATCACTCTAGGAAGGGTGGACTGGAGTAGTTGAGTTCAACGAACCAGGATAAAAATAATTGTGTTTTTATTTCTAAGTTTTAATCTTTCATACTTATTCAACCCCCCTTCTAATTATTATCTCACCTTCAAAAGAAAGGTAAAAAAAGGGAGAGGATTAAGAGGTTAAGCAAAACAAAGATAAACTAAGTGTAAGTAAGTTGGATGAGGTCTTGAAAACAAAGGAGATATAACTCGGGAACAACTTACTGGAGATTGAAGTTGTAGCTGAATCACTGGGTGCAATTGACATTTTAAACGTGGATAAAAGTAAATGAGATAGTCTAATTTTAGAAGCTGATTCAAGAAGCAAGAATAGGACGAGAAAGAAGTGGACTAGAAGACAGGTAAATAGGAAGACGAACACCATCCAGGAAAAAAAGGTGGACCTGGAGATTGGATAGAGACACCTAGTGGATGTTATGATTGTGGAAGGAGCCATGGAAGGTTGAGGAAGTGGAAAGAAGAAAATGAATAGTCAAGACAAGTTAAAGGGTATTCAGGCATCAGTACCAGAGGTGGTGTCAGAAATCCAACATCGCCTATAACAATGAAAATTCTTAGTTGGAACTGTATGGAGTTAGGGAGTCCATGTGTAGTTCGAGCCTTGTTGAGGCTCATTCGTGTTGAAAATCCTAACTTGGTCTTTATTATGGGATCTAGACTCAAAGTAGAGGAAGTTTAGTCCGTTAGTTATTGAGCAAGAGGTCTTATCTTGCTTTCTAAGGAAAATATTAAGTTAAACATTCTTTCATATTGTTTAAATCACATTGGAGGATCTGTTATTGATGACTGCGACAACTTGGAATGGTTTTTCAATGGCATCTATGCTTTCCTGGAAGATCAAAACAAGAGGAAAACTTGGTTGATGATCCAGGAGTTAATTAGGAGAAGTGGAGATAGATCCACCTGCTTTATGGATTTAAATGATGTGGTTTTCGAACATGAGAAAAGTGAAGGAAACAATAGGACCTCTAACCATATGTCTTTGGGGCATCAAACCTTAGACCTCTGTGGTCTAATTAATATGGGCTTTGAAGGGCACACTTTCACATGGTCAAATGGCAAACAAGGAAGTGAGAATATCAAATATCATATGGATATAGGGTTAGGCTCTAACAGTTTCATTAATAGGTTCTCCCCCATTAGGGTGAGTCATCTATCTCATTTTGGGTTTGATCATGTTGTCGTTAGTCTCATTTTAGAAGCTGATTCAAGAAGCAAGAATAGGACGAGAAAGCACTTGTTTAGGTTTTAAGAAGTGTGGAGCAGAGATCCAAGATATGAAAAATTTATGAACTAGTTCTGGAACAACCTAAATACAAGATGTTTCAATAAATTGGCTGCAATGAAAGGTTTGGAAGATTTTTTCAGGAATACAAAATAGGGGCTATTAATAAGGAGCTGAAGAGAATTGACGGCCTTCTCAAGGAGGAAGGCAGATGGGGCAGTAGTGCGGATTCAATCAAAACCAACAAGGCACTTGAGGGTCAAAGAAATAATCTTCTTCAAATTGAGAAGGTTATGTGGATACAAAGGAGTAGGACAATTTGGCTTAAGCATGGCGATAAGAACACAAATATCTTCCATGGGAAAGTTGACCAAAGAAGGAAAACTAATGCAATTCAGAAGTTGAATGATGATAATGAATGGTGGTGGAGAGGGAAAAACCATTGCGAATGACTCCTAGTAAATTACTTTTATGGACTTTTTTCTTCTTCCATTCCTTCCAACATTCTTGAGGCTTGCTCAGTAGTGAAGCGGAAGCTAAAGCATAATCACATCAGTTGATGCGAAGATAGATTTACTAGTCAGGAGGTTAAAGAGACACTTTTCCAGATGCATCCCCTCAAAGCTCTTGGTCTCGATGATACATTATAGTCCTCACAATCAATCTTGGAAAAAGTGATTCCAACAAAAGAAACATACACCAATTGTAAGATACAAAAGAAAGAAAGGAAGATACATCAGTTGTTTTGTTTCATTTTGTTTATTTTGTTACCTTAAAAAAAGAAAGATACACCCAACTTCCATGTTGGAGGTCCTAATAGTCCTCACAATCAATCTTGGAAAAAGTGTAATGAACTAATGAATAAAAAATGACATATTAAAGTTATTATCAAGAAACAACTTGACTTGATAATGGGATATATGATTCATTTAAGTTTGATAATTGATTGGATTTGACTTTTATTAAAGTTGGGATTGATATTTTATGGTGATGGTGAATGATTGAAATCAAAGGATAAAGATAATTTTCTTGAGATTATAAAATTTCTTTGTAATCATAATTAAGATATTGATAAATTATTGAAATCTCGAGGAAATCTCAAATTAGTATCACCTAGCATTCAAAAGATATTGTGAAAGTTGCTGCTTGTGAGACCACAAAAGTTATTATTCAAGATCTTAACAATGATTTGTTCTCTATTTTAATTGATGAATCTCGTGATGTTTCATTTAAAGAGCAAATGGTTGTTTTTTTAATTTATGTAGACAAGAAATGATGTGTCATTGAGAGGTTTCTTGTCATTATCCATGTTGCAAATACAAGTGTTATGTCTTTAAAGTTAGCACTATAGTCATTAATGGCAAAGTAAAATTAAGCTTGTCAATAGTTTGTGGACAAGGATATGATGGAGCAAGTAATATGTAAGGAGAGTTTAGTGGCCTTTAAGGTTTGATATTAAAATAAAATAAGCATGTGTTCTATGTTCACTGTTTTGCTCACCAATTCCAATTGGCACTTGTGGAGGTTGCTAAAAAGCATGATGATATTGTTTGTTTTGTTCTTGAAGTTAATAGTTTATCTAATATTGTTGGAGCTTTATGCAAGCGCAGAGATATTCTTAGGAAAAGCCAAATTCTTAAAGTAATGGAAGCATTAGAGAGTGAAGAAATGTTTACTGGCTACAGCTTGAATTAAGAAACTACACTAACAAGAGTTGGAGATACTAGATGAGGATCATATTATGGTACATTACTAAGGTTGATTTATTTGTTTCCTTATGTTTACAATGTGATAGATATAATTTTAAAATATTGCCTTAGCTCAGAGTAACAGGTTAAAACTCGTCAATTACTGAATATTTTGCAATCCTTTGAATTTATTTTGAAATTGCTTTTGATCCGAAATATATTAGGAATCACTAACGATTTATCTCAAGCATTGTAAAGAAAAGATCAAGATATTGTAAATGTTATGACATTTTTTAAAGTTTCAAAGGAAAGATTGCAAAATATGATAGAAGATGGTTCGTCTAGTCTATTCGATGAAGAGGCATTTTTTTGTGAGAAGCATAGTATTGACATTATAAATATGGATGACACATTCATGTTACATGGAAAACGAAGAAGTAACATTGAAATAGTTTCAAACTTGCATCACTTTTAAGTCGAGGTATTTTATCAGGTGATTGATAAACAACTTCAAGAGTTGAATAACATGTTTACAGAGGTGAATAATGAATTTATTATTTGTGGCGCAACTTTAATTCCACATGATTCATTTTTTTGTTGCATTTTATAAGGAAAAAATGATTAATTTGGCTCGATTTTATCTGTCGGAATTTTCTTCGATAGAGCTTATAGGACTCGACAATCAACATGAAAATGACATCATGGATATTTGTTCTAGTAAAAAATTTTCTAATTTACAGGGAATTAGTGATCTTTCAAGAACGATGGTAGAGACTAAAACATACACTGCTTATCCTTTAGTGTATTTACTTCTGAATGTTGCAAAAGTTACGTAAAAACAAATCAGAGTAGAGAGAAACACACAAAAGTTTTGTTCACGCAGTTTGGTCAAATTACCTACATTTGCGACAATAGAGTATCTATAGTCATGTCTTATTGATCCAGATTACAATAATACCCCTAAACAGCGGCCTTTCCCTTGTCCATTTGACATTACCTATGAGACAAACTCAATAATAAGTTGCCATTACTTTTGCCTGTGGCTACTTCTGAAATTTTCGAATTATTGCTTGGTAACATAGATAGAGAGTGATATATTTGATATGTTGAAAATGAAAAAATCTTACGACACTTTCAAAATATTAAGACACACAAAGAGCAATTATAGTCCTCAGATATTATGTTGTCTTTAATTGTTCGATATACATTGGTATTTTATTTTGTTATGTAATATTTAACTTTTTAGATATACATTATCATCATATTTTGCATAAATATTTATATAATATTTATGAATATTTACATTATTTGATTTTAATATTTGTATAAAAAATTGAGTTTGACCTCACTTATTAAAAATTTTGGATTCATTATCAAAATATGTTTTCTTTCTCTACGTCACTTAATATTTAAAAGCATACTTCCATAATCTCCACCTTGACACAAAACCGTGGTGATGCCAATTTACCCATCAACCACCTTACTGCTCTCTGGCCTTTTTAGATGGTACGATCTCCCTCTTTACCGTATCATGAGTCAAATGATAATAAGATGCCTATGTAATCATTCTCTTACAACCAGTAGTATCCATAGTAGTAACATCCACCTAAAATTGGGTCTTCTCTACCATAGTTTTTAAAACCTCCATCCCCGAGTCTTTACTTTTCTTGTCGTGATGAGACTCACTGAAAGTAATATATTTGTGATTTTGATCCTCCATGTTTCATTCCCAACAACTCATAATCATTTCTACCTCTTGAATAGTTATTGAAGACGCAATGCATAACTTAACCGTCAAGTGATGACCTTAGAAATTGAGTTGGTTACAGTCTTCATACTTCAAACCTCCACAAGTATTTGGAACTCTACTCATGTAAATGAGTACCTCCTAACGAAGTAATTAGCTTCTTTTGCACCAGTCTTACCATATAAACTCAATGACAACTTAGCGGTCACGTGCATTTTTCATCTATTGTATTCTACAAAATTCATTAAAGTGCTATGAAACAACCTTGAAGCATCCATCATGCCTTGAACTCAAATCCCACAATTTGTTCTTGTCATGAATGTCTTTACTAGATGATGATGAATGAACAACAACATTGGAACCTTCTAAAATGTATAAGCTACATATTTTAGACCCTTTAGCTAGGATCACTTTACCATGAGAAATCTTTACAACCTCATGTTAAACTTTAGCGCAATAACCTAGATATCCTAATATGCTTATGGATAAATAATTTTTCTAAGCTTTGGAATATTTTTTAAATGGAATAAAATCCTTGGTCAAACGCCAAGTGACTTGTCAAAAGCTTGTTTTATTCGATTAACTTTGTGTCAATGCAAATCAAATCTCTTTCAAATCAAAAGTGACATTAAAAACCTTTTTTATAACAAAATTGAAAGAAGAGGAACAATAGAATCTCGCATTCTATGAAAACCTCAAATGATCTCCTGAGGCATACGTTCTGGATTAACCGTTCATTCTTTCTTTTGTCCTAATATATTTAATTTAAACTTGGACAACAAAAAAGAACATTGGAGTCTCACATTCCATGAAAACTTTGAACAATCGGACCCGAGGCACACGTATTAGTCTTACCGAGCGTTCATTGACTACAAAAAAGTTTTATAAACACTTTGAATGAAAAAGGAACTTTGGAGTCTTGCATTCCATGAAAACCCCTAATAATCGGCCCCGAGGCACACGTCTTGGTCCTACCGAGCATTCATCATTCTCTTAAAAAAACTCAGAAAATCAAACCTATTTTCTCGCCCTCGTGCAATAAAAAACCTTTTTAAAAAGAACATTGTTTATTTCGTTTTACTATGATACAAACAAGCGCTTAAGTCTCCCCCGTGAGCATACAAGCCAAATGTTTAACTGCTAGAGCATGATCTAAATATTCGTTCGATAAAAACAATCAACCAATGTGTATTTTTATACAAAGAACTATGTAGCTTTGAATTCCTCATTGTACTTGAGGATACGTAGGAGCGAGACCCGCAATCTCGTTAAGCACCCTAATAAAAAAAACCTTTTTGCGACCCCTTTTCTTTTCCTTTTCAATATTTTACCACTCGAAGAAAATAAATAACATAAGCTTACATTCAATCACAAATTTAACTAAAAGGTTCCTGTTGAATACAACAGACATACGGGGTGCTAATATCATCCCCTTGTGTAATCAACTTTCGTACCTGAATTTTGTTGTTACGACCATTTTCTCTTTATTTAGAGGTTTTATCAATATTTCTCTTTCCTTTTTTGGAATAAATAAAGTTTGGTGGTGACTATGTTCAATCATTTCCGTGAGCACGTGAATGCTCGCGAGGTCGTATTTTTTTAGATGCGACAGTTGTGACTAAATAGCTTGTGGTTGCTTCATTAAAATAACCCATTGGTTACCTTGTGCATGTGAACTTGCATTGTATCTAATACATGGAGAGCCTATTCCGTTAGACTCGGTACATGTATTTTGGAAAAAATTATTTGTTGAAGAGCATAAGATCACTGAAGAAGATAATGGGACACAATTGGATTTAGAAGAAGAGTTTGAAGAGCTGGAGAAGTATTTTTGTACACTCGATATTACAGGACAGAAGGCAATGAAGAAAAAATTTCAGGAACTAATACTTTCATCCGCAACTTCCATGTGTCCACCACTAGTGAAGTACAAGCCAAAGAAGGAAACTAAGAAGAGTAAAAAGGGTGAAGATAGTGATGTGCATCGTGATCCTTCATAGTGGAGTATGTTGAGGGCTTGCAGGGGAAGTCATAGTACAAAGAGATCATGTACAAAACCAACTGAAATTCAATTGTTTAACATGTCTTTAAAACTAAAATATGTGTCTCAGTTTTCTGCTTTCTTGCATCAGTACATTAATGACATTGTTGATGTGAAAGAAGATGGAAATTGTGATTTTCAGGCTATTGCAGCTTTACTTGGAAGGGGATAAGAATCTTGGACTTTGATTTGGACGCAGTTAGATACTTAAGTTTATCAACACCATCAACTATATTCCAATTTGTTCTATGACACGGTGCCGAAAGTTAGAAGTGCATTGCGGGTTGATGGATTTGGTGCGCAGGGTCATGAAAAGTGGATGACACTCATAATATGGGTTACCCTATTTCTTATAGATGCAATGTTATACTGGTCTCATTGTCCATGAATCTTAACATCAAAATCTTCCCATTATTGATAGCTCCATGCATAACGTCAAGTAGACACAAAATGATTGCAGTAGGTTTTGTTAACAACAACCATTGGGTGCATGTAAAGTTGAAACTCAATTATCCTTTGTCTTCCATAACAGATCGATGGAGACAGAGCTGTAGCGAAGTTGCAAGAGTATGGGAATTAGTATATGTGGGATGTATTAGGCACTGTGAAGAGTATGGGTAAGTCTTTAACCTTTAAGTGAGTGTTTGACCAAATGTGAATGCTTCCTCCTCTTGATGACCCATCGCCCCCCACCACCTTAGATCCACCGCAAGCCTCACTTTGTATTATGTCATCTTCATTGACTTTTAGGCTGATTTTTATACAATCTCAAAATATATTTTCTTTCTCTTTATCAATTAAGATTTTAAGACATATTTTAAAAAATATTATAATCTCTTATATTAAGAGTCTACTTGCCCTCCAAAGAAGATATTAAAGTTTTGGTTGTCTATGTTGATTTAGATATAATGAATAGAGTAATGACGTGGAAAACTCATACCATGAGAAAAACTGTTACAATTATTAGTCATATATCACTTATGAATGAACTAAATGATTGATATATGAGAGGTGAGATTCATATACTCAATCTTTTTAACATTTTAAATTAGATATCGAATTCAAGTCTCTTGATGGTCCTCGTCATTATTTTGATTTGAGTAATTCCTATTTTGCTCCTGATGTTCGCGTGCACTCCTCAACAAGTATGCTTATACACAAATAAACTCATTTGTGTTAACTATGAAGTGTGTCTTTTTATCTGATGTTCATGTTAACTGAGGCTGAGTATGCTTATACATTGAATATAAGAGAGAATGTCTTTTTATCATTAAGAAAATAATTTTCTCTCTCTCTCTCTCTCTCTCTCTCTCTATATATATATATATATATATATATATATATATATATATATATATATATATATATATATATATATATATATATATATATATATATATATATATATATATATATATATATATATATATATATATATATATATATATATATATATATATATATATATATATATATATATATATATATATATATATATATATATATATATATATATATATATATATATATATATATATATACACACACACACACTTGACTCAAAAATAGAAACACTTAAAAATATAAGCCACAACGTTACAAGCCTTTATTATGTGGAGACTATTTACCAAGTCATATTCCTAATAATGGATACAAATTAGAATGTAGTAATAATAATAACCACACAATATTTAACATTCCCTCCCTTAAACTATATTCATAATGCATTCAGTTTATTTTTGAAATTTCAACTATTCCCACCATCTTATAAAGTTTCAAATATTGATCTAACTTTATAGGTTTTGTCATTATGTCTGCAACCTGTTCTTGAGAATTGAAGTAACTTAATTCCACAACTCCATCTTTTACCAAATCTCTCAAAAAATGAAATTTGATATCAATGTGTTGGCTTTTACCATGAAAAACAAAATTCTTTGAAAGCTTTATTGCAGAGCTATTATCACACTGAATCATAATATTCCTTTTCTCTTTATGACCAAGCTTCTCAAACACCCTCCTTAACCAAAGACATTGACAAGCACAAGATGCAGCAGCCACATACTCAGCCTCAGTAGTCGACAATGTCACAACATGTCTTTTTTGGAGGATCACAACACTGCTGGAGAACCAAGCAAGAAAACAAATCCAGAAGTGCTCATCCGGTCATCCAAATCACCAGAAAAGTCACTGACAGTGTATGCCACCAAGTTTGAGTTTCCTCCCTTTTTGTAAAAAATACCCAATTCATATGTATCTTTGAGGTACCTTAATATCCTTTTTACTGCAAGCCAGTGAGATTCAGTTGGGTACGATATAATTCTATTAATGAGACTTACTCCATATATTAAATCAGGTCTTGTTATAGTCAAATACATCAAACTGACAACCATCTTCATGTATAAAGTTGCATCAACTTTGGTTCCTTAATTATTCTTTGATAACTTTGTTCTACTAATAACTTGCTTCCTTACTTTATTTTTGTAAATAATGTATGTTCACAAAAACATTTTTCAAAGCCTCCTCAAACAAATTATGTTTTTATCTTTCTATACCATGCTCTTGGTGCCTACTTAAGGCCATACAAATCATTTTTCATTTGTAAACTTTTTCTTCTTCACCTTTCTTCTCATATCCTAATGGTTTCTTCACAAATACCTCTTCATTAAGTTCATCGTGAAAAAGTTCACTCTTTACGTCCAATTGAAAAACATCCCAACTGTGTTGAGCCGCCAAAGCAAGTATCAATCAAATGGTATATAGTCTGGCCACTAGAGAAAATACTTCAGTGTAGTCATCTTCATATTGTTGTGTATATCCCATAGCCACTAGTCTCTCCTTGTACTTATATATATCCCTATTCTCATTGTTTTAGATTTATAAATCCACTTAACTCCAATTGGTTTGATTCCATTTGGTTAAAATAGTAAGCTCCCAAGTCATGCTCTTTTCTATTGATCTTTCTGCCTTCATTACGTCTCTACATTTATTGTTATTTCTAGCTTCCTCAAGTGAGAATATAGCATCTTCAGTAAGCATTATCATTGAATTCAAGTTATCTTCGTCGGATAAGCCTTCACCAGTTTCATAATATGTCAAATAAGAAGGTGATCTTCGTATCCTTCATTCCACCATATTTGGTGATTCATCCTTATGTGATTCACTAGAATATGAATTAGATTCAATGGATTTTTTTTGTATCATCATTTTTGCCTCCTTCTTCATTGCCATTGTTGCGTCCCTCTTCATTTCCAATGTTACCACCCTCTTCAATGTCATTCTCATAACCATTTATCCATTCTAAAACATCTATTTTGTATTCATATTTGTTGGTGTCCCAGTTC
The DNA here is from genome assembly GCA_963859935.3 of Lathyrus sativus. NCBI lineage: Eukaryota > Viridiplantae > Streptophyta > Magnoliopsida > Fabales > Fabaceae > Lathyrus > Lathyrus sativus. The sequence goes on along the minus strand of OZ012735.1, from coordinate 892,325,985 downwards.
AGACATACATTTTCTTGACTCCTTTTCAACATAAGCTTTAAAAGTTTTGAACATTGCAAAAGCCTGTGATTTTTCTTGTAAGAAGTAAATCCATGTCTTACGAGTAAAATCATCTATAAAAATTCAGAAGTACCTTTTCTTACTATTTGATTCTGGTTTAATGGGTCCATATAAATCTGCGTGAAAAAGTTGAAGCTTATTTATTGCTCTCCGTAAGGTATTTTTAGACATAGAATCTCTATGTTGTTTGCCGATCAAACACTCTATACATAGCTTCTTCGAAATTTGGATTGAATGCAGCCCATTTACCATTTCTTATAAAAAAAAAGTGTCATGAATCCTTGATAGCTTAAGTGAGAAAACTGACAATGCCAAAGATAAGATTCATTTTCTGACACATTTTGAAAGCATGCAGAATCATTTGGCATCACAGAAGCTACCAAACAAAACATTTTATTTCCACTCATGATTGTTTCCATGATTAATCTTTTTTTGGATGATATGTCATACATTTTCCTTGTTGAATCAAAATAGATAAGCCTTTATTTTGTAGTTGTCGTGTGCTTAATAAATTGTTCTTTAACTCAGGAATATAGAAAATATTCAAAAATACCTGAGCAAATTCGTTCACTTGCATACGAATATTACATTTTCCAATAACAGTCATTCTACTGTCATTTTCAAGTTTTACAATATGTCTGAAGCCTTAGTCTAAACCTGAGAAGCACTTTTTGTTTCCACTCATATGATTGTTGCCACCAGAGTTAAGAAACAACACTTCTTCCTTCTCGCCATTTTTAATTTCAACATAGGACATTAATAATACCTATTCTTCTTCTTTCTCTTAAAATTCAACATAGTTGGCCTTTTACTTCCACTCAGGACACTCATACCATTTTTAATTTCAACATAGGACATTAATAATACCTATTCTTCTTCTTTCTCTTAAAATTCAACATAGTTGGCCTTTTACTTCCACTCAGGACACTCATATTGGTAGTGTCCTAAGCGATGACACCGAAAACACTCTACAACAATTTTATTGTATGGTTGTCGCACCCTTCCTCTTCCTCGGCCTCCACTAAACACGCCACTACCTCTTTCTCTTCCAGATCTATCTTCATGAGATATCTTAAGAACTTGCTCTTCTTCTCCATGGCTTGTCATTCTTTATTCATGGACAGGAAGACTACTTTACAACTCATCAATATTCATTGTATCTAAGTTGTTGGACTCTTCAATTGAACATCATTTTGTTAGCAATGGTTAGAGTGTGAGAGAAATAAGTATTAACAGTTTGTCCTCTCATATGTAGAATCTCAAAATCTTTTCATAAAGCTTACACTTGTGCCCTTTTGACTCGGTTTGAACCCTGAATTTTTGCTTCATTGAATCCCATATACTTTTGGACGTGTCCTTATTGAGGATTGTTTCAAGCACATCACGAGAAATTGCTTGAAAAAAGTCATTTTTTGCCTTCAAGTCCTTTAAATTTTGCTCTTCAATCAATTTGCGTTGCTCCTCTGTTGGCTCTACTACTGTTGCCATAACTAATATCCCATTTTCAACGAGATCCCAATATTCTTTTGAACGGATAAAAGTTTCCATCAATATTACCCAATGGTCATAATGAAAGGTTGAAAAAACTACATCAACCTCTCATGAAAAAAAGCCAGATTCCAAGTGCTGGAGCATTTCAAAAGATTTCTTCAATAAAAGGTTGATGTAGCTTTTTCTGATATAGATAATCTTCAATATGCATCTTTCAAAAGCTAAACTCCACACCATCGAACTTTTCAATTTTCACTTTTTTTTTCGTTTGAAGCTATCACTCCACTTAAATCTAACTTTCTCATGATTGTCTCTGAATTTTTTTTTCTAGAACAAAATAGAAAATCATACAACTGGCACTGGCTCTGATACCAGTTGTTAGAAAAGTACACAAAATATTCCCATATTATCAGATTTGTGAAAGAATAAACTAATGCAAAAACACACAAAATTAATGAAAATGAAATTTATAAATTGATTAACCTCTCCTCACATGAAAATTTCTCAACTCAATTGTATTATAATTATTTATTGAAATTTTGTTCTAATGTATTACATATGAAAAACACAAGGCTTTTATAGCCAATAAAACAAGAAAGATGAATGATTATGATTTAACATCTTCTTTAACTCATAATCATTATTATTTCTTTTTACTATTTATTTTTCTTGTTTCTCCTTCGTACTCTATTTATCTCTCTTATTTTGACCAAAAATTTGCACCCACCATGGAGAAAAAATCATTGGAGTGTGTGAGAGAGAAACCATTGAAGTGAAAAAAAGTGTGTATCAAGAAATAAATTATAATTTTCTTTAAAGTGAAAAGAGTTTAGGAGAATGGCAGAAAGTGATAATAGTAGTTTCGTGCAATCGACTATTTTTATGTTTGATGGTCATTATGACCATTAGGCGATATTGATGAGAGAAACCATTCTCAGTAAGACCTCAATATTTTTTCGAACCGAGAAAATTTTCCATCAACATCACCCAATGGTCATAATGATTATCAAACTTGGAAATTGACTTGGAAATTGTCAATTGCACAAAATTACTACTATCACTTTCATCCATTCCCCTAAAATTCTTCTACTTTAAGGAAAGTTACAATTTCTTTCTTGATACACACCTTTTTTTACTCCAATGATTTCTCTCACACACATTCACTACGAATCACGCTCTAAAATAAATTCTGATACCGATTGTTATAAACTAATAACTACAATATAAACAAGAATAGCTTGTTATTATTAAGAATGAGAATTTGCTATATTAGCAATACACTTGACTCAAAAATAAAAAAACTTATAAATAGAAATCACCACGTTACAAGCCTTTATTATTAAAAAAAAAAAAAAACTATTTACTGAATCATATTCTTAATAATAAAAACAAGTTAAAAAATAATAATAATAACCACAACATATTTAACATGTATTAGGATAAGTCAAGGTTTATTATAAATATGAAGTTCCTGAAGAATGAGCATCCCTCACATGACTAAGTGTTACAAAGATTGCAACATATAGAAGTGTTTTCCGACAATGAGATTGGCAAAACTAATGTATATCTACACTATAAATTAACCACTTTCTCAGAAAAGTACTGAATCACCGATGTAATAAAAAGCTAAATTTGGTTGTTGCAGAAAAACTAAATTTGTCTGTCTCACTGTGTCAAGATGACAATGGACAACAAGCTGTTGAACTCATTGAAAACAGACCCATCAGGCTGCAACTGCAACTGTTGGAGAAATTCTCTATCTCCTGCCGTATCGTTTTTGATAATAACTTGCTCTTAGAGGTGTAGCACAACGGTCCTTCCATATATTAACCGAAGGATCGGAACCAGAACTGCTTATACTATTATATCCATTCAGAAACGTTGAATTTGTGTTATGAGACAGACAATCATCCATTGTGAGTCTCTTAGAATTCTGTGAAGAGCTTCTGTAAGCTTTGAGTTTGGCCTTAGTTGATTCTGTCAAACTCATGTAGCTTGGTACATCTTTTTCCTCTCTTGCTTCCGCCATAACAGTAGTACTGCTGAATGGCATGATAGATGGAGATCCAGATGTACATGAAGACGATATAACGCTATCGTCATTCATGTATTCGGAGCTTATGGTGGAAGAGGATGGAGTTTGCTGACAGATTTTAAGAGCTGAAATCCTAGTTGTCATAGCATTCCTTCTTGTTTGAAAAGTCGGAACAAGCTCTTCACTCTTCCTGTTTGACATTGGACTCTCCCATGGTTTGTTCGCCATCCAGCGTTCTAACAAGTTGTTCCCTAAGCTCTTGTTGTCGCGGTTGTGAAGATGCTTGAGAGGAGTCACAGATTTCGAGTTCGGACTAGCACTCATTCTCGACTGCAATATGCAAGCACAGATATAAATAACTTCAATCATAGCAAAGAAACAAACGAAAGCGTATACATAAGATTCGATGTTCTCGACTTAATTACCTGTGCCGAAAGAGAGTATGCCATTGCTCTATCCCTCTTGATTGCACCTTCTTGTCTCAGCCTTAGCTTTGCTTTAACTTCATCTGCAGTTCCAGGAATTTCACACCATCCTTGCTGATAACAAGTAAAATCAAACAGTGAATATATCATTAAATGTGATATTTTTGAAGCAAATTATAGAGAGCTTAGTTATTATGATGAATACATTACCTCTATGAGTTTAACAGAATCTGCTTGGTTGCGATGGTCGTCTAATAACTGCTGAACTGCTTTTCCTTCTGGAGAATTCCTGACATTCCTAGCCCTTACACGAGCTTGGACTCTAACAAGAGCCTGCATGCACCTTAGAGTAACAGCGGCTTGTTTTCGCACTTGCCTGCCTCTAAATATAGCTTGCAGCCTCACCACTGCCCTCAATGCCCTCAAAGCTCTTCTAGCCTACAATCAGAAAATAAGCTCAAGAGTCCAGAGACATATGCCCAAGGTTTTAAAAACACAAAAACAGCCCCGAAAAATTAGTATCAGAAGATGCCAATACTGATTTCGTTATTCACCGTCTTTATAAAAAAAATTGTGATTAATTCATGCTGTGAGGACTACTATCACCAAAATTGCAAAAGCCTTTATTGGCCGTGATTTAAAACCTTGCACATGCCTAATATAACATGTCATTAAGTGTACACCTCTAGCATCAATTTGGGCTCATAAAAAATTGAAACAAAACATACACTAAACTAAACTTGGAATCTCAAACATGTTTAATTTGGAAATAGCACTATATGATGAAAAATTCAAAACACTACAAAGTAGAAACTCACATGACAACAGAAATCATATAGCAGGCTTAAAAAACCAGGAAAAGAAACCGTTACCAAGAAGGCTCGAAACAAAGCCTGAATTCGAATAGCCGCCCATTCCTGTCTGATGAGGTTAAAATCCTTAGGTTGAGCTCGAACCACCACAGCAACCGCAGCTGCAGTAAGCGAAGAATCACACACGGAAGCAGTACCACCACCACCACTCTTCTTCATACTTGAACAAGAAGAAGATCCTTCTGAAGATGACTTCCACAGCTTCCATTTCTTCTTAGTAGTACCACTCTTGTTATCACCATTAATCTTCTTCTCCTTAACAAACATCAACAAATCAATCAACACTAAAAACACCACAACATATCAAAAAACAACAAAAAGGTTAACTTACTTGATCGGTTGTTGTTGAAGTTGAAGATGAGATTTTTTTATGAGAAAGAAGTGATTTGAACCATTTTCCTGAGGCACCCATTGGAGAGAAGAAACCGTATTTGGAGAGAAAGTAAAACAGAGATAGAAAGAGAGTTTTTTTTTTTGGTTTGAAATTTGGGATTTGGTTAAAAGAAGGAAAGAGAGAAAATTTTGAAATTTGAAAATTGTGTACGTTTGATTCGGGTAGGAAAAAGACAGTAACGGTAACCGAAAAGGTCAACATCGTAACTCGCTTTCGCCTTTTTTTCAAGCCTCGCCCGCTCCGAGTTGACTCACCTTTGTATATTCTTTATTTATTTATTTTAATGATAAGAAACGGTGCCGTTTTAGTAGTTATGTAGTTATTAGACGTTGGATCCTGTAGATGACCTGGGTCCTACAAAGCCCATTAAGGAGAGTCCAATTTTACAGCAGTACTCATAGAATTTGTTCTGTCATCCTCTAGTTTGATCTAACACCCCCACTATCCTAATATGTATAATTCTATCAAAATATCTCTAATAAAAATGTTTGAATTTTTCAAAAAATTATGTGGTTTTCAGGACTTTTAAATTAATATATAATTTTTTTTACAAATTCTTGACTTCTGATTTTTTGTTTAGTTTTTCTTAAATTCTCTTTATTATTTATCATATTTAAAAAAAGGGTATAAAAACATAGATTTTACACATGTTTTATAAAAACAAGTGTAAAATAATTTTCAATAATCTGTTTTTTTAAAAATTCCAATATAAATTCTTATTTTTTTAATATCATATTTTTCAAATATCTGATATAAAATTATAGATTTTTAAAACATGTATTATGATTTTATATTGTTTTTTTCAAAAAAAATGATAAAATTAACTTTGTCTTTCTATTTGTCTATCAGATATGAATTATTAGAATTTTGAAAAATTCAAAAAAAATCAATAATTTTAAATTTATTTTTTTATAGGTCTACCTGATATGAATTATTGGATATTTTAAAAGTTCATTAATTAACATAGTTTTATCTAGTTTTTTTTCTAAGTTCTTATAAAAATGCATACCGAGAATTTTTATTGAACTACTAAATTTTTTACGCGGAGAGAAAAATGAAAGGAGCATTTTAGTTGAAAGGAGCATTTTAGTTGAAAGGAGCATTTTAGTCGATAAAATATTTGAAGGGTGTTGTTGTGAAAGCGATGCCCACAAAACAGAGTATGAACGATTTCTTACCAAGAAAACCACAAAGTAAAAGAAAAGAGAGAAGAGAAGAGAAAGACAATTCAAAGTGGTTAAAAAAACTAGATTCTTGATTTAATTACACATTAGAGAAAAATGTTTACAATTGAATCTCAACAACACCATTTTCTGCCTCTAATTAGGATTATCATGGATTGATGGAGAAGTGATGAATAGTGTGTTATTTATAGAAAAAACAAAACTCTAGCTTTCAACTAACACATTAAACAATTGGCCAAACAAACTGACATAACTCAACATGCTAACTTAAACAACAAACTAACATATTTCTTCATGCAAGAACATTATCGACTACGACATGCACATCTCTGACTACTGTCGAACCAGGAAGCTAAACTTATCGAGACTAGAGTTCGATCCAAATACCACAAATTTCCACTTTGGAACAAACTTTACACTAACAAGAGAACAAAATAGCTTTTAACGTGCAGTTTTATCAACTACATACAGTGGAAAAACTTGCTACTTGGCAATGTCTTGGTGATTATATCAGCAACATTGTCATCAGTTAAAAACTTTAGCACTTGGACTTCTCCACACTCGATTATCTCTCTGACAAAATACAACCTCATATCAATATGTTTGGTTTTCTCATGATAGGCTGAATTCTCTGACAGGTGTATCACACTTTGACTATCACATTTAACAGTGATGGCTCGGCCTTGAAGTTTCAGCTCCTTAGCAAAACCTTCAAACCACAATGCTTCTTTCACAACTTCAGTGAGGGAAATATACTCCGCTTCAGTGGTTGATAAGACAACAACCTACTAAAGTGTTATTTTCCAACTGATTGTTGTACCAAACATAGTGAACACATATCCAAAAATATATTTTCTGGAATCCATATAACCTACATAATCAGAGTCGACAAATCCTTCGATTTCGACATTGTTATCATCACCACAGGCTCCACCATAAATTAGGACTCTTCTCAGAGACCCATTTATGCACCTTAGGATGCACTTTAATGCTTGTTGGTGTGTCTTTCCAAGATTGGCCATATACTTGCTTACAAGGCTCACTTCGTATGCTATCTGGCTTCGTACAGACCATAGCATACATTAAAGAACATACTATACTAGCATATGGAATGCTATTCATATAGGCTCTTTCGACTTCAGTACTAGGATTTTGAGTTGTACTCAACTTCAATTGAGGATTAGTCAGCGTTCCAACTATCGATCCGACAGGTTGTTCAGTATCTGAAATGTCATTTTGGGGAAGTGAAGTGTTCTTAAGGCGAACAATTTCGACTAGAGTTCTACCACTCCTCAAGCGCATAAAACTCCATATGCATAAAACGTTTTTCAACATAAGAAAAGGTTGACAACAAAGAAATAAAAGTACAACATTTTTTTAAAAGAAGAAAATTCAAAATTTTGCATAAACAGGTCACACCGGGCGTGCCAATTTTTTCACCAGTGATTTTGGTAAGCAAATCACTTAGTTTTAAATTTATTGCTTAAATGACCAAACTAGTAAATGCTAGGGCGTTTTGTGAAAAATGTTTTGAGAAAAGAAGTGTGTATTAATGTTGTCAAGTGTTTGTGTTGACTACTTTGAAAATAGATTAAATTTGAAAGTGAAGGTAACAACAATTCAGACAAAGTCGAAATTGATAACTTGAATTAAAATAAGACAAGTAAATGTAGATAACATGGAAAGACTTTATTTGCATAAGTAAAAGTCGGTAGGCAAGTACATTTTATTCAGAGACTCGTTTCTCGCTTGCGTATGGGTACTTTGAGTTTATATTGAAGTTTACAATGATTTTATCATACCTGAATCTTAACACTAGAATCCATATTTATAGTATTGTAAAACTAATTGTCTTCCACGTTTAACTGTCTCCAATGTTCAACTGACTTCTGATCGACACGCCACTTTTGCATGCTTTGGTTGCCCTTAAGTTATCTCCATGCGTGCTTAGTGCTTTGGAAAAGCCCAAAAAACAGTTATTTAGTTTAATTTTGAATTTTCTTTAGTCAAATCTCCTTCGATCTATTGAATTGGTCAACGACTAACTTTAGAAATTTTTCTAAGTACCATACCAAATCCTTATTGTGTCGAACATTGGCATTTTGTCTCAAACTGTCTCTGGTCGAAATACATGAAATCTTGCCTTACGCTTTTGCAAAAATTTTGGCTAATTCCTTTGTCGAGTAAGTATATTGAAATTTCTTGGTTAACACATATATTGGTTTGACTCATCAATAAGAATAGTTAGAAGAAAATTCAAAGTCTACGCTACTTAAAAACACCCAAAAACTACTTTCTATCTTAAGGTCGTGTCAAACTTTATTTTCAAGTCCCAGACACTTTTACTAAAAATGACACTTTCAAAAACACGTTGGACTTTACGAGAGGTTTCATTGTTAGTAAAACTGTTAATTAAAATCTGAAATCGTACCACTAAGACCATTCAAAACTCTATCAAAATCTATCAACTCTAATAGGTAAAGAAGACATCTTTCATTGAAGGTCCCAAAAAAAAAGATCTATAAATATTTTAGGCTTAAATAGTCTTTTAATCTCTGTAAGTTGATGTGTTTTTTATTTTGGTCCCTAAATTTTTTTTAGATGAAGTCTATAACTGTTGTTTTTTTTTTAATTTGATCCCTTACGTTAAACTTCTATTAAAAAATGATGTGGCCAACGTCACTGACGTGACATTCATCATTTTTCTTTATTTATTTATTTTAATACCAGTAATTTCTCATAATTGTTTTTTTGTTTGGATCTTGAAATTTAAAAGGAAAAAATTAAGATCTAAACAAAAAAAAAACACTTACGAAAATATAAACGGAAAAAAAAAAGAAAAAAAAATGGATATGTCAGCAACGTTGGCCACATCCAAAATTCAAAAAACTAAAATAAAAATAATATCTATTTATAAAAATAATTTAAAATAAAAAACTGTTAGAGACTCCATTAAAAAAATTAGAAACTAAAATAAAAATTGCACCAATTTATTGGGACACTAGTGCAGAAATGACTTTTTACATCGGGCGAAAATGACATTTTACATCGGGTTTGGGTCCGATGTAAAGCCAGGCGATGTAGTAAATCAAAGACATTTTACATCGGATTTTGGCCCGATGTAAGAAATACACCAAGCACATCGGTTAAATTTTTAAGTCTGATGTGAAAAAAAATATAATTGTAAATTTTAATTATAAAAGAGTGTTTTTACATCGGTTGTAAGGCAAAACCGATGTAAAAGGTAGACTTTTTACATCGGTTGTATTGTTAACCCGATGTAAAAAGTATTGTAGTAAACAAAATAAAAATGTTAATGGTGACAGTTATTACATCGATTCTCTTGTTTGACCGATTTGAAAAGTCTTAGGTGACACTTTTAACATCGGTTATGTGGTTAACCCGATGTGAAATGTGGTCTTTTACATCGGTTATTTCGTTCGTCCGATGTAAAATATACTGTTACGAGTATAAATTATTTGCCTATTTTTTAGCCGTTCCCTGTAACTTTTTTGGTACCTAATTTTTCATATTTTTTCAACATCACACAGACCATAATTAGGTCGCTATTTTCCATAGTTTCCATATAGACCACATTTAGGTCGTTATTTTCATAGTTTTCCAACATCACATAGACCATATTTAGGTCGTTATTTTCATATTTTTCTCACAAATCTAATTTCATTGCACCAAATATCTAGTATACACATAATTGATTTACAAAAGTACTGATATAGGATATACACAAATGTACTAAATTATAAGGAGGTTTACACGATGTACCACTACAACAACAAAAAGCTTAACCTTTATATAACTCAAAGAAACATGTTGCCCAACGGAGTCGCAAATCATAAAATCATCTTCTGTTAAGTTCGTTGGGTCATCAAACACCTGCAACACGTAAATAACAATAGAGTTATTCTTTGAAAATTCACATTAAGTTGCAAAACGTAAAGTAAATAACAAATTAAAGTCAGTTTTATTACCTTCATATAAGAATTGGTTATATTGGCAGAGACAATATCCAACATATTTTTCATCACATAATACCTAAAATCATTAGAGTTAGGTTGTTTCCTTGTCTACAAATGAATGACATGATTAGTAAATACTTATATGATAAAATTACATATATAATTATAATTTACACCATGCTTACCTTGGGTTGAAGCCATGTAGCCTTTTTTCTATTCCCATTTGCCGCTTGATGAACCCCAAAAGCACTAATTCAGAAGAAAAAAATTCATATAAAGCCACATAACATATGATATTACTTTTGTAACAAATTATGTATATAGGATGAAGTGAACATAAAAGATAAACTTATCTTGTAACAATTTTCGTCATGGTTTGATTAAGTTCATGATGAAGTGAACAAAAGACGACCACAGTATTATCATTTGGACACATGACTATTAATTGCTAATGACCTCTGTACGTGTGTGTGGAAACACAAAAGTCACAATTTCATGTTACCAAAATTGAACTATATATGTTACCAAAATTAAAAAATAGAAAACATGGTTTCATACAAACTTACCCATGAATAAATGGTAGCAAGTGACACTCTCTCTTTTTGTCACGTAACTTATTTTGTATGTATTTTTTGACACTTGCTTGAGTTTTCGGCATATGATCAACGTACGAACACATAGCAAGGTCCATAAATCCGTATACTTTAGATCGTGAAGTATCAATACACAAACGATGAATATACCTGAAAATTTTTAAAATCAACATTATAATAAAAGTGATTAGAGATATAACATATTAATAGATATTGACACTAATAAAAATAGAAAATGTACTTACATGCACCAAACTTGGAGAGTAGACACATCAAGCCAATTAAAACCCATCAGCAGCTCTCTGATACACTTAGTTGACATATAAAAATTATTGGCGCTCGCACAATGACTTAATTCTATTGCTAAATGATCTTCACCCATTCTTAGAACCATTCTCATTAATCTCTCAACATTGTCTTCTCATTCTCCTTCTTTTGTGCTTACTTTTGCAACTGAGCAACTTCCTTTTCCGCTTCCATCAACAACTTCCATTTGTACAATGCATTTATTATTATTTTCAGTGCTTTGTTGTGAGATACCCATAGACCTAAGTGTCTCCATGAAAGATTGTTCTATCACCTTACGCTCTTCAGCCAACTTTTGATCAAAATCAGCTCTAAGCTTTGCTTCTAATTCAGATGAAAACTGTGCAAATTGTTCTCTTATATCTTCTTGTCATTGACGTGAAGAAGATCTGCCAAAGAAAGTGCTTTGTTTATGGTGTTTTCCAACACCACGAACACGGCCGCCATGCTCAGATGTTCCAATGGCTGCTATTAAGATATCGTTACATCCATCCGGAACAAAGCCAACCTTTTCAACTTCTTCAACTAGAGAGTCCTACAAAATATAAAAAAAAAACATATTTTTTTTATCAATCACAACTATAACTAGAGAATCCTACAAAATGAAAAAACCATATTTTTTACTTACAATTTTCTCAGCAACAACTTGTGTAGCCTTTGATGTGTATTCTCCCCCTTTCTTTTGCTGTGCTCTCTTCCATAACTCATGGCGTGACGGTGGAGATGGGCTACCAGTATCGTCTAAGGTAGAATCATCTCTCGATGATCTCCTTTCATTTATCATTTTCTTCTCAAGCAAATGATACCCTCCACGAGATAATACATGTGGGTATACATTCTTAGCCACATTTGTTGCACCCTTTTGACTTTTTTCCTATTATAAACTCAAAAAGTTATTAATCATACTAAACATAATAAAAATGTTATGCACAAAAAAAAAATTATAACTCCTACTAACCTAAAATTCAGGGGTATCTCGAGACTGCACAAAATCCTTCCATACTTCTTGTTTAATATAATTATACCTGATATGTGGAGGAGCTAGACCTTCTTTGGGATTTCTAATATACTCGCTTGTGATTTGTGTCTTAAAAGCTCTCCATCACTCTCCTGCATATTTAATCCATTCTTTCTTCAACGGATCCTTCTTTGGATCTTAAGGTTCTGGATAGTGAAATGAGCCTACACATATAGTATATGTCATATGTTGTTAGTATATGATTATAAAATATAATAAAGTGTAGCAGTTAAAAATACCTGAACATCAGTCCAAATAGCCTCTTTTATGCCTTCATCTATGTCTTTCCACTCATTTTTCAAAATACTATATCTCTGTCGAGCAAGAGACGCTATATAACTCATAAAATTTGAAGCATTTTTACCCATACATCCATTGGTTATTGGATGAAACTAGACCTTTATCTTTTCACCCGTTTGATGAACTTTGTTAATTTGTGTCATCAAAGTGGGACCTCTAACTCTTCTTTTTTTAGGGTCACTAGATGAAGAAGGATTGTCGGTTGAATCAGCCATGTATCTGTTAACATAAAATAAAAATAATTAGAAATCAAATTAAGCACAAAATATAAACAATTAGACATCAAATTAAGCACAAAATAAAAAAAAAGAAATTAAAGTAATGTCAAATTAACGTATAAAATAACCTTACTAGTCCTCCCATATCCCTTCTTCATGATCTATGCAAATAACGTGCATGTCATCCTCTTCGTTTTCTTCAACGAAGGTAGGCACATTCGTCGAGAAAGAAGGAGTTTCGAAAATATCAAGGTTCACATCTTGATTTTCATCACTATCATGCACCTTTCCTTGTATAACCACTGACCACCTTTTATTAGAAGGATTTGTGACATAAAACACTTATTTTGCTTGAGACGCCATGATGAAAGGTTCGTCCGCATAAGCTAACTTGCTAAGATCAACCAATATAACTCCGAATTCATCGATTCTTACACCACTATTGATATCAATCCATTTGCATTTAAATACAGGAACTTTAAACACAACATAATCAACTTCCCAAATCTCTTCAATCACCCCAAAGTAGGGTGTAGATGCCATAATCGTGTTTTTATCTTTAGCACTAGAGAAGTGCATGGACTCAGCCACAATCATAACCCCACTATTTTGTGTGGTACTACGATCATCCTTTGACTTTGTACAAAAGCAAGTTTTATTATTATCATATCCACTCCAAGTTATTATGTTACATTTAGGCTCATAGGACAACCACTTAATTGTATTGGAAGCACTATCCTCATTAGAAATTTTTTATTTAAACCACTCAGAGAAACTCTTATTATGCTCTTTTAACAATCATCTTTCATTCATCTTGGGGTACTTTTTCTTTATGATGCTTTTGTGAGCAGATAAGTAAGGTTAAACTTCATCCGTGTTATTCAATATATACAAATGTGCTTGAAGAACCACATCAATACTTAAGCTCTTAACCTTTAAACCTTGTGTACCCACACCCTCACATCTTCCATCATGACGAGACTTAGGAACCCCTACAGCATCCACTTCTGACAAATAGTTTGAACAAAACTCAATTGCTTCTTCTACGATGTACCTCTCAACAATTGATGCTTCCGGACGGTGTGGATTTTTTGTATACCCTTTTAGGATCTTCATGTATTGCTCTGTTGGATACATCCACCGTAAATAAATTGGACAACATAATTTAATCTCCCTTACTAGATGAACAATCAAGTGAACCATAATGTCAAAAAATGAAGGAGGAAAATACATCTCTAATTGGCATAAGATTACTGCAACCTCATTTTCTAAATTGTCTAGCTTTAATGGATCAATGGCTTTACCACAAATTGCATTGAAAAATAAGCACAACCTAGTTATAGTCTTCCTAACATTGTTAGGAAATATCCCACGAATAACCACTGGTAGTAGTTATTGCATTAAGACATGACAGTCATGAGATTTTAATCCAATTAATTTGAGATCTTTACCTGAGACAAGCCTATTGACATTTGATGAGTAACCATGCAACACTTTAATACTTTGTAAACACTCACAGAAACTTGTTTTCTCTTTTTTAGACAGAGTGTAGCAGGCAGGAGGCAAATATATCTTATTACCTATGTTGTGGAGTTAACTCTTCTCGTATACCCATCAAACTCAAATCCAGACGAGCATTATAACCATCTTTTGTCTTGCCTTGAATGTTGAGAAGTGTTCCGATTAAACTATCACATACATTTTTCTCCACGTGCATCATATCAATACAATGTTTTACATCAAGACAAGACCAATATGGAAGATTGAAGAAAACCGACCTCTTTTTCCATATATTTTTCACAGTAGATTGCTTTTGGTGCTTTCCAAGACGACATTAATGCACTTTTGTTGTTGATAAACTTCCTCTCCAATTAAGGGCTTTGGAGCAACACCATGCTCTTGTTCCCCATTGAAAGCTTTCTGCAATCTGTGATATGGATGATAACGATCTAGAAATTTTCGATGCCTGAGATAAACAGTCTTCTTTCCTTTTTCAAGTTGATGGTAACATGTGTCTTTTTCACATATAGGACATGCTCTACGCCCTTTAACTTTATAACCAGACAAATTTCCATATGCCGGAAAATCGTTGATGGTGCAAAACAACATGGCACACATATTGAACTGTTCACCAAAATACGCATCAAAAACATCCACCCCTTCCTCCCGCAACACTTTTAAATCATCAATCAGAGGACTTAGATAAACATCTATGTCATTTCCGGGTTATTTTGGGTCCGAAATCATCATCGATAACATAATATATTTACGCTTCATGCACAACCTAGGAGATAGGTTATAGATCATCAGGAGAACAGGCCAACAAGTATGGTTAGTACTTAGATTACCAAACGGATTCATTCCATCAGTTGAAAGTCCAAGTCTAAGGTTTCTCGACTCTTTGCCAAAATTTGGAAACAAAGCATCTATTTTCTTCCATTGTAAAGAATCAGCTACATGGCAAATTTTTCCATCACACTTTATTTCTTCTGCATGCCATCTAAGATTCTTTGCGTCATTTGCATTAGCGAATAGTCTTTTGAATCTTGAAATTATTGGCAGGTACCATACCACTTTCGCGGAGGGACCTTTTTTACCGCCTCATCATCACTAGAGTCACCAGCTTTCTTTTTGTAGCGTGACGCCTTGCACTTTGGACAATGATTATAGCTTACATACTCTTTTCTGTATAATATGCAATCATTAGGGCATGCATGTATCTTTTCATACTCCAAACCCATCGGACACAATATCTTTTTCGCCTCGCAATAACGATTTGGCATTACGTTACCTTCTGGAAGCATCTGTGTCAACAATTCAAGCAATTGGGTAAAACTTTTGTCAGTCCACCCATTATTTTCCTTCAAATTAAACAATTTTAACACGACTGGAAAACGTGTAAAATTTGTGCATCTTGGGTACAAAGGTTTATCCTTGTCACTGCATAAAGTATCATATGCATGCGCCTTCTTAAATGAATCTTGTCCAATATCACGCATCATGTCTTCCAGACGATCATCCATTTCTGCACTAACATTATCTCTTTGGGACACATTTGAATTTTCTACTACCTCACCGTGCCATATCCGTTGTGTATAACTTTGACAAATCCCATGACAAATTAGATGATCCATGATTTCTTTCTTATTGAGTTTTGGTTCGTGATTTGCACAACAAACACATGGACAGAGAAAAAGCAAATGAAGACTTTTTTCAGCATCACTCTTAGGAGGAGCAAGATTTTTTTTAGCATTACTTTCAGCAAACTCTAGAAATTCCATCACTCCATGTTCGTACTCGACACTTAATCGATTGGCTCTCATCCAACTATGATTCATACCTATGTTCCGAAATTAATGCATACAAAGTTAAATCATTGGGACACCTATAATAGTCCCTCTTTTGGATATTAGAGAGAACAAAACTCTCTACGTGTAAACACGTGGCATAAAAGAAGAATTGAGAAGTTATAAAGAATGAAAAGAGAACCTGCAATGTCGTGGCGGCCGGATGAATCGCGCTTAAGAGAAAAAGAGGGACACAAATTCTGCGAGAAATGAAATATCAATAAACTAAAGCAATTGGAGTTTATTTGGTTAATTAGTTATTTTATTTTCAGATACCAAAATAAGAGAAACAACAAAGAGGGTACATAACTTACATTATGCACTCAAGGTTGTATTTAGACAAAGTCAATGATAGGATTTGTCACCAAGATGGGATTTAGACAAAGTTCCGAAACTGCAACCAAATCATTAGGACAATGATGGGATTTTCATAATTTATTTTCATAATCAACCATTGCAATAACAGCAGAAAGTTTTACAATACTCTTTTTTTTTCCCGGAACAACCAAAAAACAAATTTATTGAAAAAATGTCGTTTAAACTCAAAAGTCACATTTTATTTTCAAGTAGAATCATTTCTAAGAAAACATAGTCAATTCTACTCTAAAATAACCAAGCATGTTTAAATCAATTATGCACATCCAAAATCAAATTCTAGATGCTCCAAACGTGAAAACAAACATATACTAAATCAATTTTGATACAATACACTTTCAATCAAAACGAACTTTATAAACTCAATTCAATCAAAATCAATTGTCATCACCCCAAAATCAAACTCTTAGATATAGCTTATCTTTGACATTTCCATCCAATATTGACTTCTTCCTTACCATTCCAACAAGTATCAACTCAAATACATTGGACAACACTAGCATTCATTAATCTCACAAGTTCACCACCAAAAGAGAATCAATCTAAAAAAACAAACAACCATAAATCACTATAAAAAAAAACTCACTTACTTGTTACCCTTAATCTTGAACCAAGTCTCAGCAAACGAAACGGAAGAGGTGACAGAATTGGTGAGGGAATGACGGAGGAGGTGACAGAATTAGTGAAGGGACGACGACGCGGAGGGAGGGAGGTTTCGTTGTGGTGACGACGGCGCGGAGGGATGGAGCTTTCACGTGGTAGACGACGATGCGGAGGGAGGGACTTAACTCGTCGTGGGCGAAGGGTCGTGGGGCGGAGGGAGGACGACTTCGTCAGCGACGGAGGGAGAAATGATTTTAGGGTTTGAAAGGAATGCTTGGAATGCTTGGAATGCTTGGTGAACGAAACCTTTTTTTGGGTTTAGGGGGGTTTTTTAATCGGTTGAAATAGAAACCGATTTAATATCACAATGCACATTTTATTTTTTTCCCTTTTTAAATCGGTGGAAAACTTACCCGATTTAAAATCCATTTTTTAATTTTTTTTAATATTACTTTTTAAATCGGTTGGAACCAAAACCGATTTAAAATCTTATATAATAGTTTTTTTTAATATTACTTTTTAAAACGGTTGGAAGCATAACCGGTGTAAAACCGATTTATTAATTTATTTTGTAAACTTTTTAAACCGGTGGATCTCATAATCGATGTAAAATCCCATTTAATAATTTTTTTAATTATTTACGATACTGTCACCATGTTTATAATTTACAAACCCTAACTTTTTTACATCGGTGGAATAATTGGCCCGATGTGAAAGGTCTAATAATTTTTTTATTAATATTTACGATACTGTCACCGTGTTTATAATTTCACATTTTACATCGCTTCGAGTGAATACCCGATGTAAAATCATTTTCTCAAATGTCTTTTTTTTAGTAGTGTCACCAAAACAAAAAAAATATAAACGAAAAAAAGAAGAAAAATAAATGGATATGTCAGCAGCAGCGTTGGCCACATCTAAAATTAAAAAAACTAAAATAAAAATAATATTATAAAAATAATTTAAAAAAAAAGAACTATTAGAGATTCTATTAAAAAAAACTTAAAAACTAAAATTAAAATTGTGCAAATTTACAGGGACCAAAAAATTATTTAAACCAATATTTTACAAAAAATTTTACTAATATAAATTTAATTTTTGTAACTAGATCAACTATAACCATGTGTTAATTTTATAATTGGATCAACTATAATCACGTGTCAATTCATAATGATAAAGAAACGTAAATATTCAATCATTTATATTTTAAAAATAGTATTAAAATTATGATACCCTCAAAATTTTGGAAATTTATATTAAGGGTTTTGAAATTTTATTACAATTGATATTGTGACATGAAAGAAGTTCAATCAGTTAGAAAAATTATAAAACCTTATCAATACTAAGTTATGCTAGACTACCCTAAGTGAGGTTGTTCAAAAATCTTATAAATCTGAGAATTGAATTTATTAATTTATTTTCTATTTAATTGTGATGTGTGAGATATTGGATCGAAATTTTAATATGGTCGAAGGGTAGCTTCTTGGTTCGATAATTCGAAAGAATCTTAGCATGTCGGCAGAGTCTGTTCACATGTTGTATTCACATGCTGTAGTCGAAGTATGCTATGAGTGTTAGCTTGTCGAATTGGGCCTTGGTTGTAAGCCCAATTATTTAAGTTAGTGTGTTCCCTAAGTTAGTTTGTGTAATGGGTCTGTGTGTAAAAACTCATTAGGTTAGTATGTTAGTAAAGAATAATAGTTTATAATCAATTTCATTGTGTTTTTCTTGTTTCCCTCTTTTCCCTACCCTTATGGGTTTCTTGTTGATCAATAAATCAATTATACTTTTTTATTCCAGTATAATTTTCACAACAAATTGGTGCGGTGAGCGTGAAGAAGATGCTGTCAACAAAGAATGAGATTGAAAAGTTCACCAGAGTGAACAAATTCGGTCTGTGGCACTTGGAGATGAAAGTCCTACTGGTTCAGCAAGGTTGTTTAGAAACGTTGAATGAAGTCACACTCATGGATGTTATGTTAACGGACACAGAAAAATGATTATGGTATATAAAGCCCATAATTCCATCTTATTGAGTCTTGGTGATAAGGTTCTTCGACAAGTTTCGAAGTAGACGAACGTGTTTAGGTTATGGGTGAAACTCAAAATTTTATACATGACCAAATCGTTGGTCAACCGTCTCTACCTGAAGCAAGCTTTGTATTCATTCAAGATGAGTGAAGACAAAGTTTTGGCTGAACAGTTGGATATATTCAACAAGATGATTCTTGATCTTAAAAATATCGATGTTAAGATCGAGGATGAAGGTCAAGCGTTGTTGTTGTTATGTGCTTTGCCTAGATCACATGTCACTTCAAAGAAACTCTCTTGTATCGAAGAGAGTCACTGACCTATGAAGAAGTTTAATCAACCTTATATTCTAAGGATTTGAACGAACGAAAGGAGAACAAGTTATCTTCGACTAGTGAAGGCCTGTCAGTTAAGGCAAAATTCACAAAGAGAGATGGCAAGTTCGACAAGAAGAAGGGTAAAAGTCGGCAGAAGTCTTATAGTGGTGATGCATCTGGTATTCAATGTTATCATTGTAAGAAGGAGGGTCATACAAAAAAGTGTGTCCTGAACGCCTGAAAGATCATGGAAATAAGGATAATGGCAACATAACCCTTGTTCAAGATGATTTCGACTCATCTGATGTTCTTGTGGTTTCAAGCAGCAACTCCAAAAAAGAGTGGATTATGGGTTCAGGTTACACTTGGCACATGACTCCAAACAAAGACTTGTTCGAGGAACTATGTGATCAAGATGGTGGATCTGTATTGCTTAGAAATAATAAACCCTGCAAGATTGCATGTGTTGGATATGTGAGATTCAAGCTCTATTATGAGTCAATAAGGTTGTTGACTGAATTCATGTATGTACCTAATTTGAAGAGAAATTTTATTTCTCTTGGTGAATTTGACAAGAAAGGATATGCTCTCAAAGGAGAGAAAAGTATTCTAAGAGTCATGAAGGGTTCGAAGTAAGTCTTGAGAGGCGTAAAGAAACAAGACTTGTATACCCTTGAGGTGGAAGTTGTAAGTGATTCTATAGATGTTGTATCCACGAAACCTTTGCAGACAGAAAAATGGCACATGAGATTAAGCCATGTAAGTGAAAGAGATCTGGTCGAACTGGGGAAACAAAATCTGCTTGGTGGAGACAAAGTCGAAAAGCTGAAGTTTTGTGAACCCTGTGTACTTGGAAAATCTTGCAGAGTGAAGTTCAACAAAGATAAACAAAGAACATATGGATCCATTGATTATATCTATGCTGATCTTTGTAGGACTGCAAGGTGTTCGTCACATTCAAGAGCAAGGTATTTTCTATCCATAGTTGATAATTATTCTAGAAAGTTATGGGTATTCATCCAAAAGACTAATGATGAAACTTTTGAGAATTTCAAAAGTTGGAAGACTCTGGTCGAAAATCAGACTGGTAGAATGGTCAAGAGATTTAGAATCGAAAATCTCTTTGAATTTTGCAATGAGGAGTTCGAGAGTTTTTTTGCAACCTCTAGTATTGCAAGGCACAAAGCTACTACATGCACTCCCCAACAAAATGGTATAACCGAAAGGTTTAATCGAACCATTTCGGGAAGAGTTAGATGCATGTTGACTAGTGCTGGGTTAAAGAAGGTGTTTTGGGCAGAGACTGCTTTAACAACAACATATTTGATAATTAGATGTCATTCGACTTCGTTAGATATGAAGACACCTGAAGAAGTTTGGTCAGGACATCCACCAGATCTCGACAAACCTAGACTATTTGACTACATAGCCTATGCTCACATTAGGCAAGACAAGGTCAAACCTAGAGCTCTGAAATGTATGTTCATTGGATACCCTGAAGTAGTCAAAACTTATAGGCCGTGGTGCCTAGAGCTAAGTCATAAGAGGTGTATCATAAGTCGAGATGTAGTTTTCAATGAGGTTGAGATGTCTTTCAAGAAAATTGATGACATTGGTTAAAGTTTAAAGATATTTGAAGAAGAGATGGGACAAAAAGAGATTTCTATTGAGGTGGAACATAGTGATACTGAATTGCATGACCCAGATGAAGTCGAAAAAGAAGCAGAAGCTGCTATTAAAACTGAGGAAACTACCAATGACTACCTATTGGAAAAAGGTAGGTCAAGAAGAGTTATCAAGCCACCTCAAAGATTTGGTTATGCAGATCTTATAGATTATGCCTTAATATATGTAAGTGAGGTTCTGAACGAAGAACCTAACGACTATAAGGAAATAATGAGAAGTCAAATAAAGACTGAATGGATGAAGGCCATGGATGATAAGATTAAGTTTCTTCATGATAACTACACCTGGGAATTGATCAAGAAACCTGTTGGAGTCAAGTTAGTCAGCTGTAAGTGCATTTTCAAAACTAAGGAAGGAATAGAAGGAGTGAGGTGAAAAGATACAAGGCAAGATTGGTCACAAGAGATTTCACTCAGAAAGAAGGTGTCGAATTCAATGATGTGTTCACTCCACTCCGGTGAACTTTTCAATCTCATACTTTGTTGACGACATCTTCTCCACGCACACCGCACCAATTTGTTTCATCAGGATTGTTTCATCTAGATCTCCATACAAGAAAGCAGTCTTTACATCCATTTGTTCTAGTTTCAGGTCGAATTGTGTCACCATGACAAACAACATTCAAATAGACCTGTGCTTCACAACGTGATGATTTAATAAAAAATGATATTAATTTTATTAACATTTTAATATATTATTACAAAATAAATTTTAACAATATATCTTTCTTTAATAAAAAAAAATAGATTAAGTCATAAATAATAACGTGTTATATTTCATCATAGAAACTTAATAATAAATTAGTTGATCGTTTGATAAACTTTTGAACATTTGATTATGACCAATAAATAATATCTAAAATTTATAATTAATAAATGAAATAAAATTCTAAGGATGAAGAAATGTCATTTTTTATTTAAAATTTAATTATTAAAATAAAATTATATAAATTTGTTTCAATAAAAAATAATATATAATTAATAAAATAAATTATATCAAGTGATTTCAAAAAGAAATAAATATTTAAAAAATAAATAAAATAATAAAAATAAATCCAAACAAAAAAAATAGTTCAAATGAGTAACATTTAATTAATTTTATCAAAGCCCCACAGTGGGCGCCACTGTACTTATCAAAAAGTACATGTGTGCATGGTATGCCTATGTATGTAGGAGATACTCATAGGCCTTAATAGTTGTTGATGTTTAGAGTCTGCTTATCGTGGTGAGAAACCCTATTTGACGGTGTTTATGGTGGTATGAAAGGGTTAGTTCACGTGAGGTAAGAGGCATTGTGCATAAGTGTTATGATGGGTAAATTGTGATTTATCCCCTCAACTCTAAGGTTGAAGTATTTTTCGAGGATATACGACATAAGGCTTCCTTGGAAATGATAATCGCCCACCCTTCAATGATGAGTCTTTAAATCCATATTTTCTAGGGGGACATGAGCATCTATTGACTACGACTTCTCTCTGACTAAGAAATATTCTCTCTCACGTTTCCCATAACTGGGCAAGTGAGGGGCATTTAGGGTGAAGTTATTCCTATTGGAGGACGACATATGGTCATCGCCTCTTCTAAGGACTACATCTCTCGCGCCTTTGTAGGACTTTTACAAATATATCAATATATATATATATATATATATATATATATATATATATATATATATATATATATATATATATATATATATATATATATATATATATATATATATATATATATATATATATATATATATATATATATATATATATATATATATATATATATATATATATATATATATATATATATATATATATATATATATATATATACACCCCCGTAGTCGAAACTAGTGGTTATCAGATGTTGAAACTAACTCGAAAATTATCAAGGAGTTGTCATGGAAGTCCATTAGCGAAGATGTCAACTATTTGGTATCGTGAGGGGACATTTAACATGTGAACTTGAACAAGATTGTTGAAGTGATATACGGTGCTTACATTATCATAATAGACTAGTGTTGCCTTTAAGACATGACAATGTAGTTCCAATATAAGATTTCTAAACCAACACACTCGTACACCACATTACTTTTGTCGTTTGGCAGACCAAACAATGAGGTTGTCTCCATAATATACACAATACCCTGATGCGGACCTTTTAGTTTCTAGACATCCACCTTAGTCTGCATTAATATATATGATGAGCTTATCAATGAAGGAATGATATAGATGTATATCAAAATCCAGAGTGCTATAAATATATCGAATGTGTTTCATGGCAAACATATGTTGTGTTTTTGAATCATGCATAAACAAACATATTTACTAAAAGTCAAAAATTCAAATGCTCCAACAAAACAAGAATACTCAATGGGATCATGATATTGATTTCCAAAATTCAAGTATTGTAGCATATGACATGTAAGAAGACATACTTGCGCACAATAATTTCCTCAATATATTTATTTTATGATTGAAAAATATCTCTTGTGTGTCTAGTAATAAAAATACAGACAAAGTAACTAAAATGATCTAAATCCTTCTTAGTAAATTCGGGGCCGAGTTTAGTCATGATGAATTGACGAAGGAAATCTAAGGAGATAACCAGAATGATGTCATCCACATAGAGAAGGATATAAGGTATATCATTACCTCGACAATATATGAATAAGGAATGATCGAAGATGTTGTGAGAGAAACCCAAGGTAGCAACATAGTTAGTAAACTCCTAATACCAAACGAGGTGCTTATTTAAGTCCATATAGTGACTTTATGAGCAATACATAATCAATATGTTAAGCATTGATGAAATCTGTTAATGATGCATGTAGACAGTTTTTATCAAGATTAGCATGCAAAAATGCATTCTTGACTTCTAATTGATAAAGACATCATGATTCTAACAAAGCAACAATATGTACCATCTGAATAGTGGCTGGTTTGACTCTAGGACTGAAAGTTTCACCATAATCGATACCATTTTCTTGACAGACACCACCTCCTACGAGACTAGCGTTATACACCTCAAAGAATCCTTAATGTTTCTTTTATGACTGAAAAATCCACAAACTTCAAATAATATTAGTTTTGTACCTCTCATGTCTTATTTATAATAAGAGCAACAGATTTATATTTTATAGTCAATTTTTAATTATGATAATGTAATGCATGAATGAGGTTGATAGGAAATGAATAAATATAGTTTTGAGATGAGGTGCGGAGATTAAAAAATTTGTGAGGCATAAAAGTTTTATGTTGTGTTAAAGTGGTCATTTGAGGTGAGAGAGGTGGGTGATGCGGTGAAATGATTGGGTCAGCAGTTTTTGATGAGCCCAAATATGAGGACGTGATAAGATTTTGTGTATGCGTTGACATTTGTTGGGAGGTAGGGGTCGTAGTAGTGAGATGCGGGGATGATGTAGTTGTGGTCGATAGGGTAGCATTTTGAGTAGGGAGAGTTAGTTTGTTGTTGTAGTGTTTTGATGAGAATATGTTGGATTGGAGTTAAGAAAGGGTATGTCTCTTGTATTCAAAAATTCATAATTAGAGGTTAGAGGAGCATTTAAGATAGAAAATGAAAACATATTTTCATCAAAAGTGACATGCGTAGAAATAGTTATTTTACAACTCACACTCATTACATTTATAATCTCTATGATTTGAAGAATAATTTAAAAATACACATTTTGTTGAACGAGACTCTAATTTATTTTTAGAGATAAATGAAATAAGAGGATAACAAAGACAATCAAAGACTTTAAAGTGAAAGTATATGACAGATATTTCATTAAATAACTTTAGTGGAAGTTTGTAGGACATGTTTTTTTGTCGAAGAGAATGTTAAAAGGATATATAAATACCTACGTAATTAAATATAAAAGATATTTTTATATAATTCTCATGTGATTATGATTAACCATATAAGAATGTATTATTGACCATCTCCCTTAAAAACTATGCAGTTGAGGGGAATGAAAAAGAATCCCTCAGCAGAAGCTAACTATTAACAACATATATTATGTACTAATATAACATAGTCCAAATTTTTATGCACATGAATGCCTCATTTGTATATATTATTGAGCTAGATAAGTTCCATGTTTTCAAGCCTATGTGACAGAAGAATTTCTGAACTAGCCCTTAAAGAGGGAATCATAGTTTTGTCTTCAAATGCTCCACTATTGGCTTTTGGTGTTGGAGTGAGCTCTTCAAGTGCTTGAAGTTGATGTTTTGATGGAAACTCTCTCACGTAACCAATCTTAGGAGCAACTCCAGTTGTCCATTTGCTTGACTTGTTATTTTCAACATTTTCTATGTGCTCAAAGTGAAGCTCCTCATCCACAGGTTTTACAGGAGGTGGAATATCATCATCAACCGGATGTTTCTGCGTGAAACAAAAACATAAAAAAAAGTTCAATATTCAACTAGTTGATCATGTTTGTTAACATTTTAAATTTTGATGGAAAATCATCTGCAAATTCTAGCTCAACTAACGAAAGCCGATATTGTATGTCAGACATCATCACCAGTGTTCGAACTCTGGTATTCACGGTTGTATATGCCAGTTTAGTAGTTATTACCGCTTTGTCTGATACATATATTTTTTTATGGCAAATCTAGAACGGAAAGATGTTACAACATGATTTATTCACCTTTACATTTGTCATATCCACATGATGTTCCTCCAAAAAGTGAATGAACTCCATATAATTCTTCTCGGTTGGACGATAATGACCACTATAAGGCCATATAACCTGAAATAAAATCTGTTACAATCGTAATTGTGGCCACACCGATCAAACCGGGATTCAAAATCATACTAAAAAGGGAGTATGTGTATGAAAAATGTAGCATACATACATGAAGTACTCCATTGTGAGCAACAATTCTTCCAGATGCAATGGTAGCGGCACCAGCTACAAAACTTGAGTGTTGAAATTTTCCTTTCTCCTTCTGTCCAACATACAAAACTCGAGATGAACTAAGAACAAAAATCCACTTAGATCCCTCAGTTGTGTGTACAAAATTCTTGCTTTGTTTATAAACAAGCTTCCCTCCTTCCACAGTTACTTCATATGCTTCCCTTTCTATCTGCGAATTCAAACCATCAAAGTTGAACAACTCATAAAACTGAGTGCAATTTTCTCTATGCATTGTAGTGAATGAAACAACTTACAGGACCAAGGTACTTTATGCATTGCCTCTGCAATTTCTTCCTTGAACATTTGTTGATATCTACTTTTTTGCCATCTCCGATATCCAACCTTCATGTCAGAAAAATACATTAAGAAATTCAAAGTTGGGATGAAAAATTCTATTTGAACTTAATAGTTACCAATAGAAAAAGGGTTCAGAACTTTGGCATTGAAACCAAACATCATAATAGAAATGCAGGTTGTGTCCATATCGATGACGAGGATCAATCTGCAAAATGTTAAAAAAACCTTAGCCTTAGATAGTTTGTTTTCTTGGAGTCCAAGAAACCATTGAACCAAGTGCAGAAGTATGAGCTTACAGCTTCAAGCCAGTGTTTTCGAGCTAATCTTTGCCCCTTATCGTCTTTGGACAATCCTCTTCCCATCTACAAGCCAAAGAATAAATTGCGTATGATTGATATTCAATAAAATTTTGAGGAAAAAAGACTAATACAGGCCAAGTTGTGTCTGGCTCAACCCTACAAAATAGACGTGTAGAGTAAGGTATGTATCTCGATTATAAACTCGTTGTCAGATCTTATATCATCTAATATATACTACTAACACACCCCAACGTGTCTAGGACTAATCATCTTGGACGGTGACGTGATAATAATTAAAAGGTATATATATACCTTAGCAGCTATTGTTCTTGCTGTTGCCCATTTTGAAATAGCGGTTTCAGATTTATCAGAATCGAAATGTGAAATCAAACACCTTTGAAAAGCCGAAGAGTCTGAATCCTTCCACCAGAGCTCCTCGCAAACAACAGCCAAATCGGCTAGATATCTTCTAATCCTGTAACTCTTATAAACTTTCTGCAGCTTCGTTGCAGCTAAATCGCGGTTAGAATCAACAAGCGGAGAAGAAGAAAACAACATTACAACTTCTGGTTTTCTCGGTAACAAAACTGCGTGACTTTGTTTATCTAACAACACCAAGTCCTCAACTTCATCTTCTGTATCAGAATTATTCTGCGAAATTAGATATTTGCATGACAATGCCACCTTCAAGCCTATACACTCTTCGTCATCTTCGGTAGCACCCGAATTAGTACTAACATGATAAGGCTTATAGAATGTATTGAAATTGATATCTTTCTCGAACTTCACTTTGATAGCTTCTTCGTTTCTTAATGCTAACATTTCCATTAATTTCTACACATGAATATACAAAAAACACATCCAAAGTTTACTAACTAGTACTAGAAATTAGAAACTTGTAAAGTATATAGAACATGCTTACATGGAAGTAAAAAGTGAGCTTCTTTATAATTTTCATCTATACACATAAGTTTATTCTCTTGAATATATACTGCAAAAAGTTGGAAGATGTACTCATTAGCTTCAAATTATAAGCAAGAGAGACATGTAGATTGTAGAAAATTGAGACATTTTGGGATTGGCTACCAAGGAATGGTTTCATTTGAATATAAAACTATGTGACTTGCAAAGCAAGTCCTATAAAATTGGGTTATTTAGAATAGAAAACTATGTATTGATTATTATATTCATTCAACAGCCAAAGTCTTGCTAGAAAAGTTACATAGAATCTTTCTTGACATGAACATTAAAATAACTACCAGTCAAATTCAAGTACCACCATATTTTTTTTGTGAAAGCATCAAATATGAGTTTATTTTCACACCTTAGAGTCACTTCAATTCTGAACATGTGTGATTTTATAAAAATATGGGGTGTAAAAAGAAGTTTTTTAGAATAGGCCCAATATAAATCATTCTAGCTTCAAGATCAAAATATGAGTGCTTTTATTTTTATAGAGGATTCTCACTACACCCTTTGTATTTTTCGAAATCGGATGAAATTCCAAAAATACCCTGTAAGTTATTTTTCTTGCGCATCAATAAAAGTTAAGGGAGTGTGTTAAAAAAATTATCTTTCAGACGCACTTATTATCTTATGTTATTCATTTGACTTTTCTTAGAAAAATAAATTTTAAAGTTACATTATAGTCAGAAATTATCTTTCAAACACACTCATTATCTCTGTTGTTCATTTGACCTCTCTCAAGAAAATGAATCTCAAAAACGCATCAGAATTGAAATTTATCTTTCCGACACACTTATTATTCTCTGTTTCATTTTCCTCAAGAAAATAAATCTCAAAGACACACCAAAATCAAATTAATATGAGACTCATAAAAAATACAATCTATAGAGTTGATTATTTTTTTAGAAAGGGTAAATTTTCGTTGAAAATGTATGTTTAAAATACCTCAAATGCAAGAATGATTTAAATATATTTGATTATAATTTAGAATAAGTAATCTTAAAAAATATATGGGTCATTGAAATTACCTTTATACCCCTCAAGCTTGATAATGTATGAATGTGTGAAAGAAAAGAATATTGAGGCAATTTATCCAAACAAGGAATCTAGCTTCATGATACTAATAAACATCAAAACTTCTTCATCCAATTGCTTATTAGAATGATGATTGTTGTTTTCTTCTCTTCATTTTTTCCAACTTTTAGGAAAACTACACAAATTTAATAGTACTACTATGGTATGACAGCAAAGGACACTGGTAACTGGTTCTATAAAATAAACAAATGTCACAAAATGAAGCAGTCTGTACCGAATCACTTCCCATGTAGAATATATTTATAATACTTTAGAGTTTGTGTTTGGCAAATGGCATTATCAACAAATGTTACATGTTTATTAATCAAGCTTTTTTAATAATTGGTTCCAAGTTTTTATTAACTAATAATTAGCTTAAAATCACTAGTAGTAATTTGTAGAAATAAAAATGTGATAAGTTGACTAAAATTGGCTCTTGATATTTAGAACTGGCCACAAGTAACAATCAAGTATTGGTGACCCCATGTATGCTGGAATATCTGTGATTGTGATCAATGGCTTTTGCTTCTTAGAAATAGCCACAAGATGACATCAACAGGTAACCCTCTACATGCTCTAAGCTTTCTAAATACGTTTGCACAATTCATTGGTGGATAGAGTAATGGGAATTAGAAGTTTCGGTTAATGAATGTCGTTTAAGGTTTTTGTACATAAAATAAGAAATATTATGATACTTTTAGTAAATTAGTCCTATTAAAACATTAGAAGTAGCATAAAGAATAATAATTAAAAGCTATAATTGAAAAATTAACAATCATTTTTATATTAAAAGTGAAAATGAGAATCATTTTAAAACAAATTTTATTTATTAAATAGACAATAATTTTAAAACAGAGAGATTAATTGATGTCACATATTAAAGAATAAGAATTAGTATCTTAAGTTTGAGAACAATTCATATCGATAACTCGAACTCAATCTGGCTCGAGAGCTAAAAAAATGGATTGAATTTTTTAATTAAAATTGAAAATATATTAAATTTTTTTTTGTGAATTGATATCATCAAAACAAATTAAAATATAAGAAAAAGATTGAGTTTCTTAAACAAGCACAAGAAACTCTATTAAGTTTTACAAAAGATAGAGAAGGAAGAAGAAGAAGAATAAGAATTGGTTAAACTTATTTTTCTATTCACTTAGTTAATAAGGGTCCAAAATTACAAGTGAATACCAACAATTAATCTCTCTCAACAATCTGAGAGAACTAGTCTATTTATAGACTACTAAGCTAACTTAAGTTACCAGTTAACTTAAACACAAATCTAACATATTTCGACAGCATGTTTGAACGGGCTTCGACTCCATCATGCACAACTCCTGTCAAACCATGAAACTACCCTTGTCGACACTAGAGCTTGATCAAAATACCACAAATCTCCACCTTGGAACAAACTCTACACTAACAAGGGAACAAGCTAGTTTTCATCATGCAGCTTTATCAACTGCATACAGTGGAAAAACTTGCTACTCGGCAATATCTTGGTGATCATATCAGCATCATTGCCATCAATTGAAACCTTCAGCACTTGGACTTCTCCATGTTCGATTATCTCTCTAAAGAAGTGAAACCTCACATCGATGTGCTTGGTTCGCTTATGATAGGTTGAATTCTTCGACGGGTGTGCATTGTACTTTGACTATTACATTTAACAGTGATAACTCGACTTTGAAGTTTCATTTTCTTAGCAAAACCTTCAAGCTACAATGCTTCTTTCATAGCTTCAGTGAGAGCAATATATTCTACTTCAATGGTTAATAACGCAACAACCTTCTGAAGTGTCGCTTTCCAACCGATTATTGTGTCGTACATAGTGAACACATATCCAAAAATAGATTTTCTGGAATCTATACAACCTGTAAAATCAGAGTCGACAAATTCTTCGATTTTGACTTTGCTATCATCACCAGAGACTCCACCATAAATCAGGACTCTGCTCAGTGATCCATTTGTGTACCTAAAAAATCACTTTAATGTTTTCTAGTGCGCCTTTCCAAGATTTTTCATATACCTGCTTACAAGGCTCACTCTGTATGCTAAGTATGGCCTCGTAAATACCATAACATACATCAAAGAACCTACTATACTAATATATGGAATGATATTCATATAGGCTCAAATTCAGTACTAGGACTTTGAGCTGAACTCAAATTGTATTGAGGATTAGTCGGTGTTAGATTAGGCATTGAATTCAATATATCAAACTTGTCGAGAATCTTTTTCTATTAAGCCTCTTGAGATAAGCATAATCTCGAATGCTTTCTATCTCTCCGAATGTCAATCCCAAGAATTCTGGAGGCAGCTCCTAAATCCTTCATGTCGAACTCCTTATCAATTTCAGCCTTTACCTTCATAATATCTTCGACATTGTTGCATGCTATGAGGATGTCATCCACATAAAGCAACAAAATAACAAGTGAATTTTCAGGTTGAAATCTGAAGTAAACAAAGTGGTCGAACTGGCTTTTAGTGAAACCAATGTGTGTCATGAACTTGTCGAATCTCCTATTCCATTGTCGAGGAGATTGTTTCAGGCCATACAAAGACCTATTCAGCTTGCATACATAATCTTCCTTTCCCTTTTCTACATACCCATCATGTTGCCTCATTAGGATTGTTTCATTTATAATACCATATAGGAATGTTGTCTTCACATCCATCTGTTTAAGTTTTAGGACGAACTTCGCCATAATGGCTAACAACATTCTAATAGATTTATGCTTTAATATTTCCCTCATAAAGGTTTTAAAAAGCATTCCACATAGCTTGTACACTCTTATGATGTGAAATTGAGTAGAATACTTTCACGCTTAAAGCTGAGATAAGTATGTTCCTCACCTTCAAATCATATGAAGCCTTTTTGGTTTCATCATATGTCCAATCCTTTAGGTGTTTAACAATGTCGTTGTCACCTTTAGGGATAATAGGCTCATTCGTTGACATTTACCTGTAGATTTTTGTTAACTGATAGTGTACATACATGTTTTCTTTCCAATAAGTGTAATTCTCGCCTTTGAAAATTAATGCTCTATTATACTCTCCCTTTGGATCGTTATTGTCAACCATATTAGCTTTTGAGTCGCTTAGACCTAATCAAAAGACCAATTCTAAGGCCAATTGTTGGGTAGTAATATGGAGTAAAGGAGCAGCCTAGAGGTGGTGAATAGACCCTTTTTAAAAATTGACTGATTTTCAAAATGAAATATCAGAGTTTTTTAATGAGGAAGTCTTAAAGTGAAAAATAGAGACTTTATGCTTCAATTTGAAATCCACCACGAATACAAATATACTATTCACAAATATCTTAGATTGATTAGAGATTATATCCATAGAGTTACAAAGTACAATGAATTGACAATTCATAACTTACATGAGATGTGTTCTTTACAAGCTAACAATTGCTACATGATTTTAACACCACTAGTCGACATATTTTAATCACAACTAAAACATAAATAACTTCCAATTTTAACAAAACCTAAAATTATGTAATAAATTGCTGCCAACAGGAATTAACGATAAAATACACTAAAAAACGATTAACTAAACATGAAATAACCTACAAAAACTAAAATGCAAGAGAGAGAGAGAGAGAGAGAGAGAGAGAGAGAGAGAGAGAGAGAGAGAGAGAGAGAGAGAGAGAGAGAGAGAGAGAGAGAGAGTACACCAGGATGTATAATGGTTCAGATCTGTCATCCTCGCAGGAGCTTGAGAGAGAGAGAGAGAGAGAGAGAGAGAGAGAGAGAGAGAGAGAGAGAGAGAGAGAGAGAGAGAGAGAGAGAGAGAGAGAGAGAGAGAGAGAGAGAGAGAGAGTACACCAGGATGTATAATGGTTCGGATCTATCATCTTCGCAGGAGCCTACTCCACTTTCCAATAGTTTCCCATTGAAATTAGATATTCCAATATTTTTTTACAAATATTACACAATTTCATACAATGACTAATCCACAATAGTGCTGAGAAAAATAAATCTCCTATCTGGATCTTGACTTGTATACAACCATTATGTTGAACACTCTACAAATTATTTGTTTGATTCTCACTTCATGAATCTTCTAGCTTCACCAAAATTCTCCAAGCATTCTTGTGCGAAAATCAACCTTGATCTCACGAATCTCTTGAGCAATGAAATGTCCAAAGATTGAGAAGAAATCCCACTTTATCTATAGGCTTCCACACAACACTACCAAGGTCAATCTGGAGAGAATAACCTCCTTTTTTCCCTGGAATTTGTCACCACCATTCACATCAACCACAATATTTCCTGCTTCATAAAAATATTTACCAAACCTCTAAATAATGTTAATTTCAAGACACGAAATCCTCAACAATTACAAATCTATATAATCAAGATCTTAAATAAAACTAGAGGTTGAAGTTGAAAGAAATTCTGTTTGCAAGTGATTTTGAGTTTTAAAAAATGAAGGTTGTTAATTTCACAAAATCAGTTTAATTATATTATGTTACTTATGAAGAATAAGATGACAACAAAAAATTATATGTGATGGAGGTTATGCACAAAAATAAGTGAAATGGTTGTAAGATTCGAGTCAAGAGCATTTGCGATTTGAGTCAAATGAGCAAGTAGAGTGGAACAAGGTCAACGTAAAGAAAAGTAACCCATTTCCTGTAATTTGAGTCATTTTGTAACTTTGAGTTGAGTAATGAAGGCTCATGATTCGAGTCATGTAGAAAGTGTAATTTGAATCAATGGGACATTGGCTAACAGGAGACGTGGGATTTGAATAATGTGCATATTGTGATTCGAGTCATAGTGTTGCATGATTCGAATAATGTGTAAACTGTGATTCGAGTCACAAAAACTAGAACTTTCATGTTCTCCTCTGTTTGATTTTATTCGAAACATAAATTGTGAGTGATTTCAGTCACACACAATATATCTCAATATTTCAAAATTTTCAAAATAGTTTGAGATTTTATTTCCCACATAAGTCTAACCAACCTCAATTATGGTTTTTATTCCATTCACTCAAGATATTGACTTAAATCATAATGATCATACTCAAATGCAATAGTTGAATTGTGCATGCTAAAATAAATGGACTCAAAACTAAAGCCAAAGATGTGCAATTGAAAAAGGAGAACCAATAAACAACAGTAAACTAAGAAAAGCTTAAGAAACAAGCAACAAAATCCTAATAGAGACACGCAACTTCAATTAAGAATGCTGGAAATAGATGAATCTTGTTTTTTTAATTCATCCTTAACCACCAAATTCAGAATATGCAAGCAACAACATATAGGAAAAAATTCGGCTTCACCCACTAAGCCTTTTTAGTTTAACTCTCTTTTTTAAATAATCTACAACCAATTCATTGGACAATGCATAGTCAATACTAAATGTAGACACATTTCTAAGACCCCATTACCTCAATACATCCTCAAGTTTTCTACCAATGGTATCGCCTTTTTTATCATGAAATAAACTAAAACAAATGATCTTTTTTGGTAGTTCTAATCATTGTCAATAAAGTGAATTGTAATTGTTATATACCTAAGGTTCTAAATGGAAGTCCAATAGTTTATAGTAAGTGTTACTCTGCTGCAACCAGATTTAAAATAAGTTTTCAATCACAACTTCTCATCTAGATATAATTGAAAACAACCCTAGCAATTGTTCTTCTAGATGGGATAATCAAAAGCGGTTCCAATTGCTTACATAAGATCTTAAATCCCTCACCCTTAAATACTCTAAATGGGTGTTCACCAAGTATAACAAACAAATTAAATACCTTTCTACAAGCATCTTTATCAAATTTTGGGCTAACAGAAACCAATCCAGCACTCCCAAAAGTAATGTTTGTTTGTTTGAGGTAGTTTTCTAGATAAGGATTTTTTGTTACAAAGTTTTGAGCGGGCAAACATGTTGCATGATAATGGTCATAATCAATGTATGATAAAAAGTGGCAAAAACATCCAAGTATTTTAGTGAACAATACAATTACTAACAAAACATAACAGACAAATTCACAAGCATATTTGATTACAATTACTAACAATACAACTACTAGCAATACAATTTACGGAAAAATAGAATTAATAGTAGAGCAGAACAAACAAATTCACAAGCATATTTTAAATATACAACTTTAGTGAACAATACAACTACTAAACAAAAGGCCAAAATCACATACAAGAAGCAAAGAAACAAATGCTGAAAACAAAGAAGCATCATTGTACTACCAATACAAAAAACTCTCTTTATTGACTCTTAAACTAAAAGTTCATATATTCTAAATATCACAAGTTCTCAACAACATTAAACGCAAAATTAAACTACAATCAACGGCTAAAATCAATCCGATTTTGGAATTCAACTCAATTTTTAACTCACAAGCATATTAAATAAGACTATAATTACAATATTGTTGCTCCATTAACCAAACCCAACTCCCTCTTCTTCTACTACAAAGGTAAGGTTGTTGGTCTCAATGCTCTCAAACATCTTTTCACTACTTGTGATTAAGCCTATTATTTTCTCTAGATCAATGTCTTCGACTAAGCTTAACAATATTTCTAATTGCGTTAGTTTTACTTGCAGTTTTGACAAATTTGCAACCATAAAGAAAAAACACTCATATACAATCTTTTTAAGTTTTAAAGTTAATTTTTTTTTTACAAATTTGCAACCATAAAGAAAAATAATTCATATGCAATACTTGTTTTTTTTTTCTCTTCTCAACTTTCGAAAGTGAAAATCAAAACATCTAAAATCTATTTTAGTTTTTTTAGTTTTCAAAAATAGTTTTCTAAAATTAAATAACCAAACTTTTTTTATTATTTTTGAATTTTAAAAATAAAAAAATAATTTTACAAAATTAAGTCAATCAAACTTTAACTCCTCATAATTAACAATAAATTCAAAATTATTCATTTTTATTTTTATTTTCTAATTACTACGCGAAAGAAGCAACATTACAAAAAAAATATTTAATGGAAAAATTACAATTTCTTGACTTCTAAGGACTAAAATGGTATTTCAATTTCTTCATCAATGACAAAATTGATACTTTGAAGAAAAAAAACAAAAAGAAAAGAAAATTAAAAGTCAAAGAGCTCAAACTACATTAAAAGGAAACTACATCGACGAGCTCAAACTTAGATATCTCCACATAAGCTCTATCTAGTTCTTTCTTCTTATGCTTTAGGATGTTATCCATACTCTTCAAATCTTGACCAATTCGTTCTCTCACTCTGATCTCTTCAGTCAACTCCTTTTCCATCTTAGTCAAGGTTTTTCTCTTCATCCTAGCTAGGTAAACAGCTTCATTCTTGTCGCGTTTCAATTGACTAATCTCTCTTTTCAGTTCTTCATTTCCTTTACGCAACTCTTCTTTCTCTACCCGAAGCTTATCATATCTTAGAATATCAACTGTTGTAGGATCTTCAATCATCAGAGGGTATAAGGGTTCTTCAACAGGAAACGACAACAAAATCTTCTCAACCCTCATCTGAATCCACTCTATGTAAGGGTCATAAGCTTTGCAATTATACTTTTCTAAAGGAATCTCCCCCTTCTTGTGAATCTTTCCCCATGCTTCAACAATCCTGGCCAGAACGTCAGGATTAGCTACACCAGTATAGTTGTCGCACCTCGAAAAATCATTCGAAAACACAACCCTCGCGCGAAAGGCGCGGAAATGAGGTTCGACAGAGTCGCCACTGAACTTTATTTATCCCGAAGGGACGGGAAAGGAAAATATCGAGAAAACCGTTTAAAACGAAAGGACAGGAACAGGGTCGTCACAATCGATGTTTTGGGTTCGGAAGTCGGTTACACAAGGGGAAGGTATTAGCACCCTTCACGTCTATTGTACTCAACGAGAACCTCTTAGGGTGATTTGCAATGGGCGTTATCTCAGCTTGATTTTTTCTTCTCAATGATAAATGTGAATTGGTGGGATAAAAAGATAAAGACGCTAAGGGGAAATGGGTGGTTAAAGGATAGGGTGATCGCTAAGGATTGGGGTCCTTGTACCTACATATGCTCATTCGGACAAGAATGAGAAATCAGAGCTTTGTAGTTCGACTATGGGAAAGGTTAGTGGGGAAACGGAAGATGAAGGAAATTGTGCTTACCAAAGTCATCGCAATCTTGTGCCTACGTATCTTACATTTATATGAGAATAAAGAATCAAAGTGTCTGTAGTTCGTGGTAACAACCACGAAAAGATGAAGGGTTTGAATTGAGTTGAAGTTTGAAGTTTGGTTTGGGAACGAAAGATTGATTGACAAGCAACTCAAGGGGCGTGCCTTGAGAGCTATCACTTAAGAATCTAAGGAACACGAGATTCCAAGAACTTCGTTCTTTCGGAAGTTGATTAGAGATGTTTCGAGGAAGAGTTGAATGTTTTGAAATCGAAAGAGCGAATGAACGACAACTCAAGAGGCGTACCTCAAATCTATTCATTAGGAGATTCAATGAATGCTAGATTTCAAGAATATCCTTCTTTTGTGAGTTTGATTTCAAAATATGTTTGAATATGGATTAGGTATTTTAAGAAGAAAGAGTGAATTAATGACAACCCAAAGCGTGCGCCTCGAGAGACATTCGTTCGAAGATTCAAAGAATGTTAGACTCCACGAATCTCCTTCTTTCGTTAATTGTTTAGGAAAAGCGTTTATAATAAGATTGAATCAAATACATTGCGAAAAAAGGTGGACTGCGAGGCAAAAGCCACTCGACTTTCAACTTGGTTTAAAATACCGCTTGACGTTAGATCAAGGGTTTGACTTATTTGCATGCAAAAGCATAGTGGAATGGAAGTTGGTTTGAAAATAGCTTAACGACGAGTCGAGGGTTTGATTTGAAAATGGAACCGGCTTGACAAAGAATCAAAGGTTAAGTTGTGAGAAACAATACTAGTCCCTGAGGGTGTCCCCAATATCGAAACCATGATGAAGTGTGAAAGTGTGTGCAATAGATTGATGGTGAATGCGTATGAGCACTCGACTTACGAGGGTGTTTGAAAATGGATCGATGACGAATTGCGAATTAGCTTGAAAACGGTTTAATCTACGCTAGTCCCTAAGGGTGCCCCTAGAAGATAAACCACAATCAAAGAAATACGAAAGCGTACATCGAAATGGGAGAGGGATACATATGAGTTACACGGGATTGCACAAAATAAATGGTCTCGTTGTAAGGTAGCCCAAGAGAAAGTCGTGTGTGTGCGAATTGTCCTAAACTATGCCTTGAGCAAAAGTCAAATAAAACTCCAAGCCAGGGTTTTTGACAAAGTCCAAATTTTGTTGCTCGGAAAAGTAACCAACAGTCCACCAATTTAGGCTTTTATTGTTTCGATAGTTGTTAAGTGTTTTCGAATAGAATGTGAATAAGAGATGAACAAAATGAATATGAATATGAACAATTATGAATAAAATGACAAGATATATAATAATATAATCGAGACAATATTCACAATAATATAATCGAGATAATATTAACAAGTATATGAACAAGATAATAAAATCAAGATATAATGACTGGAATTAAATCAAGGGTGTATTTAACTGAAAATAAAGCAATTGTATATTGACGAAAAGTAAAGTTAGTGGTTAGTCGATTTGTGAATTGAATCGGGACAAAATGCAGCGCTAAACCGTCGTAACTCGACTTATGACAAAAGTCGAACTATAGGAGGTCATGCAAATTGATATACGTGCTAAAAAAAGATAGAGAAATGATATTGAGGATCATTCTCCAATTTAATCGTGTCACACGGACAGAAAAGCGAATGATCTCGTCTTAATCACAAACTCGTGTTAATTAATCGAGGGTAACCTGTCACGATCCCAAAGTATAGAAAATGATCCCAATGATCATTTTCTACAGATTTGACATAATGAAGGTTATCAACCTCGATAAATCAACGTTTGCGAATAAAAGACTTTCATTGGTCGAAATTGAAAAGAAAATCTAAAATGAAAATCGAAATGAGTCATATAAAAAGATAATGAAGAAAAAACAAATGAGATCAAGGTGAAATACTAAAAAATTAGTATTTAAATATTTAGAATAAAAAATGAAATAGTAAAATGATATTAAAACTACAATGGAAATTAAAAAAAAATTGAAATCATAAGCCAAATCAATACTAAAACACAGGTATTTGCTTTCTATTACTTTTTTTTTAAATCAGAAAAAAATTAAAAAAAATGATAATAATGAAAAATAATAAATAAAAAAATTAAATTAAATTGCAAGAAGGAATGAGATGCAGCAATTTGTGATGTGTGGATAGTGTGCATCATGAACACAGGCTTGAATTAAAAGCCCATAAGCCTTCTTTACAAAAGCCAACAGATCCACATTTTAGAAAAACAAAAAAGAACAAATAGAAACAAAAATGAACAACACGGTTCATCATGTCCTCCAAAGCAAAATGAAATAGAAGCAAAACTAAATGAAGATCGAAGCGACAAATACAAAGCAACCTTCACTCCATTTTCGTCTCGAATGTTAGATCTTCGACCGCTTAGTTTTGCTTCATTCTAATATGTTTCACCTTACTTTCGCTCGAGCTCTCTCCCTTCGTCTCACTTTCTTTTTTCTTTCCTTCAAAACTGATTTGGGGTTTTATTTGTGGTGGAGATTTGAGATGGATTATTGCCGTGGATGTTTTGTGAATGATGAAGGATCTTTTTGCAATGTTTTTGGTTCCAACCCTTGTTTCTGGCTTCAGATTATGCTCGCTCTGGTTTTTTATCGAATTCCAAGATCTGATATTTGGCTACTTGAAGCACTCCTAACACCCATTTGGTATAATTTGAAATTCTTGGAACACGCATAGGCAAGAAATAGGCGTATAGCCTCAAGGAGGGCAACGGGAGCATAAGTTTCCTCATAGTCAATGCCCTCATCTTGGTTGTAACCTTGCACCACTAGGTGCGCCTTGTTCCTAGTTACAACTTCGTTTTTGTCAAGCTTGTTCCTAAATACCATCCTAGTACCAATCACTCGATGATCTCGCGGAGGAGGGACAAGGTCCCAAACCTTATTTCTTTTAAATTTAATTAACTCATCTTACATTGCTAAAAATTGATTTTCATCGAGTAAGGCCTCTTTGGAGTTTTTAGGCTCAATTTGAGAGACAAAAGCAAAGTGATAACAAAAATTACTTAGCTTGGATCTCTCAGTTACTCCCTTTGAAATATCTCTGAGAATGTTGTCGATGGGATGATCCTTAGATGATTTCCAAGCTAGAGGAAGGCCATCGTTGCTAATTTGATGAACCTTCTCAATCTCTTCAGAGTTATGATCTTCCTCCTTCTAAAATTTCACCAATCCAGGTTGATCAGTCCTTACTTCAGTGTCCTTGAGCACGTCTTTTGAAGATACACCTGCACCATGAAAAGAAATACCTTTTCCGACATTTTTCGGATAAGATTCAACCAAAGTAACATGTACGAGTTCTTCTACAGTAAGTAACCTTTTATTAAATATCCTATATGTCTTACTAGTTTGAGAGTATCCAAGAAAGATGCCTTCATCTGCCTTTGAATAAAACTTTCTAAGGTTCTCCTTACCATTATTCAATATAAAACACTTACAACCAAAAACATGAAGATGTGATACATTAGGTTTTTTTTCCTTTTAAAAGCTCATATGGAGTTTTATTGAGAATAGGACGGATAAGTACCCTATTCAAAATATAACATGTCGTACTAATATCATCGGTCCAAAATTATTTTGGAAGATTACTTTCATTGATCATAGTTCTTCCAAAACACAATTCTTACATTCCACTACTCCATTTTATTGTGGAGTACGTGGAGCTGAGAAATTATGATCAATTCCATACTTATCACAAAATTCTTCAAAGACGTGGTTTTCAAATTAACCTCCATGATTGCTTCAGATTATAACAATGCTTGTATTCAATTTATTTTGAGAGAGCTTAGCAAACTTCTCAAAAGCTGGAAAAATATTACTCTTGCTTGCTAAGAAAATAGTCCAACAAAATCTAGAGTAGTCGTCTACTATCACAAAACCATAGTAATTACCACCTAAGCTTTTAATCCTAGATGGTCCAAATAGGTCCATATGGAGGAGTTCAAGAGGTCTCTTTGTAGAAATAACATTTTTAGATTTAAACGAGATCATTGTTTGCTTTCCCATTTGGCATGCATCACATAAGTGATCTTTTGAAAATTTGATTTTGGGTAATCCGACTACTAGAGCCTTAGAGACTATTTTATTTAGCAAATTGAAGTTGACATGCGCTAAACGCATATGCCATAGCCATGAATTTTAACTAATGGTGACAAGACATTTAGTACTACTCAACAATACTTCACTTAAGTCAAGCATATAGACATTATTAATCCTCATGCCTTTGAACACACCATCCTTATTATCATTCATGCAAAAATCTTTTGAAAATGAAACTTTGTAACCTTTGTCACATAATTGACTAATGCTAATTAGATTGTGTTTAAGACTATCAACTAATAGCACGTCTAAGATAGTAGTAGAAGAGGGATTACCTACACTACCTATGTCGAGTATAGCTCCCTTATTATTATCACCGTAGGTTATAAATTATTTCTCCTTCGCCACAAAGTCAATGAATAAGGAAATGTCTCCTGTCATGTATCTTGAACATCCACTATCGAGAAACCATCTTCTCTTCGTAGACTCAAGACCTTGTACCTACACAATTTAAACAAGGGAAATAGGTATTCAATTTTTATTGGGTCCTTAGGTGTGAGTGAACCTTTGGTTGCATTTGGGCAACCATTGGAAAATACCTTTAAGAACCAAAAAATCTCATAAATCGACATTTGGTAATGGTGTGACCCTTCTTGCAATAATATAGACAAGTAAGGTTAACATGGGTGTTACCTTTTCTATCTTTATCTCTAATCACATAAGTGTATTTTTTATACAGATTATTCATACTTTCTCTAAAATGTGACTGATCAATAGTTTTTCAAAAACTACAAACTAAAAACATTTTCATTTTCTCTCGCATTTTCATTGAACATTTAATAAAAATAAGCCTTTCAACATGTAGTGACATTACAACCCTTGTTGAATCCCGATGACTCTATTGTCTCTCCTGATTGGGATTCACCCATTTACCAAGTTGAAGATGAGGGTGAAGAAGATTGTGAAGTACCCGCAGAACTGACTAGATTGGTTGAGTACGAGTACACAGAGCTTCAACCGCACAAGGAGCAGGTAGATTTGATTAATCTTGGCACAAATGAAGACAAGAAAGAGGTCAAGATTGGGGCAGTACTTGGGGCAGAGGTCAAGCAGAGATTGGTCAAGCTGTTGAAGGATTATGTTGATGTGTTCGCATGGTCGTATCAAGACATACCCGGTTTAGACACAGATATTGTAGTTCACAAGCTACCGCTTAAGCCAGAAAGTCCGTCTGTCAAGCAGAAACTTCGAAGAACGAGACCTGACATGGCTTTGAAGATTCGAGATGAGGTTAAGAAACAGTTGGATGCATGTTTCCTTGCGGTTGCAAAGTATCCTGATTGGGTTGCCAACATTGTTCCCGTGCCAAAAAAGGACGGTAAGGTCAGAATGTATGTAGATTATAGGGATCTGAACAAGGCTAGTCCAAAAGACGATTTCCCTTTGCCTCATATTGACACACTTGTCGACAATACAACTAGTTTTGCCATTTTCTCATTCATGGATGGTTTCTCCGGTTATAATCAGATCAAGATGGATCCCGCCGACAGAGAAAAGACTACATTCATCACTCCTTGTCTAATTTGGCTTTAAGAGTTCTAACTTCCTTTTTCCAAATGTGGCAAGTCTCACAACCCCACTTTAACCAAGTACTCTTGTCTTCCTTAATTGCAGCTTTTGTTGATTCCACCATAGAGTTCTTAAAAGCTTCTAATTCCTTTTCTAAATCAGAACTCTTTTCATCTAAATGTGAAAAATTTGCTTACTTGAAGTTAAGCGTTTAAAATCTTCTTTAGCCTCATGGTGTAAAGTATCAAAAACCCTTTGCAAATTCGAATGAGACATTTTATTAGAGTGATCATACTTAGAGTGTCTTACCTCCTCCTTCTTTCTTTGATGAGCCATGAGACAAATATTGATGGATTCATCTTTATCACTTGAGCTACCTTCACTAAAGGACTCGTTATCACTTTCCCAAGCAATGTATACCCTTCTAGGTTTGCCCGATTTCTTTTGTTGACGATTCTTCTCTTTTCCTTTGTCTTTCTTTATCTATGGATAGTCCAACTTGTAATGACCGGTATTTCCATAATTGTAGCATGGCCCTTTTGATTTACCGCTCTTGTTACCTTCACTCTTAGAGGACTTTGATTGTCGTCGAAAGTTGATGAGGTTCTTGTCCGAGTGTTGAATTCCATTTTTCCAAATATATCTATTATATCTTCTCACAAACAGTCCCAAATCTTCACTCGTATCTTCACCATCATCATTAGATTCACTTCCACTTTGCTCTTGTGTTGAGGAATTTGAGCTAGAAGCCTTTAGAGCAATAGACTTCTTGTCTGTGTCTTTTGCCTTCTCTTTCTTTTCTGTTTTCTCATGTTTGTCATGACTAATGAGCACTTGCTCATATTCATCAAGTTTACTAAACAAAGTTATGATGTCCAATGTAGTGAGATCATTGGCTTCCTTGATCGTTGTGACCTTTGGTTGCCAATCCCTATTAAGACATCTCAAAATTTTATTAGTAGCGACTTCATTGGAAATAGGTCTTCCAAGTGTATTTAAGTGATTTATTACATGAGAAAATCTATTTTGCATTTCAGCAATAGTTTCACCTTGCTTCATGTGAAAGAGATCAAACTCTTGTGTCAAAGTATTGATTCGAGCTAGTTTGACATCACTAATTCCCTCATGGGAAACTTGCAATGCGTCCCACATAGCCTTAGCAGTAGTACAATGAGAAACTCTATAATATTCATAAACTCCCAAAGAATATATTAGAATATTTCTAGCTTTCCAATTGTAATTATACTTTTTCTCATCTTCTTCGTTCCATTGTGCTTCCGGCTTAGGCACAACAACATTATTCGCATCAGTCATGGTTATATCCATAAGACCATTTTGAATAACGCTCCATACCTTTCTATCAATAGAATTGATATACACACGCATACAATATTTCCAATAACTATAGTTCTCACCTGTAAAAAATAGTGCTCTATTGTAAGCCCCTTTTGGTTCGTTAGTCATTTTCTAAAAAGTTATATGCAAAGTACTAGATGAATCGGTGCTCGTGATACCACTTGTTAGACGATGTCAATGATCTAGAAGGGAGGATGAATAGATCACTAATTTATTACAAGAGTCGGTGCTTAAAAGTTTGTTTTTAAAAATCGTCCGAAAGCGGTCGAGGAACCAAATCGTCTAAACAAACCGTTATCGAAAAGATCGGATATGCGACAAGCCAAATGGAATAAAAACTTAATGAG
The DNA here is from genome assembly GCA_963859935.3 of Lathyrus sativus. NCBI lineage: Eukaryota > Viridiplantae > Streptophyta > Magnoliopsida > Fabales > Fabaceae > Lathyrus > Lathyrus sativus. Next base: position 892,281,734 of record OZ012735.1, on the reverse strand, counting down.
AAAATGAATCAACGATTTGGCAATTAATCAATACAAGTAATTTCCACTTATTTTATCCTATTTCCAATGAATTGTAAAAGATAAACTAAAATTGGCAATATCACAACAGTTTGTGCGCACTCGATTCATCAAACACTTGTTGTGCGCAACACCCCAAGTTGATTTTCCTTTGTAATTTTAGTGCATAATGTTTCACAATTATAATACAAGAGATTGTAATTAGATTTACAAAATAGAATTTCAACACTACACGAAAGAGAAAATTATCGAACAATCGAAATTACACAAATGTAAATAACACAAATAAAGGATGTAGAGAAAGAGAAACAACACCGGATTTGTTTAGGCAGTTCCCCTTTTCGTCCTCGCTTCGGGTATGTCTGCCCCCAAATTCAAAAATAGAATTGAGATATTTATTATCACGTTGCAAGTTTATACAAGAGAAGAAATGGTCACCACCACTCAATCCTAATTGTTGAAGTTGATATTATTTCCTTTTCTCCCCTTGATTCAATTCGAATTAAGTGCGTCAAACGCTCCGAACAAACCTCTGGTTACCGCTACTTGTTTGCAAGATCCCTTCGTTCTTCAAACCTTTCGCTCAGATGATTTCGATCGCAAGACGTTGACCCAAATCTTCCTTTATAGTTTTTCAGTTACCATTACTCGTTTGAACCGAACCCACCGTTCTTCAACCCTTCCACTCGGTTGAATCTGTGAGGAAAAGATTTATGCAAAAAACCCCTAAATCCTCAAGATCTTAGAGGATAAAACCTCAATGGTTTTGTTCAAGAAAAACCCACTGATTCCTCAATCCAAACTAGATACACATTCCTAGTTTGGACGTTATCACCTCGACAATGCACTTGATCAACAAAAATTGTTATGTGTAGATGTTGAAGAGTGCAAGAGAGAATGAAAACGATGAGCAAAAATCTGTGTATATCTTTCACTTTTCTTGTTATGTCATGTACAATAATGAGGCAAATGAATATATATGATACCTAGAACCACTAACTGACATAACAACATTTTGAATCAAAATAAATCAGAAAAATTGATTTAATGCAACGAACGGTCGACCTGAGCACACCCGAAGCAAAAAATTTTCAAAAAATCAAGCGATGCGTCGACCAAACCAGGGTTATGCGTCAACGCGAGGTTACTTAAAAATAGCATATTTTTATGTTTACAGTGTGAGTCGACCAAAGGGTCGATGTGAGCAGACCCGAGAGCAAATGATTATAAATCAACATGTATTCGTTGACCGAAATAGGACTTGAGTCGACGCAAAGACCTTAAAAGTTCAAAAACAAGCTCTTTGCTCACATTTAGATCCACCTAAGCCATTTTTGTGTAGAGCAAAGTTACCTAACATGATAAAATGCACACATAACATATATGAGATGCTCCTATATATGTAGACACATGAACTTAGGTTATTTTATGCATTTTAAAGGATGAATGCAATCTAAGACGCGATGATACTGTCCAAAGTATAAAGTACGAGCTAATACAAGTTTAGACATCATTAAAATAAGTATTAATGCACCTTGGCCTAACAGTTTCTATTAATACTTAAGGGATTAAACTCGAGAATATCTCGGGATATATTTGTGTGAATTATAACCCTTGAACATCATGTTGTTGTTGAAATTGAAACATAATGTTTTGAAATACAATGATTTGGAACTCAACTAAACTTGGAATGTATAAGATTTTGAAAATGAAAGTAACTAAAATTGAAATATAAACTGAAAGTGAAATGACAAGAATAGAAATATGACTTGAATGTAAAATGCTTAAAATTTAATAAATATGGAACGCATATATACATTTCTCACTCATTTCTCAATTACACAGATAATTTGAGTATGTAGAAATTTGGATTCAATTGCGGACCCTTACATCATTGGCAATCATACCCTTACATTCTAGTCTAAAAAACTACCTACAATGGCCGATTAAACACATCACGACACGTTGTACTTTCATGCAATCTTTGTCTTCGACGACCCACCACATGTCCTCGAGTAACCACCTAATCTAATCTAATTCCCGCTCTTTCAATCAAGCAGAATAACCAACTAGAACACTTGAAAATTTTACTAAGTCCAAAACTCTATACACTCCTCGACTTTGAGCTACATGACTTTTGACATGCCCCAAATCAAATCATCTCATGTTTCTGATTTGCCACATTCGATTTCAACCTCCACCATGGTCTACTTATTTGTCTTACTTGTGTCATACCCCAAATTTTACCCTTTTGTTTTCTATTTTCTATTTCTTAAATTCTGATTAACTTAATAAATTAACCTTTTTTTAAAATCTTTTTTTAACTAATATTAATTTAATTAAACTTTTTTTATAACTTTACTAATGTTTTTTTATTAACCTTTTTTTATTTAGTTTATTTATTTAAATCATTTTAATTTCTTTTTTACTAACTTTTAGGATTTAGATTAAAATTTAACTTTTTTTCTTTTCTTCAAGAGTAAATTTTTTTAAAAATTAAAATATAACCTTTTTTTAATTAATTTCTAACACTTTTTTTAAATCAAATTCCACCACCTTTTTTTAAAATAAAATCTAAATCTTTTTTTTTATTAAATTAACACCTTTCTTTTTCAAATTAAAATTTTAATTTTTTTTAAAAAAATTAAATTCTAATGCCCTTTTCTTTTTTTAAATTAAGATCTAACTTCCTTTTAAAATTAAATTCTAACCGTTTTTAAAATAATTCTAACACTTTTCTTTTATACTTAATTTCTCATCGTTCACAAAATGTTAACCACCTAACGTCTAAATTCATCAATCCACTTAATCATTCCTAGCATTCATTCTCGTTTATCCATGAAGTTGCTTACTAACTTTTTTAGTTTTGCACATTATTTAACATTATTCACATTCCGTTATCACTTGTACATTATTCCATATTTCTATCTTCATTGCTCATTGATTTTTCACCGTTTATTATCTTACCATTAATTTCCCTCCGAAGGAAAGGTCTAACCGTTTGACCGCTGTGTCAATATTCCTTTACCCTCGTTCATCCTAGCCTTAAGATCCGAGTCACCGTACTCGTGCGTAGGCGTCCCGCCGTGGACATACCCTTACCTCTTTCAAACCTTGAGACTTTGAGTCGTCGTACTCATGTTTAGGCGTCCGCCGTGGAGAATTTTACCCTTTACCCTCTCTTTAGGATAAGGAGTCGTTGTACTCCATGTAAGTTCCCGTCGTGGAATACTTATCTTACCCTTTTCAATGCAACTTTACAACGTAGAAGTAGGAGTCGCCGCACTCCATGTAAGCGTTTCCATATGAACGCTTATATCCCCTTGGAACCTTGATCATAGTCAAGAAGTCCCTCATCTACCTTTGCAAGGGAAACTACAATTACTCTGATTCCATCCCCTACCTCAGATACGTAGGCACAAGATGCGAATCTTGGCGAGTAAACTTAGGACTAACCCCTTAGATTTTTCTCTATCTTTAACCCTTAGCATTACCCTTAAGCAGATAACCATAGCAATAACACATTTAAAATAAGAGGTTCCTGTAGAGTACTACAGAAGTTTAGGATGCTAGTACCTTACCTAAGCTTAACCAACCCCCGAATCCTAGATCTTTCCCCACATTGTGTTTACGATGCAAAACTTGGTTTTCCCTTTCTTTAACCTTTCCTTTGGATAAATCAAAGACCGGTTGTGAAGCGAAGATTTGTGATTCAAATTAATTAATAATTTGATATCATATTCTCACCACAACAGAAAATGGCGACTTCACTAGGAAGTCCTATCTTTTGAGGGTCACCCCTATCTTGTTTTCATGCTTGTTATTTGCTTTATTATTTGCTTGCATATATTTGTTGTACCTTGCTTGGGACTGTATATTTGTTGTGAGATAAGTCCTATACCCGAACTTGAGTGCAATAATTATAGGAAGGTGATATATTCGACGAGGCTTATAGGGAGTGATTCCCGACCAAGCTGACTTGAGAATCACTGCTCAATTGAGGCCTTCTTGAAAATTAGTACCGTTGAGCGAGTATTCGTGAAAACACTTACTATTTTCGACTAGGAGTCTGTGATACTGGGGACCGTAGTTACCTTTAACCCCACTTTGGTCTTATCTAAGACGTAGTGCAAGGACTACGAGGGAGTATTCCCAAAATAGTTGCTACGCAATACTACACTCAAAAGAGGTTCTCTTGAGAATATTATTAACCACTGAGTCGGTCGGGAAATTGATAATATCCGAAAGATGGACTGATGACTTTGGGCACCTCTTTAGAACCTTGTTCTGCAGGTACAATTAACCCATAATACATACCTTTTTGGGATGGGTAGACCTTGGCTCTGCTCTTGGTTTCTCTAACCTAGGACCTTTGATCCTGTTATGTGTGTTTTACATCTTGTCTTGCATCGCTTTGCATTCTATTTGCATCTTTGCATGATCCATTGCATATCATATGTCTGTCCGGTAACTCATGTCCAGTTATCTTTATCACTCTTGTACCTTTGAGTCGTCAAGCTGATTCCTCGACACAGATATCGGAATAGAGCTAACTACAGATGAAGAATGTTAGAGCAAGAGGTATATAATGCGGAAATCCGAATGGAGATCGATGAGTTGAAATCAAGCATGACCAAGCTCACCAAGATGCTTCAAGTACTGATTACCAGAGGAGAGTCATCTCAGAGGACCTGCATTCAGGAAGTTTCAAGTGTTAATCCTCCTCCTGTTCGAATGCCACCATCTACTTGGCCAGAGTTTGGTTTACCTCCTAACTACTCTCCACTTCTTGCATCTACTACTATGATTGGTCAGACTATCAGACCAGTTTTTCAAGCTTTCGTCTTTGCCGAGCCCATGCCTGTGGTCCACACTATTACCCAGACTGTTTGAGCTCCCTTTAAGAATCCTCTCTATGAGTACAATACTGTCAGTACGCAAGGGGAAGACCATGAAGATTTTGTTGAGCTTGAGATTGTCCGTGAACAGTTTCAGAACATAGACAAGAGACTCAAGGTCGTCGAGGGTACGGACTTCTTCAACGTAGATGCAGACAATATGTGCTTAGTTTCTGGTCTTGTTATGCCTGCCAAATTCAAGACTCCTGAGTTTGTGAAGTATAAAGGTCACTCATGTCCAAGAGCCCCTCTAGTCATGTACTTCCGAAGGATGGCAGTTTGCACCAACAATCAGAAGCTGCTCATCCATTGCTTTCAGGATAGTTTGAGTGGTACTTCTCTCAAATGGTATATGAACTTAGAACATAACAGCGTCCATTGCTTCCAGGATCTCGCCAACGCTTTTATGAAGCAATACAAATACAATTTGGACATGGCTCCTTATTGTCGTCTACTTCAAAATATGTCTCAGGGTGAAAGAGAGTCATTCAAGGAATACGCTCAGCGTTGGAGAGAGTTAGCTTCCCAAGTTGAGCCCCTTATAGCAGAGAAGGAGCTAACAGGAATGTTCATGGATACCTTGTCTCCTTTCTATTGGGAAAAGATGATTGGGAGTGTCTCTTCAAGCTTTACAGATCTGGTGACTATTGGCCAAAGGTTATAAGAAGGTTTAAAAAACGGTAAGGTATCTAAAGCTGTCGAATCTTCTAATGGTGCAAAAAAAATCCTATGGGAATTTCCAGAAGAAGAGAGAGGATCAGACCAATGCTGTCATGACTGAAGCGAGAAGGCCCCGCCCTGGACCTCAATTTGTTGATGATCATGTTGTTGCTGTTGTTGCTGCTCCACGACCAGCTCAGGTTCCTCAACGTCCAACTATTGGACAAAATCAGTATCGAAATAGAAGTCAATTTGATCCTATTCCCATGACATACACAGAACTTTATCCTGACCTGGTTCAACAAGGGCTGATCACCACAAATACTTTACAACCTCCTCCTAATCCTCCTCCAGCTGGATTTAGGGCTGACCTCCATTGTGCTTTTCATGAGGGTGCCCCAGACCATGACTTGGAGCATTGTTATACGCTGAAAGCTAGAGTGCGTGAGTTGGTTAGAACTGGAATACTTGATTTTAAGGATAGTCATCCGAATGTCCAGAACAATCCCTTACCCGTGCATCAAAAGTGAAGCTTCGGTCTGACTTCAGTAGATTATCTTCCTAAATGCCAGTGTTTCAGACAGGACGACTCATCTTTGTACTGATTTAGTCACTAGGCCTTTTGTTTCTCATTGTTTGTATTTTCCTTTATTTTGTTTAAGTTGTTTGCTTTTAATTAGTGTTTGTACTTTCATACCAATTCAATGACCATTACGACTTTTGATTTCAATTCATTTTGTCTATTATTTGCATTTTTATGCTTTATCTTTCCAATATTTACTCCTTGTCCAAATTTTTGACTATGCAAATATTTGAGGGAGGATGATGAAAACGTATTATCCATAAATGTTGTTGATATGCTTTCAATCAAACTTTGTTGACGATGTAAGGCATTATTTGAATTCCCCAAACACTGGAGAAATAAGGAAGTTATTCCCTTGTCAACCCCTTCGAGCCTAGAAGTTGGAGTTTCATTCTTTATAAAAAAAACCGCAATCTTAACCTTGGGATGGGTAACTCTCAGTTAACTTGATTGTAATCTCCTACAATACACCTTTCATACAAAGGTTGCGCTCACAATTTTCCTTCGCACACAGCAAGCAAGTGTCGAAGATGTTTTCCAAGTCAAAAGTCAATGATAGTTCGCCGTAATCATTAAATCCAGACAATCACTCTCTTTATTTCAAAAAAATCAAAAGAAAAAACCGCTAAGTCAAAACCTATGAAGGAGACTTAGGCAAAATTGGGGCATCCCGCTGACTGTAATCTTCACGAGAAGCAGTTCAGGCAAAAGTTAGGCATAATAAAAAGAGGTGATCTTTAAACTCATCTTGTAAATCATTGATGTCAAAACAACTAAATGTTATGGGGAAGTAGTGGCTTCCTTTTCATAGGTCCCTTGACTTCTGAACCATCATCATGGCTAGCATCAGTGCAACTCCTAACCTATGGGAACCTGAGCGAATAATATGAGTTAACTGAGCGTAGGACTGAAGATCATCACGTAGATTGGATGGGCACAAGTAAACTTTGAGCCTTTATCTTTTGTTTCATAAACCGTGAACCAGGCCACGTTACAACCGTTAAAAGACCTAACTGAAGCAAGGTTATTTTGAAAGCATACTACAACAAGGTTGCGTAAGCTGACTCCAAAAGATTTTTGCAAATCAATAATTTTGGTATTACACCTTTGCTTTACACTTTGAGTATTTTGGACCGCCGCATTCTGATATGAAACTCTTATGCTTTGCATGTTTTAAAAATGATTTTGATTTCAAAAGTTGTCTGAACTTTGCATTACCATGTTTGTATGAACACTTTTGTTTGCGAACTGGCTTTTCTCTCGAGGAATTTTCAAACAATTGAAAATTTTGGTTAAGCGAGCCTATCAGGTTCCTTTCACGTCCTGTTGAGAATCAGTTCAATATTTGTTCAGGGCAAGGTCTTCTTCAGATTTGGTTTATCCAAAAGATTTTTCAAGACTCAGACTGGGCAAGCCTCCGAGGGTACAGTAAAACAGTCATTTTCACGAATCAGGCAAGTTGAAGCATTATCAGCTCATCTACAACGGACGGTTTAATCTGGGGCAGTTTACTTGAAAGATCCCCAAGCAGCTCTCCATCCTTCCTACAAAGACCATCAACTTGATACAGTTTAGAAGTGTGGCAGAGATGTGTTCATCAGTAACATCTTGGGTCCCTAAGCAGAATGGCAGTGATGTATGTGTGGAAGAATCAATCTTCCAGTCTGGCCATCTTACCAGAAGATTCGAGTCGTGTCGTCGGCGTCTGCATTTGCATTTGGTCATATATCATTTGCATAATTCATATCATATTCATATCATGAGTGTTTCATCTTCATTTGCATTTCTCTCGAGGTCATGGTGTTATTCATGTCTCACCTTGTGGTCAAAGTCAAACTCACTTGGCACCTACCCAACAGTTTTTGTCTTGGCTTATCTGATGTTCTTCTAGATATGGCATTTCTAATCCGATGTTTTTTCGGATTTGTTTCTCTTATCTGATGTTTTTCCAGATTGAGTCTTCATTTTGATGTTCTTCCAGAACTTATCCAATGTTTTTCCGGATTTGTTTCTCTTTCTGATGTATTTTCAGATTGAGTTTTGGTTCTGATGTTCTTCCATAACTCCTTTGTTGCTTATATGATGTTCTTTCAGATATGTCTTCAAACTTTTCCCGTACATTTAATGATTTCCTAAATGTTTCGGATGTACCTTCAGAGCCTTGTCTTTATCTCACGCTCTTCTAGATGTTTTCATTTTATTTCTGGATGGGTCCCAGAGTTTATTCGATGTTTTTCTGAGTATCTCTGGTGTGTTTCAGAGTTCATTCGATGTTCTTCCGGATGTCTCTGATGTTTGTTTCTTTGTCCCTGATGTATTCCCCATATTTCCCTTCGCTTCATTCAACGTTAATCTGAATGTTGTGACTCTTTTCCATCTAGTTCCGTTCATGGATGATGTTTGTTGCTTCCTCTCTGTTGTTGCCTCGCCCCAGTGAGTGGTTGATCATTGTGTCGTCTTTATTCCATGTTTGCTTTCGTTTTTGTCTGCATTTTGCATTTATCATTCCATCATTTTCATCATGTTAGATTTCTTTGCATGTCGACATTATATAGTTTTCTTTTGTCCGCAGCATAGCATGTCTTTGCATCTAAGGGAAAAAATTTCGGTTATCTGTATTTAAATACCTTTCACCATGATTTCATGAGGATTTTCATCACTCAGATCATCCGGTGAAGATATTTAAATAGGGGCAACTGTCATACCCCAAATTTTATCCTTTCGTTTTCTATTTTCTTTTTCTTAAATTCTGATTAACTTAATAAATTAACCTTTTTTTTAAATCTTTTTTTAACTAATATTAATTTAATTAAACTTTTTTTTATAACTTTACTAATGTTTTTTTATTAACTTTTTTTTTATTTAGTTTATTTATTTAAATCATTTTAATTTCTTTTTTACTAACTTTTAGGATTTAGATTAAAATTTAAATTTTTTTCTTTTCTTTAAGAGTATATTTTTTAAAAATTTAAAATATAACCTTTTTTTAATTAATTTCTAACACTTTTTTTAAAATCAAATTCCACCACCTTTTTTTAAAATTAAATCTAAATCTTTTTTTAATTAAATTAACACCTTTCTTTTTCAAATTAAAATTCTAATTTTTATTATTTTTTAATTAAATTCTAATGCCCTTTACTTTTTTTAAATTAAGATATAACTTCCTTTTAAAATTAAATTCTAACCGTTTTTAAAATAATTCTAACACTTTTTTTTTACTTAATTTCTCATCGTTCACAAAATGTTAACCACCTAACGTCTAATTTCATCAGTCCACTTAATCATTCCTAGCATTCATTCTCGTTTATCCATGAAGTTGCTTACTAACTTTTTTTATTTTTGCACATTATTTAACATTATTCACATTCCGTTATCACTTGTACATTATTCCATGTTTCTATCTTCATTGCTCATTAATTTTTCACGTTTATTATCTTATCGTTAATTTTCCTCCGAAGGAAAGGTCTAATCGTTTGACCGCCGTGTCAATATTCCTTTACCCTCGTCCATCCTAGCCTTAGGATCCGAGTCTCCGTACTTGTGCGTAGGCGTCCCGCCGTGGACATACCCTTACCTCTTTCAAAACCTTGAGACTTTGAGTCACCGTACTCATGTTTAGGCGTCCCGTCGTGGACAATTTTACCCTTTACCCTAGCTTTAGGATAAGGAGTTGCCGCACTCCATGTAAGTTCCCGTCGTGGAATACTTATCTTACCCTTTTCAATGCAACTTTACAATGTAGAAGTAGGAGTCGCCGCATTCCATGTAAGCGCTTCCATATGAGTGCTTATATCCCTTTGGAACCTTGACCATAGTCAAGAAGTTCCTCATCCCCCTCTGTGAGGGGAACTATGATTACTCTGATTCCATCCCCTACCTCGGATACATAGGCACAAGATGCGAATCTTGGCGAGTAAACTTAGGACTAACCCCTTAGGTTTTTCTCTATCTTTAACCCTTAGCATTACCCTTAAGTAGATAATCATAGCAATAACACATTTAAAATAAGAGGTTCCTGTAGAGTACTACAGAAGTTTAGGATGCTAGTACCTTCCCTAAGCTTAACCAACCCCCGAACCCTAGATCTTTTGTCGCGTTGTGTTTACGATGCAAAACTGTGTTTTCCCTTTCTTTAACATTTCCTTCGGATAAATTAAAGACCGGTTGTGAATCGAAGATTTGTGATTCAAATTAATTAATAATTTGATATCCTATTCTCACCGCAACAACTTGCCATTTATATTTAGGTAGAATATCCAAGGTAACAAGACCCCCTTAGGAGTCTTAGGTACTTAAGCAGTGTGATGTTTATTTTACACTTAATAAAGTGTTTAACTTACTCAATAAAAACCTCACCACTTTAATATGATACAACTTACTCTTGGAAAAATTGATATATAAATTTGAAGCAAGATCAAAACATAAAAACCATCTTAATAGTCAAAAGGTTTTCCATTTATACCTCACCCAAGAGAATAATATCATTCACATATTTATGGTGTGACATCGCCAGACCCTTTATGCCCCCTTGAACCATGAAAAGACTCATAAAATACCACACTCCTCATCAAGGGGCTCAGTCCCTTAACCATTAAAAGGAAAAGGAATGGGGTCAAATGGCCTCCTTACTTAGACACTCTTTGAATATTAATTTTCTTAGAAGGGAAACCATTGACCAAAATAATCAGACTATTCGAAAAAACACATGCCTTAATCCAAGATCTCCATTTCACACCAAAATTAAACTCCTCAGCATATAATCAAGAAAAAAAATCCAGCTAACACAATCATACATTTTTTCAAAGTCCACTTTGAAAACTTACCGATCATACATTTTCTCAAAGTCCACTTTGAAAACTTAATAATCTTTTTTCAATTCTTAAGCAAATCAATAATATCATTCAGAACTATAACACCACCCACTAGTTGTTTTCCTTTGAGAAATGCATATTTTTGTTTTTTTAATATGTAATGCACTTACAATAATTAAAAGTTCTTTGATTAAAACTTGCAAATCTAAATTCATAACAATATCAAAATACCATAAAAATGAAACTATCAAACTCAAAATACATTATTTATATCTTGCTCTTTCCTGAGCCTAATACCTCCTCATCTAAAAATATTTAACAACATAGGGTGAAGTATTACTATCTCAACGGAGCTCTACTAAACCATAAGTCTCCTCAGTCAAAAGGTTTCTTATATTGCTTTAGTTTTACTATGACTAATGTCCGCGTATCCGATACATAAGAAAAGAAAAGGGAATTGAGACCTAATTGGTTTCATACAATGTGTGAATATTTATACACTCATTTTACATGCCATCTCCCCTTCAAAAGACAGATAGCCTCGCAGAACGTCCTTTCCCCCACTAGCGCTTCTCATATCAAGTTAAGCTTACAAGATCATAGACTTCCTACTAAACCTTTCCACTAAGACTAATTTTATGGTGCGGCCTACCATCTTTGTTTGAATTATCCTCCCGATTTCAAGGACAATCCTAATATATTCAGGGAGTCTTAATATTTATTTCATGTACGTACTTGATTTCTTTCGAAACCAATATTCCCAACACTTACCATCTCAGAGTACAGTTATATACCGAAGAACTCATTACTAACATATTCCTAGATATCTAGGGTTACTCACACTTCTTAACTGCTTTTACTTAACCATTAAACAATACTACCACATTATTAAAACTTTAAAATCAAAACACATCATGGGTGCACCACTCACTACTAAAAAATTCGTGTTTAGTGACCGAAAAAGCTTAGACCAAAAAAGCTTAAAAATCGATCACTATCACGTTTAGTGACCAATAATGCGACTATCAAATTTCGGTTGGAAAAATGCTAGTCGCTAACCTTTAGCGACCAATAATGCGACTACCAAATTTCGGTTGGAAAAATGTTAGTCGCTAACCTTTAGCGACGAATTCAATGAATGAAATTAGTGACCATTTTCACTTGTTTAAAAACTTAAAATAAAACAAATTTTTTGACTTAAGTGAGAATCTAACCAATGCACTTTTCTTTGAAAAACTTCCTCATGACCACTAGGCCACTTTATTTTAGTTGTTAATTTTACATTTAAAATGTATATGATATCATTGAAATAGAAATTTTAAATATTATTTAAATTTTGTTAACACTAATTATCATTAAAATTATAATTTATTTAAATCAATAAATTTTAATGAGTTAATTATTTCTATAAATATATGTTTTATTTGTTAAAATAATATAACTAAGAATTTTTGACTAAAAAATAAAAATAAAAATAAAGGAGAAAATTGGGAAAGAAGGAACTTAATAATAAAACAAAAACAAAAAATTATTAATGACCGAAATTTCGGTCACAAATTTTTTTTATGAATTAATTTATATAAAGAATTATTATTTGAGACTGAAAATTATGGTCACTAAATCTCAGTTGCTAATTTAGTCGCTAATTTTACTTTTGTGATCGATTTAGTAACTTTTAAAATTTTACTAACAAAATATCAAATTTTAGTGGTTAATTCAGTCACTAGAGTGGCCGAAAATTTTCAATCACTAAAAACGAATTTTCTAATTGTAACTAAACGGTGATAAAAACATCATACCTTTAACATAAAAATTAAAAATATTATATAAAAAATACCCACAATTACAATTTCAAAATTTAAAACAAACTAAAACTCCAAAGCATTGTACAACCAACAATAGCAAATTAGACACAAATATCTAAATGAATTGTGATTGAGTAGATGCAAGAGTAGACATTAAATTAATGGAGTACTAGAAGATTCACTTTACAAAACGGGAGCATTTTTAGACCATAAAAATTGAGACGTTAATAATTTCTAATATATGAACTACTTCTTCCATCTTATAAAAAAAAATATCTTATTTGTATTTTTTTATGTCTTAAAATAAATATTTTTTAAAATTTTAATATAACATTTATTATTTTTTATTACTATATTTCTATTTATTAATTTTTACGATTTTCAACTACTTCACTAACTATAATTAATAAGAATATTTTAATATAATATACTAATTTTATCATTAAAAATAATACATTAATCATTTTTATTAAAAACTGCGCAAAAAATCTAAATGGTATTTTTTTTTTCTTGGCTACATTGACAAGATTATTTTTATGATGGACAAAAATGAATCATGAGTCTCTCTTTTATTGACATCCCAATTCCTATATCTACCTATTTTCTCTCAATTTGTTGTCACTTTCCATAGAAGCAGTGTATAACACTCCAAACATAGTACCATAATAAAGTATGAGCTAGTCATTGAATGTGAGAATATCATGCACCAGATTCTGAGATCATAGTACACACCCAAATTAAATTCCATAAAAAATGAATGGCTGAAATCTGATATTGGTAATGATAACTTACCTGTTTCCCAACAACAACCAACTCATAAAAAGCTGACCCCAATAGTACAAAAAACATTTAATACTATTCCACTACTAATAACAAACTCATTCATTACATTTCTTAGAAGCTGATGCTCTTTTTGCTTTTCATTTCATAAAACTGACACTCTACCTCTGTGCCATATCAATTTGAATATGGTAATCACAGTAACTATAAGATAAAGACTCACTCTAGGTCTCAAAATATTTTTAAAATATCTGTTCCTTCCAATAAGTCGTTTTAAATTTTTATACACAGATTAAAAAATACAATTATATTATTATAAGATATTGTATTTTTATTAAATTAATCTTATTAATGTGTTAAAAATAGTGTACAGAGTAATAATTATGTGACAAAATTGAAAAAATAATAATTATTACTATATTAAAAAATGAAAATGACATTTATTTTGAAATAAAAATTTTCTTCTAAAACGACAATCATTTTAAAACAGAGGAAGTATATGTTAATATTTCATTCGTACAAACAAATAACTGATATATCTGATCTGATTCAGTCTATCTTAGACTAAATATATCGGCTATTTAATTAATTTGAAAATAGTAGTACTATAAGATAATAATTATAGGTATGTGTAGACTGAAAATGGGTGCTGTTATTCTGAACAAATAGAGAGCCATATATAGCAGCACCCTTTTAGGTTGATTTGAGAGAAAGAGAGAGAGAGTATTGAAAGGTAAGCAAGTAATCTAACCTTATAGGTAGTGGAAAAACTGAACAGACTGGTCTTAGGAGTTGTACTCAAATGAATAGGTGAAACTTGTTGATCAGTGTGTAACAAGAAACTACCAGAATCACTTGTGTGTTTCTAAAGCAAAATCTCAAAGAGTGTCATCTTTTTGGGAATAACAACTTTCTCATCTCTTATAAGCCTCTTCCCTCTCTCTTCTTATTCAAGAATTCAGCAATAATCATCACACACACCTTGTTGCATCTTCATCCTATTCATCATTTGATTCATCATGAAAGGAAGATTATTCTACTTTATGCTAGCTATGAATCTACTGAGTTGTGTTTCTCTAGCTAAAAGACCCTTTCTTTCAACTGATGCAATGTCCCATCAAGGTTAGTTATTTAACCCTCACACCAATCATTTTTAGTACTTAAACTTAGATCTTAATTAAAGTACATAGATTTTAATTACAGTAGCATTTTCTTTTGAAGTACACTATTTATGTATGTTTCATTAACATGTCAGAACCAAAACATGCACCAGCACCAGCACCATACCAAACCATAGAGTCAAAAAAGGTGAGTTTTCTAACACTATGTAAATTTGATGCATTGTAGTATTATACCACAATCATAACCCTAATTAATTAGTAACTAACATGGTTTATGCAAATGAAGGTAAGAGAAAGTATAAAGTCAGAGAATATAGGGATGAGTAACATCAAGATAGGGTCAAGTCCACCAAGCTGTGAGCATAAATGTTATGGATGCAAACCATGTGAAGCAATTCAAGTTCCAAGTAAAAGCAGTAGGAGAAGTCATTTGAGAGTTGAGTATGCAAATTATGAACCTGAGAGCTGGAAATGCAAATGTGGTCCTTCTTTCTATAGTCCATGATCGTTCAGTTATATGTATAGCTTATCTCTTAGCTAGGGTTCATATTATATATATATATATATATATATATATATATATATATATATATATTTAGTTCCTTTGTACAAATCTCAAAGTTTAAAGGATTTTATTAGTATTATTATTATTATTATTGTTGTTATTATTATTAGTTAAGTTGGTCATTGTGAATTTGTGGTTGCAATGAATGGCAATATTGTTAATTCTTGTATGAGATATACGTAAATGTATGTAAACATTATTATGCTGCAAAGACTTATATGGCAATAACTTTTGTTGTTGTTGTTGATGCCAACCTAAAAAAGAAAATAGGGTGAAGTTTTTTTTAAGGGAAAAATGATGAATTTTTTTTGTTGACGAAAAAACAATGAAGTTATATTTTTAAAAATTGAAATAGTGTTGTGTAATTAATTAAAATAAGAGTAATATAAAAGTAGAGAAATTTAAATTTAAAGGATTCGAAAAATGGAGAAAAAACTAAAGATAAAAGAAGACCATCATTCTATAATTTATATTAGACTTAATACACATTTTACCCTCCTATTTTGTGAGATTTCGAAAAAGTATTTTGTAAGAAAACACACATTATGTCTTTATCATTTGATTTTTTTATTTTTATTTTGACCACTCACTAGATTTTGTCAATAGAATATTTGACGTTGCACTGAACTGCTTTCTTTTATGAATTAATTATTTGCATCAAATATATATACTACATTTCAACTAACATTAAATAGTACTTTATATATTACAACATTTTAAATATATAAATTACTGTAACATTATAATACATAAATATTTAAATTAACACTATTATATATTTAACGTTATAATACATAAATAGATTACATTTTTATTAAATATATATATATAAATAAATACATGCATAAATAAATAGAGACATAAATAAATACTTATTCCACCAAGCTATTAAAATATTTCATTATATACTTCTTTTAATTTCAATTTATTATTAACGATTGTTTAATAATTATTTAATTTTTTACTTTCAGTTTAATATGGATTTTTATTTTTTAATAGTAACTAAAATATTAATATTATAAACTAAATTAAATAACATTTATTTATGTAATATTATATCTATCATATTTATTATATTATATTATATTTATGTTTAATAATATTATATATTTTTTATATTAATATTATATTTATATTTAGTATTTTAGTTTATTTTTAAATAATAAATATTAAAATATATATTTGATGCAAACAATTAAATATTTTTATTACTCAAAGCTTAATAGAAATATTTTCAGTATAACATATTATTCATATTTAATTAATAATAGTTTTTAATATTGGTCAAATAATAAATTAAAAGTAATAAAATATTATGTAATAAACCAAAAAATGCCTTGAAGCCAAAAAAATGTCTTGAAGTCAACGCAATGACTCTTTCAAGACCACGAACACATCCAGGATGCTCTTCGATTCCAATCTCTTCTATCAAGATGTCATGACGATCTTGTACATATGAATTTTCATCTTTAACAAATTGATTTAACTAAAATAAATATTTTTGAAAAAAATATTTACTTACAAAAGCCTTTGAGCCATTTCGCGCGTAGCATCTGATGTGAACTCTGCATCTTCCATTTCTCGTGGCGTGATGGTGGATATGGAGTGAGATCAAGACTTATTGAACCTCTCAGCTCTTCCTCCCTTTGTTTTTTCTTCAATCATCATATTTTTCAAGTTTTCGATATCCTCCACGAGACAATCTATGTGGATAAATATCTCTAGCTCAATTTTTCTTTTCGTTCCTTTTTGACTTTTTGCCAAGAAGGCAGGAGTGGTGCGTGAATCTACAAATTTCTCTCAAACATCTTGATCAATATCGCACCTCAAAAATATGAGAGAACACTACCTCGCGAGAAAAGCTCGTCGATTGGACTGACAGAAGAGTCGTCATCGAACTTTATTTATTCCCAAAGGAGGGAAAGGAAAAATATCGAGAAAACTCGTGGAATCAGAAAAAAAAGATATAACAAGGTCGTCGCAACCATTGTCAGGGTTCAGAAGTCGGTTATGTAAGGGGAAGGTATTAGCACCCCTCATATCCATTGTACTTAATGGGAACCGTCTAGGTTGTTTGTGCATGAAAAGCTGTCGTTTATCTAAAGGTTTATTTGCTAAAGGGAAAATGAATGTTTTTTTATTAGGGTGTTTGCCTTGGTGTTAACTACGTGCCTACGTACCCTCATGGTGCAATAAGAAAGTCAAAGCTTCGTAGTTCAGCCTTAAAAATGAGTGTTTATTTGTTTATTTTACCTTGAAAAATGATTTTCGGGGGGAGGCCCTAAGGCTCAAAAAGAGAGGTTTGATGAGTTAATGTAATTTTTTATGATTTTGAAAAGAGATTGTTCATGATTAGGATTGCACTAAAGACTATGGGTAGAGGTGATTATCTCAAACAACCAAGTCGAACATCTTATGTCGAAATAATCAGAGTGAGTGTAGGAAAGCTCCATTCTCACTCCTTCTCCACCACTTAAGGCTCGTGGCGCACAATCCCAATCGTATCTTATTATGTTTTGAGTTTTCTTGAGAAAAAGATGCTTGGCGTTAGATCAATGGTTTATTGGATTGATTATGAAAATGTCTTGGTGAACAGGAAGGTTGATGCCGATGTACAAGGAAATCGACTTACAAAGGATCATTGCAAATAGATTGTGATTGGTTGAGTGGTTGATGGTGATGGAAACCTACTGAATTAGTTTATTGTGAAAATGTTTGACGTTGGACCAAGCTTATTTATGTTCTTGAAAAAGGGTTGATTTTATTATTGCATTAGAGAAATCCTGAGCAACTAGCAAGCAAAGAGAAAACGGTAAAGTTATTAGACGTCATGGGAGTGGGGATACATTTTCTCAAATGGGGATGGAATAAACAATAAGCACACAACCCACATGATAAACTACGCGTGTACTAGCAAAGTGAGCTAGTCTTTTAGATGACCAAATAGAAGTAATTGATCGAATAAGTATCATTGTAAGAAAGCTCAAGAGTAAGCTATGAATGATGTGCAATAGGTGTCCTAAGAGAAAGCAACACAAGATAGAGAAGTCCAATCCAAAGCTACTTTTCTAGGGTTTTTATACAAGTTCCCAACTCCATGATGTCAGGGATAGTAACTACAGTTTAAGCTTGAAAGTTTTTTAGAGTTTTGATCTTTTATCATGTTTTGGTATTTTTTGAATGAGATGAAAGAAGATGAATAATATGATAATATGGTAAAAGAAATATATGAAGAATGAGATAAATAGACAATGATATATGAGCAATGATATAAGTTACAGAAAAGTAAATGACGGAAAGATAAAGCAAGAGAATAAGGAGCGATAATTAAATTTAGATGTTAGTTGTTAATTGTTATTGATCGGATTATCACTTTTTGAATCGGGACTAATGTAACGTTATGTTAAGCAATCATAGCACAATCTATGAGAAAGATCATACTATGGGAGGCCAGTTAATAACATTGTTTGTGTTAAAACACAATAGAGAAATGATATGTAGGTCTTTCTCCTAAAGTCGTGTCACACGAAAAGAAAAAGAGAACGATCTCGTGTTAATCAAGAACTTTCATCGATTAATCAAAGGTAACCTATTACTATCCCAAAGTATTAAGAATGATTCAAATGATTATTCCCCACATATTTGGAATAATGAAGGTTAAACAACTTCAATAACCGAAAATCCATGATTTTTTAGACTTTATTGACCAAAGAAACAAGAAACAAAATGGAAATGAAAATAATCATGAAATAATAAACCAAGAACGAATAATTACAAAATAAGTATTTAAAAATTTAGAGAAAATCAAAAAAGGAAATAAATAAGAAAAATAGAAAAAGAAAAAGAAAAAGAAGAAAGAAGGGAGAGGGGTGGCGTGAGTGAATCATGGGTGTGATATTTGTAATGCAACACGGGCCTTAAGCCCAAATCACCATAGCAAAAGAAAAATTAAAAAAAAAAGAAAAGGAAAAGGGTCAAGGTTAACTTAGAGAACACCATGACAACATCAGATTTTAATTTTGAAACAAAAAAAGAACCATTGAGCAATGAAACTAGGTCATTAACAACAACTATCAGAATAAAAACAAATTAAAGTCAACACGTCATTCCAACCTTCTCGGTCAACTCGTTCATCTCAATTCATTTTCGCTCTATTTGGATTTCACACTTTCATATCACATTCGTTCAGGTTTATGTTTGGTTTATCTCTGATTTCATCTCTTTCTCTGCTCGCGGTTTTGGTTTGTGTTTGGTTTCGGGTTGTTGTTGAATGTTTAATGATTGTGGTTTGAAGAGGATTTGAAGAGCTTTGTTGTTGGTTTGTAGTGAATGAAGAGGATTTGTGTTTAGAGTGAGTATGAAAGGAAATTGTGGAAGGTTCATAGAGAAATTGACAAGGTAACTGTGGTTATCAAAAGCATGCTCAATGAAGGGAGAAATTTGTTTCAATAGGGTTCATTGAGTTGAAATTCGTTTGAGGTTTGTTGCCGTTTTAAAATCCTATGTTGCATTTTGAATTTGTTTAAAGGTTGTGAATTGGTGACGTATTTTTCGTTTTTATGTTGTTTGTGTTACGATTGTACAAGTTGTTTTGATGCGTGACTTGATTTTGGACGAGTTTTTACGCGTATGTTTGGAAAAGTTTAGGTGGGTCTGTCGCAACGCGAAAAACAAGCGGCGAAAAAACAGAGTCGCCGCTGAACTTTATTTATCCCAACGGGGAAAGGAAAAACATCAAGAAAACCTCAAAAGGGAGAAGAGATGGTCTCGCAACCAAATCCTAGGTTCGGGAGTCGATTACGCGAGAGGAAGGTATTAGCACCCTCACGTCTGTTGTACTCAACGGGATCCACGCTTGTTGTTCTAATCAAATGGTGTATTAATCTAAAGCCTATTTGCTAACGGAAACTACAGGGAGAGAAAACCAAAGGAGACTCGATAGGATCTCGCAATCCTATGCCTACGTATTCCCTCGTGCAATGGGAAAGTCAGAGTCAACGTAGTTCGGAGGACTACAAGTGAATAGGGGGAATTATGTTTGCCAAGACTTTGTTGTCTTGTGCCTACATATCCTCATTCGGACGAGAATGAGGAAGTCAGAGCAGTCGTAGTTCGACCTACCACTGGTTGGTTGGTGGCTTTTATGAGCAATGTTAAACTCACGTTCCAGCAGTTAGGGTCGATGCCTGTTTGCGGTATAACGAATGTAACATGCCCTTTCTGAAAAAGGTTTGAACAGATATCCCGAAGAATAAAATGGTTTGAATTTGTTTAAGGATTTTAGAGAAGTGAATTGACTTTGTTTATGACGTGTATCGCACTACAGTCTATGACATAGGAGCGGATACTTCTCGCTAACGATCCCAATGGCTCGCGCTCAAAGTACCCTAAGATGAGGTTAGAAATGCATTCGCTCATCTTTTACTACGTGCTTAAGGCTCGTGGCGCACGATACTCGTCGTTTTTATTAAGTGTTTTAATTTTGTTTTGAGATGAGAAGAAAGAGGACTCAAAGGTTGAAAAGAAAACAATTAAGGGAAACTAACTCCTAATGCTGTCATTCACAATGGTCCTAAGATTGGGATAGAAATAAGGAATTATATCCTAAAAAAGAACGTGCTAGAAAGTAAGCCTAGAGTTAGGATGAGGAAAGGATCCTAATTGATGTTGTCACCTGAGTGAAAGCTCACGACCTAATCTTAATTTAACTTACAAAAAAATCATAATAGACAATAGCACATCGAGATCATGACAAAAATCATCAACAAAAGGGTGCGTCGAGATTTAACCACAATTAGCATTAAGAATAACATCAAGATCAAAATTCGTATCA
This sequence comes from Lathyrus sativus, assembly GCA_963859935.3. Classification (NCBI taxonomy): domain Eukaryota; kingdom Viridiplantae; phylum Streptophyta; class Magnoliopsida; order Fabales; family Fabaceae; genus Lathyrus; species Lathyrus sativus. The sequence continues at coordinate 892,260,660 of OZ012735.1, read as the reverse complement.
AGATTCAATCAAAATAAACATGACGTCAAAATTTATTTAAATTAATTAACATAAAAATTTAATTAAAGCTCCTCATCAATGAAAAAAAAACAAATTAATATCCAAAATATTAAGTTAATATCAAGGTCTATTATTCATAACTCCTAAAAAAAATAAAAATAAAACAAAACAAAATTGATTAAATGAAAACCAAAGACAAGGGGGTGCAATGTTGGGCGTGCGGTAGAAATCCCGAGTTCCAGCTCAACACTGCTTCGTTGTGCTTGCACTTGTTTATTCGTTAAAATATGCGAATATGGGCGGAACTGCCGCTACAATTGTACTGTCAGTAAGAACAAAGCACCAGACTCACTTATCCTCTACACTATCAAGCTCCTTGTCTCATATTCTTTCATTGCAATGTTTGGTTAATTACTCCTCTCGACGATGCTCAAGCTCACGAAATAATGAATATTTTGTATGTGCAGGATCCCTAGAGTGGAGCATGGAGTTAGTATGTTCAGGATTTTGCAAATATCTCAGTTTTATGGCAATTGCAGGTATCGCATTTTTGGGTTTGCATTTTAGGATTTTAGCATCTACTAGTTTCATGATCTGTCCATGCGTTTAATTGGATGAAGGAAGTATAAGCTTATTGTTGTATCATAACAATCTTTTTTGCAAATTTTTAGAATTGAGTTTGATGTAATGATGCCTTTATAGCAAGGCCTTAACAATTCTCACACGGTTGTGAATACAACCTCTTGTATATTAACTCGGGATACTAAAAGGCATGGCTTGGCCTAAAATTTTCTCTATTGTAGTCAATGCCAGTGTTATAGAATGTTATCTTGAGAAACTTGGTTCGTTTTGGTTATTAGCACATCCTAGTATCTTATTCTTGTTGAAATGAATGCACATAATGATGGAATTTTATCGCTGGTTTATATTGCTCCCAGTAGATCAAATATACGTTGTAGGATTAGCCAACATAAGTGGATAGTAACCCCATTGGTGCTTATTCTCCTTTGTTAATTCTTCAAAAGGCATCCTCAACATATTTACTTCTCCAAAAAATGAGTGTTAGCCTAATCATACTTTAATATTTATATTGACTCAATGGCCACTGTTAAGGAACTCGGTTTTCTCCGTTCTATATTTCACGAAAAAGAAAACTTGAGACCTGCAGATAGCTTCGGACATCACCAATACTATTCACCAAAATAAAATATGTTGACTCACTTAATGTTCAGTCCTCAGAAAAAAAGAATAGGGTGAAAATTGTATGAAGTGCATACTTCGAATTCTTAAGATAGATTTGGACAATATCTCAATAAACTTGAATTGTGCCTTGAACTTATGTCTCGGATTTTAATCTACGAATACATCTTAACCTTACGAGTAGCATAGTAACAATGCCTTGAAGAATCCTTGAAGAGGAAGATAAGACTTGAAATATAGAAAGAAGCATGACCACCCTAATCTCATAATCTTCAATTAATGGGTGTTAACGAGCTCAACCATGAATAACAAATCTTGATTTTCTTGCGATGTACATTGAGGCTTTTGAGAAATCCCGAGGAAAAAATGACCTTGATACTTAATAAATTTTGATGAGAAGATGACGATGAGCTCAAGTCCTAATTCTAAAATCGATGGAAAAATCAGTTGGATTAATCAAAAGCTTCAGCCCAATAGAAAACCCTAGTTCTTCAAATAGTCTTGATTTCGTGCCTTAGGATCTCATGCAAACGAATGATTGTAAGTGTATGACCTAATGGACAAATGCATATGATTGTGAAGCACAAACCAATTAGGGTTAGGATAAAGTGAGGGCAAATTTTAAGGTCCAACAGGACCACATTGTGGAAAGGCTCTAATTGTTTTGGCAGCTTGGAAAGTGTGCGAATGAAAATTGCTTGCGTGATGTTTTGTGGTACACGCGAAAGCTGGTTGTTGAGGTTGTTTTGTGAAGCATGTTCTTGGTTAGTGGCTGTTGTGTAAAGCTGATATGGTGTTTTGGTTGCATAGAGAGTTGTTTTGTAGCCTGGAGTATGACTTTGCTAAATGGTTGGAACTTGGAAATGGTTGTTGTTTTGGATGTTGTATGAAGTGTATTTGTTGTAGGAGACATTGAGGCTAGCTTGGAATTCGTGTTTGCGTGAAGGCAGTGATGGCTCGTTGCCTGCTCATATATTAGCATTGATGGCTTATAATGGTTCATGGCCTGAGAACTTATTCATGTAGGAATGTTATATTGTAAAGTTGCGCTATGTGATGTTTTAGGTGGATAGATTGTTGAATGTTTATGGCTTGGAAAGTGACTCATTGGCTTGGCCTTGTGTTTGGATTGTAGTGAATCTTATGGCTTTGTATGTGTGGCTGGATCGAGCTTGGAATTTGGTATAATACACTGCTTGTATCATGTTCTTGTGCATATTGTATTTGCTTAGAGGTGGCTCAAGTGTGTATGTATGACTTGTTCATGAGCTTGGTTCTTCTTTTGGATTGCTGTTAAAATTATGGGCTTTTGCATAATGTGATTCTCTTTTGTGAATGACCTTATGAAAAATTAGTAATGGGCTTATATTTTTTCATGAACTTGTGTTATTTTTGTGAGAATTTTAGAATCACATGGCCTTTAGTTGATATGGGCTTTCGAATGTAACTCACACCCTCCATTTTTAGTTGAACCATGTTGACAAAAATGCTTAAACTCAATACTCAAATAACTTGAATTTATACATATTAAATTTGAAAGAAGTAATGCCTAGCTCCATACTTGAATAAATCGAAATAAATCCACTTGAAGCCACCTTTCCTCATATGTGAATTATTCTTAAAAAGACAAACTTATAATGAGTTAAAGCCTTGCTTCAAATCTTGTGAAATAAGACTAAACATGAATTAGTTTTGAACCTTGATTGGATTAAAATCTCGGACCACAAATGAATCAACCTTTCCCTAGCCACTTGAATTGTGTTGAACCCAAATCTTCACTATAAAACCTCTTGAGAAATATTATGGACCTGCCTTGAAATCAAAATCATGTACAAAACCCTAATTGACCATGATTTGGTTCTTAATGATCTTCAATCACAGAGCACTTAAATTTAGTTCACATTTGCATGATCATGAAACAAACTCTTGTTTGACCAAGATTAGGTCAAAACCAAATGAACCTCAATCAATACTGCACACACACCTGACCTGGTAGCCTTTCCTGAAACCCAATTCATCCTTGCAACAACTTGGACTTAGGCAACCAGAAGAAATGAAAGCAACTTCCTATTTTTTTTTTTGGATTTTTAAATAATGGTTAGTAGACATAAACACAAATGAGGGTAATGTACATGTAGGACAAATTTGCGGTATGACAATCAATAAATGTCGACCCTCGAATGGATACTGAATAACTTGCAAAGACCGACAAAAGAAAGATGAGATCATAATGACAGAAATTACTAACACCAAAAGGATGACAATAAGATCAAATTGCAAAGATTGATGATACCAAAAGGATATCATTGAGGTCGACAAAGCTGGTTATCACCAAAGAATAATAGATAACTCAATGTCTTCAATGATCACCGTCACCAAAAGGATGAAGGTTAAATCGGAATGACAAAGATCGCCATCACCAAAAAGATGAGGGTTGGATCACAACACAACTTGTTATCACCAAAAGGATGATAGTAAGTACACATAAAGATTTTCAACATCAAAAGAATGACAAATCTATCACCAAAAGAATGATAGTAAACATACACGAGGATTTCCGACACCAAAAGGATGACAAATCTATCACCAAAAGGATGATAAAGAACACACACAGAAATCTCTGACACCAAAAGGATGACGGATCTGTCACCAAAAGGATGATAGTGAACTCACATAGGGATTTCCGACACCAAAAGGATGACAGACCTATCACCAAAAGGATGATGGTGAACACACACAGAGATATCCCACACCAAAAAAATGACGAACCTATCACGAAAAGGATGATAGTAAACATTCCAAGATATTTCTGACACCAAAAGGATGACGAATCTATCACCAAAAGGATGATAGTGAACATACACAACTTACTATTATCATAAGGTTGATAGTAAGCATGCACACATGTTTCTGACACCAAAAGGATGATAGATCTATCACCGAAAGGATGATAAGAAACACACATGAGTTTCTATTACCAAAAGGATAACAGTAATTATACACATATTTCCGACACCAAAAAGATGACAGATCTATCACTAAACGGATGATAGTAAACACACATAACTTGCTATCATCAAAAGGATGACAGTAAGCATACAACACAATGACCCTTCACCAAAAGGATGAAAGTGAGGTCAACAAAACTTGATATTACCAAAAGTTTACATCTTTTGATTTCATTGAGTATTAAGAGAGATGGGATTTCCAGAGTTTGAAAAATGGTGGAATGATAGAGGAAGAAGATGATCTTGTTGATGGCGCGTTAATTCATTTTTTGAACTTGTTTTAATATTTATTTTTAATTGTCATTGTATGTATTAGATGGACATTGTGTCGTGTTGGTCATTGTGCTTAGTTTGTGTGTGTCTGGAGGCATGAGGTTTGGGGTTCAAATCTCCCTTGTCCAAAACTTTTTGTATTTTATTTTTGCATATTTTCACATTGGTCTTAATATATTATATTTTATTTTTGCATATTTTCACATTGGTCTTAATATATTATACCATGCGCATGCTACCTATTTTTTAGCACTAGTTCATTTTCTTTTTATTTTATTCCTTTCAATTATTTTCTTTTGTTTTTTTAATCATTCCATTAAAACTCAAACTTTCCCTTTATTTTTATTACATCAAAAAATCCAAAAAAAAAACATTTTATTTTCATTATGCCACTCTTTTATTTGTTTTTTACAAAAAAATTAAATGTTATTTTTATTTTTATTATTTATGTCACTTATCTAAAAATTAATTTAAAAAATCACAAAAATATTTTATTGTTTCCCTTTCATTTTATTTCTCACATTCTTAAAATGCCTAAAATATTTCCTCCATTTCCTTATTGGTTTAATACCATGTCCATTATGATGTTTTTCTTTTATGACCACACTTGTGTGCCTTTGATTTATATCTTGTACCTTTGTGATGTCCATATTATTTTTAAGTGTTTCTTTCATAAGTTTCCACAATGTTAAGCATGAGTTTGTTTTAGAGGTGACAATTGAATCCATTAAGGCAAAATACATTCAATCCATCCATCAAAAAATCCATCCAATTCATCCACCACAAAAAAAATAAGTTAATGGATTGGATTAAATCCATCAATTTATATGCATGGATGGATTCAATCCATCCAACATATTTTAAGGATCCAATGAATTATTTTTATTTTCGTTAGATTTATTTTTTTTAAAATAGTTTTTTTTTTAAATAATTAAAAAACTATATATATTTTTTAAAAAATGAATTTTTTTCTGAAAAAAAAAGTTTAATTTTTTTTGAAAAAAAATCTGTTTTTTTTTTTCTGAAAAAATCTGTTTTTTTTTTCAAAATAAAAAACTGATTTGTTTTTCGAAAAATAAAATAAAATTTTTTCTCGAAAAAAAATCATTTTTTTTTGGAATAAAAAACAGATTTGTTTTTCGAAAAAATAAATAAATTTTTTTCTCAAAAAAAAACCGACTTTTTTTTTGGAAAAAAAATTAGTTTTTTTTTTTCAGAATAAAAAACTGATTTGTTTTTCGAAAAAAAATAAAAATTTTTCTAGAAAAAAAAACCGACTTTTTTTTGGAAAAAAAAACGATTTTTTTTCCGAAAAAAATCAGTTTTTTTTTTCAGAATAAAAAACTGATTTGTTTTTCGAAAAAAATATATATTTTTTCTCGAAAAAAAAAATCGACTTTTGTTTTGGAAAAAAAATCGATATTTTTCAAAAATTAAAATATCAATTTTTTTTTTGAAAATACAAAAAATTCAGATTTTCTAATTAATATATTAAAAAAAAATTTAAAATACAAAAAATGAATTTTTTAAAAATAAAATAAAATCAATTTTTTTAAAATAAAAAAATATATTTATTTTTACAAAATAAAAAAAAAGTTGAATGGATGGATATCCATCCATTAAAAATATGTTAATGGATGGATTTTATTCTTAATGGATGGATTGGATTGAATAATTTTAAGAAACTTTTAGTGGATTGTTAATGGACTAATGGATTGTTTTAATCCATCCATTAACAATTCAATCCATATCCATCCAATCCATCCATTTTGCCACCCCTAGTTTGTTTCTTGTGATGTTACGTAAACCATTTTTATGTCTTGTTCATGTTCACCATGCTTAAAGTCATGTTAATGTCTTGTTCACGATGTTTATTAATTATGCATGTTTATGTGTTCAATCCAATGGAGGGGCTTGTTGTTGACATCTTTTTCATTTGCATTTGCATCTTTACATCATTCTTGTATATATATATATATATATATATATATATATATATATATATATATATATATATATATATATATATATATATATATATATATATATATATATATATATATATATATATATATATATATATATATATATATATATATATATATATATATATATATATATATATATATATATATATATATATATATATATATATATATATATATATATATATATATATATATATATATATATATATATATATATATATATATATATATATATATATATATATATATATATATATATATATATATATATATATGTGTGTGTGTGTGTGTGTGTGTGTGTGTGTATATATATATCCCTTAACCTTGTAATTGTAGAACTTGTTATCCCTTAGGATTACCTTCAACTTAGACAACAATTAGGGTTTGCCCTTTCACAAACTCAAAACCAATTTCATTAAAAACCTTGAACTTAGGTCATTGATCTTTTCAAACTCTTTTCTTAACAAATGTTTCAAGATATGTTAAGTATATTCAAACTTCTTTCACAAGACTAAAAAACACAAAGTTCAATTCAAATATTTTATCACCTTTGGCTTTTCAATTTAAACCCTTTTCAAAATAGATCAGCCATTAGTCATTCTTAGTTGAGATATAAATCTCCTACCCCCATGACATGGTTGAGAAAAATGTTGACTCTTTTCCACTTGAGAGAGGTATATGGCATACTTGTTGATTTTATATCCAAGTTAGAGTCTTTCTCTCAATATGAAGAAAAGATCCCTCTTCCACATGTTTGTGGTGGTTTAGAGGAGTATTCTCCTTAAGATGATAACTTGTCTCTTCTTCATTAAAATCCACTATAACAAACACTTTTTAATTTCTACCCGAACTACGAGGTTTTGATCCTTCATTGATACATAGGCACAAGACTTTGTGTCTTGGCAAACACAAAAACAACAAAAAAAATTCTCATCTCATCTCCTAAATCAATCTCATCTAAAAAACAAACTTATAACATAATTTAACAAGAGGTTCTTATAGGATACTATAGATACTTAGGGTGTTAATAATTTCCCTTAGTATAACCAACCTCCAAACTTTATATCTCTTTATTGCTTTGTTTTGCATTGCATATTTATGGGTTATTCTTTCTTTACCCCTTCCCTTGGATAAATTAAAGATCGGTGGTGATATCTTAATATTTGTGAAGCCTTGCTAACTCAATAGTTATGGTCTCTGATCCTCACCGCGGCAAAATGGTACTCCTCTTCTTGCACCAAGGTAGTTAGGGATGGTATAAAAACCATGTTCTAGAATGATGTTTAGATGTGGCCTAACTCGTTCAGTATCTCTTTTGAAAGGTTGTTTCTTATTTTAGAACAAAATTCAATTGTGGTAGGGTTGATGGGGGCATGGAAAAGCAATATTTGAATCTAGGGTTTTAGGTAAAGGTGTTTTCTCATTATCTGGAATGAAGATCCATAGGAGGAGTTACTTAATTCTATTTTTGGAGTGGTTAATCAAGGTTGGACAAATGCATGGTCGTGGTTACCTTGGTGACCAGGATGAAGGTAGGTTAACTCGGGTAATATGAGGTTTTGGCTAGGGTTGGAAGATTTGGTCTCCTTATCAAGTGGTGGTTTTTTTCTTGGCAGTTGCTTTAAGATAGAATGTCGACTATGTTGAGACTTTTTAGGCGCCAAATCGTGTATGCTAATAGTGGAGGGTATGTGTAGTATGTTTAGGACAGGTCAAGTATGTGGATCACTTATTTGTCTAGTGTGAGGTAGCCTCATTGATTTGGTGTAAGGTGCTTAGGTGGATGTGAATTTCTTTACCTCTTTTGCACTCGATTTTAGTGGTTTTCAAGATTTTTTAGGGGTTTGGTAAGGGGAACAAAACTCTTTTAAGTTTGCTTTTGATATGTCATTTAGTGGTTTAGATTATTTGGAAAATGCATAACAAAGTCTTCTTTTCCAAGAAAGAATGTTGTCTAATCACTAGATGAATTCAATAGTTGGCTTGATTTGGAAGTGAGTTTATTCTCATGTTCCAGTTTATGACTTTTCTTTGCTTGGCAGTGAGCTGACTCACTCTGGTGTCTACATTTTTTTGAGGTGTGTTTGGTGGTGATATGTCTTCCTTTGTTGAGTTTACTTCCCTTCAACTTTCTCTTTTTGGTTGTGCGGTGTCTCGTGTCCCTGAGTATGTTTATTTTATGGTGTAGTGGGGTTGATTTATTTGTGCGTTGGTGTAGTTTACAACTTTTTATTTCTCGGATTTTGTTTAGCCGATTTTAGTGCACTACTAGCGTTCTTGGTTGAATTATTTACTCTTATATTTTTTTTCTTTTTATATATAATTTAATCTGCTATATTATTTTAAAAAATATTAATAACTTTTAAAAATCATAACTATATATTAATTTTGATAAATATTACATTTGGCTTTTAATATTTAATTATACTAAATGATTTAAAGATTTAAAAAATAACTAAATGTAAAATAAAAAGTAAAATTTTGATAAAATGAAATAAATTAAATATTTGTAGTTTTAAATATACGCATAGTAGAGTCTATGCAAAAAATTTAACTATATACCTCCAATATTTTATTTCAATTAAATGGTGAAGATCTGTTACAGTATCTATGACATTACTCTTCATTATCTAATTTAAAATTTATGTTGTTCACTCTACATATAACCTAATACCTTAGGTATTATTGGAAAAAAAATATCCCTAACCGAAATATATAAATAAAAGAATAATGTATTTTTCAACATAAATGAACGTCATTTTTATTATGTAGAATAAATCGCGCCTTATATAATTTGTCTAGACTTCCTATCAAGTTATTTTTTCACATTCATTGTCTCTACAAGTGTTTTAATTCTCTAATCTCTGATTTTAAATTTGTAAAAAAACACCTTTGGTTGTCTATCAAACATCACACAAAAAAATTAGTCGTTAAACATAAAATTAGTCTTATTCAAAATTTAAAATATTTAAATGCAAATATATATAAGTTGTTAGACAAATAGAAGGTAGCATCATAATTCTGAATTATAAAATTTAAATAAAATCCTTTCAAAGTTAAGAACTCTAACTAAGTCATTAGAAAAATAATTTGCTTTAAATTAATAATTATATCATGAGTAGTATTATTAGATTTTTCGAAGTTAAAATCATCTGATCCGAAGTAAGGTTTGAAGGTTAATTTGGTTTTGGTTAAAATCTAATTTTCAAAAAATTTAGTTAAAGAAATTAATTATATATGATTTAGTGATAATATATTTTTTTAACATATTTAAAATGATTTTTTATTGACTTTATATAATCTCCTATTAAAAGGCTATTGACATAAACATGAAATATTCCTTTCTTCTTTCTAATCAACATGTTATTTCCTTTCTTGATTGTTAATTAACTTTTTCTTTCTTTTGTTGATTGTTAATTAACCTTTTCTTTCATCTGTGTCTCCATCAGCCTTATTCAACTTTTTATTTTTTTATTCCTCCTTTTTCTCTATCTATTTTATTTTGTCAACTCTCAGAGGAACTTATTCACTTGTTTGTTTCCCTTCTTCTTCTCTGCCAAAATACTTATTCCCTTTACTTGTTTCCCTTCTTCTTTTTCACAGAACTTATTCACTTGAGCTAGTTTCCTATTCAATTCTTTTTTACAAATGTTTTTCTCTCAATATCTTTTGTTATTCAATTTTTAAACAAACATACAAATTTTTATTTTATTTTTTTACCAAAAATAAATTTTATTGTTAAAACATTAAATTTATCTCAAATTTAGTATATAGAAAAATCTATTCCATTTTATCATCTTTATCAATCAATGTGATGTTTATATTTATCACCTAATTTAATAATTTATTATTTAAAATAAATTTGGTGAATCGTCGCCCGAATTTGTATTGATTATAAGAAGATATATAATTAATTTAAAATATATTTTTATAACTTTGAAAAATACTTTAAAAATATTATATTGAAAGAATATTTTGAACATCTAAAATTTATTATATAATGAATTTATATTTTTTTATCTTCAAATTCAATCATCAGAGTTATCAAACCATTTGGTGAAAAAATTTAATAGATGTTGGTGATACATGATTTATAAATATAGAACTTTAATATTTACCACTTAATCTTTTTAATTAAAATTATATGTGATCAATATTAAATATATTCATCGATAAACAATTTTTTTATAATAAAATAAATAAGTTAAAATCTTTAGGTATACTCTATTTTGTGTAATACATTTCAAAACTTATAGAACTATTTCAAAACAAGTATTTAAAAACTTTAAAACAATTTATAACTATAGAGCGATAGGAAATTGAATTCACAATCAACTACCAAAGATATTTATTAAGTGTAGATGTATTCACAAATTATATGATCTACCCTACGAATGAATTGTATGCTCATACAATTGTAAAGTACATAAATATTGTATGAATTGATGATCATAAACATGTAATTTTTGTTAAAGTTGAGTAATTGATTTCTATTGAAAGAATGATATATATTTTTTATAACAATAAATAGTAAATATTGTATGAATTGAATTAAATACAAAAGTAAAAATTAGTGTATTCATGTAAATTATTAGATCAATGATATCAAATTTAGTATGCTCTGGTCTGGGCCCCGGCCTCGCCTCGCGGCTCAGCCCAATGATGCACAATAAAGATCCATTGCAGGTTAGGCAGGCTGGTCGAGCACGTGACTTCTCGTTGGGCAGGGCATGCTCCCGTCGAGGAGAACAACGTGCCTCAAGACGTCCTCTGCGCTCTCCCCTTCGCGGGGAGGCGCTGCCAACCGCTGTCCCTCGTCGGGCAGAACTGTCTTCCGCGGGCAGGATCCCCATGCCAGCGAATAGGACAACATGTCTCTCCCACGCCCTCGTGTGCTCCCTTCCGCGGGGAGAGCAACACACCTTCAGGGAACCTCGCGAGCTCCCCCCGCGGGCAGAACAACGTGTCCTCCACACGTTCTCCACGTGCTCCCCTCCGCGGGGACGCGTCACCAACCAACTGCCCACCTCCGAAAGAGCAGGTCAAACCCACTTTTCGGAGATCACTGGACAGTTGGACTAGGGCGAAGACCACGTCCTGATCTTCACTACGCCACGTAAGTCCTAGCAGTCACCTGGGTTGGGCCTACAATCCAGCCCAACACAAGTGACCGTTGGTCCAGCGCTGGGGTCTCTCTATAAATACCCTCTTCCACAAAAGGGTTAGATAATTCACTTCTTACCCCTTTTCTGTGCTTGTGACCATTCTGCCCGTATACTTACTTTAGTATCGGAGTGCCTTGCAGGTACACCCCCTCCTCCTCCTCATCACCGGTGAACAAGCAGCAGCCCAACAGAGTGTGACCAGCTAGTGATCCCCTTCTGATCAGGTCAGATCAGTAGTGTTCTTTACAGCTAAAAAGAAACCACCACAAGCGGAAAATACATTAAGAGACTAAACAGTAAATAACCTAAAGGTTTGATCTTCTCACTAATGAGTTATAGAACAACTAAAGGAAGGATTTTGGATTTTGCATTCAATATTTGCGGACAATTTGTTGCTAATAGGGGAGGTAAGTCAAAGTCACATGAAGTGTGTGATGAAGATTCTATTGCAAAAAAAATTATGCACGTGATAACGTACCAACAAAAAGAAAAACAAGCAAATAATTTTTTAAAAAAATTCATAAAATCATAATTTAATTTGTAATTTTTACAAAGACAAAATTACAAATTAAGGAGTCGGTCCCTTACTCGAACCACAACTTCGATACTACTAATAGGTTAACATGAGGGAGAAGCATACACATTGGGTCAAACACTCACCTAAAGGTCAAAGACTCACCCAAACAAGTGAGAGACACCACATATTCACCTAAAACTTCAAGGTGATAGGTGTACGAGTCATCTACTTATGAAGTGTTCAACCTCCACTTTTCTAAGAAATATGGGACTTAAAACTCACACTTGGTTCACAACACAACTCACACTTGTTTCACAACATAAGTCTCACATTGCTTAAAAAATGGAGGTTAAGCATTGTATAAGTAAGAGGACTGATACATCTATCACCTTAAGATTTTTGGTAATTATGTGGTGTCTCTCTCACTTGTTTGGGTGAGTCTTTGACCTTTAGGTGAGTGTTTTTTCCAATGTGAATGTTTTTCCCTCTTGATAATCCATCAATGGTATCAGAGTCTGATTTGCGAAAGATATCAGCTCCTTATGTTGAAAGTTTTCCTGACATGGTGGTTAGGCGGTGTGTCCCGTTGTAGTGTCCATGACGAGACAAGGGTGTCTCTCAACGGAGATACAAGCATGTGGGAGTATAGTGAATGGACTTATACTTGAGGGGGGATTGTTGAGAAATAAGTGTGAGTTCTAAGACTCACATTGCTTAGAAAAGTGGAGGTTAAGCACTTTATTGTTAAATGTAATTCATAGTGTGTCGAAGTCGAAATAGCAAGGAAGTAGTCAAAGTCTAAATCAAGTGTTGAAGTGTCGAAGTTTTCAGTGTGTCGAAACAGTTTGTTTTGACACATATTTGTTTTGATGAGATTTGATATGATTTATATTAGATTTGATTTTGAGTATTTTGGGCCTTTTATGTTTTGCGCTTTTGTAAACCTAAAACTATAAATAGGTGTCTTGCTTTGTAATCTATAATAGAGCAAATTTCACAGTTGCAGAGTTTAGCAAGTGAAAGTTCAATAGTAATCAGAAGTCCCACAGTTTGTGGGTAACACAATTTTCTCCAAATATTTCTTCTCTCATTCTTCTCTTTCTTGCTATTTGTTTGTTATTCTTTTTCTCTTTTGTTGTTCTTGATAACTCTTTACTTGTTATCACCATTACCATCATATTGTGGGTTTGTTCATCAATCTTGAAATCAAGATTGAAGGGAATTCTTCATAGGGTGTGAGGTGAATTTCCAACATCTGGTATCTAGAGCTCCGGTTGAGAGATTCAAGGAAGGAAGATAGTGATGGCGATGAACTATCCGAACGGCAACTTTCCGGCGACCCTGTCAATTCTCAAGAAAGACAATTATGAGAATTGGTGCAAGCAGATTAAGGTGATTTTCTGTTATCAAGATCTTTGGGATCTTGTGAAGGACGGAGTAACATCGCTTGGGGAGAACGCAACGGAGGCGGAAAAGGCTGCGTACAAAGAATTGAAGAAGAAGGATTATAAAACACTCTTTATAATTCATCAGTGTGTTGGTCCTGATAACTTTGAAAATGTTAGTGATGTTGATTCGACAAAAGAAGCATGGGAGATTCTTGAAAATTCGTTTGGAGGCGCAGAGAAGGTGAAAGAGGTGAAGTTACAAACTCACAAGAGAACCTATGGGTTGCTTTAGATGGAAGACAACGAAAGCATTACAGATTTCTTCACCAGAGTTACAAAGTTGGTGAATCAAATCAAAGCATGTGGAGAAGCGCTGACGACGAAAGCAGTTGTCTCAAAGATTTTGAGATTGTTGGCTCCAAAATTCGACCATGTGGTAGTTGCCATAGAAGAGTCGAAAGATCTGTCAGTGTTGACGAAGGAAGAGATTCAAAGGACTCTGAGTCTCATGAACAGAGGATGGCTGAGAGAGCTGCAGGAAAGTCGAAAGATATGGCTTTGCAGGCGCAGTCAGAAAAGGAAAGAAAAGGCAAAGGTAGCTGGAATGGAAACAAAGGAGGAAACCAATCGAATCAGAAGAAACCTTGGAACCAAGGCAACCAAAGAGGTGGTGCTGCAGGTAAAGGAAGAGGTGGTGGTCGAAAGACAGGCAAAAGCCACATTCAATGTTTCAATTTCCAGAAGTATGGTCATTATGTTAGTGATTGTCCAGAAAGGAAGAGAAATCAAGAGACTGATGCAAAGCTAGCGAAACATGAAGAAGAAGAAACGTTGCTAATGGTCACAACAAAAGATGAAGAAAGATTCCAAGATCAGTGATACTTGGACTCAGGATGATCATCGCACATGACTGGAGGGAAAGATTAGTTTGTCAACATGAAGCCCTCGTCGAAGAACACAGTGAAGTTTGCAAATGACAACACTCTAGCAGCTGAAGGTGTTGGTGATGTTCTGATTATGAGGAAAGATGACAAAAGGTCAACAATTTCCAATGTGTTGTACATACCAGGCATGAAGAGTAATTTTCTCAGTATAGGACAGCTTGTCGAAAAGTACTACAAGGTAGTTGTCGAAGACAAGATGATGAGAGTTCTTGACGCAGGTGGTAGATTAATCTTGAAGGCTCCAATGTCTCAGAATAGGACTTTCAAGATTGAACTCAATGTGATGGAGCACAAGTGTCTAGCAACTACAGCCAGCAGAGATGAGTGGTTATGGCATTTTCGACTAGGTCATCTTAACTTTAATGACATCAGAGAACTGAAGAGAAGAAATATGGTTTCAGGATTACCACAAATCGACATTCCAAGGGAAGTCTGTGAGGAGTGTGTTTAGTCGAAACAACACAAGAATAGCTTCAGCAAGGATGTAGGAAGGAAGTCGAAGGCAATACTTGAAGTCATATACTCTGATGTATGTGGTCCAATCCAGGTGAATTCGATTAGTGGAAATAGATACTTTGTCATGTTTATATATCATTACAGTCGAAAGTTGTGGACTTACCCCATCAAGAAGAAAAGTGATGTGATTGAGGTATTTTCCAGATTCAAGTCCATGGTCGAAAGACAGAGTGGTCGAAAGCTGAAAATTCTGAGGACTGATGGTGGTGGAGAGTATATGTTGAAAGAGTTCGATACACTATGTATAAAATAAGGGATTGTGCATAAGGTGGTGCCACCCTACACTCCACAGCAAAATGGGATTGCAGAACACAAAACAGAACCATCATGAATATGGTGAGAAGTATGTTGAATGGAAAGCATCTACCCAAAGAATTATGGGGAGAAGCAGTTTCACCAGCAACATATATATTGAACAGATGTTCGACGAAGAAGCTTGAAGGAATCACACCATAAGAATGTTGGTCTGGTGTCAATCTCAGTCTCATTCACTTAAAGGTGTTTGGATCTATAGCACATATACATGTGCCATATCAGTTGAGAAGGAAGCTTGATGATAAGTCGAATCAGATGATCTTGATAGGATATCATTCGACAAGAGGTTACAAGCTATTCGACCCAGTGAATAAGCAGGTAGTGATCAGCAGGGACGTGATCATAGATGAGCTTAAAGAATGAGATCGGGCTGAGAATGCCAAAAAGGATCAGTGAGAATCTCTTGTGAAGAACCAGCCACTGAAGTCGAAATAGAAGTTCGACAGGAACCAGTTGCAAATGAAGCAGGTTCAAGCAAACCTCGACGAACAAGACACATGCCTGTAAGGTTGCAAGAATATGTAATTACATCATATGATGTATTCGATGAAGAGGGTGAGCTGGTACATTATGCTTTCTACGCAAATGTCGAACCAGTCAATGCAGCTGAGGCATTGAAAGATTCGAAGTGGGTGAAAGCAATGACTGAAGAGTTGGAGTCCATCGAAGTCAATGATACCTGATCACTTGTTGAATTTCCGCAAGGCAAGAAGGCAATTGATGTGAAGTGGGTTTACAATGTGAAGGTAAATCCTAAAGGAGAAGTAACTTGACACAAGGAGAGACTTGTGGCGAAATTAAGAATTTCTTCAGAAGGAAGGAATCGACTTCAATGAAGTATTCGCACCTGTTGTTAGAATCGAAACAATCAGGTTGGTTGTTGGTCTAGCAAATATGAGCAAATGGCACACATGTTAGATGAACGTGAAGTGTGCATTCCTTAATGTCCCCTTAGACGAAGAAGTTTATGTTGCACAACTAGCTGGATTTGTGAAACGAGGCGAAGAAAGAAATGTGTAGAGGCTTCATAAAGCCTTGTATGGACTTAAGCAAGCACATTGAAATGAGGTTCCATTATCTTTGAGAGCAGGTAGCAGAAGGGAAGATGAAGTTGGAATTGCAGAACTGAGAATCAGATTGCAAATATCATGATGAAGGGAGTACAGGTCGAAGCCTTCAAAAGACTAAGAGTCATGATAAATGTAGACAGTTTAGACACAATAAATTAGGTGGTGTGTTAAATGTAATTCATAGTGTGTCGAAGTCGAAATAGCAAGGAAGCAGTCGAAGTCTAAATCAAGTGTCGAAACTTTCAGTGTGTCGAAACAGTTTGTTTTGACACAGATTTGTTTTGATGAGATTTGATTTGATTTTGAGTATTTTGGGCCTTTCATTTTTTAGGCTTTTGTAAATCTAAAACTATAAATAGATGCCTTGCTTTGTAATCTATAATAGAACAGATTTCACAGTTGCAGAGTTTAGCAAGTGAAAGTTCAATAGTAATCAGAAATTCCACAGTTTGTGGGTAACACAATTTTCTCCAAATATTTCTTCTCTCATTCTTCTTCTCTTTTGCTATTCTTGATAACTCTTTACTTGTTATCACCATTACTATCATATTGTGCGTTTGTTCATCAATCTTGAGATCAAGATTGAAGGGAATTCTTCATAGGGTGTGAGGTGAATTTCTAACATTTATAAGTAAGAGGACTCATACACCTTTTGGGTGATTATGTTGTGTCTCTCTCATTTGTTTGGGTGAGTTTTTAATCTTTAAGTGAATGTTTGACATAATGTGAATGTTTTCCCCTCTTGATTACCATCAGATTTTTGGTAGCTTTAAGCATGAAAATAAAGCTAAACTAAATCTCTCATTTTTGTGAAACTCAGAACATGGAAAAGTACTTTGGTGTGCCTCTAAGTGGAAAGAGCCTTGGAGAGATTATCAATATCTCTTGGAACATATTTCTTCCAAACTAACTAGCTAGAAAACTAACCAACTTTCTTTTGTAGCTCCTGCGTTACGTTAACAGAGAGTGTATTATAGGCGGTTCCTATGTACCCTATGTTGACAGATATCCTTCCCAAAGCATGCATTGAAGAATACAATGTATTCAGAAGAGATTTATATGTGGGGATACCATGGAGAAGCGAAAGTATCCTGTAGTAAGTTGGGATATGATAACCAACCATAAAGATGTGGGGGTTAAGGCTAAGAGAGCTTGATCATATGAATAATGCTTGTTTCGTAAAACTGTTATGGAAACTGCATTATGATGGTAATGATTTGTGGTGTAAAGTTTTGAAGAATAAATATTGTGTGTCTAACATCAAAGAGTGGAGAAGTAGGAGTCGTGATTCAAAGCTTTGGAGATACATCATGAAACTGTTGGCAATTGTGAAAGATCGTGGAAGCTGGAGCATCGACGACGGCTCGGGTATAGATGTTTGGCGTGATTGTTGGGTTGAGTCGGACATCATCATTCAAGATCTGGATGTGGACATTCTTGTAGAGTTGGCTAATGCTAAGTTGTGTGATTTAGTAAATAATATGGGAAATTGGGATTGGCAAAGATTTCACCTGTGGTTGCCGAATTCGATAACGCAAAAGATTAAAGCAATTGTTCCTCCTAACTCTGATTGTGGAGATGATGTATTTCTTTTTGCTGGAACAGGAAGCGATGGTTATTTAGTTAAAAATATGTATATTAGTTTGGTTACATGGCTGGAAGAATTGTTTCAGACTTTTTCTCTATGAATACGACGGATTGGATTGATTTGAATTTGCATGAAAGCAACAATTGGGTTAGTTATTGGGTGGTTGGATGTCATAGCCTTTGATATTGGCATAATATAGAGATGCATGATGAAAATTATAATAGACATTTGTTCTCAGGGAACCATGTTCAAGGAAGAGTGGAAGGTTATTGTGAAACTATGAAGAGTAATGTGATTGTTGCTCATGGAGAAAATTTTGTGGTTATGGTTGGATGGAAACCACCAACAGAAAAATGGATCAAGTTTAATACCGATGAAGTTTGTTTTGTAGGGAGAGATTCTAGGTGTGGAGGTATTATTCGTGATATGCATGGTGGTTGTAAGGGTGATTTCTTAAAACATATTGGAAAATGCAGTGTGCTAAGAACGAAGTTATGGGGTATTAATGCATAGCTATCCCTCACAAAGAGTTTAGAATTCCAAAATGTATAGCTAAATATTGATTCTTCTACCATTGTCAAAATGCTTGAAATGGAAAAGTTTCGGCTATGAATGGAGCCTCAATGGTTAATCGGATTTTACTCTATATGAATGGAACCTCAATGGTTAATCGGATTTTACTCCTTATAGAGATGCATGATAAAGTAAAGGTGGCTCGATCTTATAGGATGGCAAATACGTGTGTGAGTGCGTTTGCGAAAGTTGGATGTTTATTACCAAAACTTATGTTTAACGGATGTTGATAATTTGAAAAAACCTATTTTATGCACAACATATGGTAATAGGTCAACAACTTTTGGAGCAACCCCTTATCTTTTATTGCCTATGCCTCTTAAGACCATACTTCTAGACATAGAGGGAGTTATAACTATGATAGAGAAAGAAATAGAGATGACACACTTCATATATTAGTATAGTCTAATTCTCACACATTTCTTTATTCTCACAATTTTTTCTCATTTTCTCCTT
Source organism: Lathyrus sativus (assembly GCA_963859935.3). NCBI lineage: Eukaryota > Viridiplantae > Streptophyta > Magnoliopsida > Fabales > Fabaceae > Lathyrus > Lathyrus sativus. Next base: position 892,241,659 of record OZ012735.1, on the reverse strand, counting down.
CACAATACTCACAATATGATTTTAGTTTTCCATTAATTTTGGAAGGACTTGATTCCTATTTTGTTGTTGAAATACTGATATATCTCAAAGTAAGGAACTAAACCCATCGAAAATTAATGAGACCAAAATATATATAAAGTTTTGTTGTTGTTACTATAGAAATCACAACCAAGATTTGGGTTTTTAAATGAAGGAAAAATATGGATGAAGGAATGTTGTTTAAATGGTCACTTGACAAGCAATTTTGCTCAGAATATCTAAGTTGTGATTATGTGTTTTTTTTTTTTTTACAATAATATATGTGTTCTTTGATGGGTTGAAAATGAAGAGAAAATAAGATGTTTAGAGCTCATAGCCAATTTCATACATTGAATATAGTCCTAAACATGGAACAATACATCAGAACATCACAAAAAACAACAAATTAATGTTGTCATGGTGAAAAGTGAAAACTACTTGTGTCACTAGATGGCTGCATATTAACATCATAAGGCCACAACACTTGGTACCCAGAAGGATGTCTATTTTTTTCCCTTGATTTTTTAACCTGACACAGCATTAATCGTCATCTTCTTCTTCTTCAAACTCGTCTTCCTCCTCCTCATCTTCGTCGCTGTCCTGTTCCTCCTCACCGTCTTCTTCATCAGTAACAATGAAACCTCCTAGCGTCTCATCATCATCATTGTCATCATCATCATCTTCTTCTTCTTCTTCAACATTTTTGTCGAGACTAGATGTTTTCTTTCTTTTAGCTCCTCCTTTGTCTTTAGACCTTGTGGAGTACAGAGGTTTCTTACCTTTCCCCGTCTTAGCAACAAGGTCTTTATCATCTTCACTATCACCGGTCCACTCGTCATCCTCATCGTCTTTAAATACTTTTCGCTTTCCCTTTGTTTTCCTCATCCCTTCAAAATCATCCTCATCGTCATCCTCGCTTTCTTTGCTAGGCTCCTCAAGGAACCATTTCCAATTCTCCACATTCTGGATCATGCCCTTTGGATACAGGTCAAACTCATGTCCCATCCCAAGAAAGCCAAACTCTGCATTTTCAAAACCACAATATCTTCAAAAATATTCAAGAAACTATCCCCGTGAATTCAAAAAACAAACTCGTACCTAAACGCTCACAAAAAATAACCATCATGTGAACAACTGCTAAACTGACATGAACTATACTTCCCTTAGAAGGTTTCCCATTATCAACTTGAAAATCTCTATTTCCCAATCATCATTAGCATGCAAAGCAAAGAAACAAAAATCGGTAACATTGAAAAGGGAATAGTACCTTTAACAGGATCAATTTGTGAAAGATCAAGTTGGTCAATGTCAATCTGAGTATCAGAAACTTGAGACTTGTTCAATTTGAACCAAAAGGGTGATTTCCCGGACAAGCAGAAACGGTCTCCGAGTTCCAATTGACCCTTATCGAACTTGTTGAAGAGCTTAAGAGTTCCGTCATTGTTTTTCAAAACCCAAATGGGGTTTGTTCCGATGACTTGGAATGAAACCCTAGGAGCCCCTGACTCGGAGTCGTTCAGTTGGAATGAAACGTGACGGCGGGAAACAGTGTGGTCGTCGGTGTTAAAACCAGAACCTCGTCCGAAAAGTGCTTTTTCGCCACTTTCCAAAGGGATTTTGGAACCGTCTTCGCCTTCGAGCTCCATCCACGATTCTCCAAAACCATCTTTTGACTCCGGTTGCTAGCGGTAAAAAATAAATACTCTATTTTTTAAATATATTCTCACTTCTTCCATTTTGTCAAACAAAAAATAAACTATCAATTAATTTTATTCTTTTTTTTTTTATATATACAAACTATTAGTAATTTATTCTAAACTATTCATAACTCTTCAATTTAATTTCTAAATATACTAATATTATAAGCCATTAATATATAATATAAATTATATCAATTAATTATCAAAATATTAAAAATAAAATGTATATTTAGTTTAAGAACATCTTAATAATCTTATTGATGCAAAATCTGAATTGGCTAAAGATTTAATTGACTAAGCCTTAATTTATCTCAAATTCATTTTACTTTATCTTAGGTGTAAATCAGTTCACACTATAAGAACAAGGTACAATTTTTAATTTCTACTTTTGATATATTCATTTAAAAATTTGATTTTGAACTGATTTGTGCGTTGGGGTGCCAATCATACAAGTCCATCTACGCGCCAACTTAAAGGAGATCGAAGTCATTGTTCAATATCATAAGTTATTCCACTGCCTTCATTTTTTGTTCCTTCATGGAGTTAGAGCATCCATTTCTAGTTTCTTAAACAGAATAATGTCGTCGTCTGTGAGAATCGTTCCTAAGTTTTCTATGAAAATCGTATTCGCTTTGTAAAGACCATTGAACAAACTTAGAAGTTCTAAATCAAGGTTCTTACAGTTTCAAATTAAATCTCTATTTAGCTTATCACAACCTCCTTAGGCCCCCGAACAAACTTAGAAAAATAAATTTCCTTAGGATATTATCGTTTCATTGGAGATTCTCCAGGTCTTCAGATCTCTAATTTCTCTTGGAAACTCTACGAAGAAGAAATACCCTATATTCAAATTCGAAAGCACCAGAAAGTGAAATTGAATTCCTCGAAGATAACGGTGAAGAATCACACTCCATCTTTTGATCTAATACCACCGCTATCTCCCACAACCGACGTGATACTTGTCGTGGCAACACTAGAGATACTACAAGTTCATAGTTAACATCGAGTACATATCAAGTTTGGGGAACCTTTATACGTACTAGAGGATCTCCAACCAAGCGACGAGCCTACCTCGTGTCAAATCTAGTGTCCCCCTTATTGCTTGGCTCAGTCTTATCAACAAAGACCGACCTTGCGTATCAAATAGAGAGTTGAAAAATCTGCTCAAGGCTTAGATAACCTGTCAAGCTAATCCTCTTGATCATATATGCAAAAGTGAAAAGGATACACCGGCCACAGGCTACAGACAAAGGCACCCCGGATCTCAACGACTCCCTTTAATCATTGCTCAGCCTCACCATTCCAAAGGAAAGACTCGAATCAGAAAGTTTTCGTCCCAAGGAATTTCTCCTTCCCCAAGAAGCAAAAGCGCCCCGCCAAAGCATTAGACAGAGCAATTTGACAGACATAAAGTATAAACGATCGTCTTTTAACTACTCCTTGGAGAAGTCGGCCTTCCATTTTCATCCACCCAGTCATACTCTGATACATCTAGTCGACTTCGAAGATTCAAGTGCTTCAGCACCTCACTGTTTCTCGACTCAGAACCAATTATTCACAGACGGGGCTGAATGAAGTCTAGTGCATTCATTCATTTGCAAATTGGCTTGTACCTCATCTTCCGACAAGAGGGCGGGGGCATGTGGTGTTGGAATTAATTATAAAGTATTCAAACACGTGGACCTCAGGGCGATGTATTATTCTGCTAACATTCAATATACATGCGTCTAATGATCCCGAAAAATAAGTCTTTTCCTACCAGGAGCATCTCGGGCTAATGGTGCTTAAGTACCAAGAATCAATTGATCACGAATGGGTGCCACATTAAGAATGGTACGAATAATCATGTTGAATATTCCATATTTATTCTAATCTTGATCTTTATATATCTCTATTTGAGCCATCTAGATCAAATTATTGATATTTAATTGAGAAAAGATCCAGAAGTTACTTGGTTCCCCTTCAATGAAGAACCATATATTAGTAATCAATATGTTGTAGTGTTTAATATGGCACAAATAGAAACCTAAGAACACTACATTGTCATTGATAATGAAATTGGAAGAGCTCAAGGTGAAATGATCCTAGGTTGGGATCAAAATGCTAGAGTGAGCAAATGTTCCTCTTACGAAAGAGGGACTAACCAAAGAAATAGACGAAGCAATGAAAGTATAGCCTAGGTAATCTCCTCACTATAGACGTGGTTATGATTCTAGGAATGAAATGAAGATATTGTTAGAGAGAAAAATTCTATTTTGATGAAGGAAATGTAGAAAGAAACAAGAGAATTAGAAAAAGTTATTGTTTAAAAAAGTAATGAAACTCAAAGGTAAATGGTGTAAAGTAAGAAAGAGATATATTTACTATAGCTATTTATAAGGGGTTTCAAAAAAATATGAAGATTAATCTTGAGAAATCCACTAGAGGTATGTGGTTGTTGGAGGAAATCAAATGTATGTTGTAGTTATCTTTTCGTAGGTTGAGATGGAGTTTATAACGATTAATTTTTTTTTTAGTTTTCAATAAAATGGTGATATTGATAGTAATTACTAGTTACACCACACAATCTCATACCTCAATGTTATTTATTACTTAAAGTGTTAACTAGAATCGAGAGACAAGTGATTTGAAGGTTAACTAAAGGTTCCTTCGCTAAAACAAGATCAATAAGATACAAATACAGTGGAATATAAGCTAACTTGGTCTTTCTTAATATATCGAGAATTTATGATGGTGGTCGCCAAAACTCTAGACTAAGTCGAAATACAGTAAGATTATATAATTAAACTTTATCGTCATATTTCAATTTTGTAGCACCACTAACTAAATATGACAAAATTATAAAACTATAAAAAAGTTAAGCATACATGAACTTAGTCAACAAACCACACTAAGAAACATACAACATCTAATCAAATGTGGGTTGTCATGTATCTCAAAATAGAAAGAATATTCATGCATTATTCACGTAACTAGTTGAATGAGACATCATTTGTTATTGAAATGTTATGGCGAGTAGAAGAATTTCTTTTATAAATATCATATATTGTCAATCGATCAAACTACTTATATGCTATTTTTTCTTTTCTTATATATATATATATATATATATATATATATATATATATATATATATATATATATATATATATATATATATATATATATATATATATATATATATATATATATATATATATATATATATATATATATATATATATATATATATATCCAGGAACAATGTTTCTTTCTCAATGGAGATAAAAATAATCCTTATTAAAATCTATCAACCTAATTTCAACTAAACTTTAAGAATAAAAAATAAGAAAAATTAATCATATTAGTAAAGTTACCTAGTGTACTCATATATTCATTTTTACTCTATTTTCGAATTTATTTCTAAGGCAAATCTTTATAAATTACTCTAAATTACTAGTATTGAGTAAATAATAGAAAATTTTACTCAAATAACCCACTTTTTAAAATAAATACTCAAACTAATTCATTTTTTCATTTATTTTTCAAATTAATTCAATTTTAAAAATAATAAAAATTTAATAAAGAAAAGTCATCAATCCAATTAACAACAGTGTACAAACACATGAGAGCAGTCTTCAATTCAATTGACAATGGTGTACAAACACAAAAAAAAGAAAATATACATTATCGCTAATTAAATTGACGATTACTCTCATGTATTTATACACTATCGCCAATTAGATTGACAACTCTTATTTATTAAATTTTTATTTTTTTAAGTGAATTAGTTTGAAAAATAAATAAAAAAATGGTTTAGTTTGAGTATTTATTTGGAAAAAAATAGATTATTTGAGTAAAAGTTTGTAAATGATGAATGATTGTAATAACTTATTTGGTCTTTGGTTTTTTCTATGTCATATGATGGCTATCTATAATCTATTTATCTGTCTTACATGAAGAATACACCTCCATTTTGATCCCCTTATAAATTGGATTAGAAAGAAAAAAATAGGAAGTGGGGATAACATAAGTAACACAAGAATTATGGCTAGTTTGGCGAACTGCAATCACTTTGCCATTCATCGTCTCCCATCTTCATTTTCCACTGCCATCGCAACTCATTGCAACTCTCCGCGCTTCTCTCGCCACATTTTCAATGTCTCTGCTTCCTCACAACCTCAACAACTAGGTACCTAACTTCTGTACTTTCCCCCCCTTAAATTCAACTCTAAAATTCATCTAGATACTTTTGTTTTCAGGGTTTGAGACCCCTCCACGGGTTGGCTTTTTGGGCCTCGGAATCATGGGTTCTCCAATGGCACAAAATCTCATCAAAGCTGGGTACCTATTTTCCATCCTAACCAATTGAATTTCAAGTGTATTAAAATTAACACAATTTTTCCTAATTTGTCCTGGGGTTTAGCGTTGATTTGACGGTTTGGAATAGGACCAAGAGCAAGTGTGATGCTCTAATAAGCTTGGGAGCTAAGTAAGGATTCACCTTTCCATTACTTGCACTTTAAACAAGACGAAATAAACTATAAATTTCAAATTGTGTGTTTCAAAACATATGCATTTTCTTTCCGCAGATATAAGTCATCTCCCGAACAAGTAGCCGCATCTTGTGATCTCACATTTGCGATGCTTGCTGATCCTCAAAGTGCCGTGCGTATACATTTCTGTTTGATTTTTAAACCTTATATATACGTTATGAGAGTTAGTTATATTTGTTCTATTTGATATATCAGATGGATGTTGCTTGTGGCAAGTATGGAGTAGTAAATGGAATGGGTCCTGGAAAAGGGTACTACTATATTACATTCAACTGTATTTTCAATATATTGCGACAATTTCACAGATGATAGAAATTCAAATGAATTTTGATACCTCTATATGTCCATTACTTGTCTATCTGTACTTGTCAAGACATTGCATATATTTCGTTGCAAGCTTAACATCTTATATTTTTTTTTTCCAGATATGTGGATGTATCAACTGTTGATGTGGACACGTCTAAATTGATTAACGGGCACATAAAATCCACTGGAGCGCTGTTTCTGGAGGTGTGGTTTTCTATAATTTTCATATGTATTCTCTATCGAACATAGAGGGTGCTGTTGCATGATTTAGGTGGATGATTACATGAATATGTGAGTTCTAATTGTAACGCTTGTGAAACAGGCTCCAGTTTCAGGTTCCAAAAAGCCAGCAGAAGATGGACAATTGATATTTCTTACAGCAGGTGAATGTTCTTCATCAAGTACTAATAACTTAGCGGCGTTAAACTTGGCACGGAAAAGGAGTTGGTATATGATTTTTTTCTACAAGTAGAAAATTCAGCTAGGATGTGTGATGAAAGTTGCTTCACTAATTCATTCCAATAGCTACACATATTTGAAATTATGAACTTATGAAGTCTATCCAAATATGTTGTACCGTAAAGAATTTCTTCCTATATAGCTCCTGTTTGAAGACATAGCAGCGCATAACCGTCGTTCGGACTATAGTTACAACAGTATTGGAAACTTATGGAAACTGAGACAATGTACATTATATATTGTTTCAGGGGACAGAAATCTTTACGAAACAGCTGCTCCTCTCTTGGACATCATGGGGAAAGTATATATATCGAGTCCTTCAATTAAAAAAATCTCCGATCTTTCTTTCGAAGCAAACAATTAATTCGTATTATGATTACGGTTTATGCTTCGGTGCAGTCTAAATTTTACCTTGGTGATGTTGGAAACGGAGCTGCAATGAAGCTCGTTGTCAATATGATCATGGGCAGGTCCTTTAAAATTTGTCGCCTGCTTTTTTGCTTCTATTTGAACTTGTGTTGATGATTAAGGTGACATTATTTCTCTCTTTTTCACTGGTGTATGTAGTATGATGGCGTCCTTTTCTGAAGGTGTACTTCTCAGTGAGAAAGTTGGGCTGGATCCAAAAGTACTAGTCGAGGTATTCAGTTATTCACTAGTCCACGAAATAAAAACTAGAGTCTCCAGTTTCTGTGTCAGAGTCAACGTTTCATATGAATACTGAAATAATCATTCTATTATATTGAGAAATGGAATTTTTGCAGGTAATTTCACAGGGTGCGATTAATGCTCCAATGTACACAACGAAAGGCCCGTCCATGATAAAGTCACATTATCCAACTGCATTTCCCCTAAAGCATCAGCAGAAGGCAAGTAAATGAAGATTCTTGCTTGATAACTCTCAAACCTCAGAATTAATTTTGCACTTACACAACATAATTTAATGTTGACAGGATCTAAGACTTGCCCTGGGGTTAGCGGAGTCTGTTTCCCAATCTATTCCGATTGCAGCAGCTGCTAACGAATTATACAAAGTTGCAAAATCACATGGCTATAGTGATGAGGACTTTTCAGCTGTCATTGAAGCATTAAAAACCAAATTTCAGAACTCAGAAAACCAGTAATGTACTTAACCATGCATGTCCTCCTCTTAACCATTTTTTCCTTGATTTGTTCTTCCAGAGCATACTGCTTACAAGCAACTTCAAGTAGTTACTTATAAACAATGTAATATTCAGGGGTTTGATATGCTGAGTAATTTACACTAAATATTTTCAATACTTGCTAATATCATATGGATTTACGGTTTGATATGGATTTATAAAATTTACGGATGGATTTAAAGTTTATATTATGTAAATTATCTATGCAAATTTGTTCTTTTTCATATGGTACTTTAAAAAGGGTCATGTTGTTGTTGCATCATCCTCCGAAGCATAATACATTTTTGTGGTAATTGGTGCTTATCAAACTTTTAAGCTTGATACACTATTGTAGGATTGATTTGTAGATATCAAACATCATGTTAAGGCTTTGAAGTACTATTATATTCTAAAATCACATGAACAATATATCTTTCAAGCCTTTTGGCGCACTCTTCCGAATTCCAGTTTGAAAAGGTGGAAAGAATTTCTCGCATGGTTGTTTTGGATCTACTGTTTCTTTCTTATCAATACATTGAACTGACCTTTCATTTGCTATAAATTGCAATGTCAATTTCAACTCCGATTCCATTTGTTTAATGAAATCAAAGTATTATGTATGGACACGCACCGCACCCTCTTTCTTATCATATAACTCTCCCTCTTTTTCCCAGTACTTCCACTTTGAGCAAAGAATTCAAATGCAACCTTTGAATTATAACCGGCCATGAGTTCTTCCATGTTTTCCTTTTCGCATTTATTGTTTTGCAGACAACACACTTCATCATACTATATAAAAACATGGTTGGAAAAAAACTCGGGCGTGTTCCCAAGGGAGACCCTTTCGCCATTACCAGTTTCCAGGTTACAATCACATCCAATGAAGTTTTTATCGTTTTGCGGGAGCTGACCAGCAACAGCGCAAAAGATAGAACCCATCGACTTGAACTTTGAAGCAGAAGAGAGATCAAGCCTGAGTTGTTCTGTGCATGAACCACTCAGGAACTTCACTTCCAGGGTAGATCACGTCAACCGGACCGTCAAGAAATTTGCTTTCTAATGTTGAGAGATGATTATATGCCAATTTCTTCGTGTTTACTTGAGCATTTACTTCAATAGCCCTGAGTGAAAGTTCATCCAAGTTAATACAGTTTTGGAATTCTGTGTGTAACTTATATACTTGGAGTTGTAATGGATCAGCAACATTCCAATTGAACATTACAGTCTCTAAAGATGAACACTAAGCAAACTTTTGCAACCATAGAGTTCTACTTCTTCAATATTTGAGGCTTTTTTTATCACACATAAAATGGACAAATCATCATTTCCTAAAAGTCATAAATTTTACATGGACAAAAGGCCAGAATTATCAAGCACAGACATCATAAACATTCAAAGTAAAGATGTTCCTTTGCTCTTCTAGAATATATGTTCCATACCTTCTTTGTGTACTTTTTTGTTTGATAGTAGTGGATTCAGTCAATGGACAGTGGAGGGAGCTTCTGAATTATGTGTTTTATAATTGTTTAGTGTAAAATTGATAATAATTTCACAAAACACATGTCAACAAGGAAGCTTATATAGTCAATCTAAATTACTCTTTACTTTTACAATCTTTAATCTATTTAAATAATTTTACAAGAAATAGATTTTTAACTATCTTAATAACCACTTAAATTTTGAAAATAGTATAATACGGTATTAATATTTAATAGTAAACTAGCGGAATATCCGTGCGATATCAGGGATATCTGTGCGCCTCGCACGGGTTCTATCTGTATTTACACGCTACATTACAAAAAATTTTCATTGATCAGTCTACCGCTGATATCTTATATAGATTTAATACATGAAATATCACTTGTCAAACATACAAATTATTTTCAAACTCTAAAATTTTTATAAGGTAACCAATCCAACAATAATATTTATATCAATAGGTTGACTTTTTCTCGTTTTAAAAAAAATTATTTTAACTCATTTTTGTATATAAAACTATTTATATCAGTATCTAAATTTTTTCTTGTTTATTAACGCTTGTGTGACAATTTATAAAAATATTTTTAATTTATTCTTGTTAAAAACAATTGTATTAATATTAGAATTTTTTTCTTTTATAAAAGTAAAATAGTGTGTAGCGTAGATTTAACATATAAAAACTGCCAAGACTGACAGAGATTCATTCAATTTGGTACATTTTACAGAAATCATGAATGAAGAATCTGAAAGTGTACTCGATTCAAGGGTCCTCTTATTTAAACCAGCACCACCCAATTCTTAAAATTGGTCGTTACTATTTTCCTTAAAATCCAAAAACTCTGCTAAATTCTGTTCTTCCTTAACATATCCGAAAATGGTTCAAAACCCTTTATCCAAATCTGCAAACAAATACCTCAGAAAATTCAGAAAATGGCCACACTCACCTTACAAAACTTCATGGCATCACAATTTCGGTGAACAACAAGCTAGGCAAATTCTCAAACAAGCAACCACAGCTCAACCCCAACCACAAAACAACAACAACAACACTTTTCTTCTCTCCACTGTCATTGACTCTTTCAAAGCTTATAACACTGACCCAACTCCAAAAGCTTACTTCTTTCTCATCAAAACCTTAACCAAAAACAACCCTTTACAGTTCCATGAAATCCCTCATATTCTCAACCATCTTGAACATAATGAAAAATTTGAATCACCTGAGTTTATCTTTTTGTATCTTATTAGATTCTATGGTTTTTCTGATAGGGTTCAAGATGCTGTTGATTTGTTTTTCAGAATTCCTAGGTTTAGGTGCACACCAACTGTTTGTTCTTTGAACTTGCTGCTTTCGTTGCTTTGTAGGAAGAGAGAGTGTCTCAAAATGGTTCCGGATATTTTGTTGAAGAGTCAGCAGATGAAAATCCGTCTCGAGGAATCGAGTTTTCGGGTTTTGATTAAGGGGTTGTGTAGAATTAAGAGGGTCGATTATGCTGTTAAGATAATGAATTGTATGATTGAAGATGGTTATAGTTTGGATGATAAGATATGTTCTTTGATAATATCGTCGTTGTGCGAACAAAATTATTTGACTAGTGCCGAGGCTTTGTTTGTTTGGGGGAATATGAGGAAGCTAGGGTTTTGTCCGGGTGTAATGGATTGTACCAATATGATTAGGTTTTTGGTGAAGGAAGGGAAGGGTAAGGATGCTTTGGAAATTCTGAATCAGCTGAAGGAAGATGGGATTAAACCTGATATTGTTTGTTATACTATTGTTTTGAGTGGAATTGTTAAAGAAGGTGATTATGTGAAATTAGATGAGTTATTCGATGAAATACTTGTATTAGGACTCATTCCTGATGTTTATACTTACAATGTGTATATAAGTGGTTTGTGTAAGCAGAATAATTTTGATGAGGCTCTTAAGATTGCGGTTTCTATGGAAACATTAGGATGCAAACCAAATGTGGTTACTTACAATACTCTATTGGGTGGATTATGCATGAAAGGGGATTTAGGGAAGGCAAAGAGGGTAATGAAAGAGATGAGGTTGAAGAGTGTTGAGATGAACTTGCATACGTATAGGATCATGCTTGATGGTTTGGTTGGTAAAGGTGAGATCGAAGAAGCTTGTGTTTTGTTGGAGGAAATGTTCGGGAAGTGTTTATATCCAAGATCTTCAACATTTGATAGTATCATACTTCAAATGTGCCAGAAGTGTTTGGTTACTGATGCGGTTGTGCTAATGAATAGAATTGTTGAGAAAAGTTTTGTTCCAGGAGCTACGGTTTGGGAAGCATTGGTTCTTAACTCGGAATCTAAGGTTGGCTATTCAGAAACCACATTTGTTAGATTGTTGAGCACAGAATAATGTTAGTTACAATGTGATGGATCTAATTTTGAAGTGTATGGATTCTCATTTTTTGTATTTGGTTGAAGATTTTCATCTTCATAGTTATAACAAAGTAGAGAGTTGAAATGTTCAAATAGGATAGGGTAAGCAGAATCACCAATTGTTGTCAGTGTTTTTCTGTTTCATAAACTATGTTTGAGTATAGTATTCTTGAGACACCTAATTTTTGCAACTAAACAGGAAACCCAGGATTAACATACACAGTGGAAACTGGCAAAAATGCTATTTAGCACTATCAAACTTCTATCAAAATTGTTACACATATGTGTTTGCCAAGTAATGTAGAAATGGAAACGTGTTGTCTGTAACTACCGGAAAAATAAGCTTTAAATGATTTGCATGATAAGATAGTAAAAGAATATTCAATTGTATAATTAAAACCATAAATAATTAAATATGATAATAACCTTGATAACAGTTGATAGGTCTCAATATCAGCATGCTTTTTAGATTTTATCCTCGCACCCCTAATATTTCTATAATGCCCATGATATTCTTATGTAAATTTAATCAAAAAATCCGGACAAAGTATCCGGTAGATTAAATTGAAAAATCTGGTACACAATAAAAAGTTCAATAGTGTATATGAAAATTCCACTGATATATACTATATGGAAATTACTGAGTTTTTTAAAAGTTACTATTTATTGAATTTTTTTGCTTAAAATAAAATTTTTTGTAGTTTATATGTTATTGGAATTTTGAGAACATTTGTAACTTATTGGATTTTTCGTCCATGAATGAAAAATCCAGTAATGTTAAAAGTGTGAAAATTGAAAGATTGAGATTTTGCCGGCAGTTTTGTATGGTTGTGTTTGCACCAACTATTTTATGTGGTCTAAAATGAATTTATAGTTGTAAAAATAGGAGTCACGTGGTTCTGTTTGACGTTTTTTAATTTTTTTCAACCATGGTTGAAGTTGTTCAAGAACCTGTTGTACAGATCCTTCATAGATCAAAAGAGAAAATCTATCTTTGGGAAAATCTATAGTTGATATGTGATTGTGGTATTTTTCACGTTGCTACAATTGAGAATGTGTTTTTGTGATTTTCAGAATGGTTGCTACTACTGCTGGTGTTTCATGGCGGTAATGAATCTGGTGTTTTGAGGTTTTTTTATCTTATGTTTTTCTTCCAAAATTGAATCTCATTTATATTTATGTTTTTCACCCATTTTTCCAGGAGATGATTTATTTGCTTGTGTATGTCAATGACATTATGATCACTAGCAATGGACCTCCAAAAACGGCTTCACGAACAACTTGAGGTTCGTGATTAATTCACCAAACAAACACCAATGAACTTTCATGTTCTGATATAGTACAGGTGGTTGAGGTTGTGAGTGGAGATTGCATCATTGCTACTGATGATTCTATTTCATATGGCAGATTTCTTGTGGACCTTATTTTCATATCATTGTTGATTTAAGCTATAATTGATTAACTCAATTTTTCAGGTGAGAGTACAAATGGAATATTCTATGGATGTTGGTCATATTAATGCAGCTAGAGCTCCATTGAGAGCTGCTGAGACGTGACTAATGGATTTTGGATAAGTATTCCTATTATCCTCAAGGAAAGCTGACAATGACCAAGCCCTCTCAGCTGCTGCTCATACAAAGTCAACAAATTGGGTTGAATTTCGACGAATTGATAATTGATCGTGGCTTTGGAACTTTCATTAGACACCACGAAAGGAAGGAGACGTTAATTCCAGGAAGAAATCATCACACACTCTTACTTTTATTCTTCACATGTTTTATTTTCATAATCTATTAGACTGCCTGTGGTTTGACAAACAAACCAAAGGAGATTGTTGACATTGTAATGCAGGATGATAATAAAAGCAAGCAGGGTCTTGCAGAGATTTATGAGGTCCGTATTTCTTGACTGTGTTCAACACTAGAAATTGTATTTGGCCTCTAATTCCTAATCATACATTTTGTTATTTTTTTTAGTGATTTTCCTCTGATGTTTGTTTTTTATTTATTTTAAATTTCACAGCAAGAATGTGTTCAGAAGATTGACCCCACTTTTGCTCCATTGTTAGCTAGAGATAAACTAAAAAATGAGGTGGAACACTTGATTGCTTTACTTCATTTCTACCACTATTAAATCTCTTAATCTTTTAGTTGGATTTTATTTTTTGTGTACTTGCAGTAACCTTGGAGCAGCTCTCAATCTGGTTGTGTAGTTATTCTTTTTGAATTTTACCACACACTTAATATTGTGCCCTTACTTTTGATCAGGCTAGCATCCTGTTTAAGAAGATCTGTTTGAAATTGGACGCCCTTTCTCATTTCAACTTTGCTCCAAAACCGGTATGACATCAACATTCATATTTTCTCTTAATAAACAATATGTTGGAATATTTAAATTTTTCTGTCTTTTTATTTTTCTTAAATGAATTTCACAGATTATAGAGTACATGTGCTTTCAAATAAATGTACCTGCTCTGGCAATGGAAGAAGTAAAAAGCTATTCTTTTCTCAAAAATTTATTTCTGCTTCTACTCTTTAGTTACTTACAATGCACTATACTTTCAATGGGTAGATTGCTCCTGTGGCTGTTTTAGATGCTGCTATGCTGGCCCCTGGTAAGGGTGATGTTAAAGAAGAAGCAGAACTTACACAGGCAAAAAGGAAAAGGAGGAGAGCTAATAAGAAAAGACAATTTAAAGGTATGATTGGTTAGACAAAGGAAGTATCTGCCTGATGTCTAGCCTGTGGCGGATATATTGATTATCGTTTCAATACTTCCATACATGTCTTTATGTAAAGTTGCATACCATATTATGCTAATTAGATGAGCAATGTTATGCAGTATTTTCTTCCAACCACACAGGCTGGATCTTTTCAAAGGCAAAGTCAGAAAAGAAGCCAGACAATGCAATTTCTGGACAAGTTAACGGTAGTTTCTTTATATACTGATAGAACAGAGGTATGATTTAGTATGATAAAGAAAAGTATTTTATTAATGAATGTGAAAGTAAAATAAATTCCAGAGCTACTGCTCCTCAGTCAGAGAAACTATTCTCTCACTGCCCAAACCCTAATATCAAAAACAGAAAATCAATTAATGCCTCACTACTGCCCCATACACTCCTCTTTATATGGATAATAATCCCTAAACTAACTCCTATTTATATGGAGAATAATACCTAAACTAACTCCTATTTATTTGTGGAGTTTTCTATTCTTTCTCACATATACCCTCCATTGTTTAGGTCCAATAATATCTCTATTAACTAACACATTCCCATCATCATTTGTGGGATCCGATCCATTCCTATCATCACCCCCACCTACAACATTAGCCTTGTCCTCAAGGCGCAGATCAGGGAATTGACTCTTCAGCAATCCTTCCAACTCCTTAGTCTGTTGATCAGAGACACACGACACCGGTGACCCTAACACCTCCATCAAGGTAGGCCATTCACAGCCTGCTATCATTCGAGAAGGAGTGATAATGCTTTGGAAAGTAGCCATCTTATCATCTACAGCCTGACCAAGTAGTTTCACCATACTGCCTTTATGGTTGAACTCCATAGACATTTCTTTCTAATCCATGGTCACCTTCCCCAAAGTTTCTAGCCACACAACTCCTAAAATCAAATCCACACCTCCTAACTCCAACACATAAGCATCAAAGAAAATCTGCACTGATCCCACTTTCATCTGAATTCCATTGCATCTACCCCTAGTTAGGACATGATGACCATCTCCTAACTTAACACCCAAAGGATTAGAAGGCACCATAGACAATCCCAGGGCTTCAACCACCTTAGGTGATATGAAATTATGTGTGGCTCCACTGTCAATAAGTACCAGAATTAATGCACCTTGTAAACATCCCTCCAATTTCATCCTTCGGACCTGATTTGGATTAGTGGATACACCAAACAGCCCCATGGTTTTACATTCTAATTCCTCTTGTGTGAGCTCTTCTTCCGTCGCAGCCTCCAACACCACAATCTCTCCTGCATCGTTAACAATTTCGTCATCCCCCAAGATAATCACTCGTAACTGCCTTGTTGCACATTGATGGAGATGATCCCATCGTTCGTTGCAACGAAAACGGAGTCCTTTCGCACGATGCTCATTAACCTCTGCACTTGGTAGATGGAGAACACCACGAGATTGACGGCGTGAATTGTCACCTAAATTTGGGCGAGAAGATGCTGTAGAATTGGTAGGACGTGTTGAGACGGTTTGAGATCCAGAATCCGAACCAGTCCGCGTTTGGCCCAAAGAATTATTAGGCTGGGTCTGAGTTGCAGATCCGTTCCCTTCCCCTTCGCGAAAAGCCCAATTAGGCTTTTGAGATTTTTTCCAAGAACCATGACCCGAATTGTAACGTGCTCCAGAACCCTGTCCATAAGCCACTGCAAATTCACTTTCAACATCACGAGCCAATTGCATTGCTAGGTAACGGTTGCGAGGCTTGAAGGTACGCACACGAGAACGAATATCATGACGTAAACCACCAATGAAATAACCTAGAAACTGTTGTTCTGGTAAACGACCACACTGTGAAGAATACAGTTCGAATTTAGCAATATATTCCTCTACTGATCCCGATTGTTTTAGTTCCTTTAATTCCTCAAACGGATTCTCCAAACGCCCACCTCCAAATCGAACCATCATCGCCTCACAGAGGTTCTCCCATGACACTTTCTCTGTTGAATCATGCCATAGGTTAAACCAATGGATAGTAGGGCCTTCCATACTCAATTTGGTCAACTGAATACGAACATCCTGCGAAATTCGTTGTACCTCAAAGTATGTCTCTGCCCGAGTGATCCATGCAACCGGATCGTCACCGGTAAATGCCGGTAACTCCACCTTCTTCGCAGATAAACAAAACTCATCTAGCGGTGAGGAAACTGTCGCACTGCTTGGCTGCGGCACTTCACGATGAGCCATTGCACGTTGAATCTCAGCACCAATGAACTCTCATAACGCAGCAATGCTAGCCTCGACACCTTCCAACCTTTCTTCCACTGCAGAAATACGGTCAGCCATCTTAGGAGCTTTGGGCATGAACAATGGTAGGTCGGACCAATTGATAGAACAGAGGTATGATTTAGTATGATAAAGAAAAGTATTTTATTAATGAATGTGAAAGTAAAATAAATTCCAGAGCTACTGCTCCTCAGTCAGAGAAACTATTCTCTCACTGCCCAAACCCTAATATCAAAAACAGAAAATCAATTAATGCCTCACTACTGCCCCATACACTCCTCTTTATATGGAGAATAATTCCTAAACTAACTCTTATTTATATGGAGAATAATACCTAAACTAACTCCTATTTATTTGTGGAGTTTTCTATTCTTTCTCACATATACCCTCCATTGTTTAGGTCCAATAATATCTCTATTAACTAACACATTCCCATCATCATTTGTGGGATCCGATCCATTCCTATCATATACCCTAAATAAGAAACGTCGCATTAATCTCATTCTGTTAAATTTGTCGCATGTTAATATCTTTTGGTTATCGACCACAATTTGTAAAAAAAATAAATAAAGCAACTGCTATTGCAAAGGCGGTTGTATTCTGAATACTTAAATCCAGCCACACTGGATCCTTATGTGTTGTATTCCTTTTAAGACGAGGGGGAGGGTCATTTTTGTTAGGTTTGTCTGTATATAGATTCTACCATTGTTAGTTGTCAGAGTGCAGCTCCTCCTATGTTTGGATATGATGCGGATACAAACGGTTGAATAAGTCTAGCTTGGTGGTATAGTATAAAGAATATTTCCAAAATATAATATTGCAGCTTCTTACCATGAATCTCCCTGTGTCTTTGCAGGCTAAGACCCATGTCATATTTCACTGAAGTAGCTACAGAAGCTGGATAGTTAACAATGTTAAGTTCACAGGTATTCCGTGGCCTGAGAAAGTAAAATAGAAAGGGTGGATTTTTGGGAGTCAACCATGGCAAATGAGTAGTTTTTTTTTTACAATGGACAAATGAGTAATTCATAGTTAGTATCAAAGTATTGTTAGGAAATTCACTGTTTGTTGATACTTACTGTTACCAAAGATTACAATTTTTTATCGAATGTGGTATTTACTCTTCAAGTCTTGACTCCACGACAATCTGCAACTAAGGTTAAGCACATCAAGAAGGAGTGATCATCTTATGCAGGCCTCCATTTTTATGCTTTTTAATGTTTTGTTGACTTCATTAATGTAATGTTAAGTACATCAACAACTTAGTCTATCTACTGGTGTGCTTTTGTGTTTTGTATTTAAGAACCTACAAATTAGATTTGTCTCTATCTATTAGTGTGCTGTTGAGAAACTACCTACTTCATGTTTAAAAGCAGTGTTATATTAACCTGTTGGTTTCAGATCTTTGTGAATATAACAGACAATATGCTCTTCTTACTTTTATTAGTCACAACTCCATTTGCAAAAAGATTTGGATCATCTCATGCCCAAACAAGCTGAAACTCGTATTCAACGGAGGAACCACTGTTGCAAGATTGCCAATACCCGGATTACCGCCACATCAATAAAAATTTAAGCCTATAATCGATTTTCTAAATGGAAAATTCACCATGGATCTCTTATACGGTAACATTTTCTATTAATTATAAAGTTGTATAATTCTAATATCAATTGCAAGTTAACAATTTTGTATTCTTCAGACGTTGTTGGTGTTCTACAAGATGTAATCAAAACCCAAATGGGTGGTGGTGGTAAGAAATCATGGGTCAACATTACTCTACGCGATGAAGTTGGAAATGTTATTGAGGTTGCGTTATGGGACGACTTCGCGAAACAATTTGTAACCTACAACACCTTTAGCAACTCTCAAGAACGCATGGAATGGTTCGTGCCTACACATTAACTTGGACCACCCGCAAGTTCACGCTTTTAAATCCAAGTATGATATTTTCTTTGACAGTGCGTGTTGCACACTTATTTTAATACTACTTTGAATACTTTATAAACTTCATTTAAAACAATGTCTTCCATTTTGTTGTCTTATAATTTGGAACAGATTGGCATTAACCCAAACTTCAGGTACACCGTCTACTTCTGACACAAACATTGGAAACATTTTTACAAACTAGAAACAATGGCTGGACAAAGCCGAGTGAGGTTAAGAGTATCCGTCTAATCTGTGAGATCGAAAAGGTTGGTTGTTATTTTTTTGAAAAAATAGTTTACGGAGTTATTCATGTAGGACATTACAAACTATGACATGAAATGCAGGACTGTTTTGCCACAACCATTGGGACAAAAAAACGCTTTAAGGCCTCCAAATTTAGATGGTATTTTGGATCTTGCCCAAACTGCAAAATTTCAAGCAAGTCTCATGGCGACAAGTTTGAGTGTGTTTGCGGAGTTAAAGATGTGGTGCCCATAACAAAGTATGTATTCCATTTGAGTTTGATGTTCCCATGCCTTTGTTTTTCAAACTCTGTTTTGCTTACATATACAACTATATATACATTTGTCAGATACAAAATAGAGATCGAAGTCGAATTTTAAAAACATGTCGATGTCTTCGTGTTTTGGGATATAGGTTGCATCCCATATGTTAATTTATGGAATTGAGATACATCATGAAGGAGGTAATATACTGTCAAATATATATGCATTGTATCAAACCTAATATCTTATTTCAACAAGTTGTAACTCCCTTTTCTATTTGCTGATCTAGGCTGGCGAGGATAACCCAAAAATATATCCAATACACCTGGACAAGCTTTTGGACCAAAAGCTTGCATTTAGAATCAAGTATAGTTTTTTGTATGGACAATTCTCTGTTGTAACAATACTAAATTAGCCAGATCTTTATGATATCTGCTATGCAATTCTTCATCCAAATGAAGTTTATATTATTTGATAACTAAACTTTTAATTTTGTTTTTACTTTTTCTAAGATGTATAAATCATTATGTGATGCAATTACTCGCAATTTTGAAATATGCTTTTTGCAGCATACTTCAAAGGCTGTCTTGCCTCCAAACAACGATGTTGACACGGATTCTCATCATGAACCTATTGTGAGTGTAAGTTCTATGTCTTGTGTAAACTACTCTTTAATAACATGATGAACCTATTGTGTTTTATGATGGAATTGATAATCTTAATGAACCACTTGTGTTTTGTAGGAAATCAAAACACATAATCAATCTGTTACTGTCCTCCCACAAGCTTATCAACTGGTGATTGTAGTCCGTCGACTTGCTCTAGCAACACCCCTGTTAAGAGGGTTGCACTCCTAATTTCTCTGGATGAAACATCTCAAGATGAAGTTGTTACACCAATGCATTCTTCAACCAAGGTCAAACACATCAAGAAGGAGTAATCGTACATGACAAGGATAGTTTTTAGCCGCACTTTGATGTTTTGTTTAAGTTTTAGTAGACTGTAATGAAAACTGTTGTAATGTTATATATTTTCTGCACTTTAATGTTTTGGTAAAATACCCGTACAATGTTGTACTTTCGTGTTTATTTCTATTTTGATGTAGCATTATTGAACATCCAGCCTGTTGTGACATGGAAATGATGACGACAACGTCTTTGTAATGTAAAAAAAGTATGCATCACTACTACATTAACAAATACGCAACAGTCAACATTTGGTTATACATTATATGTTAGGTATTGCATTATCAATGCATTACTACCGCCTTAACAATTCACATTATGCTTTGCATGGCCTAATGAATCTAATCTTAAATCATGTGTATATGAATTAAGTATTACTGAGAATCACTTGTCTGCAACTTATGGTTGTCATTGGGCCTGCTGCATTTTATTGATATTCTCAATTGTACCATGAAATTAGTAGGTTTTTTATCTAACTTTGAACAAACTTTTCTCCTACACTACCTATGAAAACCAACTATGATATTATCAAACTAAGATCATACAGTGTTATATTATTATTTTCATCTTACATTTCATCATTACCAACTGTCCAAACATGACTTCTGCTAACCTTAATTGCAACACTAAATTTATATGTATCATGCTATGTAATAAACATTAACCATTCAATTTTGAATTTGGTGAGATATTTCAAAACCGTTGAGAACTAAATTAGATAAGGCTAATTAAATGGGTAACTACTGTGACCCCAAACTAAAGATATTTAAGTACATTTGTTTTATTAACTTTGTAGTAATGTTTAATTAAAACACTCACAACATTACTTATATGGAAAATAAACTAAAAGGTTCTGGTAACAAGAAAATTATTTCCAAGATATTGTTAAACTGTCCTAAACCTTAACCATCCATTGTTACAGCACTTCAAAAACCAGTTTGAATAGGAAAATATGTGAGCTCCATTCATTTCATAAGGTGGACTTTCAAAAGTTATATTGATGTAAGTTTCTTGATTCAATGTGTTGTGGATGGTTTTTATTTTATAGTGTCTCAAATACGAACGCTAATTAACCATTTGGCTCAGAGTTTCATGAATGCTTAGGGTTTCATGAAATATTAAACATTCATGTGGCTTCCTCACTAATTATTAATGCATACACCATAGCATAGACTTAGCATTCATACCCTGCTGCATTTGATTTCCCACATATGACATTGAATTGGGCCTTTTAAAACCTGTTGTTTACACCATTTAACTCGTGATTATGCTTTGTCCTGTAAATTAAGTAGGTATTGCTTTATTTATGCTTGGTTCTACATGAAACTTCAATGTTAATCTATTTTCATGTTGCATTTTCAGAATTTCTACACAATTTTTAATCTTACTTATAATGGTGGTTATGCAATACCATGATTTTGTTGATATATGCGGACCATAACCAACCAATGGTGACATAATTGTCTTTTTACGAATTTCACAAGATTCATAATCATTATTCAATAACCTAATACATAATGTGTCATAACTCGAAATTTGACCTCCCTTTTGCCTTTTACATAAGCATGTGCATTCGCATCATTGGCATATGCATTCACACTTTTCTCTGTGATTTTTGTTGCAGGAATATTCAGGTTTTCCAAGAACGATTAATCACATCCTCTTAAAGATATCACATCACCAAAACAAACAAAATGAGAGTTTTTATGCCTATTAATCAAAGCAAAAGGTCGAAAATCGGAACCATGGTCATAACACCATTTTGCAAGCAAAATATGCAAGTTTTGTCTGTGGTAATCGATTACCACTTTGCTAGGCAAAGTAGGGTAATCAATTACCCTATGTAAAAATGCAATTTTTGCTACATTTTTTGTGACAACCACTTTCACTCTACATTTGAGGGTCTACTTGATTCTAACATTGTGTGGAACATTTTAGACATCACTAGACACTTTAAGACATTTCTAAGCACTTCAAGGTATTTGCTCCAATACATCAATTTAGATTAAGACCACCATGTTGCTTCATTCCCAAACATTAGAGCCCTTAGATTCAAGTTTGCATTGGGATGGTTATCGAGTCAACTACCTAACTAACTGATACAACATGTCATCAGCAAACCATAACGAGACACCTAGACAGACTCATGCTTTATTGGGATTACATTATTGGGATAATTTAAGTTATAGGCTATGAGGGATATATATTATTCTAATGATAGATTCCATAAAGCATGACTAAAGAAGAGCTTTGACATGCCTAGCTTACTTGCATTACTTGCTTTGGTGGTACCTTTCTATGAAATAGACACAATAAATAAACAATTTAACTGTTGTACCTCATGAAGTGCCAGATCTCATGAACTGCCAGATCTCAAACTATCCCAACGAAATGATTGAACTAAGTAATTTGGTTCAAACTTGGGTGTTTTAATAAGGTTTATGTGAGACATTGGATCGAACTCTAGTGTGGTCGAAGTCTGTTCGCAAGTAATGCGTGTTGTAGTCGAAGTTTGTTCTAACATGCATGAGTAAATATTGCTAAGGTTGTTAACATGAGTAAATATTGCCAAGGTTGTTAGCATGAGTAAATATTGCTAAGGTTGTTAGCATGAGTAAATATTGCTAAGGTTGTTAGCATGAGTAAATATTGCTAGGGTTGTTAGCATGTTGAATTGGGTCTTGCTTGTAAGTCCAATTGTTTAAGTTAGCTTGTACCCTAAGTTAGCTTGTAATGGGTAATTGTTAAAAAGCCCATTAGGTTAGTGTGCTATTTTATTATAAATAGGATGCTAGTTTCTCAATCTTGAGAATAAGGAAAAAATAGGAAGATAAAATCCTAATTTCAAGGGAGAGAGGTTATTTTGTTATTCTTGTATACTTGTAATCTTGTTCTAAGAGAAAGGAAAGAATATCAGTTTAATAACCAATCCTTGTTGTTCCTTGTTGTTTTACCTTGTTTTCTTTGTTAACCCTAACCCTTGTGCGTTTCTTGATAAGAAAGAAATCGTTTATACTTTGTTTAAAGGTATCCGATTCACAACAAATTGGTGCGGTGAGCGTAGAGAAGATGCCTTCAACAAAGTATGAGATTGAAAAGTTCACCAGAGTGAACGACTTTGGTCTGTGGCGCTTGAAGATGAAAGCCCTATTGGTTCAGCAGGGTTGTTTGGAAGCGTTGAAGGGTGAGGCAGCCATGGACGTTGCGTTAACGGCAAAAGAAAAGACGGGCATGATCGAGAAAGCCCACAGCGCAATATTATTGAGCCTTGGTGATAAGGTTCTTCGACAGGTATCAAAGGAGACTATAGCATCGGGATTATGGGTGAAACTTGAAAGTTTGTACATGACTAAATCTCTGGTGAATCGACTATACTTGAAGCAAGCTTTATATTCATTCAAGATGAGTGAAGACAAAGTGTTGGCTGAGCAGTTGGATATGTTCAACAAGCTGATTCTTGATCTTGAAAATATTGATGTGAAGATCGATGATGAAGATCAAGCACTATTGCTGCTGTGTGCTTTGCCCAGAACACATGCTCACTTAAAAGAAACTCTCTTGTATGGAAGGGAGTCCCTGACCTTTGAAGAAGTTCAATCAGCCTTGTATTCTAAGGACTTGAACGAACGAAAGGAGCATAAACCTTCGACGGTGGGCGAAGGTTTGGACGTTAAGGGAAAATTCTTGCGAAAGGATGGTAAGTTCGACAAGAAGAAAGGTAAAAGTCAACAGAAGTCTTATAGTGGTGAAACATCTAGTATTCGATGTTATCACTGTAAGAAGGAGGGTCACATAAGAAAGGTGTGCCCTGAACGCCTGAAAGATCATGGAGGTAATGGCAATGCAGCCATTGTTCAAGATGACTTCGACTCATCTGATGTTCTTGTGGTTTCAAGTGGCGACTCGAGGAAAAAGTGGATTATGGATTCAGGTTGCACTTGGCACATGACTCCAAACAGAGAATTATTCGAGGAGCTATGTGATCAAGATGGTGGATCTGTGCTGTTAGGAAACAACAAATCTTGCAAAATTGCAGGTATTGGATCTGTGAGATTCAAGCTCCATGATGAGTCAATAAGGTTATTGACTGAAGTCAGGTACGTACCTGACTTGAAGAGAAATTTGATTTCTCTTGGTGAATTCGACAGAAAAGGATATGTTTTTCAAGGAGAGAAAAGTATCCTAAGAGTCATTAAGGGGTCGAAGGAAGTCTTGAGAGGCGTGAAGAAACAAGGCTTGTATACCCTTGAGGCTGAGGTTGTAAGTGGTTCGACAAATGTTCCATCTACGAAATCTATGTCGAAGACAGAATTATGGCACATGAGATTGGGTCATGTCAGCGAAAGAGGCCTGGTCGAATTGGGGAAGCAGAACCTGCTAGGAGGTGACAAAGTCGAAAATTTGGAATTTTGTGAATCTTGTGTATTTGGTAAATCCTGTAGGGCGAAGTTTAACAAAGGCAAGCAAAGAACACATGGATCCCTGGATTACATTCATGCTGATCTTTAGGGGCCTGCAAGGAATCCTTCACACTCAGGTGCAAAGTATTTTCTATCCATCGTTGATGACTATTCCAGAAAACTATGGGTATTCATTCAGAAGACGAAGGATGAAACTTTTGAGAATTTCAAAAGTTGGAAGATTCTAGTCGAAACTCAGACTGGCAGAAAGGTTAAGAGGTTGAGAACCGACAATGGCCTTGAATTCTGCAACGAAGCTTTCGACAGTTACTGTGTTGGGTCTGGGATTGCAAGGCATAAGACTGTAGCAGGTACTCCTCAACAAAATGGCTTAGCTGAGAGATTCAATCGAACAATCCTTGAAAGGGTTAGATGCATGTTGGTTAGTGCTGGATTGAAGAAGGTGTTTTGGGCGGAAGCTGTTTCGACAGCAGCTTACCTGATAAATAGATGTCCCTCAACTGCCTTGGGAATGAAGACACCTGAAGAAGTTTGGTCGGGACATCCACCTAGTCTCGACAGACTGAGAGTATTTGGCTGTGTGGCCTATGCTCATATTAGGCAAGACAAGGTCGAACCTAGAGCTTTGAAGTGCATGTTCATGGGATACCCTGAAGGAGTCAAAGCTTATAGGCTATGGTGCCTAGAGCCAGGTCACAGGAGGTGTATCACCAGTCGAGATGTAGTTTTCAACGAAGCAGAGATGGCTTTCAAGAAAACTGATTATGCTGACGAAGAGCTGGAACAGGGAGAGATTCCTGTTGAGGTGGAACATGTTGATGCTGAATTGCTTACCCCAGATGAAGTCGAAAAAGACGCAGAAGATACTGTCGAAGATGAGGAGATTGATAATGACTACCTGCTAGCAAGAGACAGGTCGAGGAGAGTCATCAAGCCACCTCAGAGACTTGGGTATGCAGATCTTATAGCTTATGCCTTAATCTCTGCAAGTGAGGTTCTAGACGAAGAACCTAGAGACTATAAGGAAGTTATGAGGAATCAAAAGAAGACAAATTGGTCTTTGATGTATGCTATGGTTTGTACTAGACCCGACATAACATATGCAGTAAGTCTTGTAAGCAGGTACATGGCGAATCCTGGAAAGGCTCACTGGCAAGCATTGAAGTGGATTTTAAGGTACATAAATGGGTCTCTAAATAGAGTCCTAATTTATGGTGGAGCCTTAGGTGAAGATAGTAAAGCAGCAATCGATGGATATGTCGACTCTGATTATGCAGGTTGTATGGATTCCAGAAAATCTATCTCTGGATATGTGTTCACTATGTTTGGGACAACAATCAGTTGGAAAGCAACACTTCAGAAGGTCGTTGCCCTATCAACCACTGAAGCCGAGTATATTGCCCTAACTGAAGCTGTGAAGGAAGCATTGTGGCTTGAAGGTTTTGCAAAGGAGCTAAAACTTCAAGGTCGAGTTATCACTGTTAAATGTGATAGTCAAAGTGCAATACACCTGTCGAAGAATTCAGCCTATCATGAGCAAACCAAGCACATTGATGTGAGGCTGCATTTCATCAGAGAGGTAATCGAGCGTGGAGAAGTCCAAGTGCTGAAAGTTTCGACAGATCATAATGCTGCTGATATGATCACCAAGACATTGTCCAGTTGCAAGTTTTTCCACTGTATGCAGTTAATAAATCTGCATGAAGAAAGCTAGTTTCTTGATGTTATAGAGTTAGATCCAAGGTGGAGATTTGTGAGACATTGGATCGAACTCTAGTGTGGTCGAAGTCTGTTCGCAAGTAATGCGTGTTGTAGTCGAAGTTTGTTCTAACATGCATGAGTAAATATTGCTAAGGTTGTTAGCATGAGTAAATATTGCTAAGGTTGTTAGCATGAGTAAATATTGCTAAGGTTGTTAGCATGAGTAAATATTGCTAGGGTTGTTAGCATGTTGAATTGGGTCTTGCTTGTAAGTCCAATTGTTTAAGTTAGCTTGTACCCTAAGTTAGCTTGTAATGGGTAATTGTTAAAAAGCCCATTAGGTTAGTGTGCTATTTTATTATAAATAGGATGCTAGTTTCTCAATCTTGAGAATAAGGAAAAAATAGGAAGATAAAATCCTAATTTCAAGGGAGAGAGGTTATTTTGTTATTCTTGTATACTTGTAATCTTGTTCTAAGAGAAAGGAAAGAATAGCAGTTTAATAACCAATCCTTGTTGTTCCTTGTTGTTTTACCTTGTTTTCTTTGTTAACCCTAACCCTTGTGCGTTTCTTGATAAGAAAGAAACTGTTTATACTTTGTTTAAAGGTATCCAATTCACAACAGTTTATGTGAGCATAATTCAAACTCTGCGGACATTGTTATTTTTTGGATTTTATTTATATTATTATTAACTTTTAGTTCACAAATTGGTCCTCAAAAATTGTTAAAATACCACAACATATATAGTATTTCAAATCGTTTTTCGAGCTATTATGCATCATCACTACTTGCCATTTAATGTTTGATTCTTTATGCCTTTAAAAATACATATTCATGCCTTTCAAGCTAGATTGCCTGCAAAAGTCTTGCTGATATTTTAAGGTTTGCAAGACATGCTGATTTTGCACTTAAGTTTTGTTCATAACTATGATATTATTCATACGTTGGAAATTTTGGATAAGTTCTTTTTAATTGCAATGCAATTCATTTTTCTTTGAATTACTATTTTATTGGTGCAATGATTTCTATATATATCAAAAAAATTATCTCTATTATAACATGTTAGTTTTACCCGTGCGGGAGCACGGGTATTCTACTAGTTCAACTAGTTGTATAATTAAAACCATAAATAATTAAATATGATAATAACCTTGATAACAGTTGATAGGTCTCAATATCAGCATGCTTTTTAGATTTTATCCTCGCACCCCTAATATTTCTATAATGCCCATGATATTCTTATGTAAATTTAATCAAAAAATTCGGACAAAGTATCCGGTAGATTAAATTGAAAAATCTGGTACACAATAAAAAGTTCAATAGTGTATATGAAAATTCCACTGATATATACTATATGGAAATTACTAAGTTTTTTAAAAGTTACTATTTATTGAATTTTTTTGCTTAAAATAAAAAATTCTGTAGTTTATATGTTATTGGAATTTTGAAAATATTTGTAACTTATTGGATTTTTTGTCCATGAATGAAAAATTCAGTAATTTTAAAAGTGTGAAAATTGAAAGATTGAGATTTTGCCGGCAGTTTTGTATGGTTGTGTTTGCACCAACTATTTTATGTGGTCCAAAATGAATTTATAGTTGTAAAAATAGGAGTCACGTGTTGTTAAAAAAACATCTTACAATGTCTTAGTTGTTTTTAAGACGAAAGTGTATTTCAACGGGGTAAAATCTCGTGTAGAGTTTCGACTCCCAGAGGGCACCACATGTCTTGTCGTTCTAATATTCAAGTTGAATAATATGATGCCAAACACCAAGAATAGAAAAGTGGGTAAGGTCGAGTTTCGTGCAAGCTTTATTGATATTTATGGAAGTGTTATATACAACCTTATGGAGTTGAAGACTGATGAAGATTTGAAAGTTATGTGGAGAACATATCATTGTATGCTAACTAAGAGACCAATCATGTTTGATGCAACAATTACTAGATTTGTCGACAACGTAATCAAGATGTTGAAATGTCAAGAATAATCTGGTAGTGTTTATGTTTTTTTTTGTTTTGTTAAGTTATGTAATTGTTTGTTTAAAGTTATGTAACCGTTTTTCGAATGTTAAGTTAGGTTCATCATGCATCAACGCAAATGGCACAATGTTATCTAATAAAAAGTATTGTGCAAATGTCTAAGTAATACTACACATAATAATAATAATAATGTGTAAATAGATCCGCCACTGACTATGTGTGTTGCATGCACTGCCAAACTATAAATCTTGTCATTTGGGTTAACCAAACCCATTAGATCACCCATAATGACTACTATCATATACAAGCGCTAAGCGTCTGAAGGTGGCAAGAAACACAAGAAAGGGGGTTGGAATTGAGTTTCTCACACTTCTATAAGTAATACTTTTTATGACGGATATTTCACCTCGAACATGCCAAACGCCGAACTTATAGGTCTTGGGAGCGACAAGTTTGAATTTTTTTTAAACAACTTTTTCCCTCGGTTTTATATAAAACTGAATGAGGTAATATAGCAATAAGAGATCTTTATCATATGAAAGTTGAATTGAACTTGTTGTGAATCTTGAATTATTGCTTTTTGACATACACACTTACTTGTAAAATTGTCTTCATCAAAACAACTACTTGAGAAGCTTGTCTTCACAATGATATCCCAAATATTTTTACATTTTCATCAATCAAAAGGAACCATGTGATATAACCGTTTCAAGTGTATCATGACTGCTTGGTAGTCGAGGATATGCACTTTATAGCTCTGTTGATCACCGTGAGACATGACCATTTGATGACATAATGTTATACTCGAGATGGTTGGGTTGCGGTTCTCGTCTGACATTTCCTCATCTACCTAAGCGCGTCATACGGAAGTTGGGCTACACCTAGACTATTCTCAGACACCCTATTGTCTCTGCTCCTCTTGTTATGATAGGTAGAGATATGAGTGCCATGAGAAGGCACAAAGTACCATAATTGAGAGCGATTGGAGCTACGTAGACGGATACATCAAGTGGTTCTTCAGGGTGTTACATCCATATATGGTGTAGGGTGCTCCAGGAGATGCACCGATGCCAGATCATTAGGAGATACTAGAGGATGGTCATGCTAGGTTAGATCATGCTCATGATGTGTTTCTTAGATATCGCTGTATTATGGAGATTGCATAGACATACATTGACAAATGTATCTTCCCTAATGGTTCTGAGGTGAGGGAGGCCATAAATGCCATTACGACAGAGGCACGAGAGACAATGATGTACTGGGGGTTGAAGAGTCGAGAAGCTCTAGTCCGACATACACAGTAGTTGATAGTATTTGTACTTTGAACTTATTATCGATTGTATTAAATTTGCTTTATTTCGACTTTATTGTGTATCGACTGGTGACTTCTTTTGACCATCTGAATTTATACATGTCATTTATTGCATGTGGTTTAATGCTCATCGCATAACATGAACTTTAATATTTATAAATAATCATTTTCATTTGAGTAACCATATAACTAACTTAACATGCATTGTTTTAATTGTTTACGAAGATGCATATCTAGAACAATAAATGTAAAATGAGTCTCTTAAAGAGAAATGCATGTGGTATGTTTTAAAATATTTTGGAGATGTATCTTCAAATCAATTATAACGTTTCACCTTAAGATAAAGATGTATTTGAAAAAATATTTTTAAAATCTAAGAGATATTTTAGATTTTTGATATGGTGTTTTTCCACCATACTTAATAAGAAATCCCCCTTTTAAAATGTGGGGAGATTGGGAAAGCGTTCAAAAATAGTTGTCTCATAAAAAGGCCAGGCCCAGATCCGTGTTAGGTCCAACTGAGCTGTCACCAGTACTTCCCCACTGCACAACCCCCACTCTTACAACCCTCTGTTTCTCACGCTCTCAACCCGCACGTCTAAACAAACTCAACAGAAAAAGTACACATATTCACATTTTCACAGAAAAAAATTCCTCCTCCCTATATCTATTCATTTCCCGTTTTCCTTCTTCATTTTTCTCGCCTCCCCTAAAATCCTCCTCTCTTCATCATGTCCGATCACTCCGCCGATCTTCCTGCCGCCGCCGCCGGTAATTTCAATTACAATCACAATATCTTAATCATAATCACGCCGATCATCCATTTCTCAAAACTCATTCTTAACTATCTTTTCATCACTTCAAATTTTTAACCCTAGTAACCAACTTTGTGAAAAACCTAGTTCTAAATTCTAGTGTTTTCTTTTTCATGTAGCTCTTAGCGCTGAAGATCGTGCTGGTCTCGTTAATGCACTCAAAGTAAGTTTCAGACACATATCATACTGAATGAGTCTCTTAGTAATCATAAAATTAATTACAGTAGTTTTTTTTTTTACTTCGTGTCGAATTGGAATCAATTGTTTCTCAATCAACGATGACATTGCAAAACTATACTATTACTATCTGGCATAGTAACAGAGACACGACACCGATAACATATACGATAGTATTCGAGTTTGCATCTATTATTTAAAGATTTAAAAATATTCTAATCAAAATTAATGTTGAACACCGACTTTACTGACATATGTGACTGGGGTCATATAAGTATTGAACACATGTTGGATACTGCGAGGCACCTAATCCTGTAGGCGTTTCTGCCTCATAGCTATCAAGTACTAATTTCGTGAGTTTGTAATGTTAGCTTTTATTTTTTCATTTTTGGAATTGTTTCTGCAATGTCTACGGGTTATGTAGGATAAACTTCAGCTCTTGGCTGGGGAGCATGTGGATATCTTGGAAACACTGTCACCAAAAGTCAAGCAACGTGTTGAGGTTCTTAAAGTTTTGCAGGTTTGATGTTCCTCCTGCTATCTCTTGCTCTCTCATGTTGACATGTGTTTTACATAGTTGTAATTACTTTTCTTTGATTCAGTCGAACTATACTAGGGTTGTTTAGTTTTAACGAAGTGATCTTGAATTCAATCTGCTTGTGCTAGTATTATACTTATTTCGTTTTGATAATGAATTGCAATTAATTTTTATTTCTGTTAAAGTATACCTGCTTGTAGCTTTGTGCTAGAAGTTCCAATTTTATATTAGTGAGGGGAAGAAATGATAGTATGATTTTGTTTTTCAACTTGCAGAGTGAACATGATGAGCTGGAGACTAAGTTCTTAGAGGAGCGAGCTCAGTTGGAAGCTAAATACCAGAAGCTTTATGAACCACTTTATACTAAGGTGTGTGTTACTCATTGGTTATGATTATAATATCTAACTTTTTGACAGAATTCCTTGTTGTTTCACAATGGTTACAAGTTTTATTTTTTATTTTATTTTTAAAATTTTTTTTATGGTTGTAGAGATATGAGATTGTCAATGGTGTTATTGAGGTTGAAGGAATAACAGATGAAACAGTACTCGGAGAAGAAAACAAAGCAGCCGAAGGTATGTTATTTTAGTTTTGTTCACCAGTGTAGGTTGTAGCAATGTACGTTCTCTTTTGATACTATTTTGCATCTTCCTTTTAATTCAGAGAAAGGAGTGCCTAACTTTTGGCTAACTGCATTGAAGACTCATGAAACACTGGCCGGAGAGGTAATGCAATTTCTGTATATCTATTGTATAGATTCCATCTGTTAATGATTGCATATTTTTAGTTACCTCTGCTTTTTCTTTTTCTGTGGTAGATTACTGAACGTGATGAGGAGGCCCTCAAGTATCTCAAAGATATCAAGTGGTGTAAAATTAACAATCCTAAGGGTTTCAAGCTGGACTTTCATTTTGATTCTAATCCTTATTTCCGGAATTCTGTGCTGACAAAAACATATCACATGATTGAAGATGATGATCCTATATTAGAGAAATCAATTGGGTAAGCAATATCTTTTTAATTTCTTAGGTTTTATATTCATATTTCTGTTTGTGTTATGCTAATTATTTTTTGAACATTGTAGAACGATAATTGAGTGGAATCTAGGAAAGTGCTTGACACAAAAGGTTCTGAAGAAGAAGCCAAAGAAAGGATCAAAAAATGACAAACCAATCATAAAAACTGAAAAATGTGAAAGTTTTTTCAACTTTTTCAACCCTCCCCAAATTCCTGAGGATGATGATGAAATTGATGACGATATTGTATGTCTTTACTTTATATCTATCCACTAAGAAGTTGTAAAATTATTATTATTGACCATTGCCTTTGTTTTACATTAATAGGTTGAAGAGCTTCAGAATTTGATGGAACATGATTATGACATTGGGTAAGTCAATAGTGAATACTTGAGTGATATATATTCTTTTCCTTTAATCTAACGGGTGAAGCCTCTTGGTGCATTTGTTGATCTAGATGACAATTGATTCTAGTGTCTAGTGAATTTAGATTTACAATTTTTTTTAGGAAAAGGCTTCTGTTGTTCTTTTCTATTATTTGTTTGATGAATTTATAATTTTTTATTTATTTAGCTTCCATTCAAAAGTGTTTGTTGGAAGGTTGTGTGACATGTTCAGTACTAAACTGCTTATAGTGCATTGGATTATTAGTTCGAGTCGTTGATGCTATAATCGCCTTGTGTGCCATTTAAAAAACTGGAAATAGTAGGTGTCACCGGAAAATAAGATTTCCCCCCTCTACTACTACTACTACTACTATTATCTTGTACTCCAAGATGTATTTATGTTGGTGTGCATTTGCAGTTCTACAATACGAGACAAAATTATTCCTCATGCTGTGTCATGGTTCACGGGAGAGGCTGTAGAGAGTGATTTTGAGGACACAGATGGAGATGGAGATGAAGATGAAGAGAATGATGAAGAGAATGATGAAGAGGATGATGAAGAGGACGAGGATGACGATGATGACGATGACGAGGAGGAGGAGGAAGAAGATGAAGGGAAGGGGAAAAGCAAGAGCAAGGTATGAATATAGATTTCTTAATTTGGCATATTCTGCTGCATTCTCATATCAGATACTGATTATTGATTCTGTTCTTTTGTCGTAACTATCTGTTAAACTATGGGTAACTTATGGATAATTCACATTCTTACTATATAATGTTTTGTTTGTCTTAACTGCAGGTTGGTTACACTGAGTACCCTCCTGATTGCAAGCCGCAGTAGTGTTTGATTGTGTGCAACTGTCCTGGATATATTTCGTGTCAGTGGTACAATTACCGTAGAGTTTGGAATATTTTAGTCAAAAGCTTTTTTTTGGGTTAATCTTTTGGCCTCTGCTTAGGATTCTTGGGTTTTTATTTTACATTGCTATTGTCTGTCAATTTCTTGCCTTTTTTTTGGGTTAATCTTTTGTTTTCTGCTTAGGATTCTTGGGGTTCTTTGTGTGTTGCCCATTGATATTTATTTTATATCTCATTTTTTTTTGGGTTTTAAAAGTAAGTGACGAGGATTTGTGTCCATTGTCCATATTTACCTATTATAGGAATCTGTACAGATCTACTTCCATTACTATGATTATTCTATCAAACTTATTGAAAATGTTAACTATCTAGGTCAAGCATTCGTACCAATCCGCCACTCGATTTCAAACGAAATTTTTGCCTCCCTAGTTCCAAGTAGAATGAATCTTAGAATTGAACATTTTAAGTTGAGTGTCGGGGAGGCCAAACTATAAGTATTTAGAAGAATATGATTTTTTTTAAGCTCTTCATTTTGCATTATTCATTAGACACTGATCTGAATAAGTTGAGTTGAATTGAGTTAGCCTTTGCAAAACTTTAGTTTAGTCTTCGTTTGAAGTTTAGCATGAACTCCATTATAGATTTATAACACTTTTTTAAAAGTTTAATATGACGCATTAGTTTACTTTAAATCTAATACACCCGTCTTTAATTATAAGATCTTGTTTAGTTTTTTTCTTATCACTTTTTGAAGATCTTTTCAAATTTTTTCAACTGGATCTTATATTTAGAGATGGAGTAATATTTTCATATGAACACTATTTAAATAAATATTGTGACACATATTTAATGAAGTGTTGTGGTTTTTTAAAAAGAAAATTCAATATGCCAATGGGATTAAATCTTATTTTTAACATTTAATATTATGTTTTTGAAAATCTTATTATATAAGATTTATTATAAGTCAATTCTAATTATAATGATAAATTTAAAATATAAAAAAAGTGAGTAAATTTATAACTTAATCTTAAATAAAAAATTTAGTATATTAATAATAATGATAAAAAAATATTAATATCAATCTTAATAGGTTGGTCTGGTACACAATGAAGATGCTTTAGCATGTAGTTGGATTTTTTTTCTTTAGAACAGAACTGTAACAATAAATTTAGAATGAAAAACGTCATTATTTTATTGATGTTTGGCTTCTCTTAAATAGCCTAAGTACAATTGAAAAAATCCTAACATTTAGGAATATACTACTACTCAGTTCTCCTATAATATAGAACTGACTTATTCAACTAAAGACTTGGTAAAACCCTAACAAACTAAATTATTCAACTACAGACCTTAACAAATCCTTCCCTAAACTGCATGCTGAGAGCAGAGCAGTTTAATTAGGAACCTCCAGCACTCCTAACATCTTCCTTAATCTTATGAATGTGCCGAGCTTAAGTGGCTTTGTCATAATATCGGCTACTTGATCTTGTGTTCTATAATGTATTAGCTTCACTCTTCCCTCTCTAGTTTGATCCCTCAGATAATGAAATCTTACCTCAATATGCTTGCTTCGACCATGAAATACCGAATTCTTTAAAAGTTGAATTGTAGAACTGTTATCACATCTAATCACAATACAATCATCATGATTCTTTCCAATCTTGTCAAGTATTCTCTTCATCCAAATTCCTTGAGTTGCACATGATACTGCTGCTATGTATTCGGCCTTTGTGGTTGACAGAGCAACAATGGGCTATTTTTTCGAACTCCAGGCAGTGGCTCCTCCACACATTAAAAAAACAAAACCTGATGAACTTTTGCGATCATCTAGATCACCGACATAATCACTATCTGTATATGATAACACTTTCTCATCTCCTCCTCGTCTGTATAATATTCCAAACTCCATTGTACCTTTAATGTATCGAAGGATCCTCTTTACTACCTGAAAATGTGCTTCAGTAGGTGCAGACATGTATCGACTAGCCAGACATACAACAAACATCAAGTCAGGTCGTGTAACAATGAGGTACATTAGGCTGCCTATCATTTGTTTGTAGAGTGTGATGTCTACCTCGACTCCTCCTCCTTTCTTTGAGAGTTTCACACCTGGTACTATGGGATTGCTCACTCCATTGTTGTTCTTCATACTAAATCTGTCAAGAATATCTCTTGTGAACTTTCGTTGACACATGTAAATTCCCTCTTCTTTCTGCAGCATTTCCACTCCAAGAAAATACCTCATTTTCCCAAGATTAGTCATATCAAAGTTTCTTTTCATTGATTCTTTGAATGAAAGAAACATTCTTTCATAGTTTCCAGTGAAGATTAAGTCATCTACATAAAGACTGACAATCAAAATATTACCTCTGTTTTTAGTTTTGATGAACAAGGTGTGCTCGAAGTCACACT
Source organism: Lathyrus sativus (assembly GCA_963859935.3). Classification (NCBI taxonomy): domain Eukaryota; kingdom Viridiplantae; phylum Streptophyta; class Magnoliopsida; order Fabales; family Fabaceae; genus Lathyrus; species Lathyrus sativus. Next base: position 892,205,631 of record OZ012735.1, on the reverse strand, counting down.
TTTCGAATCCCTTTTTAGTAAAGTATTTTTCAATCTTGTTGAACCATGCTCTTGGTGCTTGCTTTAGCCCATACAATGCCTTTTTCAGCCTATATACCTTCCCTTCTTCTCCTTGCTTAACAAACCCCTTGTGGTTGCTCGACATACACCAGTTCACTAAGCTCTCCATGTAGGAATGCACTCTTTACGTCAAGTTGGTAGATGTACCAGTTCCTTTGTGCCACAGTTGTTGTAATGAGTCTGATTGTATCCCACCTTGCAACTAGTGTGAAAACTTCGGAATAATCTACTCCAAACCTTTGAGCATATCCCTTCGCTACTAGTCTGGCTTTGCATTTATCTACATGTCAATGCTTATTAAATTTAGTTTTAAAAACCCATTTAACACCAATAGATTTCATACCTTTTGGAAGTGAGCTCAACTTCCATGTATGATTACGTTCAATGGTTTCAATTTCTATTTGCATAGCCTTTCTCCATTCTGCATGTTTTATTGCCTCTTCATAGGTTAATGGGTTTCCTTCATTAGTAAGGACTTGAAAGCCTTGGGTCTCAATGAACATTGCTTCTTCTTCTTCCTCTGAAAGCTTATCTCCAGAGACATAATCTTGGAGATATACAGGTTGTCTGACTTCTCTTCTCGTTCTACACTCTCTTGCAGTTGAGCTATTAGATGAGGAGCTCTCTCGTTCTTCATGACCTTGCTCATGTGTGGTGTCTACTACTTCAGGGAAATAATCCTCCTCATGGCCTTCAATATCCTCCCCATCATTCTCCCATGTGAGTACATTAGAAGTTGTAGTCACATGATCATCGTTCCTTCCCCAATCCCAAGCTCCATTTTCTTCAAACACAACATCCCGACTGATAATTATCTTTTTAGAGTTGGGATTGTACATTCTGTATGCCTTGGACTCCTCACTGATACCAAGAAAAATGGCCTTGCAGCTTTTGTTATCAAGTTTGGTTCTTCTTGCTTCTGGAATGTGAACATATCCAATGCACCTAAATGTTTTGAAATGACTTACATTTGGTTTGAGGCCACTCCATGCTTCTTTTGGCGTTTGTTCTTGCAGTGCTGATGTTGGACTTCGATTCAATACATAAGTTATCCATTTCGTTCCCTCTGCCCAAAATTCTTTTGGCATCTTTTGGTTTGATAAAGTGTTGCACATCATATTCATGATTGTTTGGTTCTTCCTCTCCACTACTCTATTTTGTTGAGGAGTATACGCCGTTGTTAATTGCCTTCTGATGCCTTGAGTCTTACAGAACTCATTAAATTCTTGTGAAGTGAATTCTCCGCCTCGGTCTGTTCTGAGACAGCATATTAGAGACCTTGCTTCTTTCTCAACAATGGCTTTGAAACTCTTAAAGATAGGCAGTGCTTCTGATTTTTATGAAATGGGATAACTCCACATTTTCCTACTATGATCATCAATAAAATTTAGGAGATACCTCTTTTGACAGTTTGACATTGGAGTAATTGGACCACATATATCTGCATGGAGAAGTTCCAAATTTCTTGATGCTCTCTAACTGCTTTTCCTTGGGAATGGTTCTCTTTTCTGCTTCCCCATGAGACAATCTTCACATAGCTTTGTTGGCTCTCCTATATGTGGCAGTATAATAAACATATTCTTTGAATACAAAGTTTTCAAACTTTTAAAATTTAAATGTGCATACCGGCAATGCCATCGATGTGCATCCTCAGAGGTGATAGCTTGGAAACATGATTCTGCATCGGCTGTTCTGCCCAGGATTGCAAACATTCTATTTGTACTCATTTTTGTGTCCATGATGACCCCCTTACTTGGATGATAAATTCTGCACGTATTATCTTCGATTACAATTTTCAGCTTTCTTTCTTGCAATTGTCCGATGCTCAAAAGATTGTTGCTTAGATCTGGAACATAATACACGTCCTTGATTACTTGAACCAGACCATTTATCTTAAGCTTGACACTCCCTTTCCCATGAACCATCATCCTGGCATTGTTTCCTAGCTTCACCGAGTGCTTAAACGTTTCATCCATATCTGAGAACTATTTCTTGATTCCAGACATATGGTTGCTGCACCCGCTGTCAAGAAACTACAAATCCTCCATCTTTGCGCCTTGTATCTCCACATATGCCATCAGTAAGAGTTCATCCTCTTCATTGAACTCCACATAGTTAACTTGATTTTCCACACTAGGACATTCAAATTGAAAATGCCCAAACTTATGGCATCTATAACATTCTATTTGTGTTTTATCAAGCCCAAATCTTCCACGTCCACGTCCCTAGCCTCTGAATGCTCCTCTGCCCCTTCCTCGTACTCCGCCAAAGCTTCCTTCTCTTGAGGATGTGATCTGCAAAACCTGTTCTTCCTTTGTTGCTGTCTTTGGGTGATGTCTCATGATCTTTTGCTCATGACACAACAACGAACTCTGAAGTGCATCCACCCAGAGACTGTAAATATCGCTTGAATCTTCAATTGAGCACACTATGTATGTGAACTTCTCTGAGAGTGTGCGTAAAATCTTCTCCATAATTTGGTTGTCCTGCATATCCTCTCCAAGGTTCCTCATATCAGTTGCCTCTAGCAACACCCTAGAGAAATAATCTATGATAGTTTCCTCGTTCTTCATCTCCAGTATTTCGAACTCCCTTCTGAGGCGTTGAAGTTGTGCCCTTTGAACGCGCTTACTTCCCTGATATTTTTTTTAGAGACTCCCACAATTGCTTAGAGGTATCCTTTTGAATTATTGTTTTCAGAACTGATTTATCTATAACTTGGAATAGATAATTTTTTACTCTAAGATCTTTAAGCTTGAGATCCGCCAAAGTTTGTCTTTGCGCTCCAGTCATAATTTCTCCTCGAGCTTGCTCAATATAGCCAGTTTCAATCAGATTCCACCATTCTTTTAATCTCAGAAAATTCTCCATTAGCATGCTCCATTGCTCATAGTCTCCATCAAATTTGGGGATGGTTAGCATGTTATGCCCTTCTCCTGCCATTGCTGAATCTTCTGTATTCTCTATTTTCTTTCTCAATTATCAGGCCCCAATTGGAGCTCTGATACCAATTTGTTAGAACAGATCTGTAACAATAAATTTAGAATGAAAAACGTGATTATTTTATTGATGTTTTGCTTATCTTAAATAACCTAAGTACAACTTAAAAAATCCTAACATTTAGGAATCCACTACTACTCAGTTCTCCTACAATATAGGTCTGACTTATTCAACTAAAGACTTGGTAAAACCCTAACAAACTAAATTATTCAACTACAGACCTTAACATTGTCATTGCTAGGTGACATTGAAAGTTGTTAAACGATTATTGTTACATGTAGTTGGATTTTTTTCTTTGTTGGGTTGTCATTGCTAGGTGACATTTGAAAGTTATTAAACGATCATTGTTAAATGTAGGGTGGACGGATTGATTTGTTGGGTTTAAATTAAATTAAATTTTTTTATATTTTTTATTTATGGATTTCTCCAAAGAATAGAGATAAAAGTCGATTTAATTATTTTATTTTCTTGTTTTATAAATTTAGTCACAAGTTTCTAACATTTCTTTCAATTTGTGAATTAAAACATTTTATTTTTAAGTTGTTGTGATTAAATATGAATATATATAAATGATTAATCATGTTTTTGTTACGAGTTTAATTGGTATGTACTAACAGTGTAAAATAATTTTACACTGGCATTCAATAGAAATTTATTAATGTGTCATGTCATATCGTTAACTTAAAAATTATAGTCTGATGTCATACACGGGAGTTATTGGTTGACAATGTAAAATAATTTTACACTTCAGTATATACCAATTGGTTGACAGTGTAAAATAATTTTACACTTCAGTACATATCAATTGGTTGACAGTGTAAAATAATTTTCTAGTACATATCAATTAAATTATTTTATTATTTTTTACACTTTTATATTATTTTTGTGAGTATTTTAATTTGTAATTATTAAAAAAAACATTGACTGAGCTCACGTGTCACAAAAAGATGCGAGTGAGATTTTCAGTCGACCTGCTTTGCCCCACAACACTCAACTTAAATGTTCAATTCTAAAATAGGAAATAGAAGAAAGAAAATAAGGTTAGAGTTTTACAAGTAATATGAATTCTAGAGTTACAAAATGAAATGCACTATCCAACCATACAATGCTCTTCAAAAGTTTTTGGTATAAGTTGGTTCATCAATTTTCTAAATTCAAAGAAATACACTGAACCTACTTGAACCTACTGTGTCCACAATCCTTCTTAATTTTACCATGTCTTAATTTTACAATGCATTACCATGAAATGTTACGAGTTTGTTAAAAAATAAAATTAAACATAGCATATTAAAAAAAAACTCATAAAATAAAATAAAAATCTAATATATCAAACTAAAGTAATCAACACCATAACCGACCTAACAAATTATCAATCATATTAGAGACAAAAGGAAATAATAGATATTTGACTTTTCACCGCCGACTTTTTTTTCTTACCGTCGGCTGAGCTTCTTTTTCTTTTTGCTCAGAATAGGAATCTAAATCTCTTTTTCATGGAATTTGCTGATCTTTTCCCTGAAACCATATTTATGGTGTTTTTGCTTAAAATATTTCTCTCATGTCATCTTATCCTCCTCTGATGAATTTGTTGCCTTCAATTTTGTTTTGCATAACCATTTGCTAGCTTGTGCTACAGTGTATGCATCCACCAATTTCACTAAAAGGAGAGATCTTTGGGATGATCTCACCAACTCATTTTTTCACACTCTATTCCATGGTCTTTCGTGGGAGATTTTAATGTTATTATTGGTGCTCATGAACATCGTGGTAGATACTCTCCGGCCAAAATTACGATAACAGAGTTTAAGAATTAGTCTAATAATAATAGTCTTATTCACTTTCCCACTAGTGGAGATATCTTCACTTGGCCCAACAAGTGGATTTCTTCTTACTCCGTTGAGAGGCGTCTTAATAGATGTATTGGAAACATGCTTTGGTTTGATGCTTGCAATCAAATATTCGTTTCTTCTCTCATCAGATCTAGATCTGATCATTCTCCGCCGTTGTTTGAATTCCACGTTAACCAGGCATGTGTGGTTTCTCAAATAAAGTTTCTAAAGGCTTGGTCGATGCACAAGGATTGTAAGAAGCTGATTGAATCTGTCTGGTCTTAAAAAGGTTATTGATTGTCATATGTACACACTTTTTAGAAAGCTGCAGTTGCTGAAATATAAACTTAAGGAATGGAATAAAAATGTCTTTGGGAATGTCACCTCTAATGTTAAGAGTGCTAAAGAGTTACTTGGTAATATTTAACATAAAATCCAGATTGAAGGTCTGAATGACAATCTAAAACAACAAGAAATAGATGCACAAAAATCTCTTTCGATTGCTCTCGACATGGAGGAGTGCTTTTGGAAGGCAAAGTCCAGGACCATTTGGCATTTGAAGGGTGATCGGAATACGACTTTCTTCCACCGTGTTTCTAAAATTAAATCCAAGCTTAAGCCTATTTCCATGTTTAAGCATGGTGATGCAGTATTGACAGATTCTAAGGCCATTGCAGATTGCACTGTGAATTACTTCAAAAACCTATTTTCTACTAAGCTTCTGTTTTGCAGGATATGAGTATGGTTGATGACACTATTCCCAGGCTAGTTGACGACAATATGAATGTTGTTCTTTCGCAATTACCGTCTTTGGAAGAGATTTCTACAAATGTTTTTGCGCTTAATAAAGACAGTGCTCCGGGTCCCAATGGTTTTGGAGCTACCTTTTTTCAGTTATTTTGGAATATCGTTAAAGTGGACGTCTCAAATCCTGTCACCGATTTCTTTATCAATGGCTGGATTCTGCCTAGTTACAATTTTAACTCTATTGCTTTAATTCCTAAGGTCAAGGGTGCTGATGGTTTAGAATCTTCGTCCCATCGCCTTATGGAATTTCAAGTTCAAGCTGATATCTAAAACTATTGCTGACCGACTGGCGACTTTAATGCCTTTCCTAGTTTCGCAGGAGCAGTGTGGTTTCATTTAGGGTAGGCATATTCATGACTGTATCGGGCTTGCTTCGGAGGAGGTTAATCTGTTGAATTCTAAATCTTGGTGTGGAAATGTTGCTCTCAAGGTTGACATTAAGAAAGCCTTCAACACTCTTAATTGGAATTTATTAATGAAAGTTCTTAGAAATTTTGGTTTTAATGATAAATTTTGTTCGTGGATTGGCTTGATTTTCCACTCTGCTTTCATGTCTGTCAACATCAACTGGGTGCTGCAAGGCTACTTCTCTTATTCTCGTAGAGTTTGACAGGGTGATCCGCTTTCGTCGCTTCTTTTCTGCCTCGCAGAGGATGTCCTCAGTAGGAAACTGTTGCAGTTAGTTTCATCCAACAATCCCGACCGAATTTCTGGCCTGAACCATATAAAGCTTCCTTCATATATCTTGTACGCAGATGACATGTTCATTTTCTACAAAGGCTAGCTTTCCAACATAAATACTCTCATCAATACTTTCAAGATTATGCTGCAGTGTCGGGGCAAGAAGTTAATTGCAAGAAATCTTTCATTTATGACGGGTCAATGACTACTTCTAGGCTGAATATTCTTGTTGATCTTACAGTTTTTCAAAAAGGCTTATTGCCCTTTGTGTATCTTGATGTCCCGCTTTTCATTGGCAAACCTAAAAAAGTTCACTTGCAGCCTATTGCGAACAAAATTGTTAGCAAATTGGCGTCGTGGAAAGGTTCGCTGCTTTCTTATGCTGGAAGGGTGGAGATGGTCAAATACACCATTCTTGGGATGCTCCATATAGTACATCCATTTATAATTGACTTTTGTCAAGATCTTAAGAAGGCGGTTCAAATATTCATATTGTTTGGTGACATTGTAAATAATAAACTTGTTGTAGTGGCTTGGTCCAACCCCTAGAAATCGAGTTCTGAAGGTGGGCTTGGTATTCAATCCTTATGCAGGCTGAACGACACTTTCAATTTGTAACTCACTTGGGACTTGCTTCACTCAACGACTAGCTCAGTTAGTCTTCTTTGTAGTCGAGTCAAGCGTGCGAACAGTTTCATTAAACATCACGTATTCTCTCCTATTTGGTCCAGTGCAAAACAAGAATTGGGTACTATTTTGGAGAATTCTTCTTGGTGTATTGGCAATGGCAAGTCTATTGTTTATGGTACGGTTCTTGGTGTCGTTCACCGCTGTTTCTGGACGAGGTTGCTCCGTTTTTGGTGGATGACCAAAAGGTTAATGAGATCATTGTTAATGGGCAGTGAGATTATTGTTAGTTGCCACTACAAATGCAGCATTACTTTGAGTAACTTGCTTGGTTACTCCCCCTCAAACTGATGCTCTCATCAGCTGAGTTCACATACTGCATAGCCTGCAGTTACATACCAACATCCAACCTGTTTTGGATGTCATGACTTCCAGAATAACATCCTGAAGTCACACAACTTTCTAAGCCTAACTCTCTGACCTGTTAGCTTAGATTTCAGCAGTCTCACTTACTTGTGGACTAACCAGTGCTACTCACCCTGCAGGGATGCACTGTAACAGTCCAATTTTATTAATTAATTACTTAAATTAATTAAATGAATTATGGAGTTTATTTAATTAATTGGGTGATTATTTATTAAATTGGTAGATGTTTGAGAGAAAAGAAATTGGATAGTAATCTATAAAAGAAAAGTGGAAAGAAAGAAAAGTTAGAAACATAAGAAGAGAAAGAAAGGAAAAGAGGAGAAATTAGAAGAAAAAGAGCAAAGCTTGGATTTCATCAAGAACAACTCTTTGGGAGAAAATTGATTAAGGTAAGAGTGTGAAGTATCATCATCTTATCAATGTTTGTGTTTATGTATGGATTTTGTGAGTTGTTAGAGTGTTTTACTCATTTTTCCATTTAGGGCATAAATGAGTTAAATCGATAGAACCGATGTTTTATCGGTTAGAATCTGAGATAAGTGGTGTAGATTAGTCGGGTTATGTTAGACTAATACCACTGGAATGATTTGGAATTGAGTTGGATGATTTTGGAGAGGTTGGGAAATTCTGAATAGTGAGGAATTTCTGGTTCGCAAACACTCGCTAGCTGTTTGCTAAGCGAGCTGGTTGCGAATGCTCGCTGTGTCCTCGCCTAGCGAGCTAGTGACGAGTGGAAACAGAATGAGAAAGGTCCCATTCGCTGGTAGAGAATGAGGTCGCGAATGGTTCGTTGGGGGTTCGCTGTAGCAAACAAGGTCGCGAGTGAGGTCTGTAGCCTCTGTTTTGGTTCGCTAGCAGATCGCTAGGCGAATATGTAGCGAAGGTTCGCTAGCTGCTCACTAGGCGAGGCAGTAGCGAACATGACAACATTTTGAATTTTAATTGTGGTTCCATCCAATGGTGTTTGTATGGTTCAGTTGTATTCAATCCTTATTGGAAATGAATAGTTATGCTGTTGTGATGTGCTGTGGGTTGCCTTATGGCGTGAATCCTAGATTGTGTGATGAATTGTGAATTATGGTCGTATGGAGATTATGAATGCATTGTTTAATTAATTACAATTGCATGATGAGATGATTGAGTTCGTTGTCGTTGGCACGATAAAATAAATGCATGAGAACATAATAGGTATATGTGTGCATTGAGTAGTGTGTGGTGTTGGAGTGGTTTACACTAGGGTAGAATGATGTGATATCATTCCTAGTGGGGGCTCATTAGGGGAGAATGACTAGATGTTGTTCCTAATGAGGTATAGGTGTTGTGTGCACTAGGGTAGAATGATGTGAGGTCGTTCCTAGTTGCGAGCTCATTGGGGTAGAATGATGTGATATTGTTCCTAATGAGGTATAAATGATATTGTGGTGCATTAGGGTAGAATAACTAAATGTTATTCCTAATGAAGTGTAAGTGTTGGTGCGCTAGGGTAGAATGGTGTGACATCATTCCTAGTGGTGAGTTCATTGGGGTAGAATGGCTAGATGTCATTCCTAATGATGTGATAATGTTGGTTGCACTAGGGTAGAATGGTTAATGATATCATTCCTAGTGGGAAGCTCATTAGGGTAGAACGACTAGACGTTGTTCCTAATGAGGGATGAATATTGATATGAACTAGGGGAGAATGATTGTGATATCATTCCTAGTGGAGTAAACACTAGGGTAGAACGACTAGATGTTGTTCCTAATGGAGTGTGTGCAATAGAGTTGTATTCACTAGGTAGAATGATTGTGATATTGTTCCTAGTGGAGTAGTCGCTAGGGTAGAATGAAGATGTGTCGTTCCTAGTGGAATGGGCGCCGTGGTAAAATAACTGTTATGTTGTTCCTGGTGGGATACAAACGAGGTACCCGTAATCTCGAATATAGATTGTTGAGAGTGATGAGTTGTGTGGATCACATGGTGTAGATGTGATTGTTATGTGAGAGATTGATTGTGTGTGAGTGGTTGAGTGGAGAATTATGGATGTAAACATGATGTATATGTTAATAAATATCCATTATTTGTTTATGCATATTTTGTGATTCCTATGATGATGGTGATGAAGTGTGCTGAGAAATGTGGGATGTGTGTATTATTGTGTTTATATATATATATATATATATATATATATATATATATATATATATATATATATATATTTATATATATATATATATATATATATATATATATATATATATATATATATATATATATATATATATATATATATATATATATATATATATATATATATATATATATATATATATATATATATATATATATATATATATATATATATATATATATATATATATATATATATATATATATATAACTGCATGCATTGACTATTATGATAATATTTCTCACCCTTCTGATGTTTTATAATGCTCTATGAGGCATTGTAGCTTAGGATGGCTGGAGATCCTTTTTGTAAAGTATAGCTTCATTCTTTTGTCGGGTCGCTCTGATATGTAGCACCGGGTAGTTAGGCGTGTACAATATTCTTTTGGGATACATTGTGTATATGTATCTGTGGCAGATGTTTTGTAAACATGATGATGTTGTGAATCCACTTGATGACATGTATATATACATATGATTATATGTTCAAAGTGATTAAAATGTTTAGATTTTCCGCTTTAACTCTAAATATTGAAATGTGGGTGTAAGGACGAAGTTCCTCTGTTAAAAACTACCCCACCGTTACATGTCTTTTGATGAGCAAGTGTTGAATGTTTTAATGAATGATGTGACATTACTCTTTTATGCCATATTTTCAAAAGTTACTCTGATGAAATTTTAAATATGCCTAAATGCTTTAATTAATTATTTGGGGGTATAAAAGGGGGTGTTACATTAGTGGTATCAAAGCAGGTCGGTCATGTTGACCAAGTTGTTTGTGTGTGTTCTTTCCCTTATGCAATTGATATGTGTGTGTGGCACTATCAATATGATTGTTCTAACGAGGATTTGTATGGAAATCAAGAACAATGGTTGCAGGGAGGAATGATGAAGCAATTGCAGAGGCTTTGGCGATGTTGGCTGGAGTGATTGGGAAGAATCCTCAAGCCAATGTGAATGCTGGGAACAATGCCGAAGATGAGTTTCGTGCTTTGGGGAGGTTCTAAAGGAACAATCCGCCGACTTTCAAGGGAACCTATGAACCTGATAAAGAACAAGTTTGGTTGAAAGCAATTGAGAAAATCTTTCGAGTTATGAACTATTCAGATGTACAGAAGGTGCAGTTTGGCACATATATGCTCGAAGAGGAAGCTGAGGACTGATGGGGTAATACTCGCCAGAGGTTTGAAGAAGATGGGATTGTGGTCACTTGGGAAGTTTTTAGGGAGACATTTCTGGAGAAGTATTTTCCAGAAGATGTGCGTGGTAAGAAGGAAATTGAATTCCTTGAGCTGAAGCAGGGCAACTCAACTGTGGTCGAGTATGCGACAAGATTTGAGGAGTTAATTAAGTTTTGCCCTCATTACAATGTTGCTAATGCTGAGAGATCCAAGTGCCTTAAGTTTGTGAACGGTTTGAGACCGGAAGTTAAGCAAGTTGTTGGTTATCAGGAAATTAGGCGATTTTCTGAGTTGGTGAATAAGAGTAGGATTTATGATGAGGATAGTAGGGTTCGGTCGAGTCACTACAAGAGTTTAAGTGATAGGAAGGGAAAAGGTCAATTTCGAGGAAAGCCGTATGTGACTTCTGCTGATAAGGGGAAACAAAAAGCTGGTTACGGCAAGAAGTCGAGTGGGGGAGGAGCTTCCACTCCGGTGAAATGTTTTAAGTATGGTGTTGCTGGACATCGTGCTTTTGAGTGCACGGGTGTTGAACCGAAGTGTTTCAAGTGTGGCAAGGCAGGCTACAAGGCTTTTGAGTGCAGAAGCGGTGCGGGTGTGACTTGCTACAACTGTGGTGAGCAAGGACACATTAGTACCAAATGTGACAAGCCGAAGAAGGCTCAAGATAAAGGGAAGGTGTTTGCTCTATCAGGATCTGAGACTGCTAGTGAAGATTGTTTGATCTGAGGTACGTGTTTCATTAACGGTATACCTTTGATCACTATAATTGATACCGGAGCTACACATTCTTTTATTTCTTCTGATTGTGTTAAGAGGTTGAATCTTGAGTTGTCGGTCATGAGTGGAAGTATGGTTATTGACACTCCTGCTATGGGTTTGGTAACTATTTCGTGTGTGTGTTTGAATTGTCCGTTGAATATTTTTGGTAAAGACTTCGGAGTCGATTTAGTGTGTCTTCCCTTAGATCAACTCGATGTTATTCTGGGGATGAATTGGTTAGAATTCAATCGTGTGTATATTAACTATTTTGACAAAAAAGGTTATTTTTCCTGAATTTGGTAATGAAGGAGATTTGTTTATGACTACTAAACAAGTGGAGGAATCAGTGCGGGATGATGCGAAGGTATTTATGTTGTTGGCAACTTTGAGCGTTGGTGAAAGTGGAGAAATTGATGCTTTACCAATTGTTCGTGATTTTCCGGAAGTTTTTCCTGAGGAGATAAGGGATCTACCACCGGAACGAGAAGTGGAGTTTATGATAGACTTAGTTCCTAGAACTAGTCCGATATTGATGGCTCCATATCATATGTCTGCATCGGAATTGAAAGAGTTGAAGAGTCAACTTGAAGATCTGCTTGAGAAGAGGTTTATTCGTCCGAGTGTGTCACCGTGGGGTGCACCAGTGTTGTTGGTTAAGAAGAAAGAAGGTTCTATGGGACTCTGTGTGGATTACAGACAATTGAACAAGGTGACTATCAAGAATAAGTATCCACTTCCGAGGATTGATGATCTGATGGATCCGTTGGTTGGTGCGAGTGTGTTCAGCAAGATAGATTTGAGATCTGGGTATCATCAGATTCGTGTGAAGACTGAGGATATTCAGAAGACTGCTTTTAGGACGAGGTATGGACACTATGAGTATTCCGTGATGCCATTTGGTGTGACTAATGCACCTGGTGTATTTATGGAGTACATGAATAGGATTTTCCATCCTTATTTGGACAAGTTTGTGGTTGTGTTTATTGACGATATTTTGATTTATTCGAAGAGTGAAGAAGAGCATGTCGAGCATCTGAGAATTGTGTTGTCTGTGTTGAAAGAGAAGCAGTTGTATGCGAAACTTTCTAAGTGTGAATTTTGGTTGAAGGAAGTGAGTTTCCTTGGGCATGTGATTTCGAGTAAAGGTATTGCGGTGGATCCGTCGAAGGTTGAAGCGGTATCGCAATGGGAGACTCCGAGATCAGTTTTTGAGATTAGAAGTTTTCTTGGGTTAGCCGGTTACTATCGGAAATTTATTGAAGGATTTGCTAAGTTATCTTTGCCGTTGACGCGAAAAGGTCAACCTTTTGTTTGGGATGCTAAGTGTGAAGAGAGTTTTCAAGAGCTTAAGAGAAGATTAACGATGGCTCCTGTTTTGATTTTGCCGAATCCGACAGAATCGTTTGTGGTGCATTGTGATGCTTCCTTGATGGGTTTGGGAGGTGTGTTGATGCAAGATAGACAAGTTGTAGCTTATACTTCGAGGAAACTCAAAGTGCATAAGAAGAATTATCCGACGCATGACTTAGAGTTGGCCGCCGTTGTATTTGTGTTGAAGCTTTGGAGGCATTATTTGTTTGGCTCGAGATTTGAGGTGTTTAGTGATCATAAGAGTTTGAAGTATCTGTTTGATCAGAAAGAATTGAATGCAAGGCAAATAAGATGGTTAGAACTTCTGAAGGATTATGACTTTGGTTTGAATTATCATCCGGGTAAAGCAAATGTGGTAGCTGATGCTTTGAGTAGGAAATCATTGCATATGTCGATGATGATGGTAAAAGAGTTAGAATTGGTGGAACAATTTCGTGATTTAAGTTTGGTGTGTGAAGAGACTTCTTATGGAGTTAAGCTTGGTATGTTAAAGCTTACGAGTGGTATTTTGGATGATATTCGAGAAGGACAGAAATCTGATTTGAGTTTAGTTGATCGGTTGACTTTGATCAATCAAGACCAAGGTGGTGATTTTCGTATTGATGAGAATGGTATTATCACGTGCCGTGATAGAGTTTGTGTTCCTGATGTTGTTGAGCTGAAGAAGAGTATTCTTGAGGAAGGACATCATAGTGGATTGAGTATTCATCCGTGTGCTACTAAGATGTATCAAGATTTGAGGAAAGTATTTTGGTGGCCTCGTATGAAGAAGGATATTGCCGAGTTTGTGTATTCTTGTTTGACTTGTCAGAAGTCAAAGATTGAGCATCATAAACCGTCGGGTTTGATGAGACCGTTGTTTATTCCTGAATGGAAATGGGATAACATTTCTATGGATTTTGTATCTGGTTTACCGAGGACGCCGAGTAATTGTGAAGCTATTTGGGTTATTGTGGATAGACTGACTAAATCTTCTCACTTAATTCCTATGCGAATGGATTACCCGTTGGAGAGGTTGGCAAAGCTGTACATCGAGAGGATTGTCAGTTTGCATGGTATTCCATCTAGTATTGTGTCGGATAGAGATCCGAGGTTCACTTCGAGATTTTGGGAGAGTTTGCAAAGTGCCTTGGGTACGAAGTTGTGTTTGAGCTCAGCTTATCATCCACAGACTGATGGTCAGATTGAGAGGACTGTTCAGTCACTTGAGGATCTTTTGAGAGCTTGTGTGTTGGAGAAAGGAGGAGCTTGGGATAGCTACTTGCCTTTGATTGAGTTCACTTACAACAACAGTTTTCATTCGAGTATTGGTATGGCACCGTTAGAGGCCTTTTATGGTAGACGGGGTAGGACGCTATTGTGTTGGTATGAGTCGGGAGAGAGTCTTGTGGTTGGACCGGAGATAGTTCAGCAGACTACCGATAAGATTAAGATGATTCAAGAGAAGATGAGGATTTCTCAGAGTCATCAGAAGAGTTATCATGATAAGAGGAGGAAAGCACTTGAATTTCAAGAGGGAGATCATGTGTTTCTTCGAGTCACTCTGATGACTGGTGTTGGTAGGGCATTGAAGTCGCATAAGTTAACGCCGCGTTTCATTGGTCCTTATCATATTTTGCAGAAGATAGGAGAGGTAGCCTATCGTGTAGCTTTACCGCCGTCACTTGCTAATCTCCATGATGTATTCCATGTATCTCAGTTGAGGAAATACATTGCAGATCCGTCTCAAGTAATCCAAGTAGATGATGTACAGGTAAGGGATAACTTGACTGTGGAGACATTACCTATGCGGATAGAGGATCGGGAATTGAAGCAACTTCGAGGTAAAGAGATTGCTTTGGTGAAGGTCGCTTGGGGAGGACCAGCTGGTGGAAATGTTACTTGGGAGCTTGAGAGCAAGATGAGAGAGTCTTATCATGAGTTATTCGAATCAGGTAACATTTTCGAGGACGAAAATTCATAAAGTGGGGGAGAGTTGTAACAGTCCAATTTTATTAATTAATTACTTAAATTAATTAAATGAATTATGGAGTTTATTTAATTAATTGGGTGATTATTTATTAAATTGGTAGATGTTTGAGAGAAAAGAAATTGGATAGTAAGATATAAAAGGAAAATGGAAAGAAAAGAAAAGTTAGAAACATAAGAAGAGAAAGAAAGGAAAAAAGGAGAAAGGAGAAGAAAAAGAGCAAAGCTTGGATTTCATCAATAACAACTCTTTGGGAGCAAATTGATCAAGGTAAGGGTGTGAAGTATCATCATCTTATCAATGTTTGTGTTTATGTATGGATTGTGTGAGTTGTTAGAGTGTTTTACTCATTTTTCCATTTAGGGCATAAATGAGTTAAATCGATAGAACCGATGTTTTATCGGTTAGAATATGAGATAAGTGGTGTAGATTAGTCGGGTTATGTTAGACTAATACCACTAGAATGATTTGGAATTGAGTTGGATGATTTTGGAGAGGTTGGAAAATTCTGAACAGTGAGGAATTTCTGGTTCGTAGACACTCGCTAGCTATTCGCTAAGCGAGATGGTCGCGAACGCTCGCTGGGTCCTCACCTAGCAAGCTAGTGGCGAGTGGAAACAGAATGAGAAAGGTCCCCTTCGCTGGTAGCGAATGAGGTCGCGAATGGTTCGTTGGGGGTTCGCTGTAGCGAAAAAGGTCGCGAGTGAGGTCTGTAGCCTCTGTTTTGGTTCGCTAGCAGTTTGCTAGGTGAACATGTAGCGAAGGTTCGCTAGCTGCTCGCTAGGCGAGGCAGTAGCGAACATGATAGCATTTTGAATTTTAATTGTGGTTCCATCCAATGGTGTTTGTATGGTTCGGTTGTATTCAATCCTTATTGGAAATGAATATTTATGCTGTTGTGATGTGTTGTGGGTAGCCTTATAGCGTGAATCCTAGATTGTGCGATGAATTGTGAATTATGGCCGTGTGGCGATTATGAATGCATTGTTTAATTAATTGCAATTGCATGATGAGATGATTGAGTTCGTTGCCGTTGGCACGATAAAATATATGCATGAGAACATAATAGGTATATGTGTGCATTGAGTAGTGTGTGGTGTCGGAGTGGTTTACACTAGGGTAGAATGATGTGATATCATTCCTAGTGGGGGCTCATTAGGGGAGAATGACTAGATGTTGTTCCTAATGAGGTATAGGTGTTGTGTGCACTAGGGTAGAATGATGTGAGGTCGTTCCTAGTTGAGAGCTCATTGGGGTAGAATGATGTGATATCGTTCCTAATGAGGTATAAATGATATTGTGGTACATTAGGGTAGAATAACTAAATGTTATTCCTAATGAAGTGTAAGTGTTGGTGCGCTAGGGTAGAATGTTGTGACATCATTCTTAGTGGTGAGTTCATTGGGGTAGAATGGCTAGATGTCATTCCTAATGATGTGATAATGTTGGTTGCACTAGGGTAGAATGGTTAATGATATCATTCCTAGTGGGAAGCTCATTAGCATAGAACGACTAGAAGTTGTTCCTAATGAGGGATGAATATTGATATGCACTAGGGGAGAATGATCGTGATTACATTCCTAGTGGAGTAAACATTAGGGTAGAACGACTAGATATTGTTCCTAATGGAGTGTGTGCGATAGAGTTGTATTCACTAGGGTAGAATGATTGTGATATCGTTCCTAGTTGAGTAGTTGCTAGGGTAGAATGACGATGTGTCGTTCCTAGTGGAATGGGCGCCGGGGTAGAAAAACTGTTATGTTGTTCCTGGTGGGATACAAACGAGGTACCCGTAATCTCGAATAGAGATTGTTGAGAGTGATGAGTTGTGTGGATCACATGGTGTAGATGTGATTGTTGTGTGAGAGATTTATTGTGTGTGAGTGGTTGAGTGGAGAATTATGGATGTAAACATGATGTATATGTTAATAAATATCCATTATTTGTTTATGCATATTTTGTGATGCATATGATGATGGTGATGAAGTGTGCTGAGAAATGTGGGATGTGTGTATTATTGTGTTTATATATATATATATATATATATATATATATATATATATATATATATATATATATATATATATATATATATATATATATATATATATATATATATATATATATATATATATATATATATATATATATATATATATATATATATAAAACTGCATGCATTGACTATTATGATAATATTTCTCACCCTTCTGATGTTTTATAATGCTCTATGGGGCATTGTAGCTTAGGATGGCTGGAGATCCTTTTTGTGAAGTATAGCTTCATTCTTTTGTCGGGTCGCTCTGTTATGTAGCACCGGGTAGTTAGGCGTGTACAATATTCTTTTGGGATACATTGTGTATATGTATCTGTGGTAGATGTTTTGTAAACATGATGATGTTGTGAATCCACTTGATGACATGTATATATATATATATATATATATATATATATATATATATATATATATATATATATATATATATATATATATATATATATATATATGATTATATGTTCAAAATGATTAAAATGTTTAGATTTTCCGCTTTAACTCTAAATATTGAAATGTGGGTGTAAGGACGAAGTTCCTCTGTTAAAAACTACCCCACCGTTACATGTCTTTTGATGAGCAAGTGTTGAATGTTTTAATGAATGATGTGACATTACTCTTTTATTCCATGTTTTCAAACGTTACTCTGATGAAATTTTAAATATGCCTAAATGCTTTAATTGATTATTTGGGGGTATAAAAGGGGGTGTTACATGCACCACACTCACAATCTACACACCTTGCAGACACACACACAATCTGCTCACCTTGCAGACACACACACACACACACACACACACACACACACACACACACACACACACCCAAATCAGTACCTGCAGCAGTTCTAGAATACTAGTATTCAACTATCAGCCATTGCAGCATCAACTGTTATCTTTCTGCATCATCTGTGATCACCACCTGCATTCAATATTATCACATTCACAAGAGCTCATATGCTCAAGTAATGCACATAGAACCTGTTCTAGCACCTGCTTGTCATTCACTCAACACTTTTCTCCCCCTTTTTAGCCATAAATTAAATTCCAACTAAACATAGTATAGATTAAAATATTGTTAGGGACAACACTTTTGTTCACATAGTCGTACACATGGTCTCAACTTACACACAATACTCTTAGCTCAGTAGTCCAGCAGCCTGAGCCATACATATCACACTACTCTTCCTCCTTTTCAGCAGAGCTTGACCTGTCTTCTGAAGTACTTGTTTCCTCTGACCCATCTTTACTTGTTGCCTCACTTGCACCACTTGTCTCTTCAGAGCTATCCTCAGCTTTTTCTTCTTTTTGAACCTTATCATCTGATCCATCACTGTTATTGTCTTCATCAGCAAATTCTGACCCCTCTTCTTGCTCCAGAGTTCTGATTAATGCTTCCAGTTTTAGTTTCCTTGTCTCCAACTCCCTGCAGTTTTCTTTAAACATTGCTATTACCTCAATTTTGCTGGATTTTGAAGTCCTTCCAAGGATGGTGGCCACTGTGGTCTTATGATTGGTGGGCACCCAGTTTGTAGCACCAATTTTGTGAAGCGTGGCATATTTGACACTTAGCTTGCTTGCTACAAGCTTCCCTTTGGATGGCCACTTTTTGACATGTTTGGAAGTTATTTCTTTACACACTTGATGGTCTGAGACTTGAAGTTCGGCCAGTCCTTCATGAGGTCTTCCCAAGTACTTGTTGATGATAGCTGCTGTAAAATTGATGCACTTTCCTCTCACAAACACTTTACCAAACTCACTTGATTTCCTGTCAGCACTTTCACTTGATAGATTGACTACGAATTCTTTTACCAACATTTCATAACAGTGTGAGAACTGTGTCACAGTATTTATCAAGCCAGCATTACTGATGAGGGCCATGATTTCCTTGTTCTCAAGAGCATTCTGAGCAAGCTCTCTCTCTCTCTATGGCCAATCTCTTGTGATAAACATATTTCCATTGCATGGTCACTCATTCCCAACTCAAAGGTTTGGAGAGAACCAATAAGTTCATCCACCTTCATGTGGCATATGTCTTGGGCTTCTTCAATGGCTGTGACCTTCATTGCAAAGCTTTTAAGTGGGGACCTGAGAATCTTTCTCACCAGTTTTTCTTCAGACATTTTTTCACCCAGGGCCCTTGAGCTATTTGCAAGTTCAAGAACATTCATGTAGAACTCGTGAATGGTCTCATCCTCCTTCATTTTCAGACCTTCAACTTTTGTTGTTAACATTTGAAGTCTAGACATCTTTACTTTGGAGGTTCCCTCATGAGTAGTCTTGAGGGTGTCCCAAACCTCTTTTGCTAGTTCACAATGGTGTACCAGCCTGAAAATGTTCTTGTCTATGCCATTGAATAGAGAACTCAAGGCTTTAGAGTTTCTAAGAGCCAAAGTCTCTTGTTCTTTATTCCAGTCTTCTTCAGGGATCAGTACTGAAGCTGCATCCTTATCAGTTTTCACTGGATGTTCCAATCCTGAACTCACAGCTCTCCATGCCTTGTAGTCTATAGACTTCAAGAATGAAATCATCCTTGGTTTCCAATAGTCATAGTTAGACCCATCCAGGATTGGTGGTCTATTGGTGAATCCTATGTCTTTGTCCATAGTAGCAGAGTTTATCTTCCCTAGATCTCACCCAGATTCAAACAGGCAGGGTACCTGCTCTAATGCCAATTGAAATTCTGCTTGCGCACAGACGGATGTTATAACTGATGTTATGACATCAACAATAACATAGGCTACTTGACAGTAAATTGAGAACAGTAAAGAACACACAACAATTGTTTACCCAGTTTAGTGTCAACAACACTTACATCTGGGGGCTACCAAGTCAGGGAGGAAATTCACTATTAGCAGTATCAATTCAGAGTTAAACCTCCAGTTTACACTCCTCACTTAATCACTACCCAATGACACTTCAGCCTAGAGACTCTCTAGTACCTGAGTATACCCACTCACTCCCCCACTATCACACACCTGTGATATCAGTTACAATTGTAAAAACAGTTTTTGAAGAGACACTTCAAAACACACACCTTTATCTTGCTTCACAACTTTGATCAAGAATACACCACTCTTGCTTCACAGCTTTGAGTGCTACACCAGCTTAGAACCTACCTAACCAAGACAATTATGCAACAACCAATTGCTTGGATTACAAGTATTCCTAAGACACAATTGAAAACGTGAAGTGCAGAACAACTTCACTCAGAAGGACTCTTATTACTTCCTGCTGGTCTTCTATATCTGTAAGAGCTGCTTTGTTAGGATTGCATCCTTTGTTATTTATAGCAGCTGCTGGTCCTTGGGCTTTATGCAGTTTTTAGGTTTTCTAGTGTTCCAAACCCTACATCATAAAAACTGCATCCTTACATTTAATTCAGAGACATTTTAGTGTGCCTAGGGATTCTAAAATGTTTCCTGAATTCCAGCTTTAAGCTTCTAAGAATTCTCCTGATTTCCAGCAACTAGAACCTAACTTGTTCGCTTGATGTCATACGACCCATGTCATGACATCCAGTGTGACATCCAACTTAACTATTAAAATAGCTAAGTAAACTTACCCTGCACAGTCCATATTTAGTATGTACTAATTTCAAACATTACCTGCACACATACTAAAATGTTTTTCCATAAAATGCAGCCAATCAAGAGCACTTACAAAGAGTATGATAGAAAAAAATATAAGAGGTCCTAGAAGTGAGATACAACATTTGTTTAAGCTTATTGAGGAAGCAGGTTATGTTTATTGTAGTAGAAAAAGAGATGACTCTGAAGTTATTAGAGATATCTTTTGGGCTCATCCAGATTCAGTTAAGTTGTTGAATATTTTTCCTATTGTGCTAGTTATGGATAACACTTATAAGACAAACAAATATAGGCAACCTCTGTTTGAAATTGTTGGCATGACATCAACCGAGTTGACTTTTGCTATCGCATTTGCCTATATAGAGTCTGAGCAAACTGAGACTTTTTGTTGGGTGCTAGATAAGCTTAAACAATTGTTTGTGAAGAAAGAATTGTGTCCATAAGTGATTTTGACAGATAGAGATCTTGCTTTGATGAAAGCCATTGAAATTGTGTTTCCAAGGTCGATCAATATGCTACGTCGATTTCATATTAACAAGAATGTTGGTGCAAAATGGAAAAATATGTGGCTAGTGACATGCAAAAGAAAATTGACGAATTATGGATGGATGTTGCATGGGCTAGTGATGAGGTTGAGTATGATCAAAGGTTGAACCAACTTGAGCAGGCGTGTGTTGATTGTAATGAATTTATTGATTATGTGAAGGACACATGGTTGACACCACATAGACAAATATTTGTTGGAGCATGGATTAATCGAGTGCTACATTTGGGTAACACTACGACTAATCGGTATGTATTTATTTTTAGTATTTCTAAATTGTATTTTTTTTTGAATTTTTTTTAAAATATATTTAATATGTATTAATTTTAGGGTCGAGTCTGCTCATTGTAAGTTAAAGAAAATGTTGGGGAACAGTATTGGTGACATGGTCAAATGTTGGGAGGCTATGAATGACAACTTAAAGTTACGATTGGGTAATATTAGAGCTTCTTTTCAAAAGAGTTTTTATGAAGTTGAGCACGCCCACGTAAGTCCATTTTACAATAATTTATGTGGTTCAGTGTCTCGAGATGCATTGAGACACATTGCTAAAGAGTTAAAACGAGTTGATTATGATGGAACTAACAAGGAAATATGTCGTTGTACTCTTAGAACAACCTACGGATTACCTTGTGCTTGTGAGTTGACAGGATATATAATTGATGGTACACCGATACCAATAGATACTGTGCATGTTCATTGGAGAAAACTATGTATGGAAGTTAAGTTGGACGAAGACGTAGATGATGGATCAGAGGTGGATATGAGTAGTGAAATAGATGAGTTATGGAAAAGGTTTAAGTCACTGGATGTTGTTGGGAAAAGGGCATTAAAAAGTAGGGTTTTTGAACTTGCCTTCCCTACAATGACTTCCATGTGTCCACCACCTGAGAAAATAAAAACTAAAGGGGGAGTCAAGAAGAAAGACAAAAAACCAGTAGGATATGATGTTTATAGAGACCCTTCGTATCACGAGTATGTTGATCAAGCTTCTCAATCTTCACAGATGCAATTACAACCATCATAAACTTCGAAGAAGTTGAAATTATCACAGTCTTCACAAAAGAAATCTCAACCATCACAAGCTTCGAAGAAGTTGAAATTATCACAAGCTTCGCAGTTATCTAAGCAGTTCATCCTTCAGTTTCCTAATCACATTCGGTCATATATTGATGATGTAGTTAATGTTGTATCAGATGGTAATTGTGGATTTAGAGTAATTTCTTCATTGCATGGATATGGTGAAGATGGTTGGCCAATGGTTCGTCGAAACTTGGGGTTGGAAATAATACATAATGAAAGATCAAGTTTGTATGCCAATTTATTTACTGATCAATTAGCAGTGGTGAGAGAATCTTTGATGATAGAGGAATTTGGTCCTCAACCACCACATAAATGGTTAACTATACCAGATATGGGTTACGTGATAGCGAATCGTTATAATGTTGTACTTGTCTGTTTAGGAATTGAATGCTGGACTTTCTTCCCTATGACTACTTCATTTTCACCAAATGTAGCAATTTACTGCATTAGTTTTGTAAACAGAAATCATTGGGTTCCGGTACTTAGTTGTTTTTAGATAATGCGATTAACCCTAAGTCTTTTTCGTTATTTTTACTTACTATTTTGATTATTTTTTTATTTAGGTAAACATGAAAGAAGGGTTTCCATTGCCACCAGTGACAGTAGATTGGAAGAAGTTTCGTTCTCCAGCAGCAACATCTTGGATGCTAGGATTTGCCGGACGTCTACAACATTGGCAACAACTTACGCCTATATTACAAACGCATTATAAATTATAAATTATGTTACTCATTTTTTTTATTTCAAAACATGAATAATGAATTATATTACTCGTTTTTAATTTCAAAACATGAATCGTGAATTATGTTACTCATTTTTAATTTCAAAACATGACTCGTGAATTATGTTATTCATTTTTTATTTCAGGCTACAAGTTAACACATAAACATAAACCAACTAGGTCAAATGAGTCTAAAAGTTAACACATAAACATAAAACAATTAGGTCAAATGAGTCTAAAAGTTAACATATAATCATAAATATAAATATAAGTCACTGTGATCGAGCAATATGTAATGCTTCGAACAAATCCGCAAACTGTGGGTCATCATCTTCAGCACCAGCCTACTGAAGATAACGACAAATCAACGAAGACACACGAGCCCAACTAGGATCAGATGGTCCTACTTCATATACAGGAACTGGCATCTCTGCTGGCATCTCCGCTGGCGCATCATGATCGGGTGGCGGTACTAGACGAGGATGCGAGACACGATAATACCACTCAAGATATCCATCATCTTTCTCATATGGGGTGGTGGCCGGTGCTGTCGGCGAATCACATTCTGAATGCTCTGATGGTAACTTATCCAGTCAACATCAATATCACCAGCCATCGTATGATCAAGAGGTGGATGTGGAACATACTGCCTGTATCCAAACTGACGCATACATCTGTCAGGCAAGTATGGAACAACAGTGTCACCCCACCTCAGACACCCCCTATATAGACATAGCTCATCAAACTGACGCCATACTCTATGATTCTCGAATGGGCGCCATATGACATCGGAAGGTGTCAGCTCGTCCAGAATAGGTCGCAAGTCATCCACCTTCAAGGCACCTTGCCTATAGGACCATCTCATCGCTCAAGGGAGACCCACATTATTAGCTGGTATCCAGTTCTCTCCTTTTTTTTCCAAGTGTTGGAAAATACTCATGAATCCAACACTGTTACAAAATTTAAAATAATTAATTATAACATAATAAACTAGATAAATAAAATTAATATAATAGATAAAATTTATTAAAACAAAATATACTAAATTAAAATAAATACCTGTAGGAGAGTTGGATAACCACCAAGCTGCTTACAGTTGAACATGGAAGCATCTCCGAGATATCTGTAAAGAGTAACCAACGCAGCTGCTCCCCAACTGTATCCTGATAAGCCATCCAAGTCTATAAACAGTGAGAGGTATCGTGCCTCAACAAGCGTAAACGTCTTGTCTGCAAAAATAGTGGAACCCACTAACATCAACAAATAAGCTCTAGTGGCAAAATGCCATCTAGATGCAACTCTATGCTCTACGAACCAATCATATAACCACTCTAACTTATAGTAGGAACCCCTGCAGTCACAGACCTGTTGTTGTGCTACTCTATGTGACACTCCAGTATAATCAACAGCCCACTCAACAACAAGCGCTTCACTGATATCTTGAGGGCTCCAGAAGACTCCCTTGATGGGCAAGTGAAGCAGGCAAGATACATCATCTAGAGTAATCGTCCTCTCAACAAACGGCATGTGAAATAAAGATGTCTCTAGATGCCATCTCTCTGCAAATGCGAAAATTAGGTTTGTGTCTATCTTCGTTAAACTGGTTCTCTGGAGTGAAGCTAGACCAGACCTAGATATCCAGCCTTCCATCTCTCTGGGTAGCTGTAGTGGAACCCTCTGAGTCAGCTTTAACCCATGTCCCGCTACCTTAAACTCTTTCTTCGACCCTCTCTCCTGAAAACAAATAAAAGTAATTATATTATAAAATTCAATATTAAAAATTCGAATTCTATTCAATATTAAATAATATTCGTTTACTTACCTCACCGAACCATATATGTCTAGCAATATGATGTTCGTACTTAACTAACAAAGATGTATCATACGGTCCTCCTGGATATCCAACCAGCTCGGATGCTGATGCAGATGCATCAAAATGATCTTCTTCAGCCATTCTCGATGACTCGCCCCATCCTAGTCCACGAGGGATCCTACCATCTCTGCCTCGTGTGCGCACCACTAAAAAAAATCAATATAATTAAAAATTAATAAATAAATAAATAAATATAATTAGAAATTAAAAAAAACAATGAACCGGAAGTCTTGAGGAAAGAGTTCCGGAGAAGAAACGGAAAATGCGTGTACCGGAAGACTTAAGGCAAGACATCCGGTTAACAAAATCAAAATTTTATGAACCGGAAGACATGCATTAAGTCTTCCAGTGAAGGAACCAAACAAACTACAAACTGGAAGACACACGTTAAGTCTTCCGGTGAAGAAACAAAAATAAAGTACAAACCAGAAGACTTACTCTTAGAGTTCCGGTATGTATTGAAAAACAAATGCGTTCCAGATGACTTGGTGGAAGATTCCGGTTTGTAAATGGAAGAAGAGTTCTCCGGAAGACTTGAAATGGAAATGAAGTGAAAGTGAAAATTTTTAAAAATTATAGATATTTAAACAAGGGTATTTTGGTCTAATATTTTTTAGTGTTGGGGTGTGGGTATAAATGCAGGGGTATGGGGTAAAATCTTCTAAATTTTTTTATACTTTTTATTTATGGATTTCTCCAAAGAATAGAGATAAAAGTCGATTTAATTATTTTAGTTTATTTTTTTATAAATTTGGTCACAAGTTCTCACATTTCTTCAATTTGTGAATTAAAACATTTTATTTTTAAATTGATGTGATTAAATATGAATATATATATAAATGATTAATTATAATTTGATGTTTTTGTTACGAGTTTAATTGGTATGTATTGACAGTGTAAAATAACATTCAACAGAAATTTATTAACGGGTCATGTTATATTGTTAACTTAAAAATTATAGTCTGTTGTAGTAGGATACACGAGAGTGATTGATTGACAGTGTAAAATAATTTTACATTTCAGTACATACCAATTGATTGACGGTGTAAAATAATTTTACAGTACACATCAATTAAATTATTTTATTATTTTTTACACTTTTATATTATTTTTGTGAGATTTTAATTTGTAATTATTCAAAAAATATTGACAGAGCTCACCTCACAAAAAGATGCGAGTGAGATTTTCAGTCGGGAAATTTTACCCCATACCCCTACAATTATACCCATACCCCTACACTAAATTTTTTTGGACTAAAATACCCTCGTATAAATAATTATAATTTTTTTTGTTTGTTTACCGGAAGACTTTAAGTATGTCTTCCGGTTCATATTTTTTTTCGTTTGTTCACCGGAAGTCTTTTTAGAAGTCTTCCGGTTTATATTTTTTTTGTTTGTTCACGAGAAGTCTTTTTTGCAAGTCTTCCGATTCATATTTTTTTCGTTCGTTCACCGGAAGATTTTTTGCAAGTCTTCCGGTTCATGTTTTTTTTTAATTTTTAACTTTTTTTTAATATTGAACTTAACAAATATTTTAATATGTTATTTATTTTAAAAAACAAACATGCTCTCCTCCACCTCCAAATTCTTCCTCCCAAAAACTTAAAAAGTTTAATTCTTGAGAAAAACTTTCAGCTGCTTTACCTTCTCTTTAATCACAAAATTACTCCTCTCCTCAACCTCGATATCTCTCAAAGCTTTTTGAACGAGCTTCAAAAACTCCTTTTTATAGATCAAAATTTAAAGATTGCACAACAGTCTCTCCTACAGTAGAAACTTTATCATAGAATAGAATGTATTATTTGTTATAGAAAGTCGAAATTATCTTCATCTCCAAAAATATCATATTAAATGAACAAAACTTTAACCGTAGACAAAAATATGAATTCTTTTATGCAGACATACGCTTGATTCTTTATCTAGGAATAAAATGGAAGTTAAGAAAGATCACAATGTTGTAAAAATAGGTAGGCATGAAAAATACTGAAACAATTACACATGTAGAATTGCAAGAGCATCAACACTCCAATGAATTAGAAGGAGAAATCTAAAGAAGTTCGGAATTATTTGATTAGTATTATCTTTTGTCTAGTTTTCAGTTAACCAAGCATTTATCGAAAGAAGAACAAAAACAAATTATTTATTTACATTAAATCTTCGTAGTTGAATATTAAAAAAAAAAAAAACATGAACCGGAAGACTTGCAAAAAGTCTTCCGGTGGACAAACGAAAAAAAAAAGTGAACCGGATGACTTGCAAAAAGATTTCCGGTGAACAAACGAAAAAAAAACCCGGAAGACTTGCAAAAAGACTTCTGGTGAACAAACGAAAAAAATACGAACCGGAAGACATACTTAAAGTCTTCCGATAAACAAACAAAAAAAATTATAACTATTTATACGAGGGTATTTTGATCTAAAAATTTTTAGTGTAGAGGTATGAATATAATTGTAGGGGTATGAGGTAAAATTTCCTTTCAGTCGACCTGCTTTACCCCACAACACTCAACTTAAATGTTCAATTCTAAAATAGGAAATAGAAGAAAGAAAATAAGCTTAGAGTTTTACAAGTAATATGAATACTACAATTTATAAAAGTAAGAGTTACAAAATGAAATGCACTATCCAACCATACAATGCTCTTCAAATTTTTTTGGTATAGGTTGGTTCATCAATTTTCTAAATTCAAAGAAATGCACTGAACCTACTTGAACCTACTGTGTCCACAATCCTTCTTAATTTTACCATCTCTTAATTTTACAATGCATTATCATTAAATGTTACGAGTTTGTTAAAAAATAAAATTAAACATAGCAGATTAAAAAAAAAACTCATAAAATAAAATCAAAATCTAATAAATCAAACTAAAGTAATCAACATCATAACCAACCTAACAAATTATCAATCATATTAGAGACAAAAGGAAATAATAGATATTTGACTTTTCACCGCCAGACTGCTTCTCACCGTCGACTTTTTTTTCTTACCGTCGGCTGAGCTTCTTTTTCTTTTTGCTCAGAATGAGAATCTAAATCCCTTTTTCATGGAATTTGTTGATCTTATCCCTGAAACCCTTTTAGTTCCTGCTGCTAAACTTCCATCAAGTCAAGATACTTCCATAATCATATTCCCACACATGAAATCTTTCGCACAAGTTCTTAAGAGTGTTTGTGACATTCCAACTTCCCAGGCTACCTCATCTAAATCTAGAGTTGTCCGAGTTTTGATTGATATGGATCTTTATCAACCTATCAACCACAATGTTCTTGTCAAAAGGGAGGGCTTTGCTTTTTCCTATGATATTGAGTACGAAAATCTTCCTGAATTTTACTCACATTGTAAGAAATTTGGGCATGATGTGCAACACTACAAACTTTTGCAGAAATCAATACTCCAACCAATCCAAAAAACCAATACTCCAAACTTTTGTAGAAACCAATACTTCAACAAGGTCCCAAGCAGGACTTAAACACCTTACATCATGAAGTGCCATTACTGGAATATTTGTGGAGTTGCTAATGCTCCCTCAAGATTAGCTCTTAAGAAACTCATTAAGCTTCATCATCCTGCTTTCATCTTCTTAGCAGATCCCAAAATGGATTATGCTAAGTTCCTTTCCAACTGGTTTTATCGATTAGGTTTCAAACTTTTTGTTGTCAACAATAAAGTGAAACCATCTTTATGGTGTTTTTGCTTAAAAGATTTCTCTCATGTCATCTTATCCTCCTCTGATGAATTTGTTGCCTTCAATTTTGTTTTGGATGTGCTGCAGTGTATGCATCCACCAATTTCACTAAAAGGAGATATCTTTGGAAAGATCTCACCAACTCATTTTTTCATACTCTATTCCATGGTCTTTCGTGGGAGATTTTAATGCTATTATTGGTGCTCATGAACATCGTGGTAGATACTCTCCGGCCAAAATTCCGTTGACAGAGTTTAAGAATTGGTCTGATAATAATAGTCTTATTCACTTTCCCACTAGTGGAGATATCTTCACTTGGCCCAACAAGAGGATTTCTTCTTACTCCATTAAGAGGCATCTTAATAGATGTATTGGAAACCTGCTTTGGTTTGATGCTTGCAATCAAATATTTGTTTCTACTCTCATCAGATCTAACTCTGATCATTCTCCGTTGTTGTTCGAATTTCACATTAACCAGGCATGTGTGGTTTATCAAATAAAGTTTCTAAAGGCTTGGTCGATGCACAAGGATTGTAAGAAGCTGATTGAATCTGTCTGGTCTACAAAGGTTATTGATTGTCATATGTACACACTTTCTAGAAAGCTGCAATTGCTGAGATATAAACTTAAGGAATGGAATAAAAATGTTTTTGGGAATGTCACCTCTAATGTTAAGATTGCTAAAGAGTTACTTGGTAATATTTAACATAAAATCCAGATTGAAGGTCTGAATGACAATCTAAAGCAACAAGAAATAGATGCACAAAAATCTCTTTCGATTGTTCTCAACATGAAGGAGTGCTTTTGGAAGGAAAAATCCAGGACCATTTGGAATTTGGAGGGTGATCAGAATACGACTTTCTTCCACCATGTTTCTAAAATTAAATCCAAGCTTAAGCCCATTTCCATGTTTAAGCATGATGATGCAGTGTTGACAGATTCTAAGGCCATTACAGATTGCACTGTGAATTACTTCAAAAACCTATTTTCTACTAACGCTTCTGTTTTGCAGGATATGAGTATGGTTGATGACACTATTCCCCGGCTAGTTGACGATAATATGAATGTTGTTCTCACGCAATTACCGTCTTTGGAAGAGATTTATGCGGTTGTTTTTGTGCTTAATAAAGACAGTGTTCCTGGTCCTGATGGTTTTGGAGCTACCTTTTTTCAATTATTTTGGAATATCATTAATGTGGACGTCTCAAATCCTGCCACCGATTTCTTTATCAATGGCTGGATTCTGCCTAGTTATAATTCCAACTCTATTGTTTTAATTCCTAAGGTCAAGGGTGTTGATGATTTAGACTCGTTTCGTCCTATCACCTTATCGAATTTCAAGTTCAAGCTGATATCTAAAATTATTGCTGACCGACTGGCGACTTTAATGCCTTTCCTAGTTTCGCATGAGCAGTGTGGTTTCATTTAGGGTAGGCATATTCATGACTGTATCAGGCTTGCTTTGGAGGCGGTTAATCTGTTGGATTCTAAATCTTGGTGTGGAAATGTTGCTCTCAAGGTCGACATTAAGAAAGCCTTCGTCACTCTTAATTGGAATTTCTTGATGAAAGTTCTTAGAAATTTTGGTTTTAATGATAAATTTCTTTCGTGGATTGGCTTGATTTTCCACTCTGCTTTCATGTCTGTCAACGTCAACTGGGTGCTGCAAGGCTACTTCTCTAGTTCTCGTAGAGTTTGACAAGCTAATCTGCTTTCGTCGTTTCTTTTCTGCCTCGCAGAGGATGTCCTCAGTAGGAAACTGCTGCAGTTAGTTTCATCCAACAATCCCGACCGAATTTCTGGCTTGAACCATATAAAGCTTCCTTCATATATCTCGTACGCAGATGACATGTTCATTTTCTACAAAGGCTAGCTTTCCAACATAAATACTCTCATCAATACTTTCAAGATTATGCTGCAGTGTCGGGGCAGGAAGTTAATTGCAAGAAATCTTTCATTTATGACGGGTCAATGACTACTTCTAAGCTGAATATTCTTGTTGATCTTATAGGTTTTCAAAAAGGACCATTGCCCTTTGTGTATCTTGGTGTCCCGCTTTTCATTGGCAAACCTAAAAAAGTTCACTTGTAGCCTATTGCGAACAAAATTGTTAGCAAATTGGCATCGTGGAAAGGTTCGTTGCTTTCTTATGCCGGAAGGGTGGAGATGGTCAAATACACCATTCTTGGGATGCTCCATCATAGTATATCCATTTATAATTGACCTTTGTCGCTGCTTTAGGATCTTGAGAAGGCGGTTCAAATATTCATATTGTTTGGCGACATTGTAAATAATAAGCTTGTTGTAGTGGCTTGGTCCAACCCCTGGCAACCGAGTTCTGAAGGTGGGCTTGGTATTCGATCTTTATGCAGGCTGAACGACACTTTCAATTTGTAACTCACTTGGGATTTGCATCACTTAACAGCCAGATCAGTTAGTCTTCTTCGTAGTCGAGTCAAGCGTGCGAACAGTTTTATTAAACATCACGTGTTCTCTCCTATTTGGTCCAGTGCAAAACAAGAATTGGGTACTATTTTAGAGAATTCTTCTTGGTGTATTGGCAATGGCAAGTCTATTGTTTATGGTACGGTTCTTGGTGTGGTTCACCGCTGTTTCTGGACGAGGTTGCTCCGCTTTTGGTGAATGACCAAAAGGTTAATGAGATCATTGTTAATGGGAAGTGAGATCATTGTTAGTTGCCACTACAAATGCAACATTACTTTGAGTAACTTGCTTGGTTACTCCCCTTCAAACTGATACTCTCATCAGCTGAGTTCACATACTGCATAGCCTGCAGTTACATACCAACATCCAGCCTGTTTTGGAAGTCATGACTTCCAGAATAACATCCTGAAGTCACACAACTTTCTAAGCCTAACTCTCTGACCTATTAGCTTAGATTTCAGCAGTCTCACTTACTTGTGGACTAACCAGTGCCACTCCCCCTGCAGGGATGCACCACACTCACAATCTGCCCACCTTGCAGATACACACACAATCTGCTCACCTTGCAGATACACACACACACACACACACACAATCTGCTCACCTTGCAGATACACACACACAAATCAGTACGTGCAACAGTTCTAGCATACTATTATTCAACTATCAGCCATTGCATCATCAACTGTTATCTTTCTGCATCACCTGTGATCACCACCTGCATTCAATATTATCACATTCACAAGAGCTCATATGCTCAAGTAATGCACATAGAACCTGTTCTAGCACCTGCTTGTCATTCACTCAACACTTTTCTCCCCCTTTTTAGCCATAAATTAAAATCCTACTAAACATAGTATAGATTAAAATATTGTTAGGGACAACACTTTTTTACTTACACACAATACTCTTAGCTCAGTAGTCCAGCAGCCTGAGCCATACATATCACACTACTCTTCCTCCTTTTCAGTAGAGCTTGACCTATCTTCTGAAGTACTTGTTTCCTCTGACCCATCTTTACTTGTTGCCTCACTTGCACCACTGGTCTCTCCAGAGCTATCCTCAGCTTTTTCTTCTTTCTGAACCTCATCATCTGAGCCATCACTGTTATTGTCTTCATCAGCAAATTCTGACCCCTCTTCTTGCTCTAGAGTTCTGATTAATGCTTCCAATTTTAGTTTCCTTGTCTCCAACTCCTTGTAGGTTTCTTTAAACATTGCTATTACCTCAATTTTGCTGGATTTTGAAGTCCTTTTGGAAGTCTCAGCAGAAGGTATATCAATGTCAGGAACATGAGTTCCTTTAAATAACTTGTAGTTGAAGGACAAAGGAGTTTCTCTCTTGCAAGCTATATCACTTTCCTTGACAATGTTGGGATGCTGATCACAGATTATTCCACATATGAGTGAAGGGAAGGCAATAGGTCCCTTGACACTATAACTCCCGACATGTTTCATTGTTAGCTCATGAATGTACGTTCTGTCGCTACTGCGAAAATCGGCGCCGACAATGACAGAAGAGTCACCACCGTGCGTTATTTATCCCAAAGGAGGGAAAGGAAACGCTTAGAGAAAACCTAACACAAGAGGAAAAAGGAATGGTCATCGCAACCAAATCCTGGATTCGGGAGTCGGTTACGCAAAGGGAAGGTATTAACACCCCTCACGTCCATCGTACTTGATGGGATCAACGCTTGTTGTCTATCTAAAAGGGTGTGTTTAAACTATCTACGCTAAAGGCTTAGGGACACAAGAAAAGAAAAATGACCCGGCAGAACACAACAGTTCTATGCCTACGTATTCCTGTCTGAAACGAGAAATCAGAGTCAACGTAGTTCGCCTAACTACGGGTGAAAGGGGGGTAAGGTTGCTCGCCGAGATATCGTATCTCGTGCCTACGTACTTTCATACGGCATGAAAGATCAGAGCAAACGTAGTTCGGGCTACGAAAGACACAAGTTTGTCTAACAGCTTTTATCCAAGTAGGGTTAACAGACGGTTCCAGCAGTTGGTGTTTGCAGCTCGACCTTTGGAGACTTAGGCGTTACCGAGAACTTCTCCTTATGAAAGGGTTTTCCTGAATTAAAGGTCCAAGAGGACAAAAAGAATTTGGATGTTTGTTTCTGAAGTCTTTTACAGAAGAAGTGTTTTTTTAGGATGTTTGCAATCTCCATCGCACTAGAGACTATGACCTAGGAGTGAATGCTTCGCATGTCACCCAAAGGGTACCACGCTAAACATCCTGATTATTGGAAGGAAACCCTCCAGCAACCATTTCCTAGATAGCTTAAGGCTCGTAGCGTACGACGTCAATTAACCTTTATTAAGTGTTTTTGAGTTGTTTAGAGATGAGAAGAGAAAGACACTCTATCCTATGGTTAAAGTTAGGAGGGAACTACCTAATGTCATCATGCATAGTTAGAACCCTAATGTCTGTCATAACTTCTCTTGAATAAGAGAAGTCAGAGTTCCTAGGGGAACATGGCAAAAGAAAGCAAACAGTAAAACAAATGCATGCTATGCAACATACAAGCAAAGGCAAGGGAGACGAACTCAACCTCAAACCTAACAAGCAAAAGGCAAGGGAGACAAGCTCAACCTCAAACCTACAAACACGCAAAGGCAAGGGAGACAAGCTCAACCTCAAACCTACAAACAAGCAAAGCCAGACAGTAAAAATACAAGCAGAGGGAGACAGACTCAACCTCTAATGAAATACAAGCAAGGGAGACAAGCTCAACCTTAAGGATGCACTTAGGCCTATGAATACTACATGAAACCTAATCTAATGCAGCACACCAGACAGCCACACAAGCACAAATAAACAGCAAAAGAGAACATCAAAGCAGCCCCAGCAGTAGCAGCAATCTTCCAACAACAATCTTCTAACAGTATGTAATTTGCAATGATGCCCAAGCTAGCTTCATGAGAATTCCATCTTCAAGCTTCCATCTTCAATCTTCAAGTCTTCAAAAATCTCCACCAAGAAGAGGTTTCAACATAAAGATCAAAGTACAATAATGGGAAGCCTGATGAAGACCAAAGGAGTTCATCAGGACACTCAACCAGTCATTGGAGAGAAGGGCATCCTCAAAAGTTCTACTCATTATGACATGGCATACATCCCTCCAAAGGAGAGATGGGGCTTTCACATGAGGAATTTGAATCATGGGATGGAATGGAAAGTAAACAAAGCTATCCATGTTTATTTGAAGAAAGAAAGAAAGCTAAAGCTTTTCCTAAACCCTAATTCCTACTAGCTACAAGAAAGCCACTAAAAGGAGGGGAAAACACCAAATCAAAACCTACCACTAAAACCACATAGGCTTCTACAAGTCTATAACACTATCCCAGAGGAAAGGGAAGTTTATATTTATGATATGGGCACTATTGAAGTCAATCTAAGGCATGTGCTATGTTATGAACATGTTAAGACTAGTCTAAGTATTAATTCAACTTAAAATACTAAAACTATTTCTAAAATCCTATGAATTTTTATAAGGGAAACTAAGAAGGTTATGGATCTATAGTAGAAAGGTCAGGGCCTAAATCCAGAGGGAAGGTCTCTAAACAAATCCTAGATCACAAGGTATCACAAGTAAACCCTAAAATGGAAGGTCTAATGTTCTTGATTCAAAACAGAACCTAAAGTCCTCACAAAAATATGAGAAAAAATCTAGGGGATCGTGCATCTCTACCATAAACACCAACCAAAAATTATATCCAAATTTTAAACCAAAAGGGAGAACAAAACTCAGAAAGAAAATGGAACAAAAATACAAATTAAAGGAAATAAAGAAAATGCAAAAAATCACAATAAACTGGAAATTGCATGAAAAAATCAACCAAGCATTCCAGAAAATCAAGAATAAAATCCAGAGCATGCACATATTTTTATTGTATTTTTCTGACAATTATTGAAATTAAAATGAATTAAAGAAACAAAATGCAATTAAAATAATAAGAAAAAGAATTAAAATGAATAAAAGCTGGGAAATTATCACAAGCGTTGGATTTGAAGACCAGTCAAGGGATCTAGTGGCTTAGATACTGCCAGCGCGTTTAATGAAAACGCAGTGTTTAGGCTTGGTCAAAGTCCATATTTCAGAACAAATCTCGTGCGTACATTTTGAGTACTAAGTCTTCTAATCAGAATGATCTAATGCTTCACCATCATCGTCTCCGTTTATAACTTCTGATGGAGGGAAACGTTCAGGCAGTGGCTCCGGCGGTGGCTCAGCCGTCTTCTCCGGCGAGCAAGATTTTCAGGTCAACAAAACTTGACAAAAACTACACAGTTCCACTCTAATTTTCATGCTGATTCCAAATATGACCTTCATTTCTCCTAGATCCTCATGGATTTTAAAACACGCAAGCAAACAGAAATTGCACATCAATCTTGATCATCATCATTTCTTAATCTAATGCCACAGATCTACTCTCCATGCTTCATAGATCATTAAGAACCTTCTAATTCATGCTAAAGCCTCAAGAACAGTCCAATTCGAGTCCAAACAGAAATCAGGTTGCATCCTATTTTGTCTCTAAACTCCAAATTTTCGATCCAGAATCCATCTAATCAACATCCTAAAGCCTAACCACATATCAATTCTACTTAGATCATGCTAGAACTAGAGAAATCGTGAATTGTACAAACCTGGTGTGTAGCTTCAGATTGAGGCAGTTATGGTGCTCCTCTTGCTTCCAGATGATGCAGATCCACTCAATGAAGTGTGATGAAGATGCTTAAAGCTTTGAATTTCCTTGATTTACTCTAGAATTGAGATACGATTTTTCTGCTATGGCACCAAAACAGAACTTGCACTCTCTGAAATTTTCACCAAATGAACACCAAAAACATGATTCTGATGAGTTGCAATGTTTATATAGAAGTGATTTGTGAGCTTTAGAGGTCCAATAGAAGCCCAAATCTGGATATCCAACTTTCAAGTTTCTTTCAAAAATGCAACTATGGTGATGCACGAATTTGCCTTGTTTCTTCCTCTAGAAGCTTCCTTTTGCTTGCACATGGTCTGGTGAAGGAGTATGAATCAAAAGGAGGTCTTGTTTGTGCCTTATGAATGATTTTTGATATGTAGCTTATTCTTGAAGTAACACACTAAAGCACCATGAACCAAGTCTCAAATGAAAATTCTGATATTGCCAATGTGTTTAGAATTCTTTTTCCACTCAAAATATGCCCTCATTTGGTCTTGTTTGAGCACACATGAATAAATTTGAATTTTTGAAGTTTAATGCCTTTTAATTTCCCCTTTTCAAAGCTCTCATGAATCAAGTCTTGCTACAAGCCAAATAAATCCCTCCTTGATACATGGTTGACCTAAAAATCCCATTTTGAGCAAGTTTTATGTTGGACAAAACTTCATTTGAAGAGTGCAAGATGGAGAAAATGACCTATAATGCCAAATGACCTATAATCTCACTTTCCCAAAATACCCCTGGCTTGCAAGGATCATAACTTGAGTTCTACAACTCCAGCTAAGGACTTCTAGTACTTTATGGAAATCTAAGATCATGAGGAACAACTTTAATGTTTGCCGAAATTCCTTAAGAAACCTCCTTCTTGAGCAAAAGTGGCATGGAAGTTAGTTGATTTTCACAGATAAATTTCACATTCATCTGGTGACCCATAACTTGTCTGGACCATAACTTGAGTTTTATAAATCCAATGGAGGACTTCTAGTACTCAAATTAAAGGTATGAAGATGCTCTACAAGTTTCGTGTTGGCGAAAGATGGAGATGAAACTTGTATCTTGACTTATGTGGTCTTGAAGTTAGGCATTAAATAGGGGATTTTACATTGAGAACCCTAACTTAGCAACTTCTTATACTCTTGATTCTCTTGATTTGATCTTGGAACAAAATCTCACATGCTTCAACATATCATTCCATGACCACTAAGTCCTAGAAATAGGCTTTGATCCTCTTCAATTGCACAGTTGACTTAGGGTTGACCCAGATGAAACCCTAGTTGCTTGCACCTTCAACTGTGGCTCTTGCACTTGACACAAACACTTGACTGAGCTCCAACATGACCCTTAAGGCAATCCATGAGCTCTATCCATATACTCTATCCATACTCAAGGCTTCACAACCCTCTGATGGTCTTCAATTGGCTCCCAAGTTAGGAGATGAACCCCATACAAGCATTCAAACTTCTCAAGAACTCAAACCGCTTCCTGATGACTTTGGTGACTTCTCAAGCTTGACCAACACCCCTAGATAGGCTTCTCTTGATATACATCACACTTGATCCCCTACTAAATGAACAATGTTATGCTATGCAAATGCTAGAACAATGCAATGCTAATGCAATGAAACATAAACCAGGTAAGAAAAAGGTTGGGCAAATTTTGGGGTGCAACAGCTGCCCCTATTCAAGTGGCTTGGACCTGACTGGATGAAAAGCGAATGGCTTTCAAACAATCGAGGTAAAAGACGGTTGAATACCAAGAAACCCGGAAATTTGCCAACCGCAGAAATAAACTGCACAGAGCCACTTGGGGAACAACATCCATCAAACTGAATCTGGTTGTTACGGCAACAACTGATCAATCATCTGATAAAGAACCCCTGATTTCACTATCAATCACCTGTGTGACGCCACAAGCATTGAATCAACAATCGAACTTCAAAAATGCACTACAGAAAGCGGGCACCAAGTACAATTCTGTCAACACAAGTACAGTTACTCCATCATCGCTATGGGGACTGCATCCGTCAACTCAAATAACCACATCAACACAAGTACGGCTACTCCATCATCGCTATGGGGACCGACCTAGTCAACTCGAATACAACTTCTCTGTCATTGCTATAGGAGTTGACTCCGCCTCCACGGGTAACAACCACTGTTAACACAAGTGCAACTTCTCCATCATCGCTATGGGGACTGACTTTGTCAACACAAATACAACTACATCAACATGAGTACGGCTACTCCATCATCACTATGGGGACCGACCTTGTCAACACGAATACAACTTCTCTGTCATTGCTACAGGAGCTGACTCCGCCTCCACGGGTAACAACCACTGTTAACATAAGTACAACTTCTCCATCATCGCTATGGGGACTGACTCTGTCAACACCAACATACAGCTTCTCCGTCATCGCTACGGGAGCTGACTCCGCCCTTCAATGCAGGGAGAGACTCTGTCATTGCTACAGGTACCAACTACGTCAACACAAGTGAAACTGCTCCATCATCGCTATGTGGACTGACTCTGTCAACACTAACATACAACTTCTCCATCATCGTTACGGGAGCTGACTCTGTCACCACTACGGGTACAATTCTGTTAACACAAGTGCAACTTTTCCATCATCGCTATGGGGACTGACTTTGTCAATACCAACATACAGCTTCTCCATCATCGTTACGGGAGCTGACTCCGTCACCGCTACGGGTACAATTCTGTTAACACAAGTGCAACTTCTCCATCATCGCTATGGGGACTGACTTTGTCAACACCAACATACAGCTTCTCCATCATCGTTACGGGAGCTGACTCCGTCACTGCTACGGGTACAATTATGTTAACACAAGTGCAGCTTCTCCATCATCGCTATGGGGACTGACTTTGTCAACACCAACATACAGCTTCTCCATCGTTGTTACGGGAGCTGACTCCGTCACCGCTACGGGTACAATTCTGTTAACACAAGTGCAGCTTCTCCATCATTGTTACGGGGACTGACTTTGTCAACACCAACATACAGCTTCTCCATCATCGTTACGGGAGCTGACTCCGTCACCGCTATGGGTACAATTCTGTTAACACAAGTGCAGCTTCTCCATCATCGTTACGGGACTGACTTTGTCAACACCAACATATAACTTCTCCATCATCGTTACGGGAGCTGACTCCGTCACCGCTACGGGTACAATTCTGTTAACACAAGTGCAGCTTCTCCATCGTCACTATGGGGACTGACTTTGTCAACACCAACATACAACTTCTCCGTCATTGTTACGGGAGCTGACTCCGTCACCGCTACGGGTACAATTCTGTTAACACAAGTGTAGCTTCTCCATCATCGTTACGGGACTGACCTTGTCAACACAAATACAGCTTCTCCATCATCGCTACGAGAGCTGATCCCACCGGTCCAATCCACAAAATCTCTTAACGCTGATGTGACAACAAAAATTGAGGAGAACTCTATTGGGGAGATTCTAAAACCAACTGTCAGACACCTATTTCGACAACAGGCGACAACTTCAAAAGTTTAATCCAGGAAATCTTTTAACGCTGACGTGACAACAAATCTGAAGAAATATTCTGCTGGGGGAGAAGAGAAACTTAACCAAGCAACTCTGACAAGGGTATATGCCAAGACGAATGTTATCATAACATATCTCACGCCGAGAATCTGAATAGCTGGAAATCATTCTGACCAAGAATTCCAAATACCTGCCGGAAAACACACCTGAAAGCAAAGAGGTAACCAACCTGGCTCATGTTTCAAAATGCGTATGTGTGAAAATGGTGTAATGTTCCATACGGCATGGAAATGCTACGCGTTTGGGTAGATGCAAATATGGTGATATATGCAAATGCAAATGCAGGCTCGAGCTGCTGGAGAAAGCTGGATACGAAACTGCTTCAGCAAAATAAATGCGGAAGACAAAGCCAACTCCACTGGGGATAACCGGGTATCACATAATCATTCCAGCAAAATAAATGTTGGAAAGGTGAGACCAACTTCCACTGGAAGGAAGAAACAATCCTGCTGGGGGATAGCTCACAAACTCGGAGTTTGGAACTCTGCTGAGGATGATCATCCTATTGGAGGAAAAACAACCTGCTGGAGAAAGGACGGTCCTGCGTGGGGATGATCCTTCTAAACCACTGACAACCTGATTGTGCTCTGTGGGGATTACCCATGCTGGGGATTGATTGTGCACATACTCAACTGCTGGGAATGCACCTTCTGTCAGGGATATCAATCTTGACCCGCTGAGGATATTCTTGATCCTATTCTTCTGGGGATAAAAATGCCAGTTTCGTCTGCTGGGGAGGAATACATTCCATGTAGAGCCTGTTCCTACGTTAAGGGACTCTGGCTGGGGAACCACGATCCCTTGGCTGTTTGCTTCAAAGGTAAGAACCCTGCAAAACATGAATGAAACAAGACAAATCTACACAAAAGGAAATATCCTGGTCAGTATCCGTGACAATCGTTTAGTTAATTCGAAGTTTTAACAATTATTGGCCAAGGCCAGCAAGTTTATGCACGTGCAAGTTTATCAAAAACATCGGCGTTTTTCACAAACAAAACAGCAAAAGTTAAAACAAGAAGCAAACATCAAGTACTAAATAGTATGTTTTATTGCTAACGGGCCTGTAAATAGGAAAAGTTTTGTACACTGGATGCAACTCCTGAAAAGAGGAAGTTACACAAAGCAAATACAAATATGTACAGAGATACAAAGAAGATTTGTATACATGTCGACAACGTGGTACAAACAAACACCATGAGCTGATCCTCCTATGACTCGCCTGACTCCGACGCTTTCCCGATACTCGATCTTCGGAAGAGATTGTTTTGGATAAACGACCCTCAGGTACTCCCAAACCATTAAGCAATGCAGTATCAAACTCGGACTGCAGTCATTTGCTTTTTCAATCCCTAACTTTTGCCTGAATCGCCCTTTGCGGGTTTTTAATTCACCGGGATACCCTTTTTTTGCTGAAGTCGCCCTTTTCAGGTTTTCGACTTCGCGGATGTACATCTTTTCAATTTTATCCTTAACTTTTGCCCGAACCTTTTCCTTTTTTATGGTTCGCCAGAATGGCCCATTTTTGCCTGGACTCTCTTTTTGTGTCCAGCGGGTCTCTTTAAGCAAAGTATTTTTTAACTGCGTCTGAATTCACAGGGGATGTAAAATCCTCGCCATCCATGGTGGATAACAACAAGGCTCCTCCGGAGAATACCTTTCTAACGACATATGGACCTTCATAGTTGGGGGTCCATTTCCCCCTGTGATCTGATTGTGGGGGGAGAATCTTTTTCAGCACAAGATCGCCCGTCTGAAAGCTTCGAGGGGCACACCTTCTTGTCATAAGCTTTCTTCATCCGACTCTGATACAGCCGACCATATGCTAGGGATGCCAATCTCTTATCGTCCATCAAACTGAGCTGATTTAGTCTATCTTTTATCCATTCTGCCTCATCAAGTTGGACATCGCGCAACACTCTCAAAGAAGGAATCTCAACCTCCAATAGTAGGACAACTCCCATACCATATACTAGTGAGAAAGGAGTTTCCCCGGTTGATGTGCGTACCGTCGTACGATAACTGTGCAAAGCGAAGGGCAACATCTCATGCCAGTCCTTGTATGTTACAACCATCTTCTGAACAATCTTCTTGATGTTCTTATTGGCCGCTTCGACAATGCCATTCATCTTGGGCAGATAGGGAGATGAGTTGTGATTCTCAATCTTGAAATTCTGGCATAATTCCTTCATCATCTTATTATTCAAATTCGAACCATTATCAGTAATGATCCGCTCGGGGATTCCATATCTACAGATGATGTCCTTTTTGATGAACCAGGCTACTACTTGCTTGGTAACATTAGCATACGATGCCGCTTCAACCCATTTGGTGAAGTAATCAATAGCTACCAAGATGAAACGATGTCCGTTGGATGCAGTAGGCTCAATCTTGCCGATCATATCAATCCCCCACATGGAGAAAGTCCACGAGGATGCCATAACATTCAAAGGGCTTGGCGGTACATGAATCTTGTCTGCATAAATCTGGCATTTATGGCATCGCTTCGCAAACTTGAAACAATCTTTTTCCATTGTCAGTCAATAATACCTTGCCCGTAACAACTTTCTCGTCATAGCATGTCCGCCGACATGCGTGCCAAAGGTACCCTCGTGGACCTCTTCCATGAGAAGCTTAGCCTCTTTTTCGTTCACACACTGCAATAACATCATGTCATGGTTTCTTTTGTATAGAATACCATCTGGATTCAAGTAAAAGTTGTCATCCAATCTCCTAAGAGTCTTCTGATCGCGACTGGATGCCCCAGCCGAATACTCTTGGTTCTTTAGGAAATTCTGGATATCAAAATACCATGGCTTGCTATCGGAAGCTTCCTCAATGGCGAATATGAAAGCGGGCCTATCAAGGCGAGAGATAACTATTCTGGGAGCCTCATTCAAGAAGTTAACTTTGTACATCGAAGACAATGTCGCAAGAGCGTCTGCCATCTGATTTTCTGCTCGCGGCACATGGTGCAATTCTACCTTGTCAAAGAAAGGTAATAGCCTCCTTGCATAATTCATGTAAGGTATCAGATTAGGCTGACGAGTCTCCCATTCTCCCGTAATCTGGTTCACGACCAATGCGAAGTCTCTATACACATGAAGATTTTTAATTCTCAGATCAATAGCTTCCTCGAGACCCATGATGCACGCTTCATATTAGGTCTCATTGTTAGTAACTGGAAATGTCAATCTGGCAATGAATGGGATGTGGGTCCCATGGGGAGTAGTAATGATTGCCCCTATTCCACTTCCTTATGAATTAACAACACCATCGAATATTAATTTCCATTTGGAACCCAGTTCTGGACCTTTGTCAGGCAACGACTCCTCACAGTCTTTCATCTTTAGGTACATGATATCCTCGTCAGGAAAATCCAACCTCGTTGGCTGGTAATCATCAACTGGTTGTTCAGCTAGGTACTCTGACAGAATGCTATCTTTGATAGCCTTTTGAGAAACATACTGAATATCGTACTCTGTCAGTACCATCTGCCATCAAGCAATCCTTCCAGAGAGAGCTTGCTTTTCAAAGATATATTTGATCGGATCCATCTTCGAAATCAGCATGGTTGTATGATTTAGCATGTATTGTCTCAAACGTTTGGCAGCCCAGGCGAGTGCACAACATGTCTTTTCGAGCATTGAGTAACGGGACTCACAATCTGTGAACTTTTTACTCAAGTAGTAAATCGCATGCTCTTTCCGTCCAGTCTCGTCATGTTGACCGAGAACACAACCCATGCTGTCCTCAAGAACCGTCAAGTACATAATCAGCGGTCTCCCGGCTACTGGGGGTATCAATATCGGAGGTTCCTGCAAATATTCTTTTATTTTCTCAAACGCCTTTTGACAATCTTCATTCCAGGTCACAGCCTGATCTTTTTTCAACAATTTGAATAATGGCTCACACGTGGCTGTGAGATGAGATATGAACCGAGCGATGTAGTTCAATCTCCTCAAAAAGCCACAGACCTCTTTCTCCGTTTTCGGCGGATGCATTTCTTGTATAGCTTTTATTTTAGCAGGATCAACCTCGATTCCTTTTTCGCTAACAATAAACCTCAATAGCTTTCCAGATCTCACCCCGAAGGTGCACTTATTAGGATTCAGCCTCAACCTGAATTTCCTAAGCCTCTTGAACAATTTCAGAAGATTCACCAGATGTTCTTCCTCTGTCTGGGATTTGGCAATCATATCATCAACATAGACCTCAATCTCTTTATGCAGCATGTCATGAAAGAGCGTCGTCATAGCATGCTGATATGTTGCCCCAGCGTTCTTCAAACCAAAGGGCATCACTTTGTAGCAGAACGTTCCCCACGGGGTAATAAAAGTTGTTTTCTCCATATCCTCCGGCACCATCTTTATCTGATTATATCCCGAAAAGCCGTCCATGAAGGAAAACACAGAGAATTGAGCAGTATTGTCGACCAATACATCAATATGAGGAAGCGGAAAGTCATCCTTAGGGCTCGCCCTGTTCAAATATCGATAGTCAACGCACATCCGTACCTTACCATCTTTCTTTGGTACAGGTACTATATTGGCGACCCAAGAAGGGTAAGTTGTAACAGCAAGAAAACCAGCGTCCCACTGTTTCTGTACTTCCTCCTTAATCTTCACAGCCATATCTGGTCTAGTTCTTCTAAGCTTTTGTTTAACCGGCGCACATTCCTCACGCAATGGCAAACGGTGGACCACCATATCAGTATCTAACCCAGGCATGTCTTCGTAAGACCAAGAAAAGATGTCACTATACTCTCGAAGCATCTCGATCAGTCTTTGCTTGATATCGCTTTGCAGCGCAGCCCCTATCCGAACATTCCTGACAACTTCTTCGGACCCCAAGTTAATAACTTTAATTTGCTCCTGATGAGGCAAAATGATTCTCTCTTCTTGTTTCAAAAGTCGAGTCAGCTCTTCTGGTAAGTCATTATCCTCAACAATCTCTTCTTCGGCTTGAAATATCGGGCGCTCAAAGTCGAAACGAGTCATAGGAAGTTCTTGGTCGGTGTCATCTGAAATATGGATCCTACAAGGGAAATGGTTAAATTCTTCAAATGATGCGC
Source organism: Lathyrus sativus (assembly GCA_963859935.3). Lineage (NCBI taxonomy): Eukaryota > Viridiplantae > Streptophyta > Magnoliopsida > Fabales > Fabaceae > Lathyrus > Lathyrus sativus. The sequence continues at coordinate 892,161,378 of OZ012735.1, read as the reverse complement.
AAACAAAGCATATAACCACGTTGCCATTTTATTGTTAAAAATAAAAACAGAAAGACAAGGATCACAAAATTTGCATGGAAAAACGCCTTTATTTGATGATTAAAGCAAAGCATACACATAAGCAAGTAGGCCCTGAGATAAAATCACTATGCCCCGGGTAGGACATAGGATTGTACAATAATTGAAAAAACAAAGTATTACTGTTTCGTTGTCACTTGGATAAATTCCTGGATAGACCAGTTGCATAGGCTCTGTCCTGGCACGCTGGGTCTGATCCACGAATCCATGTCATAGTCGCTATCTCCGTCTTCAGCATCGGACACATCATTAATTCTTTCATAACAGATTCCTCCTGGAGTGATCACAACCGGCCCTTTGAATCTTGGCGCGCTCTGTGACGAAGATGATGACGTCGGGCGATATCCCAATCCAAACTTGTCCCGCTTAACAGAAATCTCCAGGACTTGACCCCATCCTTTAGCTTCCCCGACCTGAACTACCGCTTGTGCTTCTCTGTACGAAGATATGGCCACCTCTGGCCCTTTGTTTATTACAGGAGATTTATCTTCGACCTGCACTCCTTCAAAAACCTGGCACAGTGTCTCGTGGATTTCCCCATCCACTTCGACATATTTGAACGATGATAGGTGACTTACCAGGATATCCTCTTCCCCACATATGGTAACAACACTGCCACCGACCATATATTTGAGCTTCTGGTGCAATGTAGACATTACAGCCCCTGCCGAATGAATCCACGGTTGTCTAAGCAAACAGCTGTATGCTGGATGAATATCCATAATGTAGAACACAAAATCGAACACTTTTGGACCAACCTGGATTGGCAAAGTTATTGACCCAAATACAGACCTTCTGGTCCCATCAAAAGCCCTCACTACCAAATCACTTGGAGTGCATACTATTCCTCGGATATCCAACTTCATCAGTGCCTTCTTGGGCAGAACATTCAAGGATGATCCGGTGTCAACGAGAACATGTGACATAACAGTGCCCCTGCACTCAACTGAAATGTGCAAAGCACTATTGTGGTCACAACCCCTGGGCGTCAAATCATTATCAGTAAATCCAAGGCCATGCCCTGCGTTCACGTGCGCCATCACTCCCTCGAGTTGATTGACGGATATCTTGTGGGGTACATAGGACGTGTCAAGGACTTTCAACAAAGCATTCCGATGGGCTTCAGAACAAAGCAACAAGGATAGAATTGAGATTTTGGAAGGCGTCTGCTGCAAATGTTCCACAATCTTATAATCACTTTTCCGGATCAGTCTCATAAATTCCTCCACATCCTTGGTCGATGCTTCTTTCTCCTTCTCTTGAGAAGGTCCTCCTTCATTAACCTTGCCTTTCCCCTTGGCAATTCTCTCGGCTTCTATTTCAGGTGACGTAAAGATTCTACCGCTGCGGGTCATGCCCCCCGCTCCCACAAGATTATCAACTGCCCCTACTGGCGGGCTGTCCAAGTTAATCTTCTTTCCATTACAATAAGCCTCCACCCCATAATTCCAAGGGATGGATTTAGTACTCTTGTATGGAATGGGTCCAGCTTTAGTACCCTAAAATTTGCTCAACCTATTTCACTTGGTTTATGTTTCAATTGCATTAGCATTTACATATAGAGTCATGTATATAGTCTAATCATCTACATAGCATAACATAGCAAATCATCCAACAAGGGGCCAAGCACTATTCTCATCTCTATGAGCCTATCAAGATGTTATTATTCAAATTCAAGCATGTCCAAGTCATCAGAGAAGAAATTGAAACCTAAGAAGTCAGTGGATCAAGCAGTGAATCTATCTCCTATCTTGAGGGTATTTGAAGATCATCAAAGAAGTGGTGAGCTGTGGATTGAGCATGGAGAATATGTAGACATCATGGGAGACTTAGAAAGTCATTTGAAGGAGGAGACAAGTCATTGAGGTGATCACAAGAGTTGCAGTTGAAGGCAGTCAACTAGGGTTTCATCTGGGGTCAACTCTAGGTCAACCCTAGGTCAAATGACTGATTGAAAGGCATTAAGGTCTATTGGAGAGATGTGGGGTTCATCATTTGACATGTAGATAAGGATATGGTGATATGTCAAGAAGAAATCAAGAGAAATCAAGGAGAATAGGAGTTTCTAAATTAGGGTTTCTATGTAAAATCCCCTGATTTAGGTCAAACTTCCAAGCAAGATAAGTCAAAATGCAAGCTTCAAATGGATCCTTGGCCAACATGAAACTTGTATAGGGTCTCAATACCTTTAATTTGAGTGGTGGAAGACATCAAGGAGATTTATATAACTCAAGTTATGGTCCTTGCAAGTTACAGGTCATCTGAGGTATCTGAAATTTTGTCTGTGAAAGTTACTTGCCTTCCAAGCAACTTTTACCCCTCAAGGAGATTTCAAATGAATTTCTGGTCAACATAAGAGTTGTTCCTCATTGTCTTTGATTTCTATAAAGGTATGGTATGCCTTCATATGATTTGTGTAACTCTACTTATGGTCTTGGCAAGCAAAGGGTATTTTGGTCATCTGAGAATTACAGGTCATTTCAAGCCTATGCCCAAAACTCATACAAGGAAGCTTCAAATGGAAAACTTCACAACATCAAACTTGCTCCAAATGACATTTTGAGTCTATAAAAGTGGTCATGAAAGATTGGAAAGGCTCATAGTTCAAGTTTTCAAAATTGGTGAATTTAATGAATAAAAAATGACCTAAATTTGAGATTTTTCATAATTTGGCCAAATGGGATGAAATTATAGGTCATTTTGATTGGAAAAAATGTTTTAAGAACATTGGCAAAAGTGTATTTTTGAGTTTGGTTCAAGATTTGAGAGTTATACTTGGTTACTTACAAAAGAAGTTACATAATCCAAATCCAAAGGAAAGTGTGCATGGGAAGTTTCTCCAAGGTTCTAGGACTTTCTAATTCCATCTATATATTGAATTGGATAGCTTCATGCCATGGTTGGTGATTCATTGTGCTCATAATACCAAGTTACACTTCAATCTTCCAATTTGCAAAAGCATCTCAAACTTCATCAAATCTCTATCACTTTCCAAATTTCTTGATTTGATCATCATCAACATCTTTCATAGATCACAATTCCATCAGAATTTGGTTGATTTGAAGAAGAACTCGTGCTGTTCAAGTTCATCTTCCAAGGAGCAAGAAAGTTGGAATTGCAAGATTCAAGAGGCTTGGACAAGATTCATTGCATACAGAACTCAGAATCAAGGTCACTGATCAAATCTAGATCATTGCAAGCATTGGATTTGAAGAATTCAGCACCTGTTTTCATCATTTACACCAGGTTAGTTTCCTCTTCGAATTGCTTGATTTAGTTAGAATCATAGAGAATTGTTAGCATAGAACTGTTAGGATAGGTTAGATGATGGATTTCACAAAGTTTGAGGAAGTTTCATGAAGGTTATCAATGGTGTACCAAAACTGTTAGAGCTTATAACATCAAGAATAATGCACGATAATCCTAGGTTTATAGCTCATAATGATCAGTGAAAGGTGTAGATCATGCTAGGGTAAAGATTGGAGGGAATTCTCATGGTTGATGACAGTGCATAATGGTGGAACCGAGTTGTTCTACCTATCGGGTTTGATTGTTAGTTGAGTTTTAGAAGAAACCATTGTCATGGCTGTGTAGAGGGAAGAGAATGGAGTGTTTTTGGTTTTTACATCATGGGAATTCATGGAGAATTGAGGGAGAACAGAATGGTTGAAGATGCGTGCATGGAGGAAGATTTTCTGAAACCTAGGGTTTCTAAGGTTGAAGATGAAGGAGAGCCACACGATTGCATGTTTGACTTGGACTCAAATCTTAATCCAAGGGCCGTGGTTTAAAGCTGAAATGTGGAGGGAAGTCTGGGGTGCCAAATGCACCGTTTCACTAATTCCCTCAGACTGGGCTCATAATGTTGTTACTAATCCCACCCCGAGCGCAGGCCCAATCATATTTTTAACTGAAAATCTTGCTACCTGCACCGTTTCTTGTTTTTTATTTTTGTTATGTTTTCTGAGTGACTGGGCCCAGACGCGCATTGCTAGGCGCGCCCCCCAGTCTGGGCCCATCTGATTCTTTTAACTAGAATTAATACTCATGGCACCCCCTCAGTTTAATTAATTCCATTTTAATTTCTTTCAAAAATTTTAATTCTTTGGAAATTCATAAATAATTGAAAAATGCTTGTTTTTAATTGGTTGTTTTTGCATATTGTTCATATTTTTGTCAAGAAAATTATCATACAAAAAAATGGGTATTTCATTTTATTTTTCTATTTTTAGCATATTTTCCTTTTAAATAGGATTAAATAATGTGTAGTTTAATGCATGAATTTGTTAATTTTGGTTTGATTAGATGCTTTAATATTTTTGATCCATTCTTTTTAGGTTGATTAGCTTAGACCTTTAGCTTGTACATAAAATTTAGTTCATGATTTTAGGATTTAATCTTAGATGATTTGTTTAGGTGTGATTAATGTGATCAAAACTAGGGTTTAGGAAATAACATAGGTGAATTAAATCATTTCCCTTAGGAGTTGTAGATTGAATCCTTAGGGTATGGGAATATAGGGATTATGGGTAGATAGTAGATTCCTTAGAAATTGCTAGGTTTCCCCTATTCAACTATTACTATCAGTATACTGCTTGTGCCTGTTTGACTGTGTGGTGTGCCCTCTCTAGGGTTATTTCATTTGTCTGTGTGGGGTATTGGGTCTGCTTGGGGGTTGGGAGAGCTGAAGACTGTGATGATGAAGGCCATTGGAGATCCAGAGAATGAAGACCAACTTCCAGAGTTGATGAGGAGCATCCTTTGCTGGCAGCTGTTGAGGAGTATAGGATTTAGGAGCTAGGCAGAGCTCTAGAGTAGAAAACTTGATTCACAAACATGGAAGGCCTTGTCTGCCTCCATTCTTTCTCTATGATTCAAAGTCTCTTTCAAATATCCACCTTCTTCCTTTGGAGGGATTAGTGAATGTATTTGAAAGATAGAACTTTTGAGAGAAAATTGTCTGTATAATGTTAACAGTTAATGAGCCATCCTTGGTGGGCAGTTGACTGTCTAACATTCATTTCATCTTGATTGACTGATATTCATCTTGGAGATTGAGACTTGAAGAAAAGCCATTGCAGATTGAAGACTGATGACAGAGACCTTGCTTGAAGGCTGTAAAGATAAAGACTGAGGCTTGCCTGAAGCTGGTGGATGTTTGGAGATGACTTGAAGACAGATGATGATGCAGAGCTGCTGTGGCTGTGTTTATTTTTGCTGTTTAATTCTGATGTATTGATTGGTTTTCCCTGACTGTATTGTTTGCTGTTTACCCTATTAGGTTGAAAGTGAATTCTGTTCACTTTTGCCTGTTGTTTTCTAGGTTCGAGGTTGAGTGGGGACTCCCTTGCCTCGCTTGTACTGCTGCATCCATGCATTTTACTGCTTTATTGTATATATGCTATTGTTTCTGTTTCCATCTATTCCCTTAGGATCTCTGTTTCTCTCTGCGCAAGAGAGGAGCATGATAGACATTAGGTCTTAACCCATGCATGATAATATTAGGTTAGATTCCCTTTTCAACCATAGTTTAGAGTTCTGTCTCTTCTTTCTCAAAACAAACAGAAAAACACAATAAGATTTCAAATCCAATAAAAGACACTTCTTCCGTAAAAGAATGTGAACTCATCAAAACGTCATTTTTGTCCGCTTGGACCCGTAATCAGGAGAAAACCTTTTTCAGAAGGAATAAAAACAATCAAGACAGACTGGTGTCGTACGTGGCCCGAACTACGTTTGCTCTGATCTTTCATGCTGTATGAAAGTACGTAGGCATAGGATGCGATATCCTAGCGAGCAACCTTCCCCTTCTTTCCCGTAGGTAGGCGAACTACGTTGACTCTGATTTCTCGTTCCAGACGGGAATACGTAGGCATAAAGTACGATACTTTGCCGAGTCCTTTTCCTTTCTTTTAACCCTTGACCTGTAGTTTAGATAGAAATAACAATCCATACCCGAAAACAAGCGTGGATCCCGTCGAGTACGACGGACGTGAGGGGTGCTAATACCTTCCCCTTGCGTAACCGACTCCCGAACCCCGGTTTTGGTTGCGACGACCATACCTTTCCCCGTCTTTGCGGTAGGTTTACTCTGAGCGTTTCCTTTCCCTCCTGTGGGATAAATAACGCACGGTGGCGACTCTTCTGTTCAGCCGGCGCCTGTTTTCGCAGTAGCGACAACTGGCGACTCTGCTGGGGATCCAACGTCCCCTGGCTGCTAAGGACTGCGATAGTCCTTATGCATTTGGGATCCAACGTCCCTTGAGCGAGTCAATCCTAGCGCTTGTTTTCCCGTCGAGGATTTTGTATGGATTTATATTTTTGACCTTTATTTTCAGCATTGTATATATTGTTATTATTACTGTATTGGGGTGTGACGGGCGATTCTATGATTGAGAGATAAGCCGGACCTGGGCTTGAGTGCACCTAGAATTAGAGTAGAAAGTAGTGGGCGCGTGCCGGCTTTGCTTGAATTAGTGTCTCACGAAATCTACACTCGGACGAGGTTCTTCTGGTTGACTTCTTTTTCTACCCTTTGGGTCGAAGGGGTTGTTGGTTAGCTGAATTGTCGACTCCAGGAACCGATCATTTGGAAGTTGGCTAAGTGAGGCCTCTTCAGGATTTGATGATGCCACTCCTTCTGGGAATCGTATCATCAGCCCTGAAAGTCTGTGACGCCGACGACCGCATAGGATGCCATACCGTTGTCAGTTACTAGGACACCTACCTGTGAGAGGGTTTGGGGTTATGCAGGTAACTAGACCTTCAGATACCGGTTATTTCTTGATCTGAGATTCAGGGTATTTATGGAGAGTTATGAGGTCAGTCAGAGACCAGTTGGAGTTTTGATATGAGGTCTGTCAGAGACCAGTTGGAGATATGATCTGGGGTCTGTCAGAGACCAGTCAGAGTTATGTTATGAGGGTCTATCAGAGACCAGTATTGGAGCTTTGATTTGGGTCTATCAGAGACCAGAGTGTTTGAGGAATTCTGGAGGGTCTATCTGAGACTTTTGATATGGTTCAGGCTTCTCAGCTATGGCATTTGGTCCCTGTTGCATGATACTTGCATTGCATTGTCTGCATACCCATCATCATTGCATCCCATTAACGTGTGTCTGTGCTGCAGGTGCATTTGCATATTCCCTGGTTCTAGTGCCCGGACTTCTGAGTATCGATCATGGTTGGTTTGAGGAAAACAGTTGCGTATAAGCTGCCTACACCTGACATTACTCCCCTACTTGGTCTGATGTCCCTTGCTGATGAGGAGGATAGGAGAAGTTTCAGGATGAATCACGGAAGATTGTTGAGACTAGTCTGCAAGCCAACTGCTGTTGAGATGAATGGGCTGTACACGCTGATGCAGTTCTATGACCCCGCATTGAGATGTTTCACATTTGCTGACTTTATTTTGGGACCTACTATTGAGGAGTATGTGGAGTTTACTGAGCTACCAGTACAGAACAGGGTTCCCTTTATTCACTCTGCTGCTGAGCCCAAGTTGGAGGACTTAGCTAAGGCCTTGCACATGAACGCTGCTGAACTATTAGTGACTTCTTGGCTTGGGGTTCCAGGTTTCTCCCTTGATTTTCTGGTTGGCAAAGCTCAAGAGTATGCCAAGAACGGGTGCTGGATAGTCTTCAATGCTATCTTGGCTCTATGCATTTACGGAATTGTGCTGTTTCCCAACTTACCCAATTTTGTGGACTTGGACGCTTTCCATCTGTTTGCTGCTGGCAACCCGGTGCCCACTTTGATTGGAGACTTCTATCATTCATTGCACTAGAAAAATGAAAATAGAAGAGGAAAGACTGTTTACTGTTGTGCGCCGCTGTTGAACATGTGGTTTAAGAGCCATCTTCCCTTGAAGGGACCTTTTGTGGATAGTGCGACTACAGCTAGTTGGTCAGAGCGCCTGATGAGGCTATCTTCCGAAGACATAGAGTGGTTTGACCGAGACTTGTTGGGATCTGAGCTTATTTTCAGTTGTTCTGGGTATCCTAATGTTCAGTTGATAGGAAGAAAAGGGTGTATCAATTACAACCCTTCTCTGTTCATTCGCCAGTTCGGATATGCGTTGAAGGACCCACCAAAGGAGGAAGAAGTACAGGAATCTCTGTACTTCACAGGTGATTTGAATGGAGAGTTACTGGCGAAGCTTCAGCATGCATGGACGCGTATCAACAGAAGAGGGAAGCCGCTGTTGGGGAAGAATGATTGTCAGGCTTATGCACCATACAGGATTTGGATCCAAGAGAGAGCAAGACAATTACTGATGCCATTTCCAGCCGCACCAGTCCCTGTTCATATTCCGGTGGAAGAGCCAACCACTGTCACTATGGAGGCCTACGAGCAAGTTGTTAAAGAAAAAGAAGCCTTGATGAAGATCAATGAAGGGTTAGAGCAGGAGCTAGCTCAGATACGCAGTGAGAAAAACAAGGCTGTGCATGCTTTCCAACAGCAGATCGAGCTAGTAAACAGGCTTGGTGCTGAATTGACTGAGGAGAAAAAGAAGCGCGAACGTCTGGGTCAAGAGTTCAGAAGCTCCCATGACATGTTGGAATCCAAAAAGAAAGCACTCGATGCCGCTCACCGAGAAATCTCTTCTTGTAACAAGACTTGGAATGCTACGCTGACCAACAATAAAAAGAGGGAAGATAAATTGAAGCAGCAAATTTCCGACCTCGAGGAGAAGTTGAAGGCTAGCATTAAGAAGTACGAAGAAGAAGTGATGACCAGGTATAGTCTCCAGAATGCGTTGAACAAGGCCATCGAAGGCAGGAACGAAGTTGTGTCTCAGAAGCGGAAGCTAGAGGATCGCTTCGGAGAAGGGGCATGGGAGGAAACCGCTGGTGACGTGCGACGTGTTCTCAAGAGAAGAAACCAACTTGTTGAGGGTCTGCTTACCCGACCAAGTCATCTAGAGACCAAGAAGTTACTAGAAGAGTATCAGGCTTATGAGTGTATTTGACCATTTCATGTATTGATGCTTTATTTGCATAGTGCTGACCATCACCAGGATTGTTGGTTGAGGTCATGCCTTCTTATTGTATACTCAGTGATATTGTATTCTTGGCTTAATGGATTTCTCTGCAATATATGAGGCTTTCTTTGATTCGGCTCCGATCTTCGTATTGCTAGCACTGTCACTGCACTGGCACCTTCGCACTAGAATCGGGGAATGAATTTCCCTAATGCACAGACACACATTGCATTGCATTCATATTCATATTGCATCACAGGTGACTATTGGATGATATCTTATTTCCTGCACTGTACCAGGTCTTTTCAGGATTGAAGATCAGCGCCCACACCGATACTCCACTCGCACCAACTGCCGAAGAATCATGGATCAAATGCAGAATGAGATGCAAGATATGCGTGAGAAGCTGGCGCTCTTCATGCAGACAATGGAGACTATTGCGAAAGGTCAGGAGAATCTGCAGGCCTTGGTGCAGCCTCTGTTGGTCAGGAATGCTGGACATGGAAATGAGGATCATTAGTCTGTGCGAGTCGACACTGTTCATGGGGATGGTACCCCCACACCAGTGGCTCCACCTGTAGTCAACATGCCTGCTGTCAATGTCAACAACGGCACTGCCGCTGGGAACGGTAACATTGGAATTGGGAACGAGACTATCGTTAACAATGTTGGGCTTGGAGATGTTAACTTGGGTGATAATATGGGAGGCAATGGCTTCGGTAATGCTGGATTTGGCTTCGATGACCAGGGGTTCGATAATACTGGGAAATATGGTTTCAATGCTCAAGGCTTCGGGCAGGACGGTTATGGTATGACTAATCAGGGTTATGGAGGATTCGGAAATGGAAATGGCGCTGGGTTAATGGCTTTCGGACCTGCTGGAGTTGCTCCGGGGTACGACAACAGAGGGCGAGGCCCGGTGATGAATCAGATTAGAGCTGGCCGTAACAACGGATACGATGGGTATGGAGCTGGGAATGGTAACTGGCAGGAAGATCAGCAGGAGGACGCTTTCTCCGGTGGAGGTTTCGAGGGACCCATGGATGACTCCCAGAGGATCAGAATGCTAGAAGAGCAGATGAGGGGGGTCGTGAATCAAAGCGCTGCGGGCTTAGATATGTCGACAATGGGTCTAGTGCCTGGCTTGAGGGTGCCAATTAAATTCAAAGCTCCTACATTTGATAAGTATAAGGGGGACACTTGTCCGAAGGTGCACGTGCGGTCATATTACAGAAGGATGTCTGCGTATTCGACTGATGAGAGAATGATAATGCATTTCTTTCAAGATAGCTTGTCTGGTCCTTCCCTAGAGTGGTATATGGGATTGGAGCCAACTCATATAAAGACATGGAAGCAGCTGTCGGAAGCATTTGTAGCTCACTATAAGTATAACAGCGACTTGGCGCCCAACCGGGTCCAATTGCAAGGATTGTCTCAGAAGAAGGGCGAGAGCTTTAAAGAGTATGCGCAAAGATGGCGCGACATGGCTGCTAGAGTCCATCCCCCTTTGGAGGACAAGGAAATGAATGACATGTTCATAGGAACATTCACCGACGTGTTTTATGACAAGTTGTTTCACACATCTTTGGGAAGTTTCTCAGACTTAATTCTGATGGGAGAAAAGATTGAAAGCAACATTAAGCAGGGCAGATTCCAAGCTGAGGAATCTACTGCATCTGGCAGCAACAGGAAGGCTTTTGGTGGGCGCCGTCAGGGCGATGCAAGCGCAGTGTTTGGGGGCCGAGGCCGAGGCCGGGGCAGAGGTCGAAACCAGTATAATCAGCCGCAGCAGGTGGCGAGCGTTACTATTCTGTTTCAGCAATAACCATTCCAACAACAACAGCAACAACAGCAACAACAGCCACAACAGGGGGCACAGCCCGCCCAACGCAGATTCCAGGGGGGTAAACCAAGGAGAGTGTTTGAAAAGCCTCCTTCAACGTACGCAGATTTGCTACAGACATTGTTGGGTTTGAACTTGGTAGAGAAGAGAACTCTGGCACCAATAACAGACACTCCTCCGTATGTTTATGATGCAAGCAGGCACTGTGAATTCCACTCTGGGGCTCCGGGCCACGATGTAGAGGGTTGCCATGCGTTCAAGCATGTTGTGCAGGATCTATTGGATAGTAAGGCTATCAATTTTGGAACAGCGGGCCCGAATATAGTGCAGAAGCCCATGCCCAATCATGGGGCAAACACCATTTTAACTGAGGAGGGTTTGAATTTGATTATGAATGTCGACGACTTAAAGACACCGTTGTGCGAGATAAAGAGCAGATTATTGCAAGGGGGTGTCTATCCAGGATGTGACGAGTATTGTTTAGAGTGTTGGACCCGAGCTGGGGGTTGTGACGACTTAAAGAAAGGTATTCAGGCTTTAATCGATGGCGGCACATTGCAATTTGACCGAGCAGCAATTGAAGAACCTGCAGGGGCATTAGCAGACAAGCAAAGTGACGTGGCCACTGTGACGATTCCTCGAAAAACGATCACCATAACGGCACCAGCCCAACGACCACCGATCACTATCACTAAGGCCGGACCAATCCCGTACGAGAGCACAAAGGCAGTCCCATGGTCCTATGGGTTGGAAGTGTATTGTGACGGAGTAAAAATTGATGTTAATAAGCAGCCAGCTGAGACTGTAGACAACGTTGTTGGTACCGGAGGTATGACAAGGAGTGGGAGAATCTTCATATCGCCTGAGGTAGAGGCTGAGCGACTGGCAAAGGGGAAAGGCAAGATGGTTGAGAATGTCCCAGCGCAGGGGAGCGGAAAAGAAACGGCATCGAAATATGTAGAAGAGTTCATGCGCTTGATTCGAAAAAGTGATTATAAGATTGTTGAGCATCTGCAACAGACGCCGTCAAAGATATCTATACTGTCGTTGCTATTGTGTTCTGAAGCTCACAGAAATGCATTGCTGAAGGTCCTGGATACTTCCTTCGTACCCCAAGATGTTTCCGTGAATCAGCTGGAGGGGGTGTTGGCACATGTGAATGCAGGCCATAGCTTGGGCTTTACCGACTTCGATTTAACCCCTAAGGAGAGAGATCATAATATGGCGCTGCATGTCTCTGTGGAATGTAGAGGATCAGTCATGTCTCATGTACTGGTAGACACTGGATCGTCTTTGAATGTGCTGCCCAAGAAAGCGATGATGAAGCTAGATGTCAGAGGAATATTGTGCACGCCCAGTGACTTGGTGGTCAGGGCATTCGATGGTACGCGAAGAACAGTTTTTGGATCTATAACATTACCTCTACAGGTGGGGCCGGAGGTTTTCGCGACTGAATTGTATATCATGGACATCCAGCCTGCATACAGCTGCCTTCTTGGACGACCCTGGATCCATGGGGCTGGGGCAGTCACGTCTACCTTGCATCAAAAGTTGAAATATATGGTGGGGGACAGCGTGGTCACTGTATGCGGAGAAGAAGACATCCTGGTCAGCCATCTGTCATCATTTAAGTATGTGGAGGTCGATGGAGAGATTCACGAAACACCCTGTCAGGCATTTGAAGGGTTGCGCCTCAAAGACAAAGGTCCCGGGCCGAGCAAAACATCGGAGATAGTTGTCTCGTCATATAAAGAAGCCCAAGCTCTAGTAGAGACTAGTGAGACAAAGGGCTGGGGCAAAGTGCTGGATATTCCCGTGAAGACGGACCGGTTTGGGCTGGGATATCAACCGTCGTCATCAACGCCTGCTGTGGGGGCACCCCGTTTCAAAGGACCAATAACCATCACTGCCAGTGGAGTAGGTCATGAGACCATCAATGCTGCTTCAGAGTCTGACGAAGGAGACAGCGATTGCGACATGGACGCCTGGATTCAGCCGAGCGTGCCAGGACAAGGATTGTGCAACTGGTCTATTCAGGAGATTGTTCCTGTGACTCTTAAACAGTAATGCTTTGTTTTTTTAATTGTTGAACAATCTGGTGTCTTGCCCGGGGCATCATGATTTGCTTAGGGCTGTGTTGTTATGAACATTGCGTGTTTAATCATTAAATAAAAGGCGTTTTTTCATATGCAAATATTGCGATCTCTGTTTTTCCTGTTTTGCGTTTTTCAATAAAATGGCAACGTGGTTATTCGCTTTATACGCATTTTGAAGCATTTAACCATTCCTTTTGCAGGATAACATTTTCAAATGACATCCTTGAACCACCTATGACTCGTCCCGACTTCGAGCACCCGGTATTTCAGGCCGAAGAAGAGATTGTTGAGGATGGTGACGTTCCCGAAGAACTGTCTTGGTTGGTGAAGCAAGAAGAGCGTGTCATTCTGCCTCATGAGGAGGTCATCGAAATTATTAACCTGGGGTCGGAAGGGGTTGAAAAGAATATTCTTATAGGAGCCGCGCTGCAGAGCGACGTCAAGCGAAGACTGGTTGAAATGCTCAGAGAGTATAGTGATGTGTTCGCTTGGTCGTATGAAGACATGCATGGGCTCGATACAGATATGGTTGTGCACCGTCTGCCATTGAAAGAAGAATGCCCGCCGGTCAAGCAAAGGCTTCGCAGAACTAGACCTGACATGGCAGTGAAGATTAAGGAAGAGGTTCAAAAACAGTGGGATGCTGGTTTCCTAGCTGTGACAAAATATCCCTCATGGGTCGCTAACATTGTACCAGTGCCGAAGAAAGACGGTAAAGTGAGAATGTGCGTAGATTACCGTGATTTAAATAAAGCGAGCCCGAAAGATGATTTTCCGCTTCCTCATATCGACGTGCTAGTTGACAACACTGCTCAATACTCCGTATTCTCCTTCATGGATGGCTTCTCGGGCTATAATCAGATTAAAATGGCGCCAGAGGACATGGAGAAGACTACTTTCATAACGCCTTGGGGAACATTTTGTTATAAAGTGATGCCCTTCGGATTGAAGAATGCGGGGGCAACGTATCAGCGTGCAATGACGACTCTTTTTCATGATATGATGCATAAGGAGATCGAAGTTTATGTTGACGATATGATTGCCAAATTCCAGACGGAGGAAGAGCATTTGGTGAATCTGCTGAAGTTATTCAAAAGGCTTAGGAAGTTCAGGCTGAGACTGAACCCTAACAAGTGCACCTTCGGGGTGAGATCGGGTAAACTGCTGGGGTTTATCGTAAGTGAAAAGGGAATAGAGGTCGATCCTGCAAAAATCAAAGCAATACAAGAGATGCCGACGCCTAAAACAGAGAAAGAGGTGCGCGGGTTTTTAGGGAGGTTGAACTACATCGCTTGGTTCATATCTCACCTAACTGCTAAGTGTGAGCCATTATTCAAGCTGTTGAAAAAAGATCAAGCTGTAACGTGGAACGAAAATTGTCAAAAGGCGTTTGATAAAATCAAGCAGTATTTGCAGGAGCCTCCTATTTTGATACCCCCGGTGGCAGGGAGACCCTTGATTATGTATTTGACAGTTCTTGAGGGAAGCATGGGTTGTGTTCTCGGTCAACACGACGAGACAGGAAGAAAAGAGCATGCGATCTACTACTTGAGTAAGAAATTTACTGAATGTGAATCTCGATATTCAATGCTTGAAAAAACTTGTTGCGCGCTAGCCTGGGCCGCCAAGCGTTTGAGGCAATACATGCTGAATCATACAACCATGCTTATCTCGAAGATGGATCCTATCAAATATGTATTCGAAAAACAGGCGTTGTCAGGGAGAATTGCCCGGTTGCAGATGGTCTTGACTGAATATGACATCCAGTATGTCTCGCAAAAAGCTATAAAGGGGAGTGTACTGTCTGAGTACTTGGCAGAGCAGCCTATTGAAGATTACTAATCGATGAGGTTTGATTTTCCTGACGAGGATATCATGTACCTAAAGATGAAAGATTGTGACGAGCCGTTGCCAGACGAAGGACCAGAATTGGGTTCCAAGTGGAAGTTGATTTTTGACGGAGCTGTAAACGCTTACGGTAGCGGAATAGGGGCAATCATCACCACTCCACACGGGTCGCACATCCCGTTTACCGCTCGATTGACCTTTCCAGTTACCAATAATGAAGCCGAATACGAAGCTTGTATCATGGGGCTTGAAGAAGCCATTGATTTGCGAATCAAAAATCTAGACGTATACGGAGACTCAGCCCTGGTGGTGAATCAGATAAAAGGAGAATGGGAGACACGTCAGCCCAATTTGGTACCGTACATGAACTATGCAAGGAGATTATTGCCTTTCTTTGACAAGGTTGAATTGCATCATGTACCGCGAGCGGAAAATCAGATGGCTGACGCTCTGGCCACTTTGTCTTCCATGTACAAAGTTAACTTCTGGAACGAGGCTCCCAGAATTATTATCTCTCGGCTTGACAGACCTGCCTTCGTATTTACTATTGACGAAGCATCCGATGATAAACCATGGTATTTTGACATCCTTAATTTCCTGAAAAATAAAGAGTATCCGACTGGGGCATCCAGTCAAGATCAGAGGACTCTCAGGAGATTGGCGGGTAATTTCTATTTGAATCCAGATGGTGTCTTGTACAGAAGAAACCATGACTTGGTGCTGCTGCGTTGCGTAGATGAAAAAGAGGCCAAGTTGCTCATGGAGGAAATACATGAAGGTACCTTTGGTACGCATGCTGGTGGGCATGCTATGACAAGGAAGCTGCTGCGGGCAGTTTATTTTTGGCTGACTATGGAAACTGACTGTTTCAAGTTTGCGAGGAAGTGCCACAAGTGCCAAATCTATGCTGACAAGATCCATGTGCCTCCAAGTCCTCTGAATGTGATGTCATCACCATGGCCATTCTCTACGTGGGGGATCGATATGATTGGAAAGATCGAGCTGGCAGCTTCTAATGGGCACCGGTTCATTCTAGTAGCAATCGATTATTTCACCAAGTGGGTAGAAGCGGCGTCTTACGCAAATGTAACTAAGCAGGTGGTGGCCAGATTCATCAAGAGAGATATCATTTGCAGATATGGAATCCCCGAGCGGATCATCACTGACAACGGTTCAAACCTGAACAACAAAATGATGAAGGAGCTCTGTCAGAATTTCAAGATCGAACATCACAACTCCTCCCCTTACCGACCCAAGATGAATGGCGCTGTTGAGGCGGCCAATAAGAATATTAAGAAGATCGTTCAAAAGATGGTGGTGACCTATAAGGATTGGCACGAGATGCTACCTTTTGCTTTGCACGATTATCGTACGACAGTACGCACATCAACCGGGGCAACCCCGTTTTCGTTGGTATACGGAATGGAAGCAGTACTACCGCTGGAAGTTGAGATTCCTTCTTTGAGAGTACTACGAGACGTCCAACTAGATGAGGCAGAATGGGTGAAAGACAGGTTGAACCAATTGAGCTTAATGGATGAGAAGAGGCTAGCTTCTCTAGCATACGGTCGTTTGTACCAGAGCCGAATGAAGAAAGCATATGATAAGAAGATACATCCGCAGAGCTTTCAGACGGGCGACCTTGTGCTGAAAAGGATTCTCCCGCCGCAAGCAGATCACAGGGGCAAATGGACCCCTAACTATGAAGGGCCATATGTCGTCAGGAAAGTCTTTTCAGGAGGAGCGTTGTTGTTGTCCACCATGGACGGTGAAGACTTTACGTCGCCTGTGAATTCGAACGCAGTTAAAAGATACTTTGCTTGAAATTGACCCGCTGGACAGAAAAAAGAGAGTCCAGGCAAAAATGGGGCATCCTGGCAAACCAAAAACAGAATGAAAGGTTCGGGCAAAAGTTAGGGATAAAATCGAAAAAATTGTACACCCGCGAAGTTGAAAACCTACACTGGGCGGCTTCGGCAAAAAAGGGTATCCCGGTGAACTGAAAACCCGTAAAGGGCGGTTCACGCAAAAGTTAGGGATTTGAAAAGCAAATGACTGCGGTCCGAATTTGATACTGCATGGAGCGTTGGTGCGGGAGAATATACTTGAGGGGTCGATCATCAGATACAATCTCTTCGAAAGTGTGGATACCGGGAAAGCATTAGAGTCGGGCGAGTCATAGGAGGATCAGCTCGTGGTGTTCATCTACATCCCGTTGCCGACATGTGTACAAAATTTGATTTGTCAATATATTTATGCTTCTTGTGCATACTTGTGTATTTGTTGTGTGTAGCTTCCTCTTTTCAGGAGTTACATCCCGTGTACAAAAAACTCTGCCCATTCAGGGGCCCAATCAATAAAACATGTTATTCAGTACTTGATCCTGGTTCTTTACTGTTTTGTGCATAATAAACGCCTAAGTTTAATGAAACTAGCATGTGCATAACGTCACTGGCCCTTGCCAACAAATTGCTAAAACTTTGAATTAACTGAAAATGATGTCGCTAACGCTAACCTGAATAGATTTGGTTGCATAGACTTGTCTTGTCTTGTTTGTGTTGTTGCAGGGTTCATAGCCGTATGAAGAGGACGATCAAAGGATTGCAGTATGGATCAGAAGCTCGTAACAAAAGACTCGATCCCCACACAGGTCGTGCATGCTCCTTACTGAAGAAAGATCAAGCTCCCCAGCTAGTCGTGGCTTATACAGAGGACATTCTCCAGCAAAGTCGTTTATCCTTAGCAGAGTTTGGCAATTCCAAGATTGTAAGGCTGTGTTCAGACAGTGTGGTGTCCCCCAGAAGGATCCCCCCATCCCGAGCGGAGTGGTTTAATCTCAGAAGATTAACATTTCCAACTCGTGAGTTGTACTCAGACAGTTTACCCTTCCCAGTAGGGTCATTTACTCTCCCCTAGCGGAGTCAGTTGATTTTTTCCTCAAGAGAATTGGTTCGTCCCCAGCGGAGTTCTATTTTCTAGCAAGTGTTTTCCTTCCTCCCAGTGGAAATCGAAGATTAAAACTCTCCCCGACAGGGTTGGTTGGGCGCCCTGGCATTTATTTTGTCAGAATACCGTGTGATATCCGTTCACTCTCTAGCAGAAGTCCAATCATACTGTGCACATCTGCTATTCCCCAGCAGAGTTGTATTCCCCAGCAGGGTTGACTTCACTCTTCCAGCATTTATTTTGCAGGAATGATTCTGTAGCACCTGGCTATCCCCAGCGGAGTCGGCATTGTCTTCAGCATTTATTTTGCTGAAGCGGTTTCCTGTATCCTAGCAGTTCGAGTCTGCATTTGCATTGGCATATAGTGTCATATTTGCATCCATCAAATAAACACGCGTAGCATTTCCATGTCGAATGGAGCATTGCGTCATTGTCAAACATATGCATTTTGAAACATGAACCAGGTTGGCTAACCGTTTGTTTCAAGTATTGCCCTCTTGCAGGTGGAAGAAGCTCTCGCTCAAATGAATTACTAAACGTTCGAGATCTCGACGTGAGACATTCAACGAAAGTGTCAGCTTTGGCATTATTCCCCACAGAGTTATCAGATTAAGTTCTCTTTGTCTCCGAGCAGAGTTATTTGTAAATTTCTCTTGTTTTCCACGCCAGAGTTATCATGATGAATCTCTCCTCATTCCCAAGCAGAGTTATTTGTCATCAAAGGGTTTTAGGAGTCAGAATTTCAGAGGCTGCCTCCAGTTATCAGAGCAGGTGTCCGGTAGCTTGATTTCCAAATATCCCCAGTGGAGTCCGCCCCAAAGTTGCTGTCACGTCAGTATTAAGAAGTTTGTGGTTTGGGACCACTGGAGATATGAGTCCTGATGTGGACAATTTCATTGATGGATTTTCTTCGTGCTAGAGAAGTGGGAGTCCTAACGTGGACAGATTTATTTCCCCGGGATGATAAGAGGTGTTAGTCCTAACGTGGACAGGTTCGATTTCTCAGAATTGATAGAATGTGAAGTCCGGACGTGGACCATTTATTTCCAGCAGATATCTTTATTCGTAATGGCGAAATGTGCGTCCTGACGTGGACAAGTTTATAGTTTTTCGTGATGATAAGAGGCGCAAGTCCTGACGTGGACAAGGTTATCTCTCTTCGGGTTAGTGCAGCATGAGTCCTGGCGTGGACAAGTTTTATTCCTTCAGCAGGTCGAGATGTGAGTCCTGACGTGGACAAGTTTTATTTCCCCAGCGGGTCGAAGGTGCATGAGTCCTGACGTGGACAAATTTTATTTCCTCAGCGAGTTAAGAGGTGAGTCCTGACGTGGACAAATCAAGACGAAAAGTGTTTCCTTATGTGGAAAGAAAGATTTATTCCTAACGTGGAAATGAGTTATTCCTAACGTGGAAAGAGGTTATTCCTTACGTGGAAAGATTGATTCCTTACGTGGAAAGAATTTTTAATTCCTTACGTGGAAAGAAGTTGATTCCTTACGTGGAAAAGCGATATATTCCTTACGTGAAAAGGTGGGTCCTAACGTGGACGATGTATTCCTGACGTGGACGAAGAGAGTTACTCCTAATGTGGAAAGAAGTTATTCCTAACATGGAAAGAAGTTATTCCTAACGTGGAAGAGTTTATTCCTAACGTGGAAAGGTGGGTCCTAACGTGGACGATGTATTCCTGACGTGGAAGAAGATGTGATTCCTTACGTGGAAAGATATATTCCTTACGTGGAAATTGTGTTCCTAACGTGGAAGAGTTTATTCCTAACGTGGAAGGGTGAGTCCTAACGTGGACGAGGTATTCCTAACGTGGAAAGTTTAGTCCTAACGTGGACAGATCCAGACGGAGTCTTAGTCCTAACATGGACGGTGTTATTCCTAACGTGGAAGAGTTTATTCCTAACGTGGACGATTTATTTCTGATGAAATGCAGACAAATTATCCCCAGCGAAGTTGCCTAGATTTTTCCAGGTTGACAGCAGGTGGAGTCCTAACGTGGACCAGTTTTAGTTGAGGTTTCTTTGTGCCGACGAAACAGGCGTCCTAACGTGGACAAAGTTCTATCCCTGCGATGATAGAATCTTTTTCAGGCTGATGAAAATAATCCCCAGCACGTCGCTAATGGATCAGTTGGTTGCTGTAATAGCTAGATTCAGTTGATGAATGTTGTTCCCCCAAGCAGTGGTGCAGTTTATTTCTGCGGTTGGCAAATTTCCGGGTTCTTAGTATTCAACTGTCTCGTACCTCGAATGTTTGAAGGCTGTTCGCTCTTCACCCAATCGGGTCCAAGTCGCTTGAATAGGGGCAGCTGTTGCACCCTAAAATTTGCTCAACCTATTTCACTTGGTTTATGTTTCAATTGCATTAGCATTTACATATAGAGTCATGTATATAGTCTAATCATCTGCATAACATAACATAGAAAATCATCCAACAAGGGGCCAAGCACTATTCTCATCTCTATGAGCCTATCAAGAGGTTATTATTCAAATTCAAGCATGTCCAAGTCATCAGAGAAGAAATTGAAACCTAAGAAGTCAGTGGATCAAGCAGTGAATCTATCTCCTATCTTGAGGGTATTTGAAGATCATCAAAGAAGTGGTGAGCTGTGGATTGAGCATGGAGAATATGTAGACATCATGGGAGACTTAGAAAGTCATTTGGAGAAGGAGACAAGTCATTGAGGTGATCACAAGAGTTGCAGTTGAAGGCAGTCAACTAGGGTTTCATCTGGGGTCAACTCTAGGTCAACCCTAGGTCAAATGACTGATTGAAAGGCATTAACGTCTATTGGAGAGATGTGGGGTTCATCATTTGAAATGTAGATAAGGATATGGTGATATGTCAAGAAGAAATCAAGAGAAATCAAGGAGAAGAGGAGTTTCTAAATTAGGGTTTCTATGTAAAATCCCCTGATTTAGGTCAAACTTCCAAGCAAGATAAGTCAAAATGAAAGCTTCAAATGGATCCTTGGCCAACATGAAACTTGTAGAGGATCTCAAGACCTTTAATTTGAGTGGTGGAAGACATCAAGGAGATTTATAGAACTCAAGTTATGGTCCTTGCAAGTTACAGGTCATCTGAGGTATCTGAAATTTTGTCTGTGAAAGTTACTTGTCTTCCAAGCAACTTTTACCCCTCAAGTAGATTTCAAATGAATTTCTGGTCAACATAAGAGTTGTTCCTCATTGTCTTATATTTCTAGAAAGGTATGGTATGCCTTCATATGATTTGTGGAACTCTACTTATGGTCTTGTCAAGCAAAGGGTATTTTGGTCATCTGAGAATTACAGGTCATTTCAAGCCTATGCCCAAAACTCATACAAGGAAGCTTCAAATGGAAAACTCCACAACATCAAACTTGCTCCAAATGACATTTTGAGTCTATAAAAGTGGTCATGAAAGATTGGAAAGGCTCATAGTTCAAGGTTTCAAAATTGGTGAATTTAATGAATAAAAAATGACCTAAATTTGAGATTTTTCATAATTTGGCCAAATGGGATGAAATTATAGGTCATTTTGATTGGAAAAAATGTTTTAAGAACATTGGCAAAAGTGGATTTTTGAGTTTGGTTCAAGATTTGAGAGTTATACTTGGTTACTTACAAAAGAAGTTACATAATCCAAATCCAAAGGAAAGTGTGCATGGGAAGTTTCTCCAAGGTTCTAGGACTTTCTAATTCCATCTATATATTGAATTGGATAGCTTCATGCCATGGTTGGTGATTCATTGTGCTCATAATACCAAGTTACACTTCAATCTTCCAATTTGCAAAAGCATCTCAAACTTCATCAAATCTCCATCACTTTCCAAATTTCTTGATTTGATCATCATCAACATCTTTCATAGATCACAATTCCATCAGAATTTGGTTGATTTGAAGAAGAACTCGTGCTGTTCAAGTTCATCTTCCAAGGAGCAAGAAAGTTGGAATTGCAAGATTCAAGAGGCTTGGACAAGATTCATTGCATACAAAACTCAGAATCAAGGTCACTGATCAAATCTAGATCATTGCAAGCATTGGATTTGAAGAATTCAGCACCTGTTTTCATCATTTACACCAGGTTAGTTTCCTCTTCGAATTGCTTGATTTAGTTAGAATCATAGGGAATTGTTAGCATAGAACTGTTAGGATAGGTTAGATGATGGATTTCACAAAGTTTGAGGAAGTTTCATGAAGGTTATCAATGGTGTACCAAAACTGTTAGAGCTTATAACATCAAGAATAATGGAGTGTTAATGCTGGGGTAAAGATTGGAGGGAATTCTCATGGTTGATGACAGTGCATAATGGTGGAACCGAGTTGTTCTACCTATCGGGTTTGATTGTTAGTTGAGTTTTAGAAGAAACCATTGTCATGGCTGTGTAGAGGGAAGAGAATGGAGTGTTTTTGGTTTTTACATCATGGGAATTCATGGAGAATTGAGGGAGAACATAATGGTTGAAGATGCGTGCATGGAGGAAGATTTTCTGAAACCTAGGGTTTCTAAGGTTGAAGATGAAGGAGAGCCACACGATTGCATGTTTGACTTGGACTCAAATCTTAATCCAAGGGCCGTGGTTTAAAGCTGAAATGTGGAGGGAAGTCTGGGGTGCCAAACGCACCGTTTCACTAATTCCCTCAGACTGGGCTCATAATGTTGTTACTAATCCCACCCCCGAGCGCAGGCCCAATCATATTTTTAACTGAAAATCTTGCTACCTGCACCGTTTCTTGTTTTTTTATTTTTGTTATGTTTTCTGAGTGACTGGGCCCAGACGCGCATTGCTAGGCGCGCCCCCCCAGTCTGGGCCCATCTGATTCTTTTAACTAGAATTAATACTCATGGCACCCCCTCAGTTTAATTAATTCCATTTTAATTTCTTTCAAAAATTTTAATTCTTTGGAAATTCATAAATAATTGAAAAATGCTTGTTTTTAATTGGTTGTTTTTGCATATTGTTCATATTTTTGTCAAGAAAATTATCATACAAAAAATGGGTATTTCATTTTATTTTTCTATTTTTAGCATATTTTCCTTTTAAATAGGATTAAATAATGTGTAGTTTAATGCATGAATTTGTTAATTTTGGTTTGATTAGATGCTTTAATATTTTTGATCCATTCTATTTAGGTTGATTAGCTTAGACCTTTAGCTTGTACATAAAATTTAGTTCGTGATTTTAGGATTTAATCTTAGATGATTTGTTTAGGTGTGATTAATGTGATCAAAACTAGGGTTTAGGAAAAAACATAGGTGAATTAAATCATTTCCCTTAGGAGTTGTAGATTGAATCCTTAAGGTATGGGAATATAGGGATTATGGGTAGATAGTAGATTCCTTAGAAATTGCTAGGTTTCCCCTATTCAACTATTACTATCAGTATACTGCTTGTGCCTGTTTGACTGTGTGGTGTGCCCTCTCTAGGGTTATTTCATTTGTCTGTGTGGGGTATTGGGTCTGCTTGGGGGTTGGGAGAGCTGAAGACTGTGATGATGAAGGCCATTGGAGATCCAGAGAATGAAGACCAACTTCCAGAGTTGATGAGGAGCATCCTTTGCTGGCAGCTGTTGAGGAGTATAGGATTTAGGAGCTAGGCAGAGCTCTAGAGTAGAAAACTTGATTCACAAACATGGAAGGCCTTGTCTGCCTCCATTCTTTCTCTATGATTCAAAGTCTCTTTCAAATATCCACCTCCTTCCTTTGGAGGGATTAGTGAATGTATTTGAAAGATAGAACTTTTGAGAGAAAATTGTCTGTATAATGTTAACAGTTAATGAGCCACCCTTGGTGGGCAGTTGACTGTCTAACATTCATTTCATCTTGATTGACTGATATTCATCTTGGAGATTGAGACTTGAAGAAAAGCCATTGCAGATTGAAGACTGATGACAGAGACCTTGCTTGAAGGCTGTAAAGATAAAGACTGAGGCTTGCCTGAAGCTGGTGGATGTTTGGAGATGACTTGAATACAGATGATGATGCAGAGCTGCTGTGGCTGTGTTTATTTTTGCTGTTTAATTCTGATGTATTGATTGGTTTTCCCTGACTGTATTGTTTGCTGTTTACCCTGTTAGGTTGAAAGTGAATTATGTTCACTTTTGCCTGTTGTTTTCTAGGTTCGAGGTTGAGTGGGACTCCCTTGCCTCGCTTGTACTGCTGCATCCATGCATTTTACTGCTTTATTGTATATATGCTATTGTTTCTGTTTCCGTCTATTCCCTTAGGATCTCTGTTTCTCTCTGCGCAAGAGAGGAGCATGATAGACATTAGGTCTTAACCCATGCATGATAATATTAGGTTAGATTCCCTTTTCAACCATAGTTTAGAGTTCTGTCTCTTCTTTCTCAAAACAAACAGAAAAACACAATAAGATTTCAAATACAATAAAAGACACTTCTTCCGTAAAAGAATGTGAACTCATCAAAACGTCATTTTTGTCCGCTTGGACCCGTAATCAGGAGAAAACCTTTTTCAGAAGGAATAAAAACAATCAAGACAGACTGGTGTCGTACGTGGCCCGAACTACGTTTGCTCTGATCTTTCATGCTGTATGAAAGTACGTAGGCATAGGATGCGATATCCTAGCGAGCAACCTTCCCCTCCTTTCCCGTAGGTAGGCGAACTACATTGACTCTGATTTCTCGTTCCAGACGGGAATACGTAGGCATAAAGTGCGATACTTTGCCGAGTCCTTTTCCTTTCTTTTAACCCTTGACCTGTAGTTTAGATAGAAATAACAATCCATACCCGAAAACAAGCGTGGATCCCGTCGAGTACGACGGACGTGAGGGGTGCTAATACCTTCCCCTTGCGTAACCGACTCCCGAACCCCGAACCCCGGTTTTGGTTGCGACGACCATACCTTTCCCCGTCTTTGCGGTAGGTTTACTCTGAGCGTTTCCTTTCCCTCCTGTGGGATAAATAACGCACGGTGGCGACTCTTCTGTTCAGCCGGCGCCGATTTTCGCAGTAGCGACAGGGTGCCCTGGAGTGAAATTCATAATGCGCATTGGCATCGTAACCAAAAGGAGGCGTGCCCGTTGGAGGGGCCAAAGTTCTCTTCTCAACAAGGTGCAACCCTAACAAAGTCTGAAGAAGCTCAGCATACGTCGATGAAGGCGCATCAAATACCCTTTTTGGTCTCCCCTCCTGAACTCTACGCTGAGCAGGATGTGGTTGTCTTTGTTGCTGCTGCGGCTGTTGTTGTTGTTGTTGTTGTTGAGGTATGTGGATTGTCACACTAGCAATCTGTTGCTGATTGTATTGGTTCCGACCTCTACCTCTACCTCGGGAACTATACACTGAATTAGCATCTCCCTGCTTCCTATTCCCAAAAGCCTTTTTACCACCTCCATCCGAGGTTGATTCTCCAGCCTGAATCTTTCCGATCTTGACGCCATTCTCAATACGCTCACCCATGAGTATCATATTAGAAAAACTTCCCATCGAACAGTTGAGAAGTTTGTCATAATACATAACAGAAAACGTACCCACGAAGAGATCTATCAGTTCACGTTCTACCATGGGTGGATGCACCCTCGCTGCAAGCTCCCGCCATCTCTGGGCGTATTCCTTAAAACTCTCGCCATTCTTTTGAGAAAGACTCTGAAGTTGGACCCTGTTTGGTGCAAGGTCGTTGTTGTACTGATAATGTCTTATGAAAGCTTCTGCCAGCTCTTTCCAGCTACCGATCTGAGCAGGCTCTAACCCCATGTACCACTCCAATGACGGCCCAGACAAGCTATCTTGGAAAAAATGCATCAGCATCTCTTCATCATCCGAATAAGCATACATTCTTCGATAATACGACCGTACATGAACTCTTGGACAGGTATCCCCCTTATATTTATCAAAAGCAGGCGCCTTGAACTTGAGTGGAACCCTCAGACCAGGAACCAACCCCATATTAGCCATGTCTAACCCCACAGAATTCTGATTGGCCAGACCTTTCACTTGTTCCTCTAGCATCTTGAACCTTCGGTCATTGTCTACAGGCCTCTCGAAACCCATGCCCTGTCCGGAGAAAGCATCCTCTTGACGGTATTCGCCCTAATAAGGACCCTCATTATCATACCCAGCGTAAGCAGCATTGCGACCAAAACTTTTCTGATCGAATTTGGGATTAAACCCCCTGTTACCAAAGCCCTGGTTAGCCACACCCGACCCAAAGCCAGCATTGAAATTACCCATTCTGAAATCGTTGTTGCTTGCGCGGCCAAAACCCGCAGTACCAAAGCCAGTATTACCAAAACCCTGATTGGTATCGCCAAAACCTCCATTGCCAAAACCCTGATTGGTAAAGCCAATATTACCAAAATCCTGATTACCAAAGCCAGTATTGCAAAAGCCCTGATTGGCATCACCAAAACCAGCATTGCCAAAGCCCTGATTGGCATCACCAAAACCAGCATTGCCAATATTCCCGTTGGTTTCCATATTTCTGTTACCATTACCAGCGTTCCCATTACCAGCCCCAGTACCAGTCTCACCAGCCTAAGGACCAACCACTGGTATAGCATCAGTCCTTTGAGGAGTCTCAATATGAAGAGAATTATCCTCAGTATTACCACCAACCCACACAATCAGAGGTTGCACGAGAGTCTGAAGCTGCTCCTGGCCCTTGGCCACAGTTTCTATTACCTGCATGAACTGTGCCAACCTGTCACGTATCTCTTGCATCTCAGCCTGCACTTGGTCCATGACTTTCTTGCAATTACTTCTGGTGGAGTATCGTTGAGTTCGCTGTTCGGCAATCCTGAAACAACCTGAAAGATGCAGGAGATAAGATACGATCCCAAAGGTACCTGTAATGCAACATGAATATGCAAAATGCTAACATGTAAATATGCAAAAGGTTAGTCCCCCCCCCCCCCCCCCCGATTCTAGTTCCAGGGAAGAAGCCATGACGACAATGGAGCCCATACAGACAAGCATAGAATCAGAAATCCTCGTATATAATCAAGAGCCAAAAGGCAAAGTACAAGATATAACTGAGTACAGAACTGGGAAGACCTCGACCAACAAGCCTGGCGATGGTCAAATACAGGCAATATAGCGTAATACAAAGGGAAATATCAAAGCTAATAAAGATGGATGACGCGCCCGGAAATCCTCCAACAATCTCAACGTCTCAGGGTGGCCTGGTCTAGAGAGTAATCCTTGTATCAGTAGCACATGCTGGCCAATAGTGGGCTGCAGACTCCTGGCATCCTCTTCACAAGTTCCCTCACCGAAACATGCATTGAGCTTACACCTCTTGAAATCATCCCCCAGCTTACAACTTTCCAGTTCTTTAATAGTATCACTCAATAGGTACTCAGTGCTTTGTTTAAGAGATGACTCCTCTGCAATCTTCTCATCTTTGGCATTAAGCTGCATCTTCAATTTAGAAATCTGTAGCTTCAACTTTTCTTCACGCTCCTTTCGGCTAGTAAGCATGGCATTCCACAATGACTCCCACTTAGAGATTCACGAATAAGCCTTGTTTAGAAGCTCCTTCTTAGTAGAAAACACACTACTAACAACCTTCATATCTACACCCAATCGCTCTCTTTTGCTAATCTCTTCAGTCAATTCTGTACCCATTCTATTGACCACCTCAGTTTGCCTCTTCAAGGCATAGGTTCCTTCATTCTTCTCATGTCGAAGCTGAAAGATTTCTTTCTCTAGCTCTTCGTTTGCCTTTCGCAACTCTTCCTTTTCGGCCCAGAGCTTATTGTACTTCTCTCCAATGTAGTGGGTTCCTCAATCACTGGAGGATATAATAGCTCTGCAACATGAAATGGTATCAAAGACTTCCTAACTCTCTCATGGATCCAGATCAAATAAAGATCATAGGCTCGACTGTTGCTCTTACCAAGCAAAGCTTTTCCTCTTCTATGAACATTACCCCACGCATGCTTCAACCTGCCCAGGATGTCTGCTTCCAATAAGCCTGTGAGATACAGAGATTCCTGTATCTCGTCTTCAAGAGGAGGACTCTTCAAAGCCTATCCAAACGACCTTACTAGCAAAGAAGGGTTATAGTTAATACAACCCTTACGTCCAATCAAAGGGACATTGGGAAAGCCACTGCAACTATAGATAATATCAGCTCCAAGCATATTCCAATCAAACCATACAATATTCTCCGCAGACAAACCCATCAACCTGGAAGACCACTCTAGAGTACTGGCAGTAGAAACAAATGGTTCTGTCTTCGGAAGGTGACTATGGAACCATTTGTACAATATAGGTACACAGCAGGAAACGTTCTTACCCCTTCGCTTCTCATTCTTATAATGGATAGAATGATAAACATCTCCCAAAAGTGTAGGCACTAGATTCTTTGAAGCAAGAATGAAGAGGGCATCTGAATCCACAAAATCAGGCAGGTTGGGAAACAAAATGATACCATAGATGCACACAGCCAGAATAGCATTGAATATAATCCAACACCCGTCATTTGCACACTGCACAACCTTATCAACCAAGAAAGAGAGATGAAACCCATATGCTCCATTCAGCTTAACCAAACTCCCAGAGAACTCAGAAGCATCCAGACAAATAACTTCAGCCAACTTAGCCAGATTAGGCTCAACATCATCATGAACAAATGGCATCTGATACAACACCCAGACTCCTAGCAGAGCAGAGAATTCCTCTAAAGTTAGGGCCAAGACATAATCAGGAAACAGAAAGCACCTCAGCTGAGGTTCATAGAACTGCATCAAGGCATATAGTCCATTCAACTCAAACACAGATGGCTTGCACACTAGACTGAGCAATTTCCCATATATTCTCTGAACTCAGCCCTCACTTTCTGATCAGCCAGAGCAACTAACTTCAACAAAGAACTGATGTCAGGAGAAAGAAGCTTGTAAGCAACAGTCTTCTTCAGGGACTCCATGTCAGGCAATAAGAGAACACTAGAATCTGAGGGGAAAAACACACCTACAACATAGATACATGTTAATGAGATGCATATATGAAAATGCAAATGTATATGCAAACAGGGGATCAAGTGTCGTGTTGTGACAAGAATAATCAGAACTGTGTTGTAGCTTGAGAATAACCAGCGCTTCGCCTCAATACAAACCAACCACAATAGGAACCCTTGTACCAAATTCACACTGATAAAGAAGAACCGGGTTTTCTGAAGCCAGAGTTTCCTGCAAAAACCACTATCCCCCTCACAGGTATGGACTTAATTCACCGACGAGGTATGGCATCCTATGCGGTCATCAGCGTCACAGACTTTCAGGAAACGATGATACGATACCCAGAAGGTGTGGCATCATCATTTCCCTAAGCGGCCTCACTTAGCTGAATCCCAAATGATCGGTCCCCAGAGTCGACAATCCTCAAATCCAACAACTTGTCGAGCCCAAAGGGCCAGGCAAGAAGTCATCAAAAAGAGTCTCGTCTGAGCACGAATTTTGTAGTTAGCTGGTGCAAGCAAAGCAAGCAGGCTAACCACTACTTTCCACTTCTAAGTCTATGTCTATGCTCAAGCCCAGGTCCGGCTTATCTCTCAAAGTAACCCCTACCCACAGCACAATAGAAATAATATAGTGCGGAAAGTAAATACAGAAATATAAAGCACATATGCATAACAACCAAAAAGAAAAACAAGCAAGCGCTAGGATTGACTCGCATAGGGAACCGTTGGAGTTGCCAGCAGAGTCGCCAGCTGTCGCTACTGCGAAAATCGGCGCCGACAATGACAGAAGAGTCGCCACCGTGCGTTATTTATCCCAAATGAGGGAAAGGAAATGCTCAGAGAAAACCTAACGCAAGAGGGAAAAGGAATGGTCATCGCAACCAAATCCTGGATTCGGGAGTCGGTTACGCAAGGGGAAGGTATTAGCACCCCTCACGTCCATCGTACTTGATGGGATCCACGCTTGTTGTCTATCTAAAAGGGTGTGTTTAAACTATCTACGCTAAAGGCTTAGGGACAAAAAAAAAAAGAAAAATGACTCGGCAGAACACAACAGTTCTATGCCTACGTATTCCCGTCTGAAACGAGAAATCAGAGTCAACGTAGTTCGCCTAACTACGGGTGAAAGGGGGGAAAGGTTGCTCGCTGAGATATCGCATCTCGTGCCTACGTACTTTCATACGGCATGAAAGATCAGAGCAAACGTAGTTCGGGCTACGAAAGACACAAGTTTGTCTAATAGCTTTTATCCAAGTAGGGTTAACAGACGGTTCAAGCAGTTGGTGTTTGCAGCTCGACCTTTGGAGACTTAGGCGTTACCATTTTGCGATAAAACCGAAAGTTAACAGAACTTATCCTTATGAAAGGGTTTTCCTGAATTAAAGGTCCAAGAGGACAAAAAGAATTTGGATGTTTGTTTTTGAAGTCTTTTACGGAAGAAGTGTTTTTTTAGGATGTTTGCAATCTCCATCGCACTAGAGACTATGACCTAGGAGTGAATGCGTCGCATGTCACCCAAAGGGTACCACGCTAAACATCCTGATTACTGGAAGGAAACCCTCCAGCAACCATTTTCTAGATAGCTTAAGGCTCGTAGCGTACGACGTCAATTAACCTTTATTAAGTGTTTTTGAGTTGTTTAGAGATGAGAAGAGAAAGACACTCTACCCTATGGTTGAATTTAGGAGGGAACTACCTAATGTCATCATGCATAGTTAGAACCCTAATGTCTGTCATAACTTCTCTTGAACAAGAGAAGTCAGAGTTCCTAGGGGAGGGAGACATGCTCCACCTCTAATGCAATACAAGCAAGGGAGACAAGCTCAACCTTAAGGATGCACTTAGGCCTATGAATACTACATGAAACCTAATCTAATGCAGCACACCAAACAGCCATACAAGCACAAATAAACAACAAAAGAAAACAGCAAAGCAGCCCCAGCAGCAGCAACAATCTTCCAACAACAATATTCTAACAGTCTGTAATTTGCAATGATGCCCTAGCTAGCTTCATGAGAATTCCATCTTCAAGCTTCCATCTTCAATCTTCAAGTCTTCAAAAAGCTCCACCAAGAAGAGGTTTCAACATAAAGATCAAAGTACAATGATGGGAAGCCTGATGAAGACCAAATGAGTTCATCAGGACACTCAACCAGTCATTGGAGAGAAGGGATCCTCAAAAGTTATACTCATTATAACATGCCATACATCCCTCCAAAGGAGAGACGGGGCTTTCACATGAGGACTTTGAATCATGGGAGGGAATGGAAAGCAAACAAAGCTATCCATGTTTATTTGAAGAAAGAAAGAAAGCTAAAGCTCTTCCTAAACCCTAATTCCTACTAGCTACAAGAAAGCCACTAAAAGGAGGGGAAAACACCAAATCAAAACCTACCATTAAAACCACAGAGGCTTCTACAAGTCTATAACACTATCCCAGAGGAAAGGGAAGTTTATATTTATGATATGAGCACTATTGAAGTCAATTTAAGGCATGTGCTATGTTATGAACATGTTAAGACTAGTCTAAGTATTAATTCAACTTAAAATACTAAAACTATTTCTAAAATCCTATGAATTTTTATAAGGGAACCTAAGAAGGTTATGGATCTATAGTAGAAAAGCCAGGGCCTAAATCCAGAGGGAAGGTCTCTAAACAAATCCTAAATCACAAGGTATCACATGTAAATGGAAGGTCTAATGTTCTTGATTCAAAATAGAACCTAAATCCTCACAAAAATATGAGAAAAAATCTAGGGGATCATGCATCTCTACCCTAAACACCAACCAAAAATTATATCCAAATTCTAAACCAAAAGGGAGAACAAAAATCAGAAAGAAAATGAAACAAAAATACAAATTAAAGGAAATAAAGAAAATGCAAAAAATCACAATAAATTGGAAATTGCATGAAAAAATCAACCAAGCATTCCAGAAAATCAAGAATAAAATCCAGAGCATGCACATATTTTTATTGTATTTTTCTGACAATTATTGAAATTAAAATGAATTAAAGAAACAAAATGCAATTAAAATAACAAGAAAAAGAATTAAAATGAATAAAAGCTGGGAAATTATCACAGGCGTTGGATTTGAAGACCAATCAAGGGATCTAGTGGCTTAGATACTGCCAGCGCGTTTAATGAAAACGCAACGTTTAGGCTTGGTCAAAGTCCATATTTCAGAACAAATCTCGTGCGTACATTTTGAGTACTAAGTCTTCTAATCAGAATGATCTAATAGTTCATCATCATCGTCTCCGTTTATAACTTCTGATGGAGGGAAATGTTCAGGCAGTGGCTCCGGCGGTGGCTCAGCCGTCTTCTCCGGCGAGCAAGATTTTCAGGTCAACAAAACTTGACAAAAACTACACAGTTCCACTCTAATTTTCATGCTGATTCTAAATATGACCTTCATTTCTCCTAAATCCTCATGGATTTTAAAACACGCAAGCAAACAGAAATTGCACATCAATCTTGATCATCATCATTTCTTAATCTAATGCCACAGATCTACTCTCCATGCTTCATAGATCATTAAGAACCTTCTAATTCATGCTAAAGCCTCAAGGGCAGTTCAATTCGAGTCCAAACAGAAATCAGGTTGCATCCTATTTTGTCTCTAAACTCCAAATTTTCGATCCAGAATCCATCTAATCAACATCCTAAAGTATAACCACATATCAATTCTACTTAGATCATGCTAGAACTAGAGAAATCGTGAATTGTAC
Source organism: Lathyrus sativus (assembly GCA_963859935.3). Classification (NCBI taxonomy): domain Eukaryota; kingdom Viridiplantae; phylum Streptophyta; class Magnoliopsida; order Fabales; family Fabaceae; genus Lathyrus; species Lathyrus sativus. The sequence continues at coordinate 892,128,940 of OZ012735.1, read as the reverse complement.
AAACCTGGTGTTAGCTTCAGATTGAGGCAGTTATGGTGCTCCTCTTGCTTCCAGATGATGCAGATCCACTCAATGAAGTGTGATGAAGATGCTTAAAGCTTTGAATTTCCTTGATTTACTCTAGAATTGAGATACGATTTTTCTGCTATGGCACCAAAACAGAACTTGCACTCTCTGAAATTTTCACCAAATGAACACCAAAAAAACGATTCTGATGAGTTGCAATGTTTATATAGAAGTGATTTGTGGGCTTTAGAGGTCCAATAGAAGCCCAAATCTGGATATCCAACTTTCAAGTTTCTTTCAAAAATGCAACTATGGTGATGCACGAATTTGCCTTGTTTCTTCCTCTAGAAGCTTCCTTTTGCTTGCACATGGTCTGGTGAAGAAGTATGAATCAAAAGGAGGTCTTGTTTGTGCCTTGTGAATGATTTTTGATATGTAGCTTATTCTTGAAGTAACACACTAAAGCACCATGAACCAAGTCTCAAATGAAAATTCTAATATTGCCAATGTGTTTAGAATGCTTTTTCCACTTAAAATATGCCCTCATTTGGTCTTGTTTGAGCACACATGAATAAATTTGAATTTTTGAAGTTTAATGCCTTTTAATTTCCCCTTTTCAAAGCTCTCATGAATCAAGTCTTGCTACAAGCCAAATAAATCCCTCCTTAATACATGGTTGACCTACAAATCCCATTTTGAGCAAGTTTTGTGTTGGACAAAACTTCATTTGAAGAGTGCAAGATGGAGAAAATGACCTATAATGCCAAATGACCTATAATCTCACTTTCCCAAAATACCCTTGGCTTGCAAGGATCATAACTTGAGTTCTACAACTCCAACTAAGGACTTCTAGTACTTTCTGGAAATCTAAGATCATGAGGAACAACTTTAATGTATGCCAAAAGTCCTTAAGAAACCTCCTTCTTGAGCAAAAGTGGCATGGAAGTCAGTTGATTTTCACAGATAAATTTCACATTCATCTGGTGACCCATAACTTGTCTGGACCATAACTTGAGTTTTATAAATCCAATGGAGGACTTCTAGTACTCAAATTAAAGGTATGAAGATGCTCTACAAGTTTCGTGTTGGCAAAAGATGGAGATGAAACTTGTATCTTGACTTTTGTGGTCTTGAAGTTAGGCACTAAATAGGGGATTTTACACTGAGAACCCTAACTTAGCAACTTCTCACACTCTTGATTCTCTTGATTTGATCTTGGAACAACATATCACATGCTTCAACATATCATTCCATGACCACTAAGGCCTAGAAATAGGCTTTGATCCTCTTCAATTGCACATTTGACTTAGGGTTGACCCAGATGAAACCCTAGTTGCTTGCACCTTCAACTGTGGCTCTTGCACTTGACACAAACACTTGACTGAGCTCCAACATGACCCTTAAGGCACTCCATGAGCTCTATCCATATACTCTATCCATACTCAAGGCTTCACAACCCTCTGATGGTCTTCAATTGGCTCCCAAGTTAGGAGATGAACCCCATACAAGCATTCAAACTTCTCAAGAACTCAAACCACTTCCTGATGACATTGGTGACTTCTCAAGCTTGACCAACACCCCTAGATAGGCTTCTCTTGATATACATCACACTTGATCCCCTGCTAAATGAACAATGTTATGCTATGAAAATGCTAGAACAATGTAATGCTAATGCAATGAAACATAAACCAGGTAAGAAAAAGGTTGGGCAAATTTTGGGGTGCAACACGTTCCATAATTGAGGTGAGCCTTAGTTCCCACTGCATATATGAAGTTTCCAAGGATGGTGGCCGCTGTGGTCTTATGATTGGTGGGCACCCAGTTTGCAGCACCAATTTTGTGAAGCATGGCATATTTGACACTTAGCTTGCTTGCTACAAGCTTCCCTTTGGATGACCACTTTTTGACCTGTTTGGAAGTTATTTCTTTACACAATTGATGGTATGAGACTTGAAGGTAAGCCAGTCCTTCATGAGGTATTCCCAAGTACTTGTTGATGATAGCTGCTGTAAAATTGATGCACTTTCCTCTCACAAACACTTTACCAAACTCACTTGATTTCCTGTCAGCACTTTCACTTGATAGATTGACTATGAATTCTTTTACCAACATTTCATAACAGTGTGAGAACTGTGTCACAGTATTTATCAAGCCAGCATTACTGATGAGGGCCATGATTTCCTTGTTCTCAAGAGCATTCTGAGTAAGCTCTCTCTCTCTCTCTCTCTATGTCCAATCTCTTGTGATAAACATATTTCCATCTGTTGGCATTTGATGGATAGTGGAAGGAAATGTTATCAATTGGTACTTCCGGAATGCTTGCAGCCAGTTTGCTTGTTGTAGGTTTTTGCTTGGTTTGAATTTCAGTGACATCAACAGCAACATCTGAGTCTGTTTCTGATTCTGACCTGGATTCAGCTTTCTTTTTCTTAGTGACAACTTTGCTCCATCCTTTAGGAGGTCCAACCTTTGCCCTTTTTGTACCAGTCTTCTTTGGTGATGCTTCTTGCTCAACAATCTTCTCTGCATTCTTTTGCTTGGGGGGACATTGGTCAGGTGCCTTTTTTTTCCTTTTCGTGTCATCAGCCTTTTGGCTATTCCTGGATTAAGCTTAAAAATGAGATCATTGTCTGAGTAGTCTTCTAGGTCAACTACTTCAGTTCTTTTGGCTCCATGCGTGCTTTCACCTGTGTGTTTAGCCTTTTCACCCTTGTTCTTTCTTCTGGTGCAGGGTCCTTTGATGTTGTGACATCCGGCGAGACATTGGCTTGATAATGTGGTTTAGGCTCAGACCCCCTTATGCTAGATGAGGTGGGTATATTGAGAGCGCTAGCCACCATTCCTTCAATTTTCAGGTGGGTTCTCCTAGCTTCTTCTTTATCTAGGTCAGCCGATTCAGTAGTAGAGGGAGCTTGATCAGAGCCAAGGTTTCTGGGTCTTCTTGCATGCATCTTTCTAGGTTTCTTTACCAACAATCCTTCCGGTGTCATCATGCGCAAAGGCGCTATTTCTAGAACCTCATTAGGGTTAGATTCAGCATTACTAGTGGTGACTTTGGGGTTAGGGTTCACATGTTGTGACATGGTTGATGACTTTGGTCGAGAGAGGATGACTTTTCTTTGCTTGGGTAAGTTGTTATGGAAGCTAAAAAGATTATACTGACACCAAGAGTGGAGGAAGTGTATAGTATATGTGATAGTGGGATACGTTTTCCCAATAGGAGGGAACTTACCTTTTTGATTTATCATTAATCGTTTTAATTTCAAGGCATAATTCCCAATTACTTTTAATTGCTATAACTCCTCATTCCTAGAGGAACTCAATTTCCATTGATCATTCTTAAATTGAGATTCCTTGATAATTTTTGAGCCCTTGTCAGCAATATTCAGGACATAGTCCCTGGAGTTTGCACACGTTATTGGCCATTTACACACTCTACCCCTGAGCATTTCCCCCTTGAAATCAACAGACCTCTTTTGGATGGAACCTTTGATGTCACAGAACAAAGTCATAACATCAGGAGTGACATTGCTTTCTTTCTGCATAGTAGCTTTCATGGAATTCATCAGGTTCCAATATAGCCTATCTATCTTACCTTGATGGCCATTCTTTGAGTATCTCTTCTGGCCTTGCCTGTCACCCTCATATTCACAGTTTCCTGGTCTCCCATCTAGCATACATTTTGGAGTTATTTTCCCAGCTTTCTTGACTATGGTCTTTCTTATCCTTTGTTGGTGTCTGCTTTTAATCCCCCAATTTTGCTCCTTTTCTTCTTTATTGATCAGTCTAGTTTTGTTACTTCTGGGCTCCCATAGGTAACAATGATTATTGGATCTAGATACCCTCATCACTTTCTTAACTTTATTGTTGACAGCCATGCACATATCTTTTGAAAAATGGACTTTTAAACCTTGATCACATAGTTGCCTTATGCTTATTAGGTTCACATTTAGTCCCTCAACCAGCAAGACATCCCTCAACTTTGGAGTTTTAGTGCTGTTCAGTTGTCCAATACCTGTAATTTTTCCTCTAGCTCCTCCTTGAAAGGGTACATGACTTGATGAATAAGGTTTGAGTTTTGTCAAGTAATCCTGAATTCCAATCATATGTCTGGAGCAACCACTGTCAAAGGCTTGATGTTGCCTCCTGCCCTGATTGGCATGATACTGCCATTTGTCATGCTGCTGCCTTTGGCCATGATGCTGCCTTTTTACTTGCTTACCCTGGTTAGCATTTCTTTGACTAGGAAATCCATGCAGCCAGAAGCATACAGCCTTAATATGGCCAAGTTTCCCACAGTGGTAGAACCTATACCCTTGGAACTGTCTTTTGACTTGGTTCCAGTTTCTTTATGGTGGATGTTGTGACATTGGTCGTAACATCCTCTTTAGCTTCTGAATCTCAGGTTGTAGTTTCTTGAGTTTCAGCACAGGGTTTTGTCTCTCAATAAATCCCAGTCCAGACCTATCTCCCGAGTTCTGACCACTTTGTAGAATCTCTTCTAGGGTGTCAGTTCCAGGATTAAGCATCCTTATAGATTTGGACATTTGGTCAAATCTAGACTTTAACACTTTGACCTCACCTTCAAGTGACTCTATAGTGACTAGATGCTCCTCCTTTTCAGGTTCTAACTCCTTGATGAGTTTCTTCTGATGTTCTCCTTGCTGGTACAGATTTGAACTTCTGATGTGAAGCTTCTGATATGAGGCTTCAAGATCCTCAAATGTCATCTCTTCTTCACTTGAGCCACCATCAGAGATGCACACACTGTTGAGAGCAGTGACATGCTTGACAGACTCACCATCTGACTCACTTTCTGAGTCTTCATCAGACCAAGAGAGAGTTATACTTTTTCCCTTTTTCTTGAGGTATGTGGGACATTCTCTTCTAACATGTCCATATCCCTCACACTCATGACACTGGGCTCCTTTGCTTTGGCCAGTTGTGTCTTCAGCTTTATCTTTACCACTGTCAGAGGATTTGTTCTTGACATAGGGCTTTGATTTCTGATCTATCCTTTTGATCAGTTTACTAAATTGTCTTCCAAGCAATGCTATTGCTTCTGACAACTTTTCTTCTTTTCCCTCATCTTCTCCTTCTGCCTCTTCTGCAGTGCTTGAAACAAGAGCTATGCTTTTGTTCTTTTTCTCCACTGCCTGGTCACTCATTCCCATCTCAAAGGTTTGGAGAGAACCAATGAGTTCATCCACCTTCATGTGGCATATGTCTTGGGCTTCTTCAATGACTGTGACCTTCATTGCAAACCTTTTAGGTGGGGACTTGAGAATCTTTCTCACCAGTGTTTCTTCAGACATTTTTTCACCCAAGGCCCCTGAGCTGTTTGCAAGTTCAAGAACATTCATGTAGAACTCGTGAATGGTCTCATCCTCCTTCATTTTCAGACCTTCAAATTTTGTTGTTAACATTTGAAGTCTAGACATCTTTACTTTGAAGGTTCCCTCATGAGTAGTCTTGAGGGTGTCCCAAACCTCTTTTGCTAGTTCACAATGGTGTACCAGCCTAAAAATGTTCTTGTCTATGCCATTGAATAGAGAATTCAAGGCTTTAGAGTTGCCAAGAGCCAGAGCCTCTTGTTCTTTATTCTAGTCTTCTTCAGGGATCAATACTGAAGCTCCACCCTTATCAGTTTTCATAGGATGTTCCCATCCTGAACTCACAGCTCTCCATGCCTTGTAGTCTATAGACTTCAAGAATGATATCATCCTTGGTTCCAATATTCATAGTTAGATCCATCTAGGATTGGTGGTCTATTGGTGAATCCTATGTCTTTGTCCATAGTAGCAGAGTTTATCTTCCCTAGATCTCACCCAGATTCAAACAGGCAGGGTACCTGCTCTGATGCCAATTGAAATTCTGCTTGCGCATAGACGGATGTTATAACTGATGTTATAACATCAACAATAACACAGGCTACTTGACAGTAAATTGAGAACAATAAAGAACACACAAAAATTGTTTACCCAGTTTAGTGTCAACAACACTTACATATGGGGGCTACCAAGTCAGGGAGGAAATTCACTATTAGCAGTATCAATTCAGAGTTAAACCTCTAGTTTACACTCCTCACTTAATCACTATCCAATGACACTTCAGCCTAGAGACTCTCTAGTACCTGAGTATACCCACTCACTCCCCCACTATCACACACCTGTGATATCAGTTACAATTGCAAAAACAGTTTTTGAAGAGACACTTCAAAACACACACCTTTATCTTGCTTCACAGCTTTGATCAAGAACACACCACTCTTGCTTCACAGCTTTGAGTGCTACACCAGCCTAAAACCTACCTAACCAAGACAATTATGCAACAGCCAATTGCTTGGATTACAAGTATTCCTAAGACACAATTGAAAACGTGAAGTGAAGAACAACTTCACTCACAAGGACTCTTACTACTCACTGCTGGCCTTCTATATCTGTAAGAGCTGCTTTGTTAGGATTGCATCCTTTGTTATTTATAGCAGCTGCTGGTCCTTGGGCTTTATGCAGTTTTTAGGTTTTCCCGTGTTCCAAACCCTACATCAGAGAAACTGCATCCTTACATTTAATTTAGAGACATTTTAGTGCGCCTAGGGATTCTAAAATGTTTCCTGAATTCCAGCTTTAAGCTTCTAAGAATTCTCCTGATTTCCAGCAGCTAGAACCTAACCTGTTCGCTTGATGTCATACGACCCATGTCATGACATCCAGTGTGACATCCAACTTAACTATTAAAATAGCTAAGTAAACTTACCCTGCACAGTCCATATTTAGTATGTACTAATTTCAAACATAACATGCACACATACTAAAATATTTTGCCATAAAATGCAGCCAATCAAGAGCACTTACAAAGAGTATGATAGAAAAAAAATATAAAAGTTCCTAGAAGTGCGATACAACATTTGTTTAAGCTTATTGAGGAAGCAGGTTATGTTTATTGGATTAGAAAAAGAGATGACTCTGAAGTTATTAGAGATATCTTTTGGGCTCATCCAGATTCAGTTAAGTTGTTGAATATTTTTCCTATTGTGCTAGTTATGGACAACACTTACAAGACAAACAAATATAGGCAACCTCTGTTTGAAATTGTTGGCATGACATCAATCGAGTTGACTTTTGCTGTCGCATTTGCCTATATTGAGTTTGAGCAAAATGAGACTTTTTGTTGGGTGCTAGATAAGCTTAAACAATTGTTTGTGAAGAAAGAGTTGTGTCCACAAATGATTTTGACAGATAGAGATCTTGCTTTGATGAAAACCATTGAAATTGTGTTTCCAAGGTCGATCAATATGCTATGTCGATTTCATATTAACAAGAATGTTGGTGCAAAACGGAAACAATATGTGGCTAGTGACATGCAAAAGAAAATTGACGAATTATGGATGGATGTTGTATGGGCTAGTGATGAGGTTGAGTATGATCAAAGGTTGAACCAACTTAAGTAGGCGTGTGTTGATTGTAATGAATTTATTGATTATGTGAAGGACACATGGTTGACACCACATAGACAAAGATTTGTTGGAGCATGGATTAATCGAGTGCTGCATTTGGGTAACACCACGACTAATCGGTATGTATTTATTTTTAGTATTTCTAAATTGTATTTTTTTTGAATTTTTTTAAAATATATTTAATATGTATTAATTTTAGGGTCGAGTCTGCTCATTGGAAGTTAAAGCAAATGTTGGGGAACAGTATTGGTGACATGGTCAAATGTTGGGAGGCTATGAATGACAACTTAAAGTTTAAATTGGGTAGTATTAGAGCTTCTTTTCAAAAGAGTTTTTATGAAGTTGAGCACGCCCACGTAAGTCCATTTTACAATAATTTACGTGGTTCAGTGTCTCGAGATGCATTGAGACGCATTTCTGAAGAGTTAAAACTAGTTGATTATATTGAAACTAACAAGGAAATATGTCGTTGTACTCTTAGAACAACCTACGAATTACCTTGTGCTTGTGAGTTGACACCATATAGAATTGATGGTACACCGATACCAATAGATACTGTGCATGTTCATTGGAGAAAACTAAGTATGGAAGTTAAGTTGGACAAAACGTAGATGATGGAAATGAGGTGGATATGAGTAGTGCAATAGATGAGTTATGGAAAAGGTTTAAGTCACTGGATGTTGTTGGGGAAAAGGGCATTAAAAAGTAGGGTTTTTGAACTTGCCTTCCCTACAATGACTTCTATGTGTCCACCACCTGAGAAAATAAAAACTAAAGGGGGAGTCAAGAAGAAAGACAAAAAACCAGTAGGATATGATGTTTATAGAGACCCTTCGTATCACGAGTATGTTGATCAAGCTTCTCAATCTTCACAGATGCAATTACAACCATCACAAACTTTGAAGAAGTTGAAATTATCACATTCGTCACAAAAGAAATCTCAACCATCACAAGCTTCGAAGAAGTTGAAATTATCACAAGCTTCACAGTCATCTAAGCAGTTCATCCTTCAGTTTCCTAATCACATTCGGTCATATATTGATGATGTAGTTAATGTTGTATCAGATGGTAATTATGGATTTAGAGTCATTGCTTCATTGCATGGATATGGTGAAGATGGTTGGCCAATGGTTCGTCGAGACTTGGAGTTGGAAATAATACATAATGAAAGATCAAGTTTGTATGCCAATTTATTTACTGATCAGTTAACAATGGTGAGAGAATCTTTGATGATAGAGGAATTTGGTCCTCAACCACCAAATAAATGGTTAACTCTACCAGATATGGGTTACGTGATAGCGAATCGTTACAATGTTGTAATTGTCTGTTAGGAATTGAATTATGGACTTTCTTCCCTATGACAACTTCATTTTCACCGAATGTAGCAATTTACTGCATTGGTTTTGTAAACAGAAATCATTTGGTTCAGGTACTTAGTTGTTTTTAGATAATGCGATTAACCCTAAGTCTTTTTTCGTTATTTTTACTTACTATTTTGATTATTTTTTTATTTAGGTAAACATGAAAGAAGGGTTTCTATTGCCACCAGTGACAGTAGATTGGAAGAAGTTTCGTTCTCCAGCAGCAACATCTTGGATGCTAGGATTTTCCGAACGTCTACAACATTGGCAACAACTTACGCCTATATTACCAACGCATTATAAATTATAAATTATGTTACTCATTTTTTTATTTCAAAACATGAATAATGAATTATATTACTCGTTTTTAATATCAAAACATGAATCGTGAATTATGTTACTCATTTTTAATTTCAAAACATGACTCGTGAATTATGTTATTCATTTTTTTATTTCAAGCTACAAGTTAACGCATAAACATAAACCAACTAGGTCAAATGAGTCTAAAAGTTAACACATAAACATAAAACAATTAGGTCAAATGAGTCTAAAAGTTAACATATAATCATAAATATAAATATAAGTCATTGTGATCGAGCAATATGTAATGCTTCGAACAAATCCGCAAACTGTCGGTCATCATCTTCAGCACCAGCCTGCTGAAGATAACGATGAATCAACGAAGACACACTAGCCCAGCTAGGATCAGATGGTCCTGCTTCATATACAGGAACTGGCATCTCTGCTGGCATCTCCACTGGCGCATCATGATCGGGTGGCGGTACCAGACGAGGATGCGAGACACGATAATACCACTCAAGATATCCATCATCTTTCTCATATGGGGTGGTGGCCGGTGCTGTCGGACGAATCACATTCTGAACGCTCTGATGGTAACTTATCCAGTCAACTTCAATATCACCAGCCATCGTATGATCAAGAGGTGGATGTGGAACATACTGCCTGTATCCAAACTGACGCATACATCTATCAGGCAAGTATGGAACAATAGTGTCACCCCACCTCAGACACCCCCTATATAGACATAGCTCATCAAACTGACGCCATACTCTATGATTCTCGAATGGGCGCCATATGACATCGGCAGGTGTCAGCTCGTCCAGAATAGGTCGCAAGTCATCCACCTTCAAGGCACCTTGCCTATAGGACCATCTCATCGCTCGAGGGAGACCCACATTATTAGCTGGTATCCAGTTCTCTCCTTTATTTCCAAGTGTTGGAAAATACTCATGAATCCAACACTGTTACAAAATTTAAAATAATTAATTATAACATAATAAACTAGATAAATATAATTAATATACTAGATAAAATTTATTAAAACAAAATATACTAAATTAAAATAAATACATGTAGGAGAGTTGGATAACCACCAAGCTGCTTACAGCTGAACATGGAAGCATCTCCGAGATATCTGTAAAGAGTAACCAACGCAGCTGCTCCCCAACTGTATCCTGATAAGCCATCCAAGTCTATAAACAGTGAGAGGTATCGTGCCTCGACAAGCGTAAACGTCTTGTTCGCAAAAATAGTGGAACCCACTAACATCAGCAAATAAGCTCTAGTGGCATAATTCCATCTAGATGCAACTCTATGCTCTACGAACAAATCATATAACCACTCCAGCTTATAGTAGGAACCCCTGCAGTCACGAACTTATTGTTGTGCTACTCTCTGTGACACTCCTAAATAATCAACAGCCCACTCAATAGCAAGCGCTACACTGATATCTTGAGGGCTCCAAAAGATTCCCCTGATGAGCAAGTGAAGCAGGCAAGATACGTCATCTAGAGTAATCGTCATCTCACCAAACGACATGTGAAATGAATATGTCTCTAGATGCCATCTCCGCAAATTAGGAAACTAGGTTTGTGTCTATCTTTGTTAAACTGGTTCTCTGGAGTGAAGCTAGACCAGACCTAGATATCCAGCCCTCCATCTCTCTGGGTAGCTGTAGTGGAACCCTCTGAGTCAGCTTCAACCCATGTCCCGCTACCTTTAACTCTTTCTTCGACCCTCTCTCCTGAAAACAAATAAAAGTAAATATATTATAAAATTCAATATTAAAAATTCGAATTCTATTCAATATTAAATAATATTCGTTTACTTACCTCACCGAACCATATATGTCTAGCAATATGATGTTCGTACTTAACTAACAGAGATGTATCATACGGTCCTCCTGGATATCCAACCAGCTCAGATGCTGATGCAGATGCATCAAAATGCTCTTCTTCAGCCATTCTCGATGACTCGCCCCGTCCTAGTCCACGAGGGATCCTACCATCTCTGCCTCGTGTGCGCTCCACTGGAAAAAAATTTAATATAATTAAAAATTTAAATTTAAATAAATAAATAAATAAAATTAGAAATTAAAAATTAAAAAAAAAACAATGAACCGGAAGTCTTGAGGAAAGAGTTCCGGAGAAGAAACGAAAAATGCGTGTACCAGAAGACTTAAGGCAAGACATCCGGTTAACAAAATCAAAATTTTATGAACCGGAAGACATGCATTAAGTCTTCCGGTGAAGGAACCAAACAAAATACCAATCAGAAGACACGCGTTAAGTCTTCCGGTGAAGAAACAAAAACAAAGTACAAACTGGAAGACTTACTCTTAGAGTTTCGGTATGTATTAAAAAACAAATGCGTTCCGGATGACTTGGTGGAAGAGTTCCGGTTTGTAAATGGAAGAAGAGCTCTCCGGAAGACTTGAAATGGAAATGAAGTGAAAGTGAATTTTTTTTTAAAATTATAGATATTTAAACAAGGGTATTTTGGTCCAATAATTTTTAGTTTAGGGGTGTGGGTATAAATGTAGGGGTATGGAGTAAAATCTTCTAAAATTTTTTATACTTTTTATTTATGGATTTCTCCAAAGAATAGAGATAAAAGTCTATTTAATTATTTTAGTTTCTTTTTTTATAAATTTGGTCACAAGTTTCTCAGATTTCTTCAATTTGTGAATTAAAACATTTCATTTTTAAATTGTTGTGATTAAATATGAATATATATAAATGATTAATTATAATTTAATGTTTTTGTTACGAGTTTAATTGGTATATATTGACAGTGTAAAATAAAATTCAATAGAAATTTATTAATGTGTCATGTTATATCGTTAACTTAAAAATTATAGTCTGATGTAGTAGGATACACGAGAGTGATTGATTGACAGTGTAAAATAATTTTACACTTCAGTACATACCAATTGCTTGACGGTGTAAAATAATTTTACAGTACATATCAATTAAATTATTTTATTATTTTTTACACTTTTATATTATTTTTGTGAGATTTTAATTAGTAATTATTCAAAAAATATTGACTCAGCTCACCTGTCACAAAAAGATGCGAGTGAGATTTTCAGTCGGGAAATTTTACCCCATACCCCTACAATTATACCCATACCCCTACACTAAATTTTTTTGGACTAAAATACCCTCGTATAAATAATTATAATTTTTTTCGTTTGTTTACCGGAAGACTTTAAGTATGTCTTCCGGTTCATATTTTTTTTCGTTTGTTCACCGGAAGTCTTTTTGGAAGTCTTCCCGTTTATATTTTTTTGGTTTGTTCACCAGAAGTCTTTTTGCAAGTCTTCCGCTTCATATTTTTTTCGTTTGTTCACCGGAAGATTTTTGGCAAGTCTTCCGGTTCATATATTTTTTTAATTTTTATTTTATTTTTTAATATTGAACTTAACAAATATTTTAATATGTTATTTATTTTAAAAAACAAACAGACTCTCCTCCACCTCCAAATTCTTCCTCCCAAAAACATAAAAAGTTTAATTCTTGAGAAAAACTTTCAGCTGCTTTAGCTTCTCTTTAATCACAAAACCACTCCTCTCCCCAACCTCGATATCTCTCAAAGCTTTTTGAACAAGTTTCAAAAACTCCTTTTCATAGATCAAAATTTAAAGATTGCACAACAGTCTCTCCTACAATTGCAGTAGAAACTTTATCATAGAATAGAATTTATTATTTGTTAGTGAAAGTCGAAAACATCTTCATCTCCAAAAGTATCATATTAAATGAACAAAACTTTAACCATAGATAAAAATCTGAATTCTTTTATGCAGACCTACGCTTGATTCTTTATCTAGGAATAAAATGGAAGTTAAGAAAGATCAAAATGTTGTTAAAATAAGTAGTCATGAAAAATATTGAAACAAATACACATGTAGAATTGCAAGAGCATCAACACTCCAATGAATTAGAAGGAGAAATCTAAAGAAGTTCGGAACTATTTGATTAGTATCATCTTTTGTCTAGTTTTCAGTTAACCAAGCATTCATCGAAAGAAGAACAAAAACAAATTATTTATTTATTTACATTAAATCTTCGTAGTTGAATATTAAAAAATATTTATAAAAAAAACATGAACCGGAAGACTTGCAAAAAGTCTTCCGGTGGACAAACGAAAAAAAATGTGAACCGGATGACTTGCAAAAAGATTTCCGTTGAACAAACGAAAAAAAATAAACCGGAAGACTTGCAAAAAGGCTTCCGGTGAACAAACGAAAAAAAATATGAACCAGAAGACATACTTAAAGTATTCCGGTAAACAAACGAAAAAAATTATAACTATTTATGCGAGGGTATTTTGATCTAAAAAATTTTAGTGTAGAGGTATAGATATAATTGTAGGGCTATGAGGTGAAATTTCCTTTCAGTCGACCTGCTTTGCCCCACAACACTCAACTTAAATGTTCAATTCTAAAATAGGAAATAGAAGAAAGAAAATAAGATTAGAGTTTTACAAGTAATATGAATACTACAATTTATAAAAGTAAGAGTTACAAAATGAAATGCACTATCCAACCATACAATGCTCTTCAAAATTTTTTGGTATAGGTTGGTTCATCAATTTTCTAAATTCAAAGAAATGCACTGAACCTACTTGAACCTACTGTGTCCACAATCCTTCTTAATTTTATCGTCTTTTAATTTTACAATGCATTATCATGAAATGTTACGAGTTTGTTAAAAAATAAAATTAAGCATAGCAAATTAAAAAAAAACTCATAAAATAAAATCAAAATCTAATAAATCAAACTAAAGTAACCAACATCTTAACCGACCTAACAAATTATCAATCATATTAGAGACAAAAGGAAATAATAGATATTTGACTTTTCACCGCCGAACTACTTCTCACCGCCGACTTTTTTTTCTTACCGTCGGCTGAGCTTCTTTTTCTTTTTACTCAGAATGAGAATCTAAATCTCTTTTTCATGGAATTTGCTGATCTTATCCCTGAAACCCTTTTAGTTCCTGCTGCTAAACTTCCATCAAGTCAAGATACTTCCATAATCGTATTTCCACCCACGAAATCTTTCGCACAAGTTCTTAAGAGTGTTTGTGACATTCCAACTTCCCAGGCTACCTCATCTAAATCTAGAGTTGACCGAACTTTTGGTCAGTTTTTCCGAGTTTTGATTGATATGGATCTTTCTCAACCTATCAACCACAATGTTCTCGTCGAAAGGGAGGGCTTTTCTTTTTTCTATGATATTGAATACGAAAATCATCCTGAATTTTGCTCACATTGTAAGAAATTTGGGCATGATGTGCAACACTACAAACTTTTGTAGAAATCAATACTCCAACCAATCCAAAAAACCAATACTCCAAACTTTTGTAGAAACCAATACTTCAACAAGGTCCCAAGCAGGACTTAAACACCTTATATCATGAAGTGCCTTTATTGGAATATTTGTGGATTTGCTAATGCTCCCTCAAGATTAGCTCTTAAGAGACTCATTAAGCTTCATCATCCTGATTTAAGCTTCTTAGCAGAGCCCAAAATGGATTATGCTAAGTTCCCTTCCAACTGGTTTTATCGATTAGGTTTCAAACTTTTTGTTGTCAACAATAAAGTGAAACCATCTTATTGGTGTTTTTGCTTAAAAGATTTCTCTCATGTCATCTTATCCTCCTCTGATGAATTTGTTGCCTTCAATTTTGTTTTGGATAACCATTTGCTAGCTTGTGGTGCAGTGTATGCATCCACCAATTTCACTAAAAGGAGATATCTTTGGGACGATCTCACCAACTCTTTTTTTCACACTCTATTCCATGGTCTTTCGTGGGAGATTTTAATGCTATTATTGGTGCTCATGAACATCGTGGTAGATACTCTCCAGCCAAAATTCCGTTGACAGAGTTTAAGAATTGGTCTGATAATAATACTCTTATTCACTTTCCCACTAGTGGAGATATCTTCACTTGGCCCAACAAGCGGATTTCTTCTTACTCCATTGAGAGGCGTCTTAATAGATGTATTGGAAACCTGCTTTGGTTTGATGCTTGCAATCAAATATTTGTTTCTACTCTCATCAGATCTAGCTCTGATCATTCTCCGCTGTTGTTCGAATTTCACATTAACCAGGCATGTGTGGTTTCTCAAATAAAGTTTCTAAAGGCTTGGTCGATGCACAAGGATTGTAAGAAGCTGTGTGAATCTGTCTGGTCTACAAAGGTTATTGATTGTCATATGTACACACTTTTTAGAAAGCCGCAGTTGCTAAGATATAAACTTAAGGAATGGAATAAAAATGTCTTTGGGAATGTCACCTCTAATGTTAAGAGTGCTAAAGAGTTACTTGGTAATATTTAACATAAAATCCAGATTGAAGGTCTGAATGACAATCTAAAGCAATAAGAAATAGATGCACAAAAATCTCTTTTGATTGCTCTCGACATGGAGGAGTGCTTTTGGAAGGAAAAATCCAGGACTATTTGGAATTTGGAGGGTGATCGGAATACGGCTTTCTTCCACCGCGTTTCTAAAATTAAATCCAAGCTTAAGCCCATTTCCATGTTTAAGCATGATGATGCAGTGTTGACAGATTCTAAGGCCATTGCAGATTGCACTGTGAATTACTTTAAAAACCTATTTTCTACTAACACTTCTGTTTTGTAGGATATGAGTATGGTTGATGACACTATTCCCCGGCTAGTTGACAATAATATGAATGTTAATCTCACGCAATTACCGTCTTTGGAAGAGATTTATGCGGCTGTTTTTGTGCTTAATAAAGATAGTGCTCCGGGTCCTGATGGTTTTGGTGCTACCTTTTTTCAATTATTTTGGAATATCGTTAAAGGGGACGTCTCAAATCCTGTCACCGATTTCTTTATCAATGGCTGGATTCTGCCTAGTTATAATTCCAACTCTATTGTTTTAATTCCTAAGGTCAAGGGTGTTGATGATTTAGACTCGCTTCGTCCCATCGCCTTATCGAATTTCAAGTTCAAGCTGATATCTAAAATTATTGCTGACCGATTGGCGACTTTAATGCCTTTCCTAGTTTCAGAGGAGCAGTGTGGTTTCATTTAGGGTAGGCATATTCATGACTGTATCGGACTTGCTTCGGAGGCAGTTAATCTGTTGGATTCTAAATCTTGGTGTGGAAATGTTGCTCTCAAGGTCGACATTAAGAAATCCTTTGACACTCTTAATTGGAATTTCTTGATGAAAGTTCTTAGAAATTTTGGTTTTAATGATAAATTTTGTTCGTGGATTGGCTTGATTTTCCACTCTGCTTTCATGTCTGTCAACATCAACTGGGTGCTGCAAGGATACTTCTCTTGTTCTCGTAGAGTTTGACAGGGTGATCCGCTTTCGTCGCTTCTTTCCTGCTTCGCAGAGGATGTCCACAGTAGGAAACTGCTGTAGTTAGTTTCATCCAACATTACAACCGAATTTCTGTCCTGAACCATATAAAGCTTCCTTCATATATCTTGTACGCAGATGACATGTTCATTTTCTACAAAGGCTAGCTTTCCAACATAAATACTCTCATCAATACTTTCAAGATTATGTTGCAGTGTCGGGGAAGGAAGTTCATTGCAAGAAATCTTTCATTTATGACGGGTCAATGACTACTTCTAGGCTGAATATTCTTGTTGATCTTACAGATTTTCAAAATGGATCATTGCCCTTTGTGTATCTTGGTGTCTCGCTTTTCATTGGCAAACCTAAAAAACTTCACTTGCAGCCTATTGCGATTAAATATGAATATACATATAAATGATTAATTATAATTTGATGTTTTTGTTACGAGTTTAATTGGTATGTATTGATAGTGTAAAATAACATCCAATAGAAATTTATTAATGTGTCATGTTATATTGTTAACTTAAAAATTATAGTCTGATGTAGTAGGATACACGAGAGTGATTGATTGACAGTGTAAAATAATTTTACACTTCAGTACATACCAATTGATTGACGGTGTAAAATAATTTTACAGTACATATCAATTAAATTATTTTATTATTTTTTACACTTTTATATTATTTTTGTGAGATTTTAATTTGTAATTATTCAAAAAATATTGACTGAGCTCACCTGTAACAAAAAGATGCGAGTGAGATTTTCAGTCGGGAAATTTTACCCCGTACCCCTACAATTATACTCATACCCCTACACTAAATTTTTTTGGACTAAAATACCCTCGTATAAATAATTATAATTTTTTTCATTTGTTTACCGGAAGACTTTAAGTATGTATTCCAGTTCATATTTTTTTTCGTTTGTTCACTAGAAGTCTTTTTTGCAAGTCTTCCGGTTCATATTTTTTTTCGTTCGTTCACCGGAAGATTTTTTGCAAGTCTTCCGGTTCATTTTTTTAAAATTTTTTTTTAATATTGAACTTAACAGATATTTTAATATGTTATTTATTTTAAAAAACAAACAAGCTCTCCTCCACCTCCAAATTCTTCCTCCCAAAAACATAAAAAGTTTAATTCTTGAGAAAAACTTTCAGCTGCTTTAGCTTCTCTTTAATCACAAAATCACTCCTCTCCTCAACCTCGATATCTCTCAAAGCTTTTTGAACAAGCTTCAAAAACTCCTTTTTATAGATCAAAATTTAAAGATTGCACAACAATCTCTCCTACAATTGCAGTAGAAACTTTATCATAGAATATAATGTATTATTTGTTAGTGAAAGTCGAAAACATCTTCATCTCCAAAAGTATCATATTAAATGAACAAAACTTTAACCATAGATAAAAATCTGAATTCTTTTATGCAGACCTACGCTTGATTCTTTATCTAGGAATAAAATGGAAGTTAAGAAAGATCACAATGTTGTTAAAATAAGTAGTCATGAAAAATATTGAAACAAATACACATGTAGAATTGCAAGAGCATCAACACTCCAATGAATTAGAAGGAGAAATCTAAAGAAGTTCGGAACTATTTGATTAGTATTATCTTTTGTCTAGTTTTCAGTTAACCAAGCATTCATCGAAAGAAGAACAAAAACAAATTATTTATTTATTTACATTAAATCTTCGTAGTTGAATATTAAAAAATATTTATAAAAAAAACACGAACCGGAAGACTTGCAAAAAGTCTTCCGGTGGACAAACGAAAAAAAATGTGAACCGGATGACTTGCAAAAAGATTTCCGTTGAACAAACGAAAAAAAATAAACCGGAAGACTTGCAAAAAGGCTTCCGGTGAACAAACGAAAAAAAATATGAACCAGAAGACATACTTAAAGTATTCCGGTAAACAAACGAAAAAAATTATAACTATTTATACGAGGGTATTTTGATCTAAAAATTTTTAGTGTAGAGGTATAGATATAATTGTAGGGCTATGAGGTGAAATTTCCTTTCAGTCGACCTGCTTTGCCCCACAACACTCAACTTAAATGTTCAATTCTAAAATAGAAAATAGAAGAAAGAAAATAAGATTAGAGTTTTACAAGTAATATGAATACTACAATTTATAAAAGTAAGAGTTACAAAATGAAATGCACTATCCAACCTACAATGCTCTTCAAAATTTTTTGGTATAGGTTGGTTCATCAATTTTCTAAATTCAAAGAAATGCACTGAACCTACTTGAACCTACTGTGTCCACAATCCTTCTTAATTTTACCGTCTTTTAATTTTACAATGCATTATCATGAAATGTTACGAGTTTGTTAAAAAATAAAATTAAGCATAGCAAATTAAAAAAAAACTCATAAAATAAAATCAAAATCTAATAAATCAAACTAAAGTAACCAACATCATAACCGACCTAACAAATTATCAATCATATTAGAGACAAAAGGAAATAATAGATATTTGACTTTTCACCGCCGAACTACTTCTCACCGCCGACTTTTTTTTCTTACCGTCGGCTGAGCTTCTTTTTCTTTTTACTTAGAATGAGAATCTAAATCTCTTTTTCATGGAATTTGCTGATCTTATCCCTGAAACCCTTTTAGTTCCTGCTGCTAAACTTCCATCAAGTCAAGATACTTCCATAATCGTATTTCCACCCACGAAATCTTTCGCACAAGTTCTTAAGAGTGTTTGTGACATTCCAACTTCCCAGGCTACCTCATCTAAATCTAGAGTTGACCGAACTTTTGGTCAATTTTTCCGAGTTTTGATTGATATGGATCTTTCTCAACCTATCAACCATAATGTTCTCGTTGAAAGGGAGGGCTTTGCTTTTTTCTATGATATTGAGTACGAAAATCATCCTGAATTTTGCTCACATTGTAAGAAATTTGGGCATGATGTGCAACACTACAAACTTTTGCAGAAATCAATACTTTAACCAATCCAAAAAACCAATACTCTAAACTTTTGCAGAAATGAATACTTCAACAAGGTCCCAAGCAGGACTCAAACACCTTACATCATGAAGTGCCCTTACTGGAATATTTTTGGAGTTGCTAATGCTCCCTCAAAAGTAGCTCTTAAGAGACTCATTAAGCTTCATCATCCTAATTTCATCTTCTTAGCAGAGCCCAAAATGGATTATGCTAAGTTCCCTTCCAACTGGTTTTATCGATTAGGTTTCAAACTTTTTGTTGTCAACAATAAAGTGAAACCATCTTTATGGTGTTTTTGCTTAAAAGATTTCTCTCATGTCATCTTATCCTCCTCTGATGAATTTGTTGCCTTCAATTTTGTTTTGGATAACCATTTGCTAGCTTGTGGTGCAGTGTATGCATCCACCAATTTCACTAAAAGGAGATATCTTTGGGACGATCTCACCAACTCTTTTTTTCACACTCTATTCCATGGTCTTTCGTGGGAGATTTTAATGCTATTATTGGTGCTCATGAACATCGTGGTAGATACTCTCCAGCCAAAATTCCGTTGACAGAGTTTAAGAATTGGTCTGATAATAATACTCTTATTCACTTTCCCACTAGTGGAGATATCTTCACTTGGCCCAACAAGCGGATTTCTTCTTACTCCATTGAGAGGCGTCTTAATAGATGTATTGGAAACCTGCTTTGGTTTGATGCTTGCAATCAAATATTTGTTTCTACTCTCATCAGATCTAGCTCTGATCATTCTCCGCTGTTGTTCGAATTTCACATTAACCAGGCATGTGTGGTTTCTCAAATAAAGTTTTTAAAGGCTTGGTCGATGCACAAGGATTGTAAGAAGCTGATTGAATCTGTCTGGTCTACAAAGGTTATTGATTGTCATATGTACACACTTTTTAGAAAGCCGCAGTTGCTAAGATATAAACTTAAGGAATGGAATAAAAATGTCTTTGGGAATGTCACCTCTAATGTTAAGAGTGCTAAAGAGTTACTTGGTAATATTTAACATAAAATCCAGATTGAAGGTCTGAATGACAATCTAAAGCAATAAGAAATAGATGCACAAAAATCTCTTTTGATTGCTCTCGACATGGAGGAGTGCTTTTGGAAGGAAAAATCCAGGACTATTTGGAATTTGGAGGGTGATCGGAATACGGCTTTCTTCCACCGCGTTTCTAAAATTAAATCCAAGCTTAAGCCCATTTCCATGTTTAAGCATGATGATGCAGTGTTGTTAGATTCTAAGGCCATTGCAGATTGCACTGTGAATTACTTTAAAAACCTATTTTCTACTAACACTTCTGTTTTGCAGGATATGAGTATGGTTGATGACACTATTCCCCGGCTAGTTGACAATAATATGAATGTTAATCTCACGCAATTACCGTCTTTGGAAGAGATTTATGCGGCTGTTTTTGTGCTTAATAAAGATAGTGCTCCGGGTCCTGATGGTTTTGGTGCTACCTTTTTTCAATTATTTTGGAATATCGTTAAAGGGGACGTCTCAAATCCTGTCACCGATTTCTTTATCAATGGCTGGATTCTGCCTAGTTATAATTCCAACTCTATTGTTTTAATTCCTAAGGTCAAGGGTGTTGATGATTTAGACTCGCTTCGTCCCATCGCCTTATCGAATTTCAAGTTCAAGCTGATATCTAAAATTATTGTTGACCGATTGGCGACTTTAATGCCTTTCCTAGTTTCGGAGGAGCAGTGTGGTTTCAGTTAGGGTAGGCATATTCATGACTGTATCAGACTTACTTCGGAGGCAGTTAATCTGTTGGATTCTAAATCTTGGTGTGGAAATGTTGCTCTCAAGGTCGACATTAAGAAATCCTTTGACACTCTTAATTGGAATTTCTTGATGAAAGTTCTTAGAAATTTTGGTTTTAATGATAAATTTTGTTCGTGGATTGGCTTGATTTTCCACTCTGCTTTCATGTCTGTCAACATCAACTGGGTGCTGCAAGGATACTTCTCTTGTTCTCGTAGAGTTTGACAGGGTGATCCGCTTTCGTCGCTTCTTTCCTGCTTCGCAGAGGATGTCCACAGTAGGAAACTGCTGTAGTTAGTTTCATCCAACATTACAACCGAATTTCTGTCCTGAACCATATAAAGCTTCCTTCATATATCTTGTACGCAAATGACATGTTCATTTTCTACAAAGGCTAGCTTTCCAACATAAATACTCTCATCAATACTTTCAAGATTATGCTGCAGTGTCGGGGAAGGAAGTTCATTGCAAGAAATCTTTCATTTATGACGGGTCAATGACTACTTCTAGGCTGAATATTCTTGTTGATCTTACAGATTTTCAAAATGGATCATTGCCCTTTGTGTATCTTGGTGTCTCGCTTTTCATTGGCAAACCTAAAAAACTTCACTTGCAGCCTATTGCGATTAAATATGAATATACATATAAATGATTAATTATAATTTGATGTTTTTGTTACGAGTTTAATTGGTATGTATTGATAGTGTAAAATAACATCCAATAGAAATTTATTAATGTGTCATGTTATATCGTTAACTTAAAAATTATAGTCTGATGTAGTAGGATACACGAGAGTGATTGATTGACAGTGTAAAATAATTTTACACTTCAGTACATACCAATTGATTGACGATGTAAAATAATTTTACAGTACATATCAATTAAATTATTTTATTATTTTTTACACTTTTATATTATTTTTGTGAGATTTTAATTTGTAATTATTCAAAAAATATTGACTGAGCTCACCTGTAACAAAAAGATGCGAGTGAGATTTTCAGTCGGGAAATTTTACCCCGTACCCCTACAATTATACTCATACCCCTACACTAAATTTTTTTGGACTAAAATACCCTCGTATAAATAATTATAATTTTTTTCATTTGTTTACCGGAAGACTTTAAGTATGTATTCCAGTTCATATTTTTTTTCGTTTGTTCACTAGAAGTCTTTTTTGCAAGTCTTCCGGTTCATATTTTTTTTCGTTCGTTCACCGGAAGATTTTTTGCAAGTCTTCCGGTTCATTTTTTTAAAATTTTTTTTTAATATTGAACTTAACAGATATTTTAATATGTTATTTATTTTAAAAAACAAACAAGCTCTCCTCCACCTCCAAATTCTTCCTCCCAAAAACATAAAAAGTTTAATTCTTGAGAAAAACTTTCAGCTGCTTTAGCTTCTCTTTAATCACAAAATCACTCCTCTCCTCAACCTCGATATCTCTCAAAGCTTTTTGAACAAGCTTCAAAAACTCCTTTTTATAGATCAAAATTTAAAGATTGCACAACAATCTCTCCTACAATTGCAGTAGAAACTTTATCATAGAATATAATGTATTATTTGTTAGTGAAAGTCGAAAACATCTTCATCTCCAAAAGTATCATATTAAATGAACAAAACTTTAACCATAGATAAAAATCTGAATTCTTTTATGCAGACCTACGCTTGATTCTTTATCTAGGAATAAAATGGAAGTTAAGAAAGATCACAATGTTGTTAAAATAAGTAGTCATGAAAAATATTGAAACAAATACACATGTAGAATTGCAAGAGCATCAACACTCCAATGAATTAGAAGGAGAAATCTAAAGAAGTTCGGAACTATTTGATTAGTATTATCTTTTGTCTAGTTTTCAGTTAACCAAGCATTCATCGAAAGAAGAACAAAAACAAATTATTTATTTATTTACATTAAATCTTCGTAGTTGAATATTAAAAAATATTTATAAAAAAAACACGAACCGGAAGACTTGCAAAAAGTCTTCCGGTGGACAAACGAAAAAAAATGTGAACCGGATGACTTGCAAAAAGATTTCCGTTGAACAAACGAAAAAAAATAAACCGGAAGACTTGCAAAAAGACTTCTGGTGAACAAACGGGAAAAAATATGAACCAGAAGACATACTTAAAGCCTTCCGGTAAACAAACGAAAAAAATTATAACTATTTATACGAGGGTATTTTGATCTAAAATTTTTTAATGTAGAGGTATGGATATAATTGTAGGGGTATGAGGTAAAATTTCCTTTCAGTCGACCTGCTTTGCCCCACAACACTCAACTTAAATGTTCAATTCTAAAATAGGAAATATAAGAAAGAAAATAAGCTTAGAGTTTTACAAGTAATATGAATACTACAATTTATAAAAGTAAGAGTTACAAAATGAAATGCACTATCCAACCATACAATGCTCTTCAAATTTTTTTGGTATAGGCTGGTTCATCAATTTTCTAAATTCAAAGAAATGCACTGATTTTACCATCTCTTAATTTTACAATGCATTATCATGAAATGTTACGAGTTTGTTAAAAAATAAAATTAAACATAGCAGATTAAATAAAAAAACTCATAAAATAAAATCAAAATCTAATAAATCAAACTAAAGTAATCAACATCATAACCGACCTAACAAATTATCAATCATAATAGAGACAAAAGGAAATAATAGATATTTGATCTTTCACCGCCGGACTGCTTCTCACCGCCGACTTTTTTTTCTTACCGTCGGCTGAGCTTCTTTTTCTTTTTGCTCAGAATGAGAATCTAAATCTCTTTTTCATGGAATTTGCTAATCTTATCCCTGAAACCCTTTTAGTTCCTGCTGCTAAACTTCCATCAAGTCAAGATACTTCCATAATCGTATTCCCACACACGAAATCTTTCGCACAAGTTCTTAAGAGTGTTTGTGACATTCCAACTTCCCAGGCTACCTCGTCTAAATCTAGAGTTGACCGAACTTTTGGTCAGTTTGTCCGAGTTTTGATTGATATGGATCTTTCTCAACCTATCAACCACAATGTTCTTGTCGAAAGGGAGGGCTTTTCTTTTTTCTATGATATTGAATACGAAAATCTTCCTGAATTTTGCTGACATTGTAAGAAATTTGGGCATGATGTGCAACACTACAAACTTTTGTAGAAATCAATACTCCAACCAATCCAAAAAACCAATACTCCAAACTTTTGTAGAAACCAATACTTCAACAAGGTCCCAAGCAGGACTTAAACACCTTATATCATGAAGTGCCTTTATTGGAATATTTGTGGATTTGCTAATGCTCCCTCAAGATTAGCTCTTAAGAGACTCATTAAGCTTCATCATCCTGATTTAAGCTTCTTAGCAGAGCCCAAAATGGATTATGCTAAGTTCCCTTCCAACTGGTTTTATCGATTAGGTTTCAAACTTTTTGTTGTCAACAATAAAGTGAAACCATCTTATTGGTGTTTTTGCTTAAAAGATCTCTCTCATGTCATCTTATCCTCCTCTGATGAATTTGTTGCCTTCAATTTTGTTTTGGATAACCATTTGCTAGCTTGTGCTGCAGTGTATGCATCCACCAATTTCACTAAAAGGAGATATCTTTGGGATGATCTCACCAACTCATTTTTTCACACTCTATTCCATTATCTTTCGTGGGAGATTTTAATGCTATTATTGGTGCTCATGAACATCGTGGTAGATACTCTTCGGCCAAAATTCCGTTGACAGAGTTTAAGGATTGGTCTGATAATAATAGTCTTATTCACTTTCCCACTAGTGGAGATATCTTCACTTGGCCCAACAAGCGAATTTCTTCTTACTCCATTGAGAGGCGTCTTAATAGATGTATTGGAAACCTGCTTTGGTTTGATGCTTGCAATCAAATATTTGTTTCTACTCTCATCAGATCTAGCTTTGATCATTCTCCATTGTTTTTCGAATTTCACGTTAACCAGGCATGTGTGGTTTCTCAAATAAAGTTTCTAAAGGCTTGGTCGATGCACAAGGATTGTAAGAAGCTGATTGAATCTGTCTGGTATATAAAGGTTATTGATTGTCATATGTAACACTTTTTAGAAAGTTGTAGTTGCTGAGATATAAACTTAAGGAATGGAATAAAAATGTCTTTGGGAATGTCACCTATAATGTTAAGAGTGCTAAAGAGTTACTTGGTGTTGCACCCCAAAATTTGCCCTCACAATACAAGACTTTGTGTTCCAAGAAGGTTCACAAGGTTCACAAAATTCACAATTGGTCAGAAGAGTTGACAATTCCCTCAGACAATGCACCTCCTAAGCAGTGCATCCAAAACTAGGGTTTTGACTTTAATCAGGCTAAATGGACTTCCAAGACTTCAAGTGAGCTTCATAACATCTTATATGTGTATAAGAACCCCCATGTCAAGTTTCAAGACTTTTCTCAAAAGTTTGCTCAGTCAGATGATCAGATAAGTCAAAAGCAGTCAATGCAGTTAAAAGGTCAAACTGAGGTCAACTGTGGTCAAACCAAAGTCAAACTTCATGATTTTTTTTTTGCCAACATCAAAGAGAGGTTGGGTGAGAAATATTATCATAATAACTGTAATACCCCAAATTTTGCCCTAAGATTTGTCGTCGCATTTCATTGCATTTAATCAATTACTAACAAATTTGTGTAGTCGTTTGACTTTTTGCAGGTAAATATCATATGGCATGCATTTTTTTTCTAAAAAGTAAAAATGGCACAATTGGCAGGAGGACATGTGTAAGGAGTTATGAGTGTGAGAGGTTGAGAGTTCGAATCTCACCTTTGTCATTTTTTTGTTTTTTATTATTTTTACTCTAAATTTTTCTATCTTTCATTAAAAAAATAACAAAAATAGTTTTTTATTATTATTTAATTATTATTTTCGTATTTTAATTAAATCATTTTTTAAAATATTATTTTTTTCACTTTTTTCTAAATTATTCATAAAAATATCCAAAAAATCATAAAATAAAAAATATTGAAAAAAATTTTGTTCTTTTTATAATATTTTTTTTATTTTAGGAATCAATAGGATTATTAGTTTTTATTTTAAGTTTATTTTAAATTATTTAAATTTTATTTTTTCTTAACTAATTATTTAGTTTGGGCTTTAAAATGGGCTTTAGGGACATTATTGACAATTTGGTGTTAACCCTAATTTGTTCCCTATATATACATGTGTTGCCTTGTTGGAAAAGAGGAGAGAATGAAAAAAACCTAAGAGGAGTGAGTGCCGTTTGCCGTTATTTAGTTTTCTTCTTCATCCATTACTATTGTTTCTTTTTCTTCATCGTTTACCGTTATTTCTTTTCCTTCATCTATTACTGTTGTTTCTTTTTCTTCATCTTTTACCGTTATTTCTTTTTCTTCATCTATTACCGTTATTTCTTTTTCTTTATCTATTACTGTTACGTTTATATATATATAATTTTTAAATTGTTAGAGTTTATATATATATAAGATTTTTGATCGGATTATGTCGATACGATGTTTGCACATTTGTGTGCATGACGCGTGACATTTGTGTTAGTTCGATCTGGTTGCGATGATCGCATTTTTGTGTGAGCAATAATACTATTTTTTGCTTAATTTCTTTTTCTTTGCGATAAATTTTGTTTCGTCCGATTTAGATCTGGTTGCGATGAGCGCATTTCTGCGTTAGCAACATTGTTGGGTTATTTGGCACATTTAAAATTCATTATTGCTTTATTATTATTATTATTATTATTATTATTATTATTATTATTATCATTATTATTATTATTATCATTATTTATTATTATTATCATTATTATCATTATTATTACCATTATTATTATTATTGTTATCATTAATTTATTAAAATTTGTTATAATATAAAAATCTGTTTTTTAAAATAAATAACATTAACATCTTTTCCAAATTAATATGAAAACCTATTATTTTTAAGAAAAACTTTTTTTTAGATAAATTTAAAATAATAACTAAAATCTTTTTTTTTAAAATAATAACTAGAACCGTTATTTATTTTATTTTATTATTGTTCAATTCAAATTTCATTATCATATTGTATCTGCTCCTCTCATGTAACCTCGCGAACTTAACAATCGCTCTTTAAATTCTGCCTTTAAATTTCTACTTGCATGGTTTAAATTATGACATTATCTCTCTGTTTGCATGATTCAATTATCTCACGCGTTTACTATTATTTCTGTCACATTTCACACATCCGAAGGAATTAGGTCTAGCATATGACCGCCGCGTCAATAGTCCTCAACCTCAAAACTACAAACTACAAACCCTAAATTTTTCACAAATGCCTCGCCGCAGGCAAAATTACAACTTTTACCCCTAGCATTAGGTCAAAGAGCCGCCGCGCTCATTTTAGGGTTTCCCGCCGTGGAATCCCTAACCTAATTTAACCCTAATTACAACTTAACATTTCAACGTAGAGATTTGGAGTTTCTACACTCCACGTAAGCGTGTCCTTAAGATGCGTTTATTCCCCTTGAGACCTTGACCACAGTCAAGAAGTTTCTAACCTCCCTATTGAGGGGAACTACGATTACTCTGATTCCACTCCCGTAAGGATACGTAGGCACAAGATGCGATGTCTTGCCGAGTAAACTTAGAATTAACCCCCTTTATTATTTATTATTGCTTATTTATATTTTATTTATCTTTGCTATTTAATTATTTTGCTTATTATTTTGTAATTGTTTCTTGGATGTAAAGTTGTTTAATTATTTAATTATTATTATGGTTAGTAATTAGGGAGTGTAACAACATGTATGTAATATTAAAATAAATTTAGATCACTTTTAAATAAAGATAATTAAAATAAACACGTCACACACGTAAGTCGATTTTAATCGCCGTCTCACTTCCTAAGGATATCCCTCAAGTTGCCTACGAATAATGGTTAAGTGGGGTGTATAAAGCAAGTCCCTCAAATAAAAAAATCATCAAAGTCCCTTATGGTTGCCTTTACGAATCAAGTCCCTTTCGAAAAATGATGATGGTCCCTTATATGTGCTTATTACATCCCACAATGGCCTTCAAAGTCAAATTGTCCCTCACATACCCCTTAACATCCAAAGTAAGGACTACCTACTCCATTATAGTAGGGATAGTCTTACTAAAGGAAAGAATGAAGAATAAGAAAGACCTTTAAACATTAGGGTAGGTTACTCCTAGGTGCTTGCTCACTTCAAAATTGTTTCGCACTTAAACAAATTTTCAACAAGTTTTCAAACAAGTTCTTAACACATCCTTACATGGATTATTTATTAACTATTCTGAAAATTTTCTATTCACGCACTACAATTTCAAAACAATTCAAAAGTGAGCTTAAGTACCTAAGAGCCCATGGATAACCATGGATGAAAAGGATGCTAATACCTTCCCTTTTCATAACCTACCCCCCGGACCCAAAATATTCTCTAAGGTCTTTCCTGTTCTTTTATAACCTTTCCTTATGGATAAAATAAAAGTCGGTGGCGACTCTTGCTATCCGCAACATTGTTTAAAGTCAGTTCACCGGGTTACAGAACTGGCGACTCTGCTGGGGACCTATTTAAGAGGGGTACCCTTAGGAATTAAGATCACTTTAAATTGTTTGCCTTGTTTGCTTTATTATTATATTGTTGGGGTGCTCTTATGTGTGAAAGGTCCTAACCCGGATCTAGTGTACCTTAGGTAAATGGCAATAGACCAAGGAAACTGTACGACGTATATCGATACGGTTGATCTGGTGGCCATAGTTAGTGCGACTTCTTGGTTGGTGCTTATATTCCTTAAGTCAAGTTGAGGATAATATTGAGGCTGCCATATGTTGTCAATGCACTAACTGACTTTTAGAACCCTAGTTAACTCATCTTGGCCTTTAGAAAGTAGTGAGGTAACCGGCTTTGGTGCAGACTGAAGTTGGTTGACACTCGATACTACGCTCATTGAGATCTTAAACTTGGAGGGTTTTGGTTGGCAAGTAAGTTGCCTTCTGAACAACCACCCTTGTGAAGGATCAATGATATTGAGATCCCTTAGAACCTGGTTACTTTTGTAGGACAGGATGAACCATCTAACTTCAGGGGAGGGTACTTGCCTTTGAACCTCATGCAAGCCTTTAAACCTAGGGCTATGGTGTGACTTGTTTGTGTGTGCCACATGTTTGTGATTGAGCATGACATCATGACATCATCATGCATCATAAGCATATCATTTTCCCTAACCATTTCAAGGACCAAAGGATTTATCTTTGTTCTTTGTTGCAGGTCATGGCTTCTGCTCGTAGAAACACCATCAGGATCAACTTTGTAGGGATACCTGCTAAGCTCAAGGAGTTGGTTTCCCTAGTGCCTGATCATTCCCAGTTCAACAAGAGACATGGTCACTTATTGGATCTAGTTACTTCAGGGTTCAGTGAAGACATGATGAGTGTGTTGTTTCAGTTCTTTGACCCTAAGCACCATTGCTTTACATTTCCTGATTATCAGCTGGTTCCAACCATGGAGGAGTTCTCTAAACTTCTGGGTATACCTGTTCTTGATCAGAAGCCATTCACAGGCTTAGAGAAGGAGCTTAAACCAGAAGTTATTGCTGCAGCTCTACATCTGAAGAAGTCTGACATTGTTCTAGAGACGAGAAGTGGAGTTAAAGGTATTCTTACCAAGGTATTAGTGGATAAAGCTCAAATGTTCTTGAAGGCTATGAGCTACGGTGCTGTTGAGGAGATCTTAGCCTTATTGATTTATGGCTTAGTGTTGTTCCCCAATCCTGATCAGTTCATAGACGTTCATGCCATCAACATATTCCTGAGTCACAATCCAGTGCCTACCTTACTTGGAGACATCCTATATTCTCTTCACACCCGTACTACAAGGGCGAGAGGAACTTTGATGTGCTGCATACCTTTACTTTCTAGGTGGTTTATTTCTCACCTTCCTCGCTCAGTAATGAAGAATGAGCAAGGGTTCAGATGGTCCAAGAGGATCATGTCACTTTCTCACTCAGACATCCATTGGTGCTCCAGATCTATGGAGAATGTCACCATCATTGACCATTGTGGGGAGTTTCCTAATGTGCCACTTCTAGGCGTAAGAGGAGGCATCACCTACAACCCATCTCTAGCTTTACGACAGTTTGGTTACGCCCGGAGCGATGGTCCACATGACATGTTGATTCAGGGCATTGTGTTTGATTACGACAACGATCTTCAGGGTTACCGTCAGAGATTCATCCGAGCTTGGGGAAAGGTAAACAGGATTGACAGCAAGACACTGGAGCCTAAGTACACTATTCCTATGGAGGCTTATCTCAGATGGGTACGATCTCGTGCTCAGACACTCATGATGCCATATCCTGCCGTTCTACCAGTTACCATGGAACCTGTTGCTGAAGGAGACACAGCTTATACCATCCTTCACCCAGACATGCCTACTGATATGGAAGACTTGCAGAGATCATGGATCCAACTGAAAGAGCAAAGGGATACTTTCGAGGCTCATTACAAAGCAAGCCAAGCAAGGATCCTAGAGCTAACAAAGTTACTTCATGAGGAACGAAACCTCAACTCATACCTCAACACAAAGAGGAAACGTCCATGGGAGACTTAAAACCCCATCTTTTGTACTTATTTCGTTTTCATTTTTTGTAAGCCTAAAAGGCAAAACAAGTTATTACTAATAAAAAGTTACTTTCTTGTTTGTTTAAGCAAATTTAAATCATGCGGTCCTTGAAAACATTGCATATGCATTCCCATATCATTGCATCACAGGTTTATAATTGTGCACAGGTTTCTCATCTTCTCGCTGTTTATTTCAGCAATGGCTCTTGAACAATCAGTTAAGGATCTCCAGGCACAGAATGCACAGTTCCAAGAGCTGATCCTGAACCTATCCAAGGGGCAGGATGAATTGAAGACACTGCTGGCCAAGAAGACTAAGAAGGCTAGAAGGTCTGCTGGGTTGCTCAACATGGGAAGAAGGTTCAAAGGTCCTGCCAAGACCAAGGAACAGGTTGAAGACTATGAATCTGAAGAATCTGAGCAGGAGAGAGGCAGTCTCCACAACACTATGGGGGACTCTGATTCTGAGGCTAACTACTACCATGAGCCTAACGAAGACAAATTCAAGATGCTGGTGGATAGAATGGATGCTATGGAACTACAGAAATCATCTGGGCTGGATTTTGAGGATTTGAGCTTGATATCTGGGGTGGTCATACCCATTGGGTTCAAAGTTCCTACATTTGTTGTCTATGATGGGGTCTCTTGTCCCAAATTGCATCTGAGGTCTTATGTCAGAAGAATGCAACCCCACACTGCTGATAAAAAGTTGTGGATCCATTTCTTTCAAGAGAGTTTAGCTGGAGCTCAGCTAGAGTGGTATTATCAGTTGGAGAGTGTCAACATCAGAGATTGGAATGACCTTGCTGAAGCTTTCTACAAGCAGTATCAATACAATGCTGACTTAGCCCCCACTCGCATGCAGCTTCAGAGCATGTCTATGGGTACCAAAGAAAGCTTTAAGGAGTATGCTCAGAAGTGGAGAGACTTAGCTGGAAGAGTTCAACCCCCTTTGACTGATAGGGAATTGGTTGATATGTTCATGTGTACGCTGAATGGTCCGTTTTATAGTCATCTCATTGGAAGCTCATCATCTGGCTTCACTGAGTTGATCATGACAGGAGAGCGAGTAGAGAATGGTATCAAGAGTGGTAAGATCCAAGTGGGAACTTCTTCATCAGGTGTTGCAAAGAAGCCTCCCACTGGGAAGAGAGAATCTAATGCTGTGTATGGTCAGCCTGATCGTAACAGAAGGCATCAGTCTGTTAGTGCAGTTCATATTTCAAATCCAACTCCTGCAACAACAGAGCAGCCTCAAGGCAACCAACAGAGGGCTAGAAGACAGTTCACGAAGATCAACATGTCAATGGCTCAGGCATTGCAACACTTGTTGAAGGCTGAACTTATTACCCTGAGGGAGGCTCCTCAGAATCCCAATGTTACCTCTCCCAAGTACAATCCCAATGCACGATGTGCATATCATTCAAACTGTCCAGGACATGATACTAATAACTGCTGGGTCTTGAAGAACAAAATTCAGGATATGATTGATGCTGGAAAAATTGAGTTTGATCCACCAGGTACTCCAAATGTGATTACAGCTCCAATGCCAAATCACGAGAAGACTGTCAACGCCATTGATGAAGATATTGATGAAGATCTGCATGTCTATTCAGTTATGGAGTTGAGCACACCATTGTCTGTTATCAAAAAGAGGTTAGTACAAGCTGGGATCTTTCCAGGTTGTCATGAAGATTGTCTATATTGTACCTATAAGCCGGAAAGTTGCTTCATTTTGAGAGATGGGATTCAACGTCTCATGGATAAATATACTATAGTGTTTGAAAGAAGACCAGCATCTGTAGAAAGTATGGTGGATCATCTGACTCAGGGTAAGAAGATTGAAGAGGTTGACATGGTTGACAAAGTACCACTAAGAATCACTTCAAAGGGTCCCATTAAAATCACTCATCAGGGCCCAATCAAGATTACTGCTGAAGGTCCTGTGAAAGTTGTTGCTGAAGCCAGAGTAGCTCCTCTGATCATTACCACTCCTGGTCCTATTCCTTATACATCTGACAAAGCTGTGCCTTGGCACTATGGGTCTGATGTTTACATCCATGGTGTCAAGCAGGAGCCTTTACCTGATATGCCTGTTGACATTGATAATATTGCTGGATCTAGCAAGATCACTCGTAGTGGAAGAGTCTTCTCTCCTCCAGTTGCTTCTAAGAGTGCAGTTACTCCTGCTGTTACTTCCACCACTGATGCTCGGGGCAAGGGTCCTGTTATTGAGCCTGTATCTACTGATGTGCCAGCTGCTGATGACCTCTCTAAGCAGATGGAAGAAGTATTGAAAATCATTCGCAAGAGTGATTATGATATTGTTGATCAGCTGGGGCATACTCCCTCAAAGATTTCTATGCTCTCCCTGTTATTATGTTCTGAGGCTCATGCCAAGTCATTGATCAAGTTTCTAAAGATGGCTCATGTACCCAGTGCAATTTCTGTGGACCAGTTTGAGAATTGTGTTGCTCACCTGACCTATGACAACGGGTTAGGATTTTCTGATGCTGACTTAACCCCTGCCAAGAGGGATCATAACAGGGCCTTGCATATTTCAATTGAATGCAGGGGCACTACCCTGTCTCATGTGCTGATAGACAATGGTTCCTCTCTGAATGTGTTGCCTAAGGAAGTCCTGAACAAGCTGAGTCCTGAAGATACGGTATTGAAGCCCAGTAATATTGTGGTAAAGGCTTTTGATGGTTCTAGAAGAGTAGTGCATGGGGAAATTGATCTTCCAATCAAGGTTGGCTCTCAGGTGTTTACTGCTACATTCTATGTGATGGATATTCGTCCTTCGTACTCATGTCTGCTTGGTCGTCCCTGGATCCATGGGGCAGGTGCTGTGACCTCCATATTACATCAAAAGTTGAGATATCCGGTGAATGGAAAAGTTGTTACTGTCTTTGGAGAGGAAGAATACTTTGTCAGCCATGTAAACACTTTCAAGTATCTGGAAGTAGAAGGTGAATACATTGAAACTCCATGTCAGTCATTTGAAGTGGTTCCCTGGGCTGTTAAGGATTGTGTGACTCCTCCTGCTGTGAAGAAGGTTCCTGTGGTCATCAGAAACCCTCCAACAATGGCAATGGCCTCCCTCAACGATGCAAAAGCTGTGGTGGAAGAAGGGGGTTGTACTATTTGGGGTCAGCTTCCTGATATTCCATACAAGTCTGACAAGTTTGGTTTGGGTTTCACTGCAGAGTCCCAGAAGGCTGTCCGTCGTGCCCGTGCTGTTCATATCACCAATCAAGGGGGTATCAATGCTGTGGGAGATCAAGATGAAGACTACAACTTGGAGGCATGGATTTTTCCTACTGTGGGTGCTGGACTCAATAATTGGACAGCTGAAGATGTTATCCCTATCTCCTTTAGTCAGGAGTAAATACTATTACTGTGTTATGTTTTTAAATTTATAATTTCTGGAACAATTAAAACTTTCAAGCCATGTGCCTTACCCGGGGCACAATGGTGTGCTTGTTACGGGTTGTCATTTCATTTGCATACTGCATTCAATAAAATCAGTGGACGTTTCGTTTTCGT
The DNA here is from genome assembly GCA_963859935.3 of Lathyrus sativus. NCBI lineage: Eukaryota > Viridiplantae > Streptophyta > Magnoliopsida > Fabales > Fabaceae > Lathyrus > Lathyrus sativus. Next base: position 892,094,603 of record OZ012735.1, on the reverse strand, counting down.
AAATATTGTGTTCCTTGTCTTTCTTTTTCTTTTATTTTTGCTTTATCAGCTATGTGTTCTTACACACACCCACGTCACTAAAATACAGATCCTCATCCCCTCTGGATCCAGTTGATAACAGTTCTACTATTGCCAATTACAATTTCGAGAATCCGATCTATCAAACTGAAGACGGAAACGAGGACGATTGTGAAATACCTGTAGAGCTTGCTAGGTTGTTACAACAAGAAGAGAAAGCTATACAGCCACATGAAGAGCCAGTCGAAGTTGTGAATCTGGGAACTGAAGAAAACAGAAAAGAGGTCCAGATAGGGGCTGATTTAGAGGACAGTGTCAAGAGCAGGTTGATTCAGATGCTACGTGACTATGTGGAGATCTTTGCTTGGTCTTATGAAGATATGCCAGGGTTGGATACAGACATTGTGGTTCACCGTTTGCCAGTGAAAGAAGATTGTCGTCCAAAGAAGCAGAAGGTTCGTCGTATGCGTCCTGAAATGTTAGAAAAGATCAAAGCAGAGGTAATGAAACAGTTCAATGCAGGGTTCTTGGCCGTAACTTCTTATCCTCAGTGGGTTGCAAATGTGGTACCAGTTCCTAAGAAAGATGGTAAGGTACGTATGTGTGTAGACTACAGAGATCTGAACAAGGCTAGCCCTAAAGATGACTTTCCACTTCCTCGTATTGATATTCTGGTAGACAACACTGCTCAGCATAAGGTATTCTCTTTTATGGATGGTTTCTCTGGTTACAATCAAATCAAGATGGCACCTGAAGATATGGAGAAGACTACATTTGTGACACAGTGGGGCACCTTTTGCTATAAGGTAATGCCATTTGGTTTGAAGAATGCAGGGGCAACATATCAGCGTGCTATGGTGGCTTTGTTTCATGATATGATTCATCATGAGATAGAGGTATATGTGGATGATATGATAGCCAGGTCTCAGAATGAAGAACAACATCTTGATCATCTGCACAAGTTGTTTGAGAGGTTGAAGAAATACAGGTTGAGATTAAATCCAAACAAGTGTACTTTTGGAGTTAGATCTGGAAAGCTCCTGGGTTTCATTGTCAGTGGAAAAGGTATTGAAGTGGATCCTGCAAAAGTGAAAGCTATACGAGAGATGCCAGCTCCCCGTACTGAGAAGGAGGTTAGAGGTTTCTTGGGACGATTGAACTACATTGCAAGATTTATTTCCCAATTAACTACCATCTGTGAGCCAATCTTCAAGTTGTTGAAGAAAGATCAGGTGATGGAATGGAATGATGAGTGCCAGACTGCCTTTGATGAAATCAAGAGATATTTGCTAGAACCTCCAATTTTAATGCCACCAGTTGAGGGAAGACCCTTGATTATGTATTTAACAGTATTAGACAACTCAATGGGGTGTGTATTGGGGCAACATGACGAGTCTGGTCGAAAAGAGCAGGCAATATACTACCTTAGCAAAAAGTTTACCGACTGTGAAACAAGATACTCACTGCTCGAGAAAACTTGCTGCGCTTTGGCATGGGCTGCTCGCCGACTAAGACAGTATATGTTGACCCATACTACCTTGTTGATTTCGAAGATGGATCCAATCAAGTACATATTTGAGAAACCTGCTCTCTCCGGAAGAATTGCAAGATGGCAAATGATCTTGACGGAATATGATATACAGTATACTACTCAGAAGGCCATTAAGGGGAGTGTTGTTGCTGATCATTTGGCTCATCAAGCAGTAGATGATTACCAGTCAATGAATTTTGAGTTCCCTGATGAAGACATTATGTCTGTTACCAAAGAACCTGGACAATATGACGGACCTGAACAAGGATCCCGATGGACTATGGTTTTTGATGGTGCCTCCAATGCACATGGTAATGGTGTTGGTGTTGTGATTAGTTCCCCTAAAGGTTGTCATACCCCGATTACTGTCGGACTTTGTTTCTATTGTACCAATAACATGGCTGAGTATGAGGCATGTATCATGGGTATGCAAGTTGCTATTGATATGAAGATTCAGTTCCTTGAGGTGTATGGAGATTCAGCTCTGGTAGTAAGTCAGATTAAAGGAGATTGGGATACAAAGCATGATAATCTCGTTCCTTACAGAGAACATGTGTTGTCTTTGATCCCACATTTCAAAGAGATTACTTTTGGACATATTCCACGAAGAGAGAATCAGTTGGCAGACGCATTGGCCACCATGGCATCTATGTTTGAGATAAGCTGGGATGATGAAGCTCCCAAGATTACCATTGATAGATTTGAGAAGCCTGCATACTGCAATGAGATTGACACTGAAGGGGCAGAGGAGAAGCCTTGGTTCTATGAAGTGAAAAACTATCTTGAAGCTCAGGAGTTCCCTGAAGGGGCATCTGTCAAAGATAGGAAGTTCCTGAGAAGGTTTTCTGCTAAGTTCTTTCTGAGTAATGGCATTCTGTATAGGCGTAATCATGATTCAACTATGCTTCGTTGTGTGGATAAGAAGGAAGCTACAGAAATTATGGAAGAGATGCATGATGGGACCTTTGGCACTCATTCTAGTGGTCATACCATGGCAAAGAAGATTTTGAGAGCAGGTTACTATTGGTCTACCATGGAAGCTGATTGCTATCAACACTCCAGAACATGTCACAAATGTCAAATCTATGCTGGTAAAGTACATGTACCTCCATCTCCATTGAATGTGTTGACTGCTCCTTGGCCCTTTGCCATGTGGGGCATTGATATGATTGGTGAGATCAAGCCTACTGCTTCTAATGGGCATCGTTTCATCCTGGTTGCTATTGATTACTTCACGAAGTGGGTAGAGGCAGCTTCATTTGCATCTGTGACTAAGAATGTTGTGGCTCGGTTCATTAAGAATAATCTCATATGTAGGTATGGTATCCCTGAAAGGATTATCACTGACAATGGCTCTAATCTGAACAACACTATGATTACTGATCTCTGTACGCAGTTCAAGATTAAGCATCACAACTCTTCTCCGTATCGTCCAAAGATGAATGGGGCAGTTGAAGCTGCTAATAAGAACATTAAGAAGATTGTACAGAAGATGACTGTTACTTACAAGGATTGGCACGAGATGTTACCATTTGCTCTGCATGGCTATCGTACTACAATACGTACTTCAACAGGGGCAACCCCATTCTCCTTAGTCTATGGTATGGAAGCAGTTCTGCCTATTGAAGTTCAGATCCCCTCCTTGAGAATTATGAAGGATGCAGGCTTGGATGAAGATGAGTGGATTCAGACTCGACTTGACCAGATAAATTTGATTGATGAGAAAAGGTTAGCAGCAGTTTGTCATGGCCAGATGTACCAGAAACGGATGATCAAAGCTTTTAACAAGAAGGTTAAGCCAAAGGTATATCAGGCTGGTGACTTGGTAATCAAGCGTATCATATTACCACAGGGTGATCCTAGGGGCAAGTGGACTCCAACATATGAGGGACCATTTGTAGTCAAGACAGTGTTCTCAGGAGGTGCCATGATACTGACTACAATGGATGGTGAAGACTTCCCACAACCTGTAAACGCAGACATAGTTAAAAAATACTACGCATAAAAAGAGACCCGCTAGGTTGACAGGCCTAGGCAAAAATAAGGGCATCCCGGCAAACCAAAAGGGTTTGGGCAAAAATTAGGGATATATATATAAAAAGATGTACACCCGGCAAGTCGAAAACCTGAAAAGGCGGCTTGGGCAAAAAAGGGTATCCCGGTGGATTGAAAACCTGAAAGGGCAATCCAGGCAAAAGTTAGGGATTAAAGCGTATGACTATGTCTCGTTTGGATCACTCATGAAACTGCAACCAGTTGTACTACTTACTCAAGCTCAAACAGATAAAGCTCAATCCAATCGTTTCCGTCTCAACAGCAAGAAGATGAGATACTTGAGTGGCAATAGTAGAATTGAAACTCAATAGGATTATTTCCCACATAGCTGATTCTTTTTGTAAAACTTCATGACAAAATTCTCTTACTAGGGTTTATGTCTCCTTGTACAAACTTACCCGTGTATGGGTCACTTTTGATATAAATAAATTCCATCTTTTGAATCCAGATTTACTTTTACCCTATCTACATAAGCGAAACGTCCGTTGGTTGTGTTTGAATGTATGTATGCCTTTGAATATGATTGATGTTTACCAGAAATGCATGTATGCTTTTAATATGATTGATGTTTACCAGAAATGCATGAAAATGCAGTAATAGTATTTACTAAGGACGAACGAGGGAAGGATTTCAACGAAGCTTCGCCGGTTCATCTTTACAAGACAGTTACAAACCATCAGTAGGACTAATCCATTTTCACAAAGTCTAATCTCCCCTGGAATTTATATCCATCTCTTTTATCCTCATACGGATATACGGGAAATTACTTTCCAATAAAGGCACGATGAACGAAGACGGGATGTTATACTTATCCTACTATCAAACGAAAACGAAGGTTATCTATACCCTACTATCCCCAACAACGGGAGGTTATCTATACCTTGTTATCCCCGACAACGGGAGGTTATCTATACCTTGTTATCCCCAGCAGACAGAGGGTTATATATTCTTCAACAACGAATCGGGATTTATTTTCCTTGGCCAGCAGTTGTTATACAAGGATATCCAGACACTTCCAGCAGTGTCATAGCATACATACATCATTTACATCATACCATAACATATATGTCTATAGTACATTACCTAAGTGCATCATGTCATACATGCATACATAAAGCATAAACTAATGTTGTTATACAGAATGCTACCTTGTTTTCAGGTTAATTATCCAACAAACAATCTTATGATCTTTGGGACTGCTTTATTGTAACCTCAGGGTTACTTTATCCTCCTGATGAGCTTCTTATTACTTTGGGACTGCTTTATTGTAACCTCAGGGTTATTTTATCCTCCTGATAGCCTCTCATGACTTCAAGACTGCTTTAGAGCTACTGATTGCTCTATCCTCCTGAAATCATCCTATTACTTCAAGACTGCTTTAGAGCTATTCATTGCTCTATCCTCATGAGGTCATATTACTACTTCAAGACTGCTTTAGAGCTATTCATTGCTCTATCCTCCTGAAGCCATCTAATTATTTCAAGACTGCTTTAGAGTTATCCATTGCTCTATCCTCCTGAAATTACATTATTATTTCAAGACTGCTTTAGAGCTATCCATTGCTCTATCCTCCTGAAATCATTACTTCAAGACTGCTTTAGAGCTATTGATTGCTCTATCCTCCTGAAGACATATCACATTATTATTTCAAGACTGCTTTAGAGCTATTCATTGCTCTATCCTCCTGAAGCCATCTAATTATTTCAAGACTGCTTTAGAGTTATCCATTGCTCTATCCTCCTGAAATTACATTATTATTTCAAGACTGCTTTAGAGCTATCCATTGCTCTATCCTCCTGAAATCATTACTTCAAGACTGCTTTAGAGCTATTGATTGCTCTATCCTCCTGAAGACATATCACATTATTATTTCAAGACTGCTTTAGAGCTATTCATTGCTCTATCCTCCTGAAGCCATCTAATTATTTCAAGACTGCTTTAGAGTTATCCATTGCTCTATCCTCCTGAAATTACATTATTATTTCAAGACTGCTTTAGAGCTATCCATTGCTCTATCCTCCTGCAATCATTACTTCAAGACTGCTTTAGAGCTATTGATTGCTCTATCCTCCTGAAGACATATCACATTATTATTTCAAGACTGCTTTAGAGCTGTTGATTGCTCTATCCTCCTGAAGCCATTCTATTACTTCAAGACTGCTTTAGAGCTATTGATTGCTCTATCCTCCTGAAGCCATTATTACTTCAAGACTGCTTTAGAGCTATTGATTGCTCTATCCTCCTGAGGTCAGATTTATCACTTCAAGACTGCTTTAGGGTTATCATTATTGATTGCTCTATCCTCATGAAGACATGCTGTTACATCAGTATTACTCCAGACTCCTGACAGTTCTCATTATACTACTGAAGAACTTTCCCCTAGTGGCATCTTTAAGCCCACTCAATCATGTTCAACCAACCATCAATATCACTCCATGCACTGGTGAGTGCAAATTTTTGGGCTTTTGTGTTCAATCCCCTTCAACCTTCCAGGTTACGACTGGCAAATATACCAATCTAACCCCTCAGGTTTCAGAAAATTGAACAGGGGCAGCTGTTGCACCCCAAAATTTGCCCTCACAATACAAGACTTTGTGTTCCAAGAAGGTTCACAAGGTTCACAAAATTCACAATTGGTCAGAAGAGTTGACAATTCCCTCAGACAATGCACCTCCTAAGCAGTGCATCCAAAACTAGGGTTTTGACTTTAATCAGGCTAAATGGACTTCCAAGACTTCAAGTGAGCTTCATAACATCTTATATGTGTATAAGAACCCCCATGTCAAGTTTCAAGACTTTTCTCAAAAGTTTGCTCAGTCAGATGATCAGATAAGTCAAAAGCAGTCAATGCAGTTAAAAGGTCAAACTGAGGTCAAACCAAAGTCAAACTTCATGATTTTTTTTTTGCCAACATCAAAGAGAGGTTGGGTGAGAAATATTATCATAATAACTGTAATACCCCAAATTTTGCCCTAAGATTTGTCGTCGCATTTCATTGCATTTAATCAATTACTAACAAATTTGTGTAGTCGTTTGACTTTTTGCAGGTAAATATCATATGGCATGCATTTTTTTTCTAAAAAGTAAAAATGGCACAATTGGCAGGAGGACATGTGTAAGGAGTTATGAGTGTGAGAGGTTGAGAGTTCGAATCTCACCTTTGTCATTTTTTTGTTTTTTATTATTTTTACTCTAAATTTTTCTATCTTTCATTAAAAAAATAACAAAAATAGTTTTTTTATTATTATTTAATTATTATTTTCGTATTTTAATTAAATCATTTTTTAAAATATTATTTTTTTCACTTTTTTCTAAATTATTCATAAAAATATCCAAAAAATCATAAAATAAAAAATATTGAAAAAAATTTTGTTCTTTTTATAATATTTTTTTTATTTTAGGAATCAATAGGATTATTAGTTTTTATTTTAAGTTTATTTTAAATTATTTAAATTTTATTTTTTCTTAACTAATTATTTAGTTTGGGCTTTAAAATGGGCTTTAGGGACATTATTGACAATTTGGTGTTAACCCTAATTTGTTCCCTATATATACATGTGTTGCCTTGTTGGAAAAGAGGAGAGAATGAAAAAAACCTAAGAGGAGTGAGTGCCGTTTGCCGTTATTTAGTTTTCTTCTTCATCCATTACTATTGTTTCTTTTTCTTCATCGTTTACCGTTATTTCTTTTCCTTCATCTATTACTGTTGTTTCTTTTTCTTCATCTTTTACCGTTATTTCTTTTTCTTCATCTATTACCGTTATTTCTTTTTCTTTATCTATTACTGTTACGTTTATATATATATAATTTTTAAATTGTTAGAGTTTATATATATAAGATTTTTGATCGGATTATGTCGATACGATGTTTGCACATTTGTGTGCATGACGCGTGACATTTGTGTTAGTTCGATCTGGTTGCGATGATCGCATTTTTGTGTGAGCAATAATACTATTTTTTGCTTAATTTCTTTTTCTTTGCGATAAATTTTGTTTCGTCCGATTTAGATCTGGTTGCGATGAGCGCATTTCTGCGTTAGCAACATTGTTGGGTTATTTGGCACATTTAAAATTCATTATTGCTTTATTATTATTATTATTATTATTATTATTATTATTATTATCATTATTATTATTATTATCATTATTTATTATTATTATCATTATTATCATTATTATTACCATTATTATTATTATTGTTATCATTAATTTATTAAAATTTGTTATAATATAAAAATCTGTTTTTTAAAATAAATAACATTAACATCTTTTCCAAATTAATATGAAAACCTATTATTTTTAAGAAAAACTTTTTTTTAGATAAATTTAAAATAATAACTAAAATCTTTTTTTTTAAAATAATAACTAGAACCGTTATTTATTTTATTTTATTATTGTTCAATTCAAATTTCATTATCATATTGTATCTGCTCCTCTCATGTAACCTCGCGAACTTAACAATCGCTCTTTAAATTCTGCCTTTAAATTTCTGCTTGCATGGTTTAAATTATGACATTATCTCTCTGTTTGCATGATTCAATTATCTCACGCGTTTACTATTATTTCTGTCACATTGCACACATCCGAAGGAATTAGGTCTAGCATATGACCGCCGCGTCAATAGTCCTCAACCTCAAAACTACAAACTATAAACCCTAAATTTTTCACAAATGCCTCGCCGCAGGCAAAATTACAACTTTTACCCCTAGCATTAGGTCAAAGAGCCGCCGCGCTCATTTTAGGGTTTCCCGCCGTGGAATCCCTAACCTAATTTAACCCTAATTACAACTTAACATTTCAACGTAGAGATTTGGAGTTTCTACACTCCACGTAAGCGTGTCCTTAAGATGCGTTTATTCCCCTTGAGACCTTGACCACAGTCAAGAAGTTTCTAACCTCCCTATTGAGGGGAACTACGATTACTCTGATTCCACTCCCGTAAGGATACGTAGGCACAAGATGCGATGTCTTGCCGAGTAAACTTAGAATTAACCCCCTTTATTATTTATTATTGCTTATTTATATTTTATTTATCTTTGCTATTTAATTATTTTGCTTATTATTTTGTAATTGTTTCTTGGATGTAAAGTTGTTTAATTATTTAATTATTATTATGGTTAGTAATTAGGGAGTGTAACAACATGTATGTAATATTAAAATAAATTTAGATCACTTTTAAATAAAGATAATTAAAATAAACACGTCACACACGTAAGTCGATTTTAATCGCCGTCTCACTTCCTAAGGATATCCCTCAAGTTGCCTACGAATAATGGTTAAGTGGGGTGTATAAAGCAAGTCCCTCAAATAAAAAAATCATCAAAGTCCCTTATGGTTGCCTTTACGAATCAAGTCCCTTTCGAAAAATGATGATGGTCCCTTATATGTGCTTATTACATCCCACAATGGCCTTCAAAGTCAAATTGTCCCTCACATACCCCTTAACATCCAAAGTAAGGACTACCTACTCCATTATAGTAGGGATAGTCTTACTAAAGGAAAGAATGAAGAATAAGAAAGACCTTTAAACATTAGGGTAGGTTACTCCTAGGTGCTTGCTCACTTCAAAATTGTTTCGCACTTAAACAAATTTTCAACAAGTTTTCAAACAAGTTCTTAACACATCCTTACATGGATTATTTATTAACTATTCTGAAAATTTTCTATTCACGCACTACAATTTCAAAACAATTCAAAAGTGAGCTTAAGTACCTAAGAGCCCATGGATAACCATGGATGAAAAGGATGCTAATACCTTCCCTTTTCATAACCTACCCCCCGGACCCAAAATATTCTCTAAGGTCTTTCCTGTTCTTTTATAACCTTTCCTTATGGATAAAATAAAAGTCGGTGGCGACTCTTGCTATCCGCAACATTGTTTAAAGTCAGTTCACCGGGTTACACTTGGTAATATTTAACATAAAATCCAGATTGAAGGTTTGAATGACAATCTAAAGCAACAAGAAATAGATGCACAAAAATCTCTTTCGATTGCTCTCGACATGGAAGAGTGCTTTTGGAAGGAAAAATCCAGGACCATTTGGAATGTGGAGGGTGATCGGAATACGGCTTTCTTCCACCGCGTTTCTAAAATTAAATCCAAGCTTTAGCCCATTTCCATGTTTAATCATGATGATGCAGTGTTGGCAGATTCTAAGGCCATTGCAGATTGCACTGTGAATTACTTCAAAAACCTATTTTCTACTAACGCTTCTGTTTTGTAGGATATGAGTATGGTTGATGACACTATTCCCCGGCTAGTTGACGATAATATGAATGTTGTTCTCACGCAATTACCGTCTTTGGAAGAGATTTATGCGGCTATTTTTGTGCTTAATAAAGATAGTGCTCCGGGTCCTGATGGTTTTGGAGCTACCCTTTTTCAATTATTTTGGAATATCGTTAAAGTGGACGTCTCAAATCCTGTCACCGATTTCTTTATCAATGGATGGATTCTGCCTAGTTATAATTCCAACTCTATTATTTTAATTCCTAAGGTCAAGGGTGTTGATGATTTAGACTTGTTTCGTCCCATCGCCTTATCGAATTTTAAGTTCAAGCTGATATCTAAAATTATTGCTGACCGACTGGCGACTTTAATGCCTTTCCTAGTTTTGCAGGAGTGGTGTGGTTTCATTTAGGGTAGGCATATTCATGACTGTATCGGGCTTGCTTCGGAGGCAGTTAATCTGTTGGATTCTAAATCTTGGTGTGGAAATGTTGCTCTCAAGGTCGACATTAAGAAATCCTTCGACACTCTTAATTAGAATTTCTTGATGAAAGTTCTTAGAAATTTTGGTTTTAATGATAAATTTTGTTCGTGGATTGGCTTGATTTACCACTCTGCTTTCATGTCTGTCAACATCAATTGGGTGCTGCAAGGCTACTTCTCTTGTTCTCGTAGAGTTTGACAGGGTGATCCGCTTTCGTCGCTTCTTTTCTGCCTCGCAGAGGATGTCCTCAGTAGGAAACTGTTGCAGTTAGTTTCATCCAACAATCCCGACCGAATTTCTGGCCTGAACCATATAAAGCATCCTTCATATATTTTGTACGTAGATGACATGTTCATTTTCTACAAAGGCTAGCTTTCCAACATAAATACTCTCATCAATACTTTCAAGATTATGCTGCAGTGTTGGGGCAGGAAGTTAATTGCAAGAAATCTTTCATTTATGGCAGGTCAATGACTACTTCTAGGCTGAATATTCTTGTTAATCTTACAGGTTTCCAAAAAGGATCATTGCCCTTTGTGTATCTTGGTGTCCCGCTTTTCATTGACAAACCTAAAAAAGTTCACTTGCATCCTATTGCGAACAAAATTGTTAGCAAATTGGCGTCATGGAAAGGTTCGCTGCTTTCTTATGCCGGAAGGGTGGAGATGGTCGAATACACCATTCTTGGGATGCTCCATCATAGTATATCCATTTATTATTGACCTTTGTCGCTGCTTCGGGATCTTGAGAAGGCGGTTTGAATATTCATATTGTTTGGCGACATTGTAAATAATAAGCTTGTTGTAGTGGCTTGGTCCAACCCCTGGCAACAGAGTTCTAAAGGCGGGCTTGGTATTCGATCTTTATGCAGGCAGAACGACACTTTCAATTTGTAACTCACTTGGGACTTGGTTCACTCAACGGCCAGATCGGTTAGTCTTCTTCGTAGTCGAGTCAAGCGTGCGAACAGTTTTATTAAACATCACGTGTTCTCTCCTATTTGGTCCAGTGCAAAACAAGAATTAGGTACTATTTTGGAGAATTCTTCTTGGTGTATTGGCAATGGCAAGTCTATTAGTTTATGGTACGGTTCTTGGTGTGGTTCACCGCTATTTCTGAACGAGGTTGCTCCGCTTTTGGTGGATGACCAAAAGGTTAATGAAATCATTGTTAATGGGCAATGGAACTGCTCTCGGTCTTCCTTCAACATTTTGACGTCTATTCAGAGGCGCATTACTAATTGTCATCTTCAAAAGTCAACTGGATGCGAGATATTGGAAACATTCTTCACATGGTGAATTCTCCCTCAAGAGGCGCATGTCCTAGGATCAATCTGATCGATCCTGTGAGTCACCAAATTTAGATTTGGAAGATCAGCGGTTGTTTTCCACTTTTCAAGGGAAACAAAATGACACGCCCAGTGGGACGGTGCTAAAAGATTTTTTGCCAGTGTTGCAAAATTTGCAGAATTGCAATTTTATGTGTCTTTCGCAAAAAAATCATTATATATTATTAAGAAGTGACAAAATTGCCACTATAAATGAAGAAAGACCAACAAGACAATACGTTAGGGGCATGACGAAAGATGCAAATCAACCAAACAACCCTAGTCCTCAAAGAGACGGTTCTAACAAAGGATTGAGAAATGACGTGGTTCCACCTTCAATACCTTCGACGGGAGAACAAATAGTGCCTCCTGCGAGACTAGAACCAGTACCATCAGTACTGGGGCCTGGGTCGACAGGCGTAAGGACTTATACTCAACCAGTGTTAGAGTATATTGGACCTCAAGCGTCGAATCCCCAAACTCTGCCAGGAGGAAATTCGACGTTTAGACAGTTTGTTCCTCCAGGGTTTTCACAACTATTACCAAGAAACCCTTCATATGGGATACCAACAAATGTGATGCAAGGGATCCAAAATGCTCCCCCAATATTCTTAGATAATGCAATGGCTTCGCCATTGCAAGGATCAGGGTCTGGGTTGAACATTGGTCGAAACCCCCAAAGTCTAAGCTTGGGATATTTTACACAAGGCCCTAATTTAACTAATACTTCGGTTGCATGTTTAAGACAACAAATAAATGAGAGCAATTTGAAAATGGTTCAAACCTTGTCCCAGACCATGGGTGAAATCTTTCAACCGTTAATCCAAAACACTACCCAAACTAACCAACAGTTAGCAGTACAATTAACACGGTTGGCTCAATTTATGAGTGTACCTTCTGCTATTAGGAACACAGCTACGGTGGAAAACCTCCCAAGATAGGACTTAGGAAACTTACCTGAGCCCAATCTAGAGAATCAAGAGAGGGTCGAACTCCCCAGGCTCGAACCACATAGAGTCGAACCACTAAGGGATCAGCTACCGATCCCAGGGGAAAGGGACCCAGGAGTAATCATAGTAAATCACAACTAGGACGCAGACAATGTTGTCCAACAGGTTCGACGTAATAACATAATTGTCGATAACAACTTAGCAGCCATGGTCGAAAGGATAATGGCTCGAAACGGTGTAAACACTGGGTTCACTAGGCCAAACTATACGTCTCCGATAGTGGATTACATCCTTCAAGCAGAATTACCTCCTAGGACGAAAGTTCCTAAATTCACTAAGTTCTCAGGGGATACGATGAAATCTACTGTCGAACATGTGGCTCGTTATATAATTGAAGCCGGAGAGAGAGCTAATGATGAGAGCCTTAGAATAAAATACTTCCCAAGTTCTCTCACTAAAAATGCCTTCACCCAGTTTACAACGTCACCCCCTAACTCGGTTTGTAATTGGACCCAGTTAGAACGTTTATTCCATGAACAGTTCTATATGGGACAAACCAAGATTAGTCTAAAGGAACTGGCTAGTATGAAACATAAGTTTTCTGAGCCAATAGAAGAGTACCTAAATAGGTTTCGACTAATCAAGGCTAGATGTTTTACCTAGGTGCCTGAGCATGAGTTGGTTGAAATGGCCGCAGGGGGCCTCGACTATTCCATTAGAAAGAAATTAGACACCTAGTACCTAAGGGATATGGCTCAATTAGTCGACAGATTTCGACAGCTAGAGCGTCTTAAAGACGAAAAAGCTAAATTCAACAAAAGCAAGAAAGTAGCTTTTGTCGAATATAATGAAAACATCGAGGGAGTGCGCGTAGACCCATTATACTTCGACGAAAGTGAAGTAGATGTTGCTGAACTCAAACAGGGCCCTCCATACGCTTGTAAAGTATTGGCTCCCCCACTTGGGAAAATTTTCGTCGAATCTGAAAAGAACGACAAATTCCCAAAGAAAACATATACTTTCGATATCACGAAATGTGACAAAATTTTCAATTTGTTAGTTAAGGATGGGAAAATGATAGTACCACTTGGTGCTAAAATGTTGTTTTTAGAGCAAAGGAAAAAGAGAGGGTTTTGTAAATACCATAATTTTTGGGGTCATAAAACGTCTCAATGTTTTCTTTTCAGGGATCTGGTTCAAAATTCCATCCAAGAAGGAAGACTAAAGTTTGGGGAGAAAGCCAGCAGCTAGATGAAGGTCAACACATACCCTCTACAGGTGGAAGACGCCCACTACACGGAGCCTACGGAGGCAAATATGGTCGAAGCTATTGATGGCTACGACTTCTCGATCAATATGTTAGAGGTTACAGATGATTTCGTTGATGGAGTTGTAATGTCCAAGATCACTATGGGTTTTGGGCAAGAGAATTGGTTGAAGGAGGCTGTTGATGTCCTCGACCAGGGTGTTGGTGATCCAAGTCAAAAAGACACAGAGAATCCAAGTTTGGTAATGGTGACTAGGGAAACTGCTGATAGTTTCATTGAGATGGACAAGGCCACCAGAGGCCTGGAGCTAGACCTAGGTAAGCGCGATCTAGGTGAAGACGTCGACGTCAATATGGTGGAAGTAACACAACATGAGACCATAGGGGATAATGAATCAAGTTGTCACGAAGAACACAACAAAGTAGCCTATCCAGGACACGAAGAGTCAATCGTCGATTTTCTCCACCGTTGCCAGAGGAAAGGTTCCAGTGTAATGTTATGTCCTAGATGTAGTGCCATCTTCGACAAGAAGGCTTCCTAGAGACTCGAAGGGACACGCATATCAAAACAAAAATGGGAGAAACCCAGGTTCGACCCTCGGGGCAGTCTCCCAAGAAAATCTGAGCCTCACATCAGAGCCCCTAGGGCCAGACCCGCTAGCTTTAAACCATTTGCTGAGATTGCTAACGGCAAATGGGTGAAACCTAACGAGGGCAACAGAAGTTGAAAAACTTCGAGGTTAATCGAGGATCCTCAGTTACCTATCAAAAGGAATTCCAGTCCTCCAAAACCGCGCACATATCTGAAAATTACAAAGGGAAGAATCCCATGTCTCAATCATAGTGGAGAAGAGAGCAGCGCAAGAGGAAATCCCTTAGGGAAGGCTCATTGAAAAATCAGATAGAATCCAGCACTAATGCCCCTGCTTAAAATAAAGGGGACCCGTAGAAAACTATTGAGAAAGCGCCTGTGGGGCAAAGGTTATTCCTTGCACGGGAAGTGGAACATAAGAAGCCATTCGAAGAGGATGACGAAATGACTGACAATTTTGACTCCGGCTCCGATGACTCTTTGAAATTGCTGGTTAATGTGGTATCAGTAATGTCGCTTGCGCGAAAATAAGGTGCCGGCATGACAGAAGAGTCGCCACCTTTCGTTATTTATCCCTCAGAGCGGGAAAGGAAACGATCGGAAAAAACCTGACGAAAAAGGGTAAGACAAGGTCATCGCAACCATTTTCTGGGTTCGGGAGTCGGTTACGCAAGGGGAAGGTATTAGCACCCCTCACGTCCGTCGTACTCGACGGGATCCTCGCTTGTTTGTTTACTTGGACGGGTTGGTTTTATTCTATCTACCTATCAAGGCTGGCTGAAAAAGAAAAGAAAAATGACTCGGCAAAGCGTCGCACTTTATGCCTACGTATTCTCATCAGAGAATGAGAAATCAGAGTCAACGTAGTTCGGCCTACGAAGGGTTATGGGGGAAGGTAGCTCGCCAAGACTTCGCCATCTTGTGCCTACGTACTCTCAACCGGCATGAGAGATCAGAGCTCACGTAGTTCGGGAAACTACAACTTATTTCCTGTTTTGATAGAAGTGTTTTTTATTGTGTTTGCGATTTCAACCGCACTAAAGACTATGACCTGAGAGTGAATGCATCGCATGTCACCCAAAGGGTACCATACTAAACATCCAGACTGTGGAAAAGAAGCTCTCCCACAATCCTTTCTCAGATAGCTTAAGGCTCGTAACGTACGAAAGAAATCATTCATGATTACCGTATCTTAAACTGTTTTTGAGATGAGAAAAGAACAGGCCCAACTAGGAGGGAGACTATCAAGTCCTACTATTATCATGCCATGGATTCGTCCTATGGTTGAGGTTTGAATAGGGAACTCCTAGGTGTTGTCATGCATAGGTTTCAACCTAAAAGTCTATCATCAAATCCTTATCAAAGGAAATGAGAGTCCTAAGGGATCATGTCAATGATACACCAACAGACAAAGCATCAGCTTAACAGTAAAATGCATGCAATGCAAGTGAGGGAGGAAATGTGTGTGGGGCTTCAGCCTCCACAAGCTCATCTCAACCTCAAGCCAGTCATGAAATAACAGTAATCATACTGAAAAATAAACAACATGCTATCAAGCAATAAACAGTAAACTGCAATCATACAGATAAAAGAAATGAAATGCCATCAGGCAGACAAACCACATGGGCAAGGGAGCTGGGCTCTACCGAATACCCGCAAGCAAAGCCACACAATAACAATACAAGCAGAGGGAGCAACTCAACCTCTAATGCAATCATGCTCCTAGATTCTACTTACTCTAGATGGACTTAATCTAATGCAACAGACAAATCAAACAAAACACACAATACAAAAAAGCAAAACAGAAGAAAGCCTCAGCTCCTCCAGCAGCAACTCAGTCTTCAGACTTCGATCACTTGACGAACATCAGTTTGCTCTTCCAGGTTTCAACCCTACAACATGAGTTTCAACTCATCTTCTCCCTTAAGCTTCAGCTTCTTTGATCAGCTCCACCTTCAGGCTTCACTATCTTCAGGGATCTTCAAGTATCAACTTGATCTTCATGCTCTTCAAGCTTCAGCTGGAATGGCAGTCTTCAGGGATTCATCCTCTTCAACAATCTTCAATGAAGTCTTCATCTTCATGCTCAGGCTCTGACAGCTCCCAAGACAAATCAAATCAGAGAAAAATCACCACTGGATAAGCTGGGGGATATTGAACTGCTTATTTGATCACCAAAGGTGACCTATAAGGGTTCAATATCAAATGAAGGGTTCCCTCAAAAGTTCTACCTCCTGGGTATAACACTAATCCCTCCAAAGGAGAGAGGTGTATACCCTGGAAGGACTTTGAAACACAGGGAGGAATGGATGTGAAGAATACTATCCATGTTTAAGAAAGAAATTATCTACATCCAAGCTCTTCCTAATCCTATCCCTAAAACAAAACAAAAAGAAGAAGAACAAGCTCCTCAAGCTCCTCCAAGCCTCTTCCAATCTTCTAGTATGCTCCACCATGCTCCACAATGAGATACCAAGCTCCTCAAACCAAAGGGAAACTCCAAAGCAAAACAAACTAAACAAAACTTGCCCTAAAGGCCACACAAGCAATCATTTAATTCAAAAATCGACCAAAAATAGTATATTATTCTAATAAATCCTAATATAAATGCTAGGGGACCCTACATAACTACCCTTAAGTCCCATATATTCCCTATACACTAATTTGGCCTAGAAACCCAAAACAAAAATTGATATGATCCTATGCTAAAGTTTTAATCAAATTCTATACTACCTAGAACTACCTAATTAAAACTACCCTAAAAGTTATCACAAAATTATGAAATTAATTCAGGGGGACCCTAAACCATTCATCTAATTATCCTAAAAAAATTGAACTCAAAATCCTAAGGGAACTACCCTAATTAAATTCTACAAGTTAGCATACCAACTAAAAGAATTAAAAAAACAATTAAAAGTAAAAATGCACAAAAAATATAAAACTGAAATAAAATGGATATTTTATGTTTTTATATTTTTCTAGATAGAAAATGAAAATTGGGAAAAAAAGTTTCATTAAAATATAATGATTTTTTATTTTGTTATGAATTTTTAAAGTTTAATAAAATTTGGAAGAAAATATAATATGGAAATTAACATGGGGTGCAGATAGCAAATGCATTCAGTTCATTATTATGATGGGCCCAGGAAGGGGGGGTGCGCCTAGCATGGCGCGCCTGGGCCCAGTTTATTCAGAAAAACGAATTGAAAAAATAAAAGAAAAAGGAAACAGAACGGTGTAAAAAGCAGGTTTTTATAGTTAAAATGAGATGGGCCTTGGACAAGGGGGTGGGAAGAGTAACATTTGATGAAGCCCAACCAGTGCATTAAGTTGGAACGCTGCGTTTTGCAGCTGCTTCTCCCTCCACATTTTCGCGTGAATCTGAGCCGTCCGATGGGCTCTCCAAGTCAAAAATTCAATGCGAATCCAACGACCTACATGTATCATCTTCAACCTTTCTAGGGTTTGTAGCAAAACCTTGCCATGGATGAAGCTTCACACGGCCAAGCTTATACCACTCGTTCTCCATCATCTTGGCACCAAATTTAATTCTGTAAAAAGGAAACTTGCTCTATTTCTTCCCCTGAACACAACTATGTCCATAGTTCACCTTGAAACGGCCTAAGACGCAGAACCCGATAGCACCATCTCCAAGAACACTCAAACTTCGACCTTCTCGTTTCCTTGTTTTCTTGATATCAAAACACTCTCCTCATTGCAATGAACATTCTAAGCTATAGCATGCATATTAACACTCACTAACCTATTAGTTCTTGGTCACTAAAGTAAGCATGTCAGATTTTCGACCTCCATAGAATGCACTCAAACCTTCCAGATTTGTTCTCCTATTGGTCTCTAATACAACTATCCTAACCATTCTATCTAACAATGCATAAATGAGGAGTTTCAAGAGCTTTTGCAAACCTGTTATTGATGATGGCAGAAGTAGTTATCCCTCGATTCAATGCTTGAAACTTGCCACGATGGATCTTTGATTGATGATAAAAGTTCTGTATGCAAAAAGTTTGGTGTAGCAAGCTTGTATCTTGATCTTGAGTGAGATTTGCTTTTCTTGCAATTTCACAACCAAAGCTTCAATCTTCCATGGATCAACCTTCAACTCAGTATGCAAGTACTCATCATGATCCAGAGGATGCGTTTGTGTAGAAGAAAAGGAAAGAAATGGAGAGAAAATGTGAAGTTTGATATTGAATTGCAAAATGGAAGAAATTTGGTCTATTCTCTTTTTTTGCACTAACCCTCACCAATTACCATCAACTATCACCAACCTTTTACCAATGGGCTTTGCCATCAATATATAGACATGTTTAGAAAGATCTAGAATCATCTAGATCACTCTAGGTGGAACTTGAAGTTTCTAGGATGTGGTATTTGCATTTCCATTCTCACCACATGAGATATATCATGACAAAATACCATAACATGAGTAATTAACTTGACTTTCTCCTTAGGTGGTATTTTGGACAATATACAATGCTTAACCACCTTGTTTATTAAGCTTTTCTTTGATTTGGCTAGGTACCCCATTATGCAAGTAAGACTTTTACAAAGCAACTCCAAAATTTAGGCCTCAAATAAAAATTGTGGCTGAACCATTGTTCTTAAAAGGCCCTTGGGAGTCAAAATGACCTATCATATGCCATGGTTAGGGTTTATAGCTTGGATTTTAGGATTTTCCATTTCACTTGAATTAACTTATGTCCCATTTTTAGGCCATTTTTATCACTTTTTGCTATGAGTCTTTCCAACATCTCATGACCACCTTACTAGCCTTAAAACATCATTCTAAGGAACTTTGATGTTGAAGGTTTTTCCATTTGAAGCTTGGAAGTAGGAGATATGACCATATGCTTGAAATGACCTATAAGTTCAAAATGACCAAAATACCCTTGGCTTGTCAAAGCCATAACTTGAGTTCTACAAATCCTATCAAGGACTTCTAGTACTCTATGGAAAGCTAAGAAGATGCTCTTCAACATTCATGTTGACCAAGAGATCATAGGAATCATCCTACTAGGGCAAAAGTTGTCTGCAAGTTGGGTGACTTTCAAGGACCCAGATTCACATACCTCAGATGACCTGTAATTTGTCAAAACCATAACTTGAGCTCTGCAAATCCTATCAAGGACTTCTACCACTCAAATTAAAGCTAAGAACAATCTCTACAACATTCATGTTGTGGGGAAGATGAGATAACAATCACATCTTGAGCTAAAACTGCCTGGAAGATAGGGATCAAACTAGGGGATTTTGCACTGTCAATCCTTAGAAACCCTAGCTTAAAACTTCTCAAACTCCTCAATCATGATGAGTTGGTCTAGGAATCATCCTTATAATATCTCAATACATCATTCCATGATCACATGGACCTTGGATTAGGTCTCATCCCTCTCCAAATCATCAGTTGACCTAGGGTCGACCCAGTCAAAACCCTAATTCTACCATTCATGGTTGAATCTTCTGAATTCTTGCATAATGACCTCTCTGGGCTTCATGATGACTTTCAAGACATCTCATAGGCTTTCTCAAAGCTCCAAGTTCATTCTCAAAGTCCCAGAATCATCTGAGGAGCACCCACAACTCTCAAGCTATGAGACACACAACCTTGGTTTCAACCAATTCCTCTGAGGATCTTTTGAACTTTCTGATGAAGGTATTAACCTTCAAACACTTGATGGATAAATAATTGTTGGTCAAATTTTAGGGTGCAACAGCTGCCCCTATTCAAACGGCTTGAACTTGACTGGGTGAGGAGCGAACGGCTCTCAGCCAATCAAGGTGCGAGATGGTTGAATACCGGTAAACCTGAAAATTTGCCAACTGCTCGAGCACACGATACTCTGCGGGGGACAAACCTTCGAACACCGTAATACTAACTGCACGGCAACTAGCTGGAGACATATTGATCTGACATCGCCGTCAGTTACCCACATTCTTCTGACATTGTCTTCAGGCAACCAAAACACCCAACATCACCGCTGGAAGACTAAACCACCTGACATCACCGTCAGAAGCAGACAAAATTCTGAAGAACACCCAACATCGCCGCTGGAACACCAAATCACCTGACATCACCGTCAAGTACAACCATAACTCGGGGAAACAAACATCCAACATCGCCGCCGGAGAACTAAATCTGACATCGTCGTCGATCAACCAAAATACCCAACATCGCCGCTGAAGAACTAAATCTGACATCGTCGTCGGACAATCAAAATAACCCGCATCGCCGCTGGAGAACTAAATCTGACATCGTCGTAGGACAATCAAAATACCCCGCATCACCGCTGTAGAACTAAATCTGACATCGCCGTCGGACAATCAAAATACCCCGCATCGCCGCTGGAGAACTAAATCTGACATCGCCGTCGGACAATCAAAATACCCCGCATCGCCGCTGGAGAACTAAATCTGACATCGCCGTCGGACAATCAAAATACCCCGCATCGCCGCTGGAGAACTGAATCTGACATCGCCGTCGGAAACAAACACAACTCTGAGAGACATTCGGCATCGCCGTCGAACAAACATCCAACATCGCCGCTGGAAGGCTAGCATAATCTGAGAAACACCCGACATCGCCGTTGAGTACTCAACATAATCTCTGCTGGGGAGTTAAAGAGTCTGACATCGCTGTCAAACAAACATCCAACCTCGCCGCCGGAAACAAACATAATCTGACCTCGCCGTCAAAGCAAACATCCAACCTCACTGCCGGAAACAAACATAATCTGACCTCGCCGTCAAAGCAAACATCCAACCTCACCGCCGGAAACAAACATAATCTGACCTCGCCGTCAAAGCAAACATCCAACCTCACCGCCGGAAACAAACATAATCTGACCTCGCCGTCAAAGCAAACATCCAACCTCACCGCCGGAAACAAACATAATCTGACCTCGCCGTCAAAGCAAACATCCAACCTCACCGCCGGAAACAAACATAATCTGACCTCGCCGTCAAAGCAAACATCCAACCTGACCGCCGGAAACAAACATAATCTGACCTCGCCGTCAAAGCAAATATCCAACCTCACCGCCGGAAACAAACATAATCTGACCTCGCCGTCAAAGCAAACATCCAACCTCACCGCCGGAAACAAACATAATCTGACCTCGCCGTCAAAGCAAACATCCAACCTCACCGCCGGAAACAAACATAATCTGACCTCGCCGTCAAAGCAAACATCCAACCTCACTGCCGGAAACAAACATAATATGACCTCGCCGTCAAAGCAAACATCCAACCTCACCGCCGGAAAACTACAAAGGAGCTGACATCGCCGTCAGGATGAAGAAACTTCATTGGGGAATTGGTTACACGGTAACCGGTAGTACATAGTCGATCATACCGCTTCACGGTCAGACTTCAATCATGGAGTCTTCAGGAGAGATTCTAACTTCGCCGTTGGAAAACCTGCTGGGGATAACGCTTCGCCGCTGGGGAATTTGGAGAACTATCACGTAACTTCGCTCCGGGGGTCCAGAACTCATTCTGGATAAATCAACTCTGCTGAGGACTGCAATAATCATCTTGAACTGATAACCGTTCTGAGCAAACACTTTGTTGGGGATTCCAGGAACTATCCTGGGCAACTCTTGTTGGGGACAAACCGATCACGGCTTGAGCAGCTTCCAAGGACTCGGCTCTCTTGGGGCTTCAGGAACCATCCTGGGCGATCTTCGTCGGGGACTCTAGGTATCAATTTGAGCGACCAACCCTGGAGACTGCACTGGGGTCTTAAGAATCATTTTAAGCAAACGGCCCTGCTGAGGGATTCGAGAATCATCTTGAACTGAAGACTTCGCTGGGGATCTCAAAAATCATCTTGAGCAACTGATCCTTCGGTGGAACACCTGTAGAACAAGAATGGTAACAACCTAGATCATGTTTATTGTGCATATGCTTCGGCGCCATACTCCACACGGTGGAAATGCTATGCGTTTATGCTAAATGCTATGCAATCATGCACAATGATGCGATCCCGTCAGCAAAATAAATGCCGAGGGGGAAATCCTCCTGTCAAGGAGAAAGGACTACTCAGATAGAGGAATCATCCTGCTGAGGAGAACATGGTCGCGCCAACATCAATTGGACTCCGTCTGGGGAAAAGATCTTCCGTGGACTGCTGCAGGGGAAACAACTTCAGTTGATTACTGCAGGGAATGAAGCTCTACGAGAACCTGCGCCTGCTGAAGGAAAGTGATATCAATCGCGAGAATAAACTGCGTGGCCGTCTCGGCTACTCTTCTGGGGATGATAACTCTGTGGGGAAACAACTTCAGCTGCTCCACACTCCACTGGGGAAGAAACCGATCATGGTCTGATCAACTTCCAAGGATTCGGCTCTCTTGGATATCTACAAACTTGGTTGGGGAAGGAGAAATCATTCTGCTTCACTGGAGAGAGTGCGACTCTGGGGAAATACTGCATCGGCTGCTCAATACTCTGCTAGGGAAAATCCACTCATGGTCCCAACTGCTTCCCAGGATTCGGCTCTCTTGGGGATTGCGAACTCAGCCGGGGAGAGAGAAATTATTCTACTTCACTGGAGAGTACGACTCTGATGAGGAATTTCAATTCCGCTGGGGAAGAAGGAATCATCCGACTTCGGGGGAGAGTACAACTCTGCAGAGGAATACAGCATCCATTGTTCCAACACTCTACTGGGGAAGAGGGAATCATCCGACTTCGGGAAAGAATACGACTCTGGTGGGGAATTTCAATTCCGCTGGAGACTTCAGTTTGGCACCATCAGTTACTGCATCCTTCGGCGTAAGAATAGCTTCCTGCGAAACCTGCACTTATGACCCGGTGCTGGGGGAAGAATTCGGTTTCGTCGACTTTACTGGGGAAAGCACGAGCTTCGGCACCCGAACATTTCTACGAAATCTGCACTTGTGACCCGGTGCTGGGGAAGAATACGAGCTTCGGCGCACGACTCAGTTAAGAAGATGACGTTCCTTCAGGATGCGTCTGCTTGGGGAAGAGAATCCTCTCTGCCTGGGGAAAAGGGCTACACTCTGTTGACGATATCAATCTTAACATGCTGAGGATAACTCTTGCACATGTCTCGCGGAGACTGACCCTTGCTGGGTAACACTTGCTGGACTATCCAGTCTGATGAGGAATACCTGTGTATCAACACTGTTGGGGATATCAATCCTTAGCTACTCATGGTACAACTCTGTTGGAGATGCACCGACCCTATCAAGGAAACACCTCTGGCGTCTGGGGAAGATAACGATCGATCACTGCATTTGAATCTCACTTCACTGAGGAAAACGACCCTGAACGGTCTTTTTTTTGAACACCCTAAGTCCTTCTAGGGTACGAAGCAATCCGCTGAGAAATAACTCTTCACTGGCTGAGATCAAAATCTACCCGGCTAGAGATTACTCAATGAGGGAATCACCATCGACCTCTGCTTGAGGAATGAGTCAATGACCTAGACTCGGAGGGAGTCACACTCGGACTCTGTGGGGATACAACATTGCATCAGTCCCACTGCCGGGGAAATAAACCCAAATCTGCCGGTCGGGGAACGCTTCAGTCTCAACATACTTTGGAAAATAGCACATCAGGCTAATTAACATTCAATGCTTGGGATGGCCATACTCTGTTGGGGATATCAATCCCGCCCTACCGAGGCTAATCTTGACCCTACTCTGATAAGGGATAAACGCCATCTTAATTTGCTGCAGTCTCGAACTGCACAGGGGAAACAATCCCAAACTGTACATCTCTGCTGAGAAACGATCCTGATTCAACAACGTCAATACAGGGAATAAAGACTACCAATCATGGAGCCGAGTAACAGGTTAGGCTACGGGATAACAATCCCATGTCAGTAAGGCTTCTTCAGAAGGCTCAGGTTTTGGCAGGGTAATGGCGCGATTCCCCGACACTCAATTCTTGCTAGGGTGAACAAACTCATTTGAACGATTTGCCCCAGTATAATTCAACTTGCCCCAATCCGACCTTTGGGGATAATTCATTCTGAACAGAAAACAGCTGGCAACAAGACAATCTTCAGATGGCTTTCCCCAACACTTGTACAACGGAAAGATTCATCCTCCACTAATCAACTCTGTCGCTACTGCGAAAATCGGCGCCGGCTGACAGAAGAGTCGCCACCGTGCGTTATTTATCCCACGGGAGGGAAAGGAAACGCTCAGAGTAAACCTCGCACAACATGGGAAAGGTATGGTCGTCGCAACCAAAACCTGGATTCGGGAGTCGGTTACGCAAGGGGAAGGTATTAACACCCCTCACGTCCGTCGTACTCGACGGGATCCACGCTTGTTTTCGGGTATGGATTGTTATTCTATCTAAACTATAGGTCAAGGATTAAAAAGAAAATAAAATGAAAATAAAAATGACTCGGCAAAGTATCGCACTTTATGCCTACGTATTCCCGCCTGGAACGAGAAATCAGAGTCAACGTAGTTCGCCTACCTACGGGAAAGGAGGGGAAGGTTGCTCGCTAGGATATCGCATCCTATGCCTACGTACTTTCATACAGCATGAAAGATCATAGCAAACATAGTTCGGGCCACGTACGACACAAGTCTGTCTGTTGTTTTTTATGAAAAATCTCACCTTAAACAAGGGTTTTCTTATTGCAAAAGGTTGATGTCTGTTCAAATCTTTTGACGGAAGAAATGAATTAATCTCTGTTATAACCTTTATTAATGTTTTTCTGTTGTTTTGAAGGAAGAAGAGATGACACTCTACAAATCCTAGGGTTAAAAGGGAATAAAATCTACCCTAATGTTATCATGCATGGGTTAACTCCTAATGTCTATCACATCCTCCCTTGAACAAGGAAGAATGGAAGTCCTACGGAAATACAAGTAATAACCGCATACAAGTGAACATGAATATAGCAATGGTAAATGCAATGCAAAGGAGGGAGGAAGGTTCATCTCAACCTCAAGCCCATTCATGGATGGAATAAGAAAATATCAAGTGATCATATGCAAAGAATCGAGTGAAAACTCCGAATGAAACGCGTAATCCACTATTTGGAATCGCAACGTGCTATCATGCAAACAAGTCGATAATCGGGCAAGCTACACATACAAATAACAGCCACCTAAGGGGTCTTCAAATACCTCTAGCCTATCTATAATAAGAAATATAAACCACGGCATTCACCACGCAAACACAAATCGGCCGTTGGAGCCTTAACAAAAATAAAGTCCGTTCGGAAGTCCAAATTACAAGTTCGAATACAAAATATGAGAAAAATAGCAAAAGGTGCTAAAAAATTCAAATAAAAATCTCCAATGCCCTACATCAAGCCACAAACCAGGGGTGAGAGATACCACAAAAATATCCAAAGATAAATGGTCAAACAAGATGAAAACATTGCAAGATATCTCATGTATACCAAAGGAAAGATTAAAGTGGAGCATGTTAAAGAAAGCATCCAAAACCAATTAAAATGGTACAATAAAATTCCCACAAAAATATATCACAATACCTCAACGTGTGTATGAGATCCCTGCAAAAGGATTGACATTTAAATTGTGTTTTGAAAGGTTAAAGAAATTCAACAAAATGATAGCACCAGCATTGGCCTTTTTATGACGACCCAAATGTAAAAAATCCAAAGAAAATGTCAAAAAATGGTAAAATTATAATTCCAGTTTTATTAAATCCTAGACATCATAAATATTCAGCACAAAAAAATGGGGATCAAAAAGACTAATTTTCCTATTTTTTATGATTATTTGAAGTCATCATATAAAATAGAAAAATTAAAAGAAACATGGCAATAGGAAAATAAAAGAAAATAACATGAATAAATAAAAGTGGCATGAGGCTTATGTGGCCGATTACGTCGCGCAGTGAGAGGCGTTGGATGAATGGAAGAAACCTTGACTTGGAAATGCATCCGACGGTGTTAACACCTTCTTCTCCAAATCAAATTTTTCAACTTTGTGAATAGTAACCCGCAGCCCCATGAACATGAGTTTTTTGCTACTTTGAAGCACCATAACTCCATCAATAATTATCCGTTTCGCACAAAATTTTAGTCAAACTTGAAGGAAAAAATTCAAGGAATCCAAATATGGTCTTAGATTTTCTTGAAACTCTCTCTAACTCCCAAAATGTGGCACCTCAAGAAAAACTCAAGAACCAAAAATTGTCACAAAAACCATCTTTTTTGTACTAGAATCCATGTAGGAGATGAGAGCAATGTGATGCAACAACAATAATGCAAGAAAGACTCATAAATCATGAGTTATGTCGAATTCTTTATACCTTGGAAAAATGAATTATGGAGCTTTAATGGAGCACGAATTTCTTTGGAAAAAAGTGTAGAAACCTTCAATAATTCTTGGTAGAGGTATTAGGATCAAAGAAAATGCTTGAATTGGTGAGGAAATGAAAATCACTTTTGCACTTGGAGCTCACTTTTTCATGTTGATACAACCATGGAATTGCACTAAAATCTTCTCAAAAATTGATGGAAAAATCCTATGTAGTATATTGAATTAATTGGTAATGAGAAAGGATCAAAAAATGGAGAGAAAAAGGATTGAAAAAAAGTGGAAATTCAAACATGTGAAAGTGTGGGAAAAGATGGAAAAATGATGGAAAAAATTCAATATGATTTGCAAATGGATTCAACATCAACTATCACCAACCTTTACTCTTAATGATCTCAATCCAATATATAGATGATGATTAACAAACTTAGAGGATTCTAGAATAATCTTGGAGGATTCTAGAAAGTTGTGGAAATTTCATGAATTTCTCATGCCATGATACTTTGAATATCTCTTATCTCATGCTTGCACCTTTCCAAACTTATGTCAAAATCTCCTTACATGAGATATGGGAAGTGTATGTAAGCTCCTTGCCTTGAAAATTCATCTTGTGCCAAGTTTTCTATATTTGCCTTATTATGCAAGTAACAAAAATACAAAGCAAGTCCAATTTTTAAACCCTAACTCAAAAAAGTGGCTGAACCAATGTCTTTAAAATGATGTTGGGAATCAATTTGGTATATTGGATGACCCATATTGAACTTGTAGATCTCTCAAACCATTTTCCAACTTGAACTTTTTCAAGTTATATGCCTTTTTAAGTCATTTTTCACCAACTTTTATCAAGTCTTGTTCCCTGCATTTCCAAACTTTCATGACTTCTTTTCTTGAATTAAAATGGCATTTTGAGCAACTTTTATGTTGGGAAGTTTTTCATTTGAAGCTCCCTTGTATGAGTTTTAGGTATAGGCTAAGAATGACCTGTAATCACTAGATGACCAAAATACCCTTTGCTTGCCAAGACCATAAGTAGAGTTCCACAAATCATATGAAGGCATACCATACAATTATAGAAAGATAAGACAACGAGGAACAATCCTTATGTTTACCAGAAATTCATTTGAAATCTCCTTGAGGGGTAAACATTGCTTGGAAGTCAAGTCACTTTCACAGACAAAACTTCAGATACCTCAGATGACCTGTAACTTGCAAGGACCATAACTTGAGTTCTATAAATCTCCTTGATGTCTTCCACCACTCAAATTAAAGGTTTTGAGATCCTCTACAAGTTTCATGTTGGCCAAGGATCCATTTGAAGCTTGCATATTTACTTATCTTGCTTGGAAGTTTGTCCTAAACTAGGGAATTTTACACAGAAACCCTAATTTAGAAACTCCTCTTCTCCTTGATTTCTCTTGAATTCTTCTTAGCATAACAACATATCCTTATTCTTCATGTCAAATGATGAACCCCACATCTCTCCAATAGCCCTTAATGCCTTTCAATCAGTCAATTGACCTAGAGTTGACCCAGGGTTGACCCAGATGAAACCCTAGTTGACTGTCTTCAACTGTAATTCTTGTGACTTCACCAATGACTTGTCTCCTTCTCCAAATGACTTTCTAAGTCCTCCAAGATGTCTAGATACTCCCCATGCTCAGCCCACAGCTCACCATTTCTTTGTTGATCCTCAGACACCCTCAGTTAGGAGATAGATGAACTGCTTGATCCATTGACTTGATAGCTTCCAAATTATTTTCTGATGACTTGAATGAGGTTGAATCAGGATAATAACCTCTTGATAGGCCTCTAGAGATGAGAATAATGATTGGTCCCCTGTTAGCTGACTTGCTATGCTTATGCTATGCAGATGAGTAACCTATGTACATGGCCCTATATGCAAATGCTAATGCAATTGAAACATAAACCAAGTGAATAAGGTTGGGCAAATTTTTAGGGTGCAACAGCTGCCCCTATTCAAGCGGCTTGGACCCGATTGGGTGAAGAGCCCGGAGCCTTCAGACATTCGCGGTACGAGACGGTTGAATACTAGGAACCCAGAAATTTGCCAACCGCAGAAATAAACTGCGCCACTGCTTGGGGAATGACATTCATCAGCTGAATTTAACTGTTACGGCAACCCACTGATCTCGTGCGACCATGCTGGGGATTCTTCTCATCATCCTGAAAAAGATTGAATCATCGGAAACTTCGTCCTTTGCTTGTCCACGTCAGGACTCTATGTGCTGTCAACTCGGAAAAAACTTCAACAACTTTGCTGGGGACGGCTCGTCTGCCTTCTCGTCAGAGATAAATCGTCCACGTTAGGAATAAACTCTTCCACGTTAGGAATACCACCGTCCACGTTAGGACTCACCTTTCCACGTAAGGAATAACCGTTCCACGTTAGGAATAATACTGTCCACGTTAGGACTCACCTTTCCACGTAAGGAATACATCGCTTTTCCCCGTCAGGGGTGACTTTTCTCTGCTTTGTCAAACTCTTCCACGTAAGGAATACATCTTCTTTTGCTTTGTCCACGTAAGGACTCTTTCTTTTTCCACGTTAGGAATCACAAATTTTCCACGTAAGGAACCCCGATCTTTCCACGTGAGGAATACTACATCAATCTTTCTTTCCACGTTAGGAATGCTTCTTCTTTCCACATAAGGAACACCTCTTCTTCTTTCCGTCCACGTCAGGACTAAACTTTCCACGTAAGGAATCTATCTTCTTCTTCCACGTTAGGAATAACTTCTTTGATCTGTCCGCGTCAGGACTAAACTCTTCCACGTCAGGAATAATCTCTTTCTTTCCACGTCAGGAATCAATCTTGATATGTCCGCGTGAGGACTCAATCTTTCCACGTAAGGAATAAACTCGTCTTTCCACGTAAGGAAACCATTTTTCTTCCACGTAAGGAATGCTCTTGATATGTCCACGTAAGGACTCTGATCTTTCCACGTTAGGAATCAAACCTTGATCTGTCCACGTCAGGACTAAACTTTTCCACGTAAGGAAACACCTTCTCTTTCCACGTCAGGAATCAAATTCTTTTCCATTTGTCCGCGTCAGGACTAAACTTTCCACGTAAGGAATCAATCTCTTTTCCACGTAAGGAATCACCATTTTTCCACGTAAGGAATAAGACTTCGTCTGGATCTGTCCGCGTTAGGACTAAACTCTTCCACGTTAGGAATGCACTTGTCTCCCCGTAAGGAATCCATCTCGATATGTCCGCGTAAGGACTCAATCTTTCCACGTAAGGAATATCAACTTCTTTCCACGTAAGGAATAAATTCGTATTTCCACGTAAGGAAACCATCTTCTTTCCACGTAAGGAAACATTGTCTTTCCACGTAAGGAGAACATCGCCCACGTTAGGACCCACCTTTCCACGTCAGGAACACCATCTTAATCTGTCCACGTAAGGACTCCAACCTTTCCACGTAAGGAATGATCTTGATCTGAATCTGTCCACGTCAGGACTAAACTTTCCACGTAAGGAATCTACCTTCTTTCCACGTTAGGAATCTCCTCTTGATATGTCCGCGTAAGGACTCTAATCTTTCCACGTAAGGAATCAATCTTGATATGTCCGCGTGAGGACTCAAATCTTTCCACGTAAGGAATCTCCATCTTTCCACGTTAGGAACACAATCTTAATCTGTCCACGTAAGGACTCCAATCTTTCCACGTAAGGAATATGATCTTTTTCCACGTAATGAATACGTTATCAATCTGTCCATGTAAGGACTCTGGCTTGATATGTCCACGTAAGGACTCAATCTTTCCACGTAAGGAAACAACTTGGTTCCACGTCAGGACCCATGTTTCGTCTTGATTTGTCCACGTCAGGACTCAGGCATCTTCGACCCGCTGGGGAAATACAACTTGTCCACGTCAGGACTCACTTCTTCATTAGTCCCGACCCACAAACTTCTTAGCACTGACGTGACAGCGACTTTGAGGCGGACTCTACTGGGGATATCTGGAAACCAAACTACCGGATGCCTGTTCTGATGCCCGGAGGCCACTTCTGAAATTCTGGTTCATGAAACCTTTTGATGACAAATAACTCTGCTTGGGAATAAAGAGAGACTTATCCTGGTAACTCTGTGGGGAATACTGCCGAAACTGACATTATCATTGAATATCTCATGCCGAGATCTTGAGTGTTTGGTAGTTCATTTGAGCAAGTGCTCTCCCCACCTACTGGGATACAGGAATCGCTTCAGCAAAATAAATGCTGAAGATAATGCCAACTCCGCTGGGGATAGCCAGGTGCTACAAAATTATTCCAGCAAAATAAATGCTGTAAGAGTGAAGTCGACTCAGCTGGGAAATTAGGAACTTAAACCAAACACCTTGTTGAAGTAGCATCCTGCTGGGGAATATAACTCTGCTGGGGAATAGCAGATGTGCACAGTACGATTGGATTTCTGCTGGAGAGTGAACTGATATTACACAGTATTCCTGACAAAATAAATGCCAGGACCCACAACCAACTCTGCTGGGGAGAGTCTTAATCTTCGAGTTCTACTGGGAGGAAAGAACACTTGCTGAAAGGAGAGAACTCCGCTTCGGGGATACTAACATGCCCAGCTTGCCCCTGAATCTGCAACAGTTTTGGAATGGACCCTACAGTCTTTGTATCCTGACGACCAGACATGGACGGCTTCTACATTTCGGACCTCGAAGGGGTGTTTCAAGAACATAACTTTCGTGCTTCTAGGGTGACCTGCCCCGGTCTCGCAACAATCTTTTGTCTCTGATCGACTGTGTCGTGGAGCACTGCCCATAGCTATGAGAGATTTGCCAAATCTTGACCTGACTACCCCGGATTTACTGATTCTAGGAT
Organism: Lathyrus sativus; assembly: GCA_963859935.3. NCBI lineage: Eukaryota > Viridiplantae > Streptophyta > Magnoliopsida > Fabales > Fabaceae > Lathyrus > Lathyrus sativus. The sequence continues at coordinate 892,062,987 of OZ012735.1, read as the reverse complement.
GACCGACTCTACCTGAATTAATCAGTATAGCTTGCCCCAGTTCACGAAATATTTGGGCATTCTGCATTTTATCCTGATCATACCTTCCACTGTAGGAATCTTTCCTGTCGGCATGCACTTACTCGCAGGTAACACAAGTTGTTCTGCATAAAAGATATATTAAACGCAATGCATATGACAGTTTCAAAATCCAAGTCTGTTCACTAAAAAATTTTGTGACATGTAATGAATCAATTATCAAAATGTCAATATGAAAGCTGGTAAGAGGAACACTTTTAGGAGTCAGAATCGACGAGATCTTTACTGACGTATGCCCTCGGACAAAACCTGTTTCAATTAGGACTTTTGCAGGTTGTAACGTGGTCAGGTTCACGGTTAACAAGGAAAGATATAGGCTCAAAATTTATTTCGACCCACCCATTCTTCGTGATGTTCTCCAATCCTATGTTCAGCTAATCTGACTTCAGCGTTCACCTATTAGAGGTGGAATGATAGGAGTGATGGTTCAGGATACCACGCGTTTTTCTTTTTTGAGTGACGGTCATTTGCTTTTCGTCTTTGGGTGCCTAGAATCACACGACTTTTGTCCTTTTCGAGGATTTGTTCTTTTCTTTGACAATCCTTTTCGTCTTTCGTTTTTTTTTGTTCCCTAACTTTTGCCTGGACTGAGTATCTTTTGAGATTCTTTTGATTTTCCAGTCCAGCGGGATGCCCCTGTTTTTGCCTAAGTCATTTGTTTTCAAGTTTTGACTTAGCGGGCTCTTGATTCTTTTCACTTTTCATTCTCTTTTTTTTTTTGAACAAGTCGTGTGACACTGGTTTGTCTGACTTCTTGTGGAGTAATGTGACTGTTTCACTCTTTGTCGGCAAGGTTTAACCATTGCGGTTCTTTAGGCACGACTTATACAAGTGTGATTTATCCTCAACCGGACACTCTTTCCACGATTCGAACGCTTGGTCAAACTAACTGACACCTACCCTGCCCCGGGTTAAGATTTGGGGTTTTTTCATTTTCGAAAAGAACCTCCTACTACTGGCTCGAAAGGGGTTATCAAGGGATTACCTTCCTTATATCTCCAGTGTTTATGGATTGAAACAATGCCTGTATTTCATCAACAAGTTTTTTATCCAAAAGCATACGATCGGAATATTATTCGTCATCTGTTTTCGTCATCCTCCCCAGATTCCTGCTAAAACAAGCATTAAGCATTAAAGCAAAACAAAGAGTGAACACGACTGGATTAATTCAAAACATGCATATTCATTTCGTTTATTAATATCAATTGAAAAACAACAAGTTTTAAGAGCGAAATTTGCAATTACACAGAAAAGAAACTACGAATGCGCGGACATGAACAAGATAACATGAAAAATGTCCGTGTCTCAGAACTGGACTTCCTACACTTTGACTTATTGGCGAGTCAACCATTCTCAAAAGCTATCATCAGGGGTAGTCTACTGCTGTCTCGATCTTCTTTCACCGGCCCGATCAAATCTGGGAAACCTTTTCATCACCCCGGCTTTTGCTTGTCTATGGCTTTGCACCACCTTGGGGACCCTATCGGAGAAGTTAATGACCCTGCTGTCGATTAAATCTTGGACGTTATGCTTGAACGCGTGGCAACCTTCAATATCATGTCCGGGAGCCCCGGAGTGGAATTCACAGTGCCTGCTCGCATCATAGCCATCCGGCAGAGTGCCGGTTATTGGCGCCAGAGTTCTTTTCTCCACCAAGTTCAATCTTAGTAGTGTCTGTAACAAATCTGCGTACGTTGAGGGAGGCTTCTCAAACACCCTCCTTGGCTTTTTTTTTCCCGAATTCTTTACTGAGTCGTATACTGGCGTCTTGTAGGCTGCTGGCTTTGCTCGGACGTTTCCTTAGGCTCACGCGTTATCATCCTTAAGTTCAACCCTGGCATTGGCAACTGTTGTGGACATGGAGACTTAGCTTCCAGTGGCTCTGGGATATACCTCGATTCATCTGCAACCTCTGGCGGAGAAATGGGAATATCAGTCCCTGCAACTTTTATGCCCCCCGGTACAAACTCAATTATTTTCTCATCCAGCAAATCTTGAATCTTATGCTTAAAAGCTTTGCAGTTTGCAATGCTATGCCCCGGTGCTCCGGAGTGGAAGGCACAATGGGCTTTCAGGTCATAGTCTAGTGGCGGCTGCCCTGTCAGTGGAACCAAAATGCGGGGCTCAACCAGTTGAAGTTGGAACAAGAGTTGCACCAGCTGATCATAATCCACAGGGATCTCATCAAATACTCTGTTAGAAAACCTCATTCTCTTACCCCACCTCCTTGAGTTACCCTGCAAAATCAATTGCGACTGCTGACGAGGAGACTCCTGAGCTTCGAACCGTGGAGAGGGTCTCTTAAGCCTATCCTGCGTGGGTAATGGTTCTTCAGACCCCTGAGGAACAGATAAGCCAGCCGCGTCTTCCAACATTTGCCCTCCTTCTCTCCTGAGTACGTTCCTTAATACTTCAGCCATCAACCTTATTTGTGCCTTCAGTCGGCAGTTCTCTTCTTCTAGCGTCTCTTAATTCGAGCGCAACTCTTGCATATCTTTCGTGAACTGCCCCAGCTGGCCTCGAACATCCGTTAATTCTGCTTGAACCTGTTTGATGGCTACCCCCACAAGTTGGCGTATGCGGCCTGGGAGAAAACCTTGATTCTCTAGCTGAGCAAAGTCGGCAGCCCTATCATCAGCCCACGCAATCAGAGGCTGCACCATGTTCTGCAACTGTTTCTGACTCTCGGCCATGGCTTCCATTACCTGTATGAGCCGCATTATGTTGTCGTGCACCTCTTGCATCTCAGTCGGATCCTGACTCATGACTTCCTTGCTGCTGCTTCTGGTTGAATGCTAGGGAATTCTTCAGTCGATAATCCTGGGGGACCTGAGAGATACAGGAGATGAGCTACAGTTTAATAATTACCTGTAATGCAATATGAATATGAATGCAATGCAATGTGTGTGTCTGTGCATTAGGGAAATTCATTCCCCGATTCTAGTGTGGAGGTGCCGGTGCAGTGACAGTGCTAGCAATACAAAGATCGGAGCTGAATCATAGAAAGCCTCATATATTGCTGAGAAAACTAATAGGCCAAGAATACAATATCACTGAGTACAATAAGAAGGCATGACCTCAACCAACAATCCTGGTGATGGTCAGCACTATGCAAATAAAGCATACAAGCTACTACATGAAGTGATCAAATCCTCCCAGAAGTCTGGTACTCTTCTAGCAATTTCTTGGTCTCCGGATGACTTGGTCGATCAAGAAGCCCTTCAACAAGTTGGTTTCTCTTCTTAAGAACACGGCGCACGTCTTCAGCAGTTTCTTCCCATGCCCCGTCTCCGAAGCGATCCTCTAGTTTACGCTTCTGAGACACGGCTTCATCTCTGCCTTTGATGGCCTTGTTCAGTGCGTTCTGGAGACTGTACCGGGTCATCACTTCTTCTTCCCACTTCTTGATGTTGGATTCAACTGCTCTTCGAGGTCGGAAATTTGCTGCTTCAACTTATCTTCCCTCTTCTTATTGTTGGTGAGCGTAGCATTCCAAGTCTTATTGCAAGAAGAGATCTCTCGGTGAGCGATGTCAAGCGCTTTCTTCTTGGATTCAAGCATGTCATGGGAGCTTCTGAACTCTTGCCCCAGACGTTCGCGCTTCTTCCTCTCCTCAGTCAAATCATCCCCTAATCTGTTCATTAGCTCAATCTGCTGTTGGAAAGCATACACGGCCTTGTTTTTCTCACTGCGTACCTGGGCTAACTTTTGCTCTAACCCTTCATTGATCTTCATCAAGGCTTCTTTTTCTTTCACAACTTGCTCGTAGGCTTCCCGAGAAACAGTGGTTGGCTCTGCTACCGGAATAGGAACAAGGATTGGTACATCTGGGAATGGCATCCGCAACTGACTTGCTCTCTCCTGGACCCAAACTCTGTATGGTGCATAGGCCTGACAGTCATTCTTTCCTAACAACGGCTTCCCTCTGCGGTTAATACGCGTCCAGGCATGCTGCAGCTTGGCTAGTAACTCCCCCTTCACGTCTCCGGTGAAGTACAGAGATTCCTGTACTTCCTCCTCCTTTGGTGGGTTCTTCAACGCATATCCGAACTGACGGACGAACAGAGAAGGGTTGTAGTTGATACACCCTTTCCTCCCTATCAACGGAACATTAGGGTACCCAGAACAACTGAATATAAGCTCAGATCCTAGCAGGTCTCGATCAAACCACTCAACGTCTTTAGAAGATAGCCTCATCAGACGCTCTGACCAGCTAGCTGTGGTTGCACTCTTCACAAAAGATCCCTTCAGGGGATGGTGGCTTTTAAACCACATATCCAGCAATGGTACACAGAAATGAACATTCTTTCCTCTTCCCTTCTCATTCTTGTAATGCAGTGAGTGGTAGAAATCTCCGAGCATGGTCGGTACAGGATTACCAGCGGCAAACAAGTAGAAGGCATCGAAGTCCACAAAATCCGGTACATTGGGAAACAATATTATGCCGTAAATGCACAGAGCCAGCACAACATTGAAGGCAATCCAACATCCGCTCTTAGCGTACTCTTGAGCTTTACCGATCAAGAACTGGAGTGAGAAGCCTGGAACTCCACGGGAAACAGTAGTCAACAGTTCAGAAGCATCCACATGCAAGGCTTTTGCCAAGTCTTCCGGCTTGGGCTTAATGCCTGAATGAATGAATGGAACCTGGTTCTGCACGGGTAACTCAGTAAACTCCACATACTCCTCAATGGTAGGCCCTATAATGAAATCAGCGAACGTAAAACATCTCAATGCGGGATCATAGAATTGCATCAAAGCGTACAGCCTATCTAGCTCTGTCTCCGTGGGTTTGCGCACCAATCTCAATAGTCTTCCATAGCTCATTCTGAAGCTCCTACGAACCTCCTCATCAGCCAGAGAGATCAACCCAAGCAGGGGAACAACATCAGGAGTAGGCAATTTGTAAGCAACTGTCCTTCTTAAGCTGGCCATGACCAATCACTCAGGAATCCGGACACTAGAACTAGGGAAATGCAAATGCACCTGCAGCACAGACACACGTTAGTGGGATGCAATGATGATGAGTATGCAAACAGAATGCAATGCAAGTAACATGCAACGGGGGCCAACTGCCGTAGCTGAATAGCCTGGACCATATCAAGAAGTCTCAGATAGATTCTCTAGAAGTCCTCAAACCCTGGTCTCAGATAGACCTAAAATCAAGCTCCAATAGTGGTATCTGACAGATCTCAAACCATAACTCCAATTGGTATCTGGCAGACCTCAAATCACATCTCCAACTGGTCTCTGACAGACCTCAAAACCCTCCATAAATACCCAGGATCTCTGATCAAGAAATAACCGGTATCTGAAGGTCTAGTTACCTGCATAACCCCAAACCCTCTCACAGGTGGATGTCCTAGTAACTGACAAAGGTATGGCATCCTATGCGGTCGTCGGCGTCACATACTTTCAGGGTTGATGATACGATTCCCAGAAGGAGTGGCATCATCAAATCCTGAAGATGCCTCACTTAGCCAACTTCCAAATGATCGGTCCCCAGAGTCGACAATTCAACTAACCAGCAACCCACGCCAACCAAAGGAAGGGGCAGGAGGCCAACCAGAGGAACCTCGTCTGAGTGTAGATTTCGCGGGACACCAAAGCAAGCAAAGCAAGCGGGCGCCAACTAATCTCTACTCTAATTCTAGGTGCACTCAAGCCCAGGTCCGGCTTCTCACTCAATATCAGAACACCCGTCACACCCCAAGATACAGCAATAATAATCCATATATACAAAGCTGAAAATAAAGGTCAGAAATATAAATCCATACAAAATCCTCGACGGGAAAACAAGCGTTAGGATTGACTCTCTTAAGGGACGTTGGATCCCAAATGCATAAGAACTATCGCAGTCCTTAGCAGCCAGGGGACGTTGGGTCCCCAGCAGAGTCGCCAGCTGTCGCTACTGCGAAAATCGGCGCCGGCTGACAGAAGAGTCGCCACCGTGCGTTATTTATCCCACGGGAGGGAAAGGAAACGCTCAGAGTAAACCTCGCACAACATGGGAAAGGTATGGTCGTCGCAACCAAAACCTGGATTCGGGAGTCGGTTATGCAAGGGGAAGGTATTACCACCCCTCACGTCCGTCGTACTCGACGGGATCCACGCTTGTTTTCGGGTATGGATTGTTATTCTATCTAAACTATAGGTCAAGGGTTAAAAAGAAAATAAAATAAAAATAAAAATGACTCGGCAAAGTATCGCACTTTATGCCTACGTATTCCCGCCTGGAACGAGAAATCAGAGTCAACGTAGTTCGCCTACCTACGGGAAAGGAGGGGAAGGTTGCTCGCTAGGATATCGCATCCTATGCCTACGTACTTTCATACAGCATGAAAGATCAGAGCAAACGTAGTTCGGGCCACGTACGACACAAGTCTGTCTGTTGTTTTTTATGAAAAATCTCACCTTAAACAAGGGTTTTCTTATTGCAAAAGGTTGATGTCTGTTCAAATCTTTTGACAGAAGAAATGAATTAATCTCTGTTATAACCTTTATTAATGTTTTTCTGTTGTTTTGAAGGAAGAAGAGATGACACTCTACAAATCATAGGGTTAAAAGGGAATAAAATCTACCCTAATGTTATCATGCATGGGTTAACTCCTAATGTCTATCACATCCTCCCTTGAACAAGGAAGAATGGAAGTCCTACGGGAAAGGAAACGAAAGGAAGAAACGGAAATACAAGTAATAACCGCATACAAGTGAACATGAATATAGCAATGGTAAATGCAATGCAAAGGAGGGAGGAAGGTTCATCTCAACCTCAAGCCCATTCATGGATGGAATAATAAAATATCAAGTGATCATATGCAAAGAATCGAGTGAAAACTCCGAATGAAACGCGTAATCCACTATTTGGAATCGCAACGTGCTATCATGCAAACAAGTCGATAATCGGGCAAGCTACACATACAAATAACAGCCACCTAAGGGGTCTTCAAATACCTCTAGCCTATCTATAATAAGAAATATAAACCACGGCATTCACCACGCAAACACAAATCGGCCGTTGGAGCCTTAACAAAAATAAAGTCCGTTCGGAAGTCCAAATTACAAGTTCGAATACAAAATATGAGAAAAATAGCAAAAGGTGCTAAAAAATTCAAATAAAAATCTCCAATGTCCTACATCAAGCCACAAACCAGGGGTGAGAGATACCACAAAAATATCCAAAGATAAATGGTCAAACAAGATGAAAACATTGCAAGATATCTCATGTATACCAAAGGAAAGATTAAAGTGGAGCATGTTAAAGAAAGCATCCAAAACCAATTAAAATGGTACAATAAAATTCCCACAAAAATATATCACAATACCTCAACGTGTGTATGAGATCCCTGCAAAAGGATTGACATTTAAATTGTGTTTTGACAGGTTAAAGAAATTCAACAAAATGATAGCACCAGCATTGGCCTTTTTATGACGACCCAAATGTAAAAAATCCAAAGAAAATGTCAAAAAATGGTAAAATTATAATTCCAGTTTTATTAAATCCTAGACATCTTAAAGATTCAGCACAAAAAAATGGGGATCAAACAGACTAATTTTCCTATTTTTTATGATTATTTGAAGTCAGCATATAAAACAGAAAAATTAAAAGAAACATGGCAATAGGAAAATAAAAGAAAATAACATGAATAAATAAAAGTGGCATGAGGCTTATGTGGCCGATTACGTGGCGCAGTGAGAGGCGTTGGATGAATGGAAGAAACCTTGACTTGGAAATGCATCCGACGGTGTTAACACCTTCTTCTCCAAATCAAATTTTTCAACTTTGTGAATAGTAACCCGCAGCCCCATGAACATGAGTTTTTTGCTACTTTGAAGCACCATAACTCCATCAATAATTATCCGTTTCGCATAAAATTTTAGTCAAACTTGAAGGAAAAAATTCAAGGAATCCAAATATGGTCTTAGATTTTCTTGAAACTCTCTCTAACTCCCAAAATGTGGCACCTCAAGAAAAACTCAAGAACCAAAAATTGTCACAAAAACCATCTTTTTTGTACTAGAATCCATGTAGGAGATGAGAGCAATGTGATGCAACAACAATAATGCAAGAAAGACTCATAAATCATGAGTTATGTCGAATTCTTTATACCTTGGAAAAATGAATTATGGAGCTTTAATGGAGCACGAATTTCTTTGGAAAAAAGTGTAGAAACCTTCAATAATTCTTGGTAGAGGTATTAGGATCAAAGAAAATGCTTGAATTGGTGAGGAAATGAAAATCACTTTTGCACTTGGAGCTCACTTTTTCATGTTGATACAACCATGGAATTGCACTAAAATCTTCTCAAAAATTGATGGAAAAATCCTATGTAGTATATTGAATTAATTGGTAATGAGAAAGGATCAAAAAATGGAGAGAAAAAGGATTGAAAAAAAGTGGAAATTCAAACATGTGAAAGTGTGGGAAAAGATGGAAAAATGATGGAAAAAATTCAATATGATTTGCAAATGGATTCAACATCAACTATCACCAACCTTTACTCTTAATGATCTCAATCCAATATATAGATGATGATTAACAAACTTAGAGGATTCTAGAATAATCTTGGAGGATTCTAGAAAGTTGTGGAAATTTCATGAATTTCTCATGCCATGATACTTTAAATATCTCTTATCTCATGCTTGCACCTTTCCAAACTTATGTCAAAATCTCCTTACATGAGATATGGGAAGTGTATGTAAGCTCCTTGCCTTGAAAATTCATCTTGTGCCAAGTTTTCTATATTTGCCTTATTATGCAAGTAACAAAAATACAAAGCAAGTCCAATTTTTAAACCCTAACTCAAAAAAGTGGCTGAACCAATGTCTTTAAAATGATGTTGGGAATCAATTTGGTATATTGGATGACCCATATTGAACTTGTAGATCTCTCAAACCATTTTCCAACTTGAACTTTTTCAAGTTATATGCCTTTTTAAGTCATTTTTCACCAACTTTTATCAAGTCTTGTTCCCTGCATTTCCAAACTTTCATGACTTCTTTTCTTGAATTAAAATGGCATTTTGAGCAACTTTTATGTTGGGAAGTTTTTCATTTGAAGCTCCCTTGTATGAGTTTTAGGTATAGGCTAAGAATGACCTGTAATCACCAGATGACCAAAATACCCTTTGCTTGCCAAGACCATAAGTAGAGTTCCACAAATCATATGAAGGCATACCATACCATTATAGAAAGCTAAGACAATGAGGAACAATCCTTATGTTTACCAGAAATTCATTTGAAATCTCCTTGAGGGGTAAACATTGCTTGGAAGTCAAGTCACTTTCACAGACAAAACTTCAGATACCTCAGATGACCTGTAACTTGCAAGGACCATAACTTGAGTTCTATAAATCTCCTTGATGTCTTCCACCACTCAAATTAAAGGTTTTGAGATCCTCTACAAGTTTCATGTTGGCCAAGGATCTATTTGAAGCTTGCATTTTTACTTATCTTGCTTGGAAGTTTGTCCTAAACTAGGGAATTTTACACAGAAACCCTAATTTAGAAACTCCTCTTCTCCTTGATTTCTCTTGAATTCTTCTTAGCATAACAACATATCCTTATTCTTCATGTCAAATGATGAACCCCACATCTCTCCAATAGCCCTTAATTCCTTTCAATCAGTCAATTGACCTAGAGTTGACCCAGGGTTGACCCAGATGAAACCCTAGTTGACTGTCTTCAACTGTAATTCTTGTGACTTCACCAATGACTTGTCTCCTTCTCCAAATGACTTTCTAAGTCCTCCAAGATGTCTAGATACTCCCCATGCTCAGCCCACAGCTCACCATTTCTTTGTTGATCCTCAGACACCCTCAGTTAGGAGATAGATGAACTGCTTGATCCATTGACTTGATAGCTTCCAAATTATTTTCTGATGACTTGAATGAGGTTGAATCAGGATAATAACCTCTTGATAGGCCTCTAGAGATGAGAATAATGATTGGTCCCCTGTTAGCTGACTTGCTATGCTTATGCTATGCAGATGAGTAACCTATGTACATGGCCCTATATGCAAATGCTAATGCAATTGAAACATAAACCAAGTGAATAAGGTTGGGCAAATTTTTAGGGTGCAACAGCTGCCCCTATTCAAGCGGCTTGGACCCGATTGGGTGAAGAGCCCGGAGCCTTCAGACATTCGCGGTACGAGACGGTTGAATACTAGGAACCCAGAAATTTGCCAACCGCAGAAATAAACTGCGCCACTGCTTGGGGAATGACATTCATCAGCTGAATTTAACTGTTACGGCAACCCACTGATCTCGTGCGACCGTGCTGGGGATTCTTCTCATCATCCTGAAAAAGATTGAATCATCGGAAACTTCGTCCTTTGCTTGTCCACGTCAGGACTCTATGTGCTGTCAACTCGGAAAAAACTTCAACAACTTTGCTGGGGACGGCTCGTCTGCCTTCTCGTCAGAGATAAATCGTCCACGTTAGGAATAAACTCTTCCACGTTAGGAATACCACCGTCCACGTTAGGACTCACCTTTCCACGTAAGGAATAACCGTTCCACGTTAGGAATAATACTGTCCACGTTAGGACTCACCTTTCCACGTAAGGAATACATCGCTTTTCCCCGTCAGGGGTGACTTTTCTCTGCTTTGTCAAACTCTTCCACGTAAGGAATACATCTTCTTTTGCTTTGTCCACGTAAGGACTCTTTCTTTTTCCACGTTAGGAATCACAAATTTTCCACGTAAGGAACCCCGATCTTTCCACGTGAGGAATACTACATCAATCTTTCTTTCCACGTTAGGAATGCTTCTTCTTTCCACATAAGGAACACCTCTTCTTCTTTCCGTCCACGTCAGGACTAAACTTTCCACGTAAGGAATCTATCTTCTTCTTCCACGTTAGGAATAACTTCTTTGATCTGTCCGCGTCAGGACTAAACTCTTCCACGTCAGGAATAATCTCTTTCTTTCCACGTCAGGAATCAATCTTGATATGTCCGCGTGAGGACTCAATCTTTCCACGTAAGGAATAAACTCGTCTTTCCACGTAAGGAAACCATTTTTCTTCCACGTAAGGAATGCTCTTGATATGTCCACGTAAGGACTCTGATCTTTCCACGTTAGGAATCAAACCTTGATCTGTCCACGTCAGGACTAAACTTTTCCACGTAAGGAAACACCTTCTCTTTCCACGTCAGGAATCAAATTCTTTTCCATTTGTCCGCGTCAGGACTAAACTTTCCACGTAAGGAATCAATCTCTTTTCCACGTAAGGAATCACCATTTTTCCACGTAAGGAATAAGACTTCGTCTGGATCTGTCCGCGTTAGGACTAAACTCTTCCACGTTAGGAATGCACTTGTCTCCCCGTAAGGAATCCATCTCGATATGTCCGCGTAAGGACTCAATCTTTCCACGTAAGGAATACCAACTTCTTTCCACGTAAGGAATAAATTCGTATTTCCACGTAAGGAAACCATCTTCTTTCCACGTAAGGAAACATTGTCTTTCCACGTAAGGAGAACATCGCCCACGTTAGGACCCACCTTTCCACGTCAGGAACACCATCTTAATTTGTCCACGTAAGGACTCCAATCTTTCCACGTAAGGAATGATCTTGATCTGAATCTGTCCACGTCAGGACTAAACTTTCCACGTAAGGAATCTACCTTCTTTCCACGTTAGGAATCTCCTCTTGATATGTCCGCGTAAGGACTCTAATCTTTCCACGTAAGGAATCAATCTTGATATGTCCGCGTGAGGACTCAAATCTTTCCACGTAAGGAATCTCCATCTTTCCACGTTAGGAACACAATCTTAATCTGTCCACGTAAGGACTCCAATCTTTCCACGTAAGGAATATGATCTTTTTCCACGTAATGAATACGTTATCAATCTGTCCATGTAAGGACTCTGGCTTGATATGTCCACGTAAGGACTCAATCTTTCCACGTAAGGAAACAACTTGGTTCCACGTCAGGACCCATGTTTCGTCTTGATTTGTCCACGTCAGGACTCAGGCATCTTCGACCCGCTGGGGAAATACAACTTGTCCACGTCAGGACTCACTTCTTCATTGATCCCGACCCACAAACTTCTTAGCACTGACGTAACAGCGACTTTGAGGCGGACTCTACTGGGGATATCTGGAAACCAAACTACCGGATGCCTGTTCTGATGCCCGGAGGCCACTTCTGAAATTCTGGTTCATGAAACCTTTTGATGACAAATAACTCTGCTTGGGAATAAAGAGAGACTTATCCTGGTAACTCTGTGGGGAATACTGCCGAAACTGACATTATCATTGAATATCTCATGCCGAGATCTTGAGTGTTTGGTAGTTCATTTGAGCAAGTGCTCTCCCCACCTACTGGGATACAGGAATCGCTTCAGCAAAATAAATGCTGAAGATAATGCCAACTCCGCTGGGGATAGCCAGGTGCTACAAAATTATTCCAGCAAAATAAATGCTGTAAGAGTGAAGTCGACTCAGCTGGGAAATTAGGAACTTAAACCAAACACCTTGTTGAAGTAGCATCCTGCTGGGGAATATAACTCTGCTGGGGAATAGCAGATGTGCACAGTACGATTGGATTTCTGCTGGAGAGTGAACTGATATTACACAGTATCCCTGACAAAATAAATGCCAGGACCCACAACCAACTCTGCTGGGGAGAGTCTTAATCTTTGAGTTCTACTGGGAGGAAAGAACACTTGCTGAAAGGAGAGAACTCCGCTTCGGGGATACTAACATGCCCAGCTTGCCCCTGAATCTGCAACAGTTTTGGAATGGACCCTACAGTCTTTGTATCCTGACGACCAGACATGGACGGCTTCTACATTTCGGACCTCGAAGGGGTGTTTCAAGAACATAACTTTCGTGCTTCTAGGGTGACCTGCCCCGGTCTCGCAACAATCTTTTGTCTCTGATCGACTGTGTCGTGGAGCACTGCCCATAGCTATGAGAGATTTGCCAAATCTTGACCTGACTACCCCGGATTTACTGATTCTAGGATGACCGACTCTACCTGAATTAATCAGTATAGCTTGCCCCAGTTCACGAAATATTTGGGCATTCTGCATTTTATCCTGATCATACCTTCCACTGTAGGAATCTTTCCTGTCGGCATGCACTTACTCGCAGGTAACACAAGTTGTTCTGCATAAAAGATATATTAAACGCAATGCATATGACAGTTTCAAAATCCAAGTCTGTTCACTAAAAAATTTTGTGACATGTAATGAATCAATTATCAAAATGTCAATATGAAAGCTGGTAAGAGGAACACTTTTAGGAGTCAGAATCGACGAGATCTTTACTGACGTATGCCCTCGGACAAAACCTGTTTCAATTAGGACTTTTGCAGGTTGTAACGTGGTCAGGTTCACGGTTAACAAGGAAAGATATAGGCTCAAAATTTATTTCGACCCACCCATTCTTCGTGATGTTCTCCAATCCTATGTTCAGCTAATCTGACTTCAGCGTTCACCTATTAGAGGTGGAATGATAGGAGTGATGGTTCAGGATACCACGCGTTTTTCTTTTTTGAGTGACGGTCATTTGCTTTTCGTCTTTGGGTGCCTAGAATCACACGACTTTTGTCCTTTTCGAGGATTTGTTCTTTTCTTTGACAATCCTTTTCGTCTTTCGTTTTTTTTTGTTCCCTAACTTTTGCCTGGACTGAGTATCTTTTGAGATTCTTTTGATTTTCCAGTCCAGCGGGATGCCCCTGTTTTTGCCTAAGTCATTTGTTTTCAAGTTTTGACTTAGCGGGCTCTTGATTCTTTTCACTTTTCGTTCTCTTTTTTTTTTTGAACAAGTCGTGTGACACTGGTTTGTCTGACTTCTTGTGGAGTAATGTGACTGTTTCACTCTTTGTCGGCAAGGTTTAACCATTGCGGTTCTTTAGGCACGACTTATACAAGTGTGATTTATCCTCAACCGGACACTCTTTCCACGATTCGAACGCTTGGTCAAACTAACTGACACCTACCCTGCCCCGGGTTAAGATTTGGGGTTTTTTCATTTTCGAAAAGAACCTCCTACTACTGGCTCGAAAGGGGTTATCAAGGGATTACCTTCCTTATATCTCCAGTGTTTATGGATTGAAACAATGCCTGTATTTCATCAACAAGTTTTTTATCCAAAAGCATACGATCGGAATATTATTCGTCATCTGTTTTCGTCATCCTCCCCAGATTCCTGCTAAAACAAGCATTAAGCATTAAAGCAAAACAAAGAGTGAACACGACTGGATTAATTCAAAACATGCATATTCATTTCGTTTATTAATATCAATTGAAAAACAACAAGTTTTAAGAGCGAAATTTGCAATTACACAGAAAAGAAACTACGAATGCGCGGACATGAACAAGATAACATGAAAAATGTCCGTGTCTTAGAACTGGACTTCCTACACTTTGACTTATTGGCGAGTCAACCATTCTCAAAAGCTATCATCAGGGGTAGTCTACTGCTGTCTCGATCTTCTTTCACCGGCCCGATCAAATCTGGGAAACCTTTTCATCACCCCGGCTTTTGCTTGTCTATGGCTTTGCACCACCTTGGGGACCCTATCGGAGAAGTTAATGACCCTGCTGTCGATTAAATCTTGGACGTTATGCTTGAACGCGTGGCAACCTTCAATATCATGTCCGGGAGCCCCGGAGTGGAATTCACAGTGCCTGCTCGCATCATAGCCATCCGGCAGAGTGCCGGTTATTGGCGCCAGAGTTCTTTTCTCCACCAAGTTCAATCTTAGTAGTGTCTGTAACAAATCTGCGTACGTTGAGGGAGGCTTCTCAAACACCCTCCTTGGCTTTTTTTTTCCCGAATTCTTTACTGAGTCGTATACTGGCGTCTTGTAGGCTGCTGGCTTTGCTCGGACGTTTCCTTAGGCTCACGCGTTATCATCCTTAAGTTCAACCCTGGCATTGGCAACTGTTGTGGACATGGAGACTTAGCTTCCAGTGGCTCTGGGATATACCTCGATTCATCTGCAACCTCTGGCGGAGAAATGGGAATATCAGTCCCTGCAACTTTTATGCCCCCCGGTACAAACTCAATTATTTTCTCATCCAGCAAATCTTGAATCTTATGCTTAAAAGCTTTGCAGTTTGCAATGCTATGCCCCGGTGCTCCGGAGTGGAAGGCACAATGGGCTTTCAGGTCATAGTCTAGTGGCGGCTGCCCTGTCAGTGGAACCAAAATGCGGGGCTCAACCAGTTGAAGTTGGAACAAGAGTTGCACCAGCTGATCATAATCCACAGGGATCTCATCAAATACTCTGTTAGAAAACCTCATTCTCTTACCCCACCTCCTTGAGTTACCCTGCAAAATCAATTGCGACTGCTGACGAGGAGACTCCTGAGCTTCGAACCGTGGAGAGGGTCTCTTAAGCCTATCCTGCGTGGGTAATGGTTCTTCAGACCCCTGAGGAACAGATAAGCCAGCCGCGTCTTCCAACATTTGCCCTCCTTCTCTCCTGAGTACGTTCCTTAATACTTCAGCCATCAACCTTATTTGTGCCTTCAGTCGGCAGTTCTCTTCTTCTAGCGTCTCTTAATTCGAGCGCAACTCTTGCATATCTTTCGTGAACTGCCCCAGCTGGCCTCGAACATCCGTTAATTCTGCTTGAACCTGTTTGATGGCTACCCCCACAAGTTGGCGTATGCGGCCTGGGAGAAAACCTTGATTCTCTAGCTGAGCAAAGTCGGCAGCCCTATCATCAGCCCACGCAATCAGAGGCTGCACCATGTTCTGCAACTGTTTCTGACTCTCGGCCATGGCTTCCATTACCTGTATGAGCCGCATTATGTTGTCGTGCACCTCTTGCATCTCAGTCGGATCCTGACTCATGACTTCCTTGCTGCTGCTTCTGGTTGAATGCTAGGGAATTCTTCAGTCGATAATCCTGGGGGACCTGAGAGATACAGGAGATGAGCTACAGTTTAATAATTACCTGTAATGCAATATGAATATGAATGCAATGCAATGTGTGTGTCTGTGCATTAGGGAAATTCATTCCCCGATTCTAGTGTGGAGGTGCCGGTGCAGTGACAGTGCTAGCAATACAAAGATCGGAGCTGAATCATAGAAAGCCTCATATATTGCTGAGAAAACTAATAGGCCAAGAATACAATATCACTGAGTACAATAAGAAGGCATGACCTCAACCAACAATCCTGGTGATGGTCAGCACTATGCAAATAAAGCATACAAGCTACTACATGAAGTGATCAAATCCTCCCAGAAGTCTGGTACTCTTCTAGCAATTTCTTGGTCTCCGGATGACTTGGTCGATCAAGAAGCCCTTCAACAAGTTGGTTTCTCTTCTTAAGAACACGGCGCACGTCTTCAGCAGTTTCTTCCCATGCCCCGTCTCCGAAGCGATCCTCTAGTTTACGCTTCTGAGACACGGCTTCATCTCTGCCTTTGATGGCCTTGTTCAGTGCGTTCTGGAGACTGTACCGGGTCATCACTTCTTCTTCCCACTTCTTGATGCTGGATTCAACTGCTCTTCGAGGTCGGAAATTTGCTGCTTCAACTTATCTTCCCTCTTCTTATTGTTGGTGAGCGTAGCATTCCAAGTCTTATTGCAAGAAGAGATCTCTCGGTGAGCGATGTCAAGCGCTTTCTTCTTGGATTCAAGCATGTCATGGGAGCTTCTGAACTCTTGCCCCAGACGTTCGCGCTTCTTCCTCTCCTCAGTCAAATCATCCCCTAATCTGTTCATTAGCTCAATCTGCTGTTGGAAAGCATACACGACCTTGTTTTTCTCACTGCGTACCTGGGCTAACTTTTGCTCTAACCCTTCATTGATCTTCATCAAGGCTTCTTTTTCTTTCACAACTTGCTCGTAGGCTTCCCGAGAAACAGTGGTTGGCTCTGCTACCGGAATAGGAACAAGGATTGGTACATCTGGGAATGGCATCCGCAACTGACTTGCTCTCTCCTGGACCCAAACTCTGTATGGTGCATAGGCCTGACAGTCATTCTTTCCTAACAACGGCTTCCCTCTGCGGTTAATACGCGTCCAGGCATGCTGCAGCTTGGCTAGTAACTCCCCCTTCACGTCTCCGGTGAAGTACAGAGATTCCTGTACTTCCTCCTCCTTTGGTGGGTTCTTCAACGCATATCCGAACTGACGGACGAACAGAGAAGGGTTGTAGTTGATACACCCTTTCCTCCCTATCAACGGAACATTAGGGTACCCAGAACAACTGAATATAAGCTCAGATCCTAGCAGGTCTCGATCAAACCACTCAACGTCTTCAGAAGATAGCCTCATCAGACGCTCTGACCAGCTAGCTGTGGTTGCACTCTTCACAAAAGATCCCTTCAGGGGATGGTGGCTTTTAAACCACATATCCAGCAATGGTACACAGAAATGAACATTCTTTCCTCTTCCCTTCTCATTCTTGTAATGCAGTGAGTGGTAGAAATCTCCGAGCATGGTCGGTACAGGATTACCAGCGGCAAACAAGTAGAAGGCATCGAAGTCCACAAAATCCGGTACATTGGGAAACAATATTATGCCGTAAATGCACAGAGCCAGCACAGCATTGAAGGCAATCCAACATCCGCTCTTAGCGTACTCTTGAGCTTTACCGATCAAGAACTGGAGTGAGAAGCCTGGAACTCCACGGGAAACAGTAGTCAACAGTTCAGAAGCATCCACATGCAAGGCTTTTGCCAAGTCTTCCGGCTTGGGCTTAATGCCTGAATGAATGAATGGAACCTGGTTCTGCACGGGTAACTCAGTAAACTCCACATACTCCTCAATGGTAGGCCCTATAATGAAATCAGCGAACGTAAAACATCTCAATGCGGGATCATAGAATTGCATCAAAGCGTACAGCCTATCTAGCTCTGTCTCCGTGGGTTTGCGCACCAATCTCAATAGTCTTCCATAGCTCATTCTGAAGCTCCTACGAACCTCCTCATCAGCCAGAGAGATCAACCCAAGCAGGGGAACAACATCAGGAGTAGGCAATTTGTAAGCAACTGTCCTTCTTAAGCTGGCCATGACCAATCACTCAGGAATCCGGACACTAGAACTAGGGAAATGCAAATGCACCTGCAGCACAGACACACGTTAGTGGGATGCAATGATGATGAGTATGCAAACAGAATGCAATGCAAGTAACATGCAACGGGGGCCAACTGCCGTAGCTGAATAGCCTGGACCATATCAAGAAGTCTCAGATAGATTCTCTAGAAGTCCTCAAACCCTGGTCTCAGATAGACCTAAAATCAAGCTCCAATAGTGGTATCTGACAGATCTCAAACCATAACTCCAACTGGTCTCTGGCAGACCTCAAATCACATCTCCAACTGGTCTCTGACAGACCTCAAAACCCTCCATAAATACCCAGGATCTCTGATCAAGAAACAACCGGTATCTGAAGGTCTAGTTACCTGCATAACCCCAAACCCTCTCACAGGTGGATGTCCTAGTAACTGACAAAGGTATGGCATCCTATGCGGTCGTCGGCGTCACATACTTTCAGGGTTGATGATACGATTCCCAGAAGGAGTGGCATCATCAAATCCTGAAGATGCCTCACTTAGCCAACTTCCAAATGATCGGTCCCCAGAGTCGACAATTCAACTAACCAGCAACCCACGCCAACCAAAGGAAGGGGCAGGAGGCCAACCAGAGGAACCTCGTCTGAGTGTAGATTTCGCGGGACACCAAAGCAAGCAAAGCAAGCGGGCGCCAACTAATCTCTACTCTAATTCTAGGTGCACTCAAGCCCAGGTCCGGCTTCTCACTCAATATCAGAACACCCGTCACACCCCAAGATACAGCAATAATAATCCATATATACAAAGCTGAAAATAAAGGTCAGAAATATAAATCCATACAAAATCCTCGACGGGAAAACAAGCGTTAGGATTGACTCTCTTAAGGGACGTTGGATCCCAAATGCATAAGAACTATCGCAGTCCTTAGCAGCCAGGGGACGTTGGGTCCCCAGCAGAGTCGCCAGCTGTCGCTACTGCGAAAATCGGCGCCGGCTGACAGAAGAGTCGCCACCGTGCGTTATTTATCCCACGGGAGGGAAAGGAAACGCTCAGAGTAAACCTCGCACAACATGGGAAAGGTATGGTCGTCGCAACCAAAACCTGGATTCGGGAGTCGGTTATGCAAGGGGAAGGTATTAGCACCCCTCACGTCCGTCGTACTCGACGGGATCCACGCTTGTTTTCGGGTATGGATTGTTATTCTATCTAAACTATAGGTCAAGGGTTAAAAAGAAAATAAAATAAAAATAAAAATGACTCGGCAAAGTATCGCACTTTATGCCTACGTATTCCCGCCTGGAACGAGAAATCAGAGTCAACGTAGTTCGCCTACCTACGGGAAAGGAGGGGAAGGTTGCTCGCTAGGATATCGCATCCTATGCCTACGTACTTTCATACAGCATGAAAGATCAGAGCAAACGTAGTTCGGGCCACGTACGACACAAGTCTGTCTGTTGTTTTTTATGAAAAATCTCACCTTAAACAAGGGTTTTCTTATTGCAAAAGGTTGATGTCTGTTCAAATCTTTTGACAGAAGAAATGAATTAATCTCTGTTATAACCTTTATTAATGTTTTTCTGTTGTTTTGAAGGAAGAAGAGATGACACTCTACAAATCCTAGGGTTAAAAGGGAATAAAATCTACCCTAATGTTATCATGCATGGGTTAACTCCTAATGTCTATCACATCCTCCCTTGAACAAGGAAGAATGGAAGTCCTACGGGAAAGGAAACGAAAGGAAGAAACGGAAATACAAGTAATAACCGCATACAAGTGAACATGAATATAGCAATGGTAAATGCAATGCAAAGGAGGGAGGAAGGTTCATCTCAACCTCAAGCCCATTCATGGATGGAATAATAAAATATCAAGTGATCATATGCAAAGAATCGAGTGAAAACTCCGAATGAAACGCGTAATCCACTATTTGGAATCGCAACGTGCTATCATGCAAACAAGTCGATAATCGGGCAAGCTACACATACAAATAACAGCCACCTAAGGGGTCTTCAAATACCTCTAGCCTATCTATAATAAGAAATATAAACCACGACATTCACCACGCAAACACAAATCGGCCGTTGGAGCCTTAACAAAAATAAAGTCCGTTCGGAAGTCCAAATTACAAGTTCGAATACAAAATATGAGAAAAATAGCAAAAGGTGCTAAAAAATTCAAATAAAAATCTCCAATGCCCTACATCAAGCCACAAACCAGGGGTGAGAGATACCACAAAAATATCCAAAGATAAATGGTCAAACAAGATGAAAACATTGCAAGATATCTCATGTATACCAAAGGAAAGATTAAAGTGGAGCATGTTAAAGAAAGCATCCAAAACCAATTAAAATGGTACAATAAAATTCCCACAAAAATATATCACAATACCTCAACGTGTGTATGAGATCCCTGCAAAAGGATTGACATTTAAATTGTGTTTTGACAGGTTAAAGAAATTCAACAAAATGATAGCACCAGCATTGGCCTTTTTATGACGACCCAAATGTAAAAAATCCAAAGAAAATGTCAAAAAATGGTAAAATTATAATTCCAGTTTTATTAAATCCTAGACATCTTAAAGATTCAGAACAAAAAAATGGGGATCAAACAGACTAATTTTCCTATTTTTTATGATTATTTGAAGTCAGCATATAAAACAGAAAAATTAAAAGAAACATGGCAATAGGAAAATAAAAGAAAATAACATGAATAAATAAAAGTGGCATGAGGCTTATGTGGCCGATTACGTGGCGCAGTGAGAGGCGTTGGATGAATGGAAGAAACCTTGACTTGGAAATGCATCCGACGGTGTTAACACCTTCTTCTCCAAATCAAAATTTTCAACTTTGTGAATAGTAACCCGCAGCCCCATGAACATGAGTTTTTTGCTACTTTGAAGCACCATAACTCCATCAATAATTATCCGTTTCGCATAAAATTTTAGTCAAACTTGAAGGAAAAAATTCAAGGAATCCAAATATGGTCTTAGATTTTCTTGAAACTCTCTCTAACTCCCAAAATGTGGCACCTCAAGAAAAACTCAAGAACCAAAAATTGTCACAAAAACCATCTTTTTTGTACTAGAATCCATGTAGGAGATGAGAGCAATGTGATGCAACAACAATAATGCAAGAAAGACTCATAAATCATGAGTTATGTCGAATTCTTTATACCTTGGAAAAATGAATTATGGAGCTTTAATGGAGCACGAATTTCTTTGGAAAAAAGTGTAGAAACCTTCAATAATTCTTGGTAGAGGTATTAGGATCAAAGAAAATGCTTGAATTGGTGAGGAAATGAAAATCACTTTTGCACTTGGAGCTCACTTTTTCATGTTGATACAACCATGGAATTGCACTAAAATCTTCTCAAAAATTGATGGAAAAATCCTATGTAGTATATTGAATTAATTGGTAATGAGAAAGGATCAAAAAATGGAGAGAAAAAGGATTGAAAAAAAGTGGAAATTCAAACATGTGAAAGTGTGGGAAAAAATGGAAAAATGATGGAAAAAATTCAATATGATTTGCAAATGGATTCAACATCAACTATCACCAACCTTTACTCTTAATGATCTCAATCCAATATATAGATGATGATTAACAAACTTAGAGGATTCTAGAATAATCTTGGAGGATTCTAGAAAGTTGTGGAAATTTCATGAATTTCTCATGCCATGATACTTTAAATATCTCTTATCTCATGCTTGCACCTTTCCAAACTTATGTCAAAATCTCCTTACATGAGATATGGGAAGTGTATGTAAGCTCCTTGCCTTGAAAATTCATCTTGTGCCAAGTTTTCTATACTTGCCTTATTATGCAAGTAACAAAAATACAAAGCAAGTCCAATTTTTAAACCCTAACTCAAAAAAGTGGATGAACCAATGTCTTTAAAATGATGTTGGGAATCAATTTGGTATATTGGATGACCCATATTGGACTTGTAGATCTCTCAAACCATTTTCCAACTTGAACTTTTTCAAGTTATATGCCTTTTTAAGTCATTTTTCACCAACTTTTATCAAGTCTTGTTCCCTGCATTTCCAAACTTTCATGACTTCTTTTCTTGACTTAAAATGGCATTTTGAGCAACTTTGATGTTCGGAAGTTTTTCATTTGAAGCTCCCTTGTATGAGTTTTAGGTATAGGCTAAGAATGACCTGTAATCACTAGATGACCAAAATACCCTTTGCTTGCCAAGACCATAAGTAGAGTTCCACAAATCATATGAAGGCATACCATACCATTATAGAAATCTAAGACAATGAGGAACAATCCTTATGTTGACCAGAAATTCATTTGAAATTTCCTTGAGGGGTAAAAATTGCTTGGAAGTCAAGTCACTTTCACAGACAAAACTTCAGATACCTCAGATGACCTGTAACTTGCAAGGACCATATCTTGAGTTATATAAATCTCCTTGATGTATTCCACCACTCAAATTAAAGGTTTTGAGATCCTCTACAAGTTTCATGTTGGCCAAGGATCCATTTGAAGCTTGCATTTTTACTTATCTTGCTTGGAAGTTTGTCCTAAACTAGGGAATTTTACACAGAAACCCTAATTTAGAAACTCCTCTTCTCCTTGATTTCTCTTGAATTATTCTTAGCATAACAACATATCCTTATTCTTCATGTCAAATGATGAACCCCACATCTCTCCAATAGCCCTTAATGCCTTTCAATCAGTCAATTGACCTAGAGTTGACCCAGGGTTGACCCAGATGAAACCCTAGTTGACTGTCTTCAACTGTAATTCTTGTGACTTCACCAATGACTTGTCTCCTTCTCCAAATGACTTTCTAAGTCCTCCAAGATGTCTAGATACTCCCCATGTTCAGCCCACAGCTCACCATTTCTTTGTTGATCCTCAGACACCCTCAGTTAGGAGATAGATGAACTGCTTGATCCATTGACTTGATAGCTTCCAAATTCTTTTCTGATGACTTGAATGAGGTTGAATCAGGATAATAACCTCTTGATAGGCCTCTAGAGATGAGAATAATGATTGGTCCCCTGTTAGCTGACTTGTTATGCTTATTCTATGCAGATGAGTAACCTATGTACATGGCCCTATATGCAAATGCTAATGCAATTGAAACATAAACCAAGTGAATAAGGTTGGGCAAATTTTTAGGGTGCAACAAACTCTCAGCATGGTTGGCTTCAATATCTCTGAAGTAGTTTGCCCCTGAACGAGCGATGAGCGACTCAACACGCCCTGAGTGAACACTGGAGGGATCTGCCCTCAAATCGCAAGAATTCTGGATAACTGCCCCTGATCGGGTCTCGAGAAGATTCACTTCCGATCAACCGCTTCTTGCATAAACTGCCCCATAATCAACTGATACTCCGGGACTTGTCCTCAGACAAACTGATTCCAAACTCACATGAAGTCAATGCCCCAAATTCACAGGGTTTCACAGCATACTGTTCTGATCCAGACTTCTGACGATTCAGTCCTGATTGACTACTCTCTGTTGGAGTTCCTTCGTATCAATTACTGACCTGCAATTAAAATTGTCTATTCACAAATGGTAATTTTAATGCAGTGCTCATGCAGATTTTGAAAAAAAATGTACTGTCAGTCATTTACGTGTCATGCTAGTGAGTGACGAATGAACCAAAGGGTTCAAACATAGTGCTGATGTGATCAGTGAAAAATACAACAAGGATATGATTAGCAAATCATGTAGGAGTCAGGTTACTCAACCTTATCGTAATGCGCTTTCAGAATAAATCCTGCCTCAATTAGGTCTTTTAAAGGTTGTATCGTGGTCGGGTTCACGGTTCATGAAACAAATGATATTTGGCTCAAAATATGATTTGTACCCACCCCTTCTACGTGATGTTCTTCGATCCTAAAGTCCAGTTAACTTAGGTCGAGCGCTCGCCTCTTCAAGAGGTATGTCGATCATTGGGAACAACTGGTTAAAGAATTCACAAGGTGTTTCGGGGTGACAGTTACTCCTTTTTTCGTTTCGGTGTCTGTGTCTACACGACTTCGTCCTTGTTCGAGGATTTTTCTTTTTTATAATCCTTTCTTTTTCATTCTTTTGATTCCCTAATTTTTGCCCGGACTGACTCTTTAGAGTTCTTTTCGATTTTTCTTTTGAAGTCCAGCGGGATGCCCTGATTTTTTGCCTAAGTATTTGCTTTCTAGCTTTTCTTTTCTTTTACTTAGCGGGCTTTCTTATTCCCTTTTTTTCTTCTTTGGGAACGAGTCGTACGACACTGGTTGTCTGGATTTATCCGAGAGGCTTGTAACTGTCTCACTCCTGATTGGTGAGGTTTAACCATTGTGGTTGATGTGGTACGACCTCTGGAGAGGAATATGATGTGATTGGTCCTCGAAGGACAACACTCCTCTATGAGACTTGAATGCTCGATCAAGTTAACTGACAACTACCCTGCCTCGGGTTAAGATGTAAGGGTTTAAAAAGTCCGAAAGAAACTCCTACTTCTCGGCTCGAAGTGGTTAACAAGGGATTCTCTTCCTTATCTCTCCGGTGTTTAGGGGATTTGAAACAATGCCTTGTACGTCATCGGCAAGGTTTTATCCGAAAGCATACGATCATCGGCTATGAGTATTCAGTTTCATCATCCTCCCTCCAATCTTTGCTAATCATAGTGATAAAGTGGAGCGAATAAAATGAAAGTTTCAGTGCAATGCAGTAAATGAGTGACAACGACATGATTAATTCGGAAAAATGCATAGTCACTTTATTAACATTACCATTCGAAACAAACAATGTTTAACAACAAGTAGTAACTAACAGAAAAGAAACTACAAATGCAAATGGTAAAAGATCTGAGGACTGCCAATGCTGAGGACGTCTGCCTGTCTGGACCACTGGCTTCTGAACATAACCCTCTGAATCTGCGAGCTCAGACAGCTGAGAGGTTGTCACGCACAACCAAAACTCCTTCTGGAAAGGAAATGCACCCTTTATCGATCAACTGCTGCACTTTCGCCTGAAAAGCTTTGCAGTCTTCAGCTGAATTCCCCGGAGATTCACCATGGTAACCACACTGAGCATGAGGATTGTACCCTGGAGGGTAAGGCTCTGGCACGGGCTTGAGAGCTTTCGGTTCCACCAAAGAATTCTGAATCAACTGTGGAAGAATCTGGCTATACGGCACAGGCACTGGATGGAAAGAAGCATTCCTTCGTTCTAAGTGGTTGCGAGGCCTCTTTTGATCCTGGTGCTGGTATTCTTTCCGCCCAGGAGCAAGAGGTCGTCGTTTCTGCATGGCAACGGTCCCTTGTTTAGGCGCTTGCGTCCTTGAACTTGATCCAGGTAGAAACTGCGAGCGAGGCGATTCAGTCACCAAAGGTCGCGGGACATATTCAAGATCTTTCTCAGCTTCAGGCAAAGGAGTGGAATCATTCACCTCTCCTGCAGGGTACGGGATAAACTTTCCCGATGCTCTCATGCCGCCCGACACAAGCCTAATTGTCCTTGAGTCAATAAGGTCTTGAATCTTATTCTTGAGAGCCTTACATGTTTCGACATGGTGCCCCGGTGCTCCTGAGTGGAAATCACAATGTGTGCTGAGATCAAAGTCTGGTGACATGTCATCCGGTGGATCCAAAGTCCGAAGCTTGAGAACATGGTTCCGAACCAACAGTGGCAACAACTGGGCATAACTCACAGGTATTGGGTCCACAGCTCTATCAAGTAGCCTCTTCTTTTGATTACGACCTTCAGGGTTATTCTGAGATGCCTGGCGCGGTTGTTGACGATTCAGGTCTTGAGCTTCATGCTGTGTAGAGGATCCACGAAGTCCACTTGGCTTCAGCACAGGTGGCACTGGCGGCAATGGAGGAAGCACTTTGGTCTCCACCTCGGGTGCTCGATCACTCTCCTTTTTTAGCATACTTCTCACCACTCCCATGAGAAAGCTCAACTGATTCTGTAGCTGCTGATTCTCTTCTCTGAGTACTTGTTGGTCCAGGCGCACTGCCTGTATGTCATTCATGACCTGCCCCAACTGGCTCTGGATTTTCCCCAACTCAGCTTGTACCTGTTCCATTAGTCTGAGTTGCTCGATTCTGAGTCAAACTTGCAAACACAAGGGTTAGAAGACAAGCCCCGACTTCCGTCATGCAAGATGAATTATGCTAATGCCATGGGTGTCTGTACGTTTAGGAGATCACCCCTAATTCTGGTGTCAACGTGCCAACATAGTGTCAATGCAGTGATAAGACTGGATCCATTCATGGAAGAAAATATCTCATATTGCTCGGGACACCAGAATCAGGGCACGAAATGCGCCTGCGGCACAGACACATGCTAATGGAATGCAAACATGAATATGCGAACTAATGCAAAATGCAGTCATGTAATGATATATCCAGGTAACTGTTGTTGTGGAGATTCGGTATCAACAATCACCGATGAGAAGAAAACCCCGGTGTAAGACCACTGATCTGGTCTGCTAAGAATAACCATCTGATAGGACGATATACATAGGATCAAAATTCTGCTCTATCGAGAACAAATGTCTGATAATAAGGACCCCGGATGTATGATCAAGAAATATCTGCTGATGAAGTCTTCAGACCCCAAATCAAAAATCTTCCCTATCAAGAACAAACATACAGCTGCTGATGAGATCTTCGGACCCCACTCAAAATCTGCTCTATCAAGAACAAACAACATTTGCTGATGAGATCTTCAGTCCCCCGAAATATGCTCTATCAAGAACAAACACCTGATGACAACACTCTGATCAAAACCTGCTCTAGCAAGAACAGACATACACCTGATGATAAGATCCTCTGATCCAACCCTGCTCTATCAAGAACAGACATGTCTGCAACTGAGAAACCCTGGTACCAACATAACTGATCCACTATCGAGAAAACCAGGTAGTCTGAAGGTCAAAGTTTCCTGCAATAAACCCGATACCACTCACAGGTATGGACCTAAACTGACTCAAGGTACGGCATCCTATGCGTTCATCAGCGTCACAGACTTTCAAAACTGACGATATGATTCCCAGAAGGAGTGGCATCATCAAGTCTTGAAGAGGCCTCACTTAGCTGAATCACAAATGATCGGTCCCCAGAATCGACAATCCACCAAACCAGCAACCGTCTCAACCCAAAGGGTTGAAAGTGAAGCCAACCGGATGAACCTCGTCTGAGTGTGGATTTCATGAGACACTAGTGCCTGCAAAGCAAGCACGCGCCCACTAATTTCCACTCTAAGTCTATAGTGCACTCAAGCCTGGGTCTGGCTTCTCACTCATCAGAACTCCCATCCCACAACAGCACAAATAATCATATTATACTGAAAATAAACTGCGGGAAATAAAGTGCGAGAAGTAAAAAATGTGATAAATAAACGCAACCCAACAAGTAAACACACAAACGGTAGGATTGACTCTCTTAAGGGACGTTGGATCCCAAATGCATAGGGAAGATGAAATCCCCAGTAGAGTCGCCAGTTGTCGCTTGCGCGAAAATAAGGTGTCGGCATGACAAAAGAGTCACCACCTTTCGTTATTTATCCCTCAGAGCGGGAAAGGAAACGATCGGAAAAAACCTGACGAAAAAGGGTAAGACAAGGTCATCGCAACCATTGTCTGGGTTCGGGAGTCGGTTACGCAAGGGGAAGGTATTAGCACCCCTCACGTCCGTCGTACTCGACGGGATCCTCGCTTGTTTGTTTACTTGGACGGGTTGGTTTTATTCTATCTACCTATCAAGGCTGGCTGAAAAAGAAAAGAAAAATGACTCGGCAAAGCGTCGCACTTTATGCCTACGTATTCTCATCAGAGAATGAGAAATCAGAGTCAACGTAGTTCGGCCTACGAAGGGTTATGGGGGAAGGTAGCTCGCCAAGACTTCGCCATCTTGTGCCTACATACTCTCAACCGGCATGAGAGGTCAGAGCTCACGTAGTTCGGGAAACTACAGCTTATTTCCTGTTTTGATAGAAGTGTTTTTTATTGTGTTTGTGATTTCAACCGCACTAGAGACTATAACCTGAGAGTGAATGCATCGCATGTCACCCAAAGGGTACCATACTAAACATCCAGACTGTGGAAAAGAAGCTCTCCCACAATCCTTTCTCAGATAGCTTAAGGCTCGTAACGTACGAAAGAAATCATTCATGATTACCGTATCTTAAACTGTTTTTGAGATGAGAAGAGAACAGGCCCAACTAGGAGGGAGACTATCAAGTCTTACTGTTATCATGCCATGGATTGGTCCTATGGTTGAGGTTTGAATAGGGAACTCCTAGGTGTTGTCATGCATAGGTTTCAACCTAAAAGTCTATCATCAAATCCTTATCAAAGAAAATGAGAGTCCTAAGGGATCATGTCAATGATACACCAACAGACAAAGCATCAGCTTAACAGTAAAATGCATGCAATGCAAGTGAGGGAGGAAATGTGTGTGGGGCTTCAGCCTCCACAAGCTCATCTCAACCTCAAGCCAGTCATGAAATAACAGTAATCATACTGAAAAATAAACAACATGCTATCAAGCAATAAACAGTAAACTGCAATCATACAGATAAAAGAAATGAAATGCCATCAGGCAGACAAACCACATGGGCAAGGGAGCTGGGCTCTACCGAATAACCGCAAGCAAAGCCACGCAATAACAATACAAGCAGAGGGAGCAACTCAACCTCTAATGCAATCATGCTCCTAGATTCTACTTACTCTAGATGGACTTAATCTAATGCAACAGACAAATCAAACAAAACACACAATACAAAAAAGCAAAACAGAAGAAAGTCTCAGCTCCTCCAGCAGCAACTCAGTCTTCAGACTTCGATCACTTGACGAACATCAGTTTGCTCTTCCAGGTTTCAACCCTACAACATGAGTTTCAACTCATCTTCTCCCTTAAGCTTCAGCTTCTTTGATCAGCTCCACCTTCAGGCTTCACTATCTTCAGGGATCTTCAAGTATCAACTTGATCTTCATGCTCTTCAAGCTTCAGCTGGAATGGCAGTCTTCAGGGATTCATCCTCTTCAACAATCTTCAATGAAGTCTTCATCTTCATGCTCAGGCTCTGACAGCTCCCAAGACAAATCAAATCAGAGAAAAATCACCACTGGATAAGCTGGGGGATATTGAACTGCTTATTTGATCACCAAAGGTGACCTATAAGGGTTCAATATCAAATGAAGGGTTCCCTCAAAAGTTCTACCTCCTGGGTATAACACTAATCCCTCCAAAGGAGAGAGGTGTATACCCTGGAAGGACTTTGAATCACAGGGAGGAATGGATGTGAAGAATACTATCCATGTTTAAGAAAGAAATTATCTACATCTAAGCTCTTCCTAATCCTATCCCTAAAACAAAACAAAAAGAAGAAGAACAAGCTCCTCAAGCTCCTCCAAGCCTCTTCCAATCTTCTAGTATGCTCCACCATGCTCCACAATGAGATACCAAGCTCCTCAAACCAAAGGGAAACTCCAAAGCAAAACAAACTAAACAAAACTTGCCCTAAAGGCCACACAAGCAATCATTTAATTCAAAAATCGACCAAAAATAGTATATTATTCTAATAAATCCTAATATAAATGCTAGGGGACCCTACATAACTACCCTTAAGTCCCATATATTCCCTATACACTAGTTTGGCCTAGAAACCCAAAACAAAAATTGATATGATCCTATGCTAAAGTTTTAATCAAATTCTATACTACCTAGAACTACCTAATTAAAACTACCCTAAAAATTATCACAAAATTATGAAATTAATTCAGGGGGACCCTAAACCATTCATCTAATTATCCTAAAAAAATTGAACTCAAAATCCTAAGGGAACTACCCTAATTAAATTCTACAAGTTAGCATACCAACTAAAAGAATTAAAAAAACAATTAAAAGTAAAAATGCACAAAAAATATAAAACTGAAATAAAATGGCTATTTTATGTTTTTATATTTTTCTAGACAGAAAATGAAAATTGGGAAAAAAAGTTTCATTAAAATATAATGATTTTTTATTTTGTTATGAATTTTTAAAGTTTAATAAAATTTGGAAGAAAATATAATATGGAAATTAACATGGGGTGCAGATAGCAAATGCATTCAGTTCATTATTATGATGGGCCCAGGAAGGGGGGGGTGCGCCTAGCATGGCGCGCCTGGGCCCAGTTTATTCAGAAAAACGAATTGAAAAAATAAAAGAAAAAGGAAACAGAACGGTGTAAAAAGCAGGTTTTTATAGTCAAAATGAGATGGGCCTTGGACAAGGGGGGTGGGAAGAGTAACATTTGATGAAGCCCAACCAGTGCATTAAGTTGGAACGCTGCGTTTTGCAGCTGCTTCTCCCTCCACATTTTCGCGTGAATCTGAGCCGTCCGATGGGCTCTCCAAGTCAAAAATTCAATGCGAATCCAACGGCCTACATGTATCATCTTCAACCTTTCTAGGGTTTGTAGCAAAACCTTGCCATGGATGAAGCTTCACACGGCCAAGCTTATACCACTCGTTCTCCCTCATCTTGGCACCAAATTCAATTCTGTAAAAAGGAAACTTGCTCTATTTCTTCCCCTGAACACAACTATGTCCATAGTTCACCTTGAAACGGCCTAAGACGCAGAACCCGATAGCACCATCTCCAAGAACACTCAAACTTCGACCTTCTCGTTTCCTTGTTTTCTTGATATCAAAACACTCTCCTCATTGCACTGAACATTCTAAGCTATAGCATGCATATTAACACTCACTAACCTATTAGTTCTTGGTCACTAAAGTAAGCATGTCAGATTTTCGACCTCCATAGAATGCACCCAAACCTTCCAGATTTGTTCTCCTATTGGTCTCTAATACAACTATCCTAACCATTCTATCTAACAATGCATAAATGAGGAGTTTCAAGAGCTTTTGCAAACCTGTTATTGATGATGGCAGAAGTAGTTATCCCTCGATTCAATGCTTGAAACTTGCCACGATGGATCTTTGATTGATGATAAAAGTTCTGTATGCAAAAAGTTTGGTGTAGCAAGCTTGTATCTTGATCTTGAGTGAGATTTGCTTTTCTTGCACTTTCACCACCAAAGCTTCAATCTTCCATGGATCAACCTTCAACTCAGTATGCAAGTACTCATCATGATCCAGAGGATGCGTTTGTGCAGAAGAAAAGGAAAGAAATGGAGAGAAAATGTGAAGTTTGATATTGAATTGCAAAATGGAAGAAATTTGGTCTATTCTCTTTTTTTGCACTAACCCTCACCAATTACCATCAACTATCACCAACGTTTTACCAATGGGCTTTGCCATCAATATATAGACATGTTTAGAAAGATCTAGAATCATCTAGATCACTCTAGATGGAACTTGAAGTTTCTAGGATGTGGTATTTGCATTTCCATTCTCACCACATGAGATATATCATGACAAAATCCCATAACATGAGTAATTAACTTGACTTTCTCCTTAGGTGGTATTTTGGACAATATACAATGCTTAACCACCTTGTTTCTTAAGCTTTTCTTTGATTTGGCTAGGTACCCCATTATGCAAGTAAGACTTTTACAAAGCAACTCCAAAATTTAGGCCTCAAATCAAAATTGTGGCTGAACCATTGTTCTTAAAAGGCCCTTGGGAGTCAAAATGACCTATCATATGCCATGGTTAGGGTTTATAGCTTGGATTTTAGGATTTTCCATTTCACTTGAATTAACTTATGTCCCATTTTTAGGCCATTTTTATCACTTTTTGCTATGAGTCTTTCCAACATCTCATGACCACCCTACTAGCCTTAAAACATCATTCTAAGGAACTTTGATGTTGAAGGTTTTTCCATTTGAAGCTTGGAAGTAGGAGATATGACCATATGCTTGAAATGACCTATAAGTTCAAAATGACCAAACTACCCTTGACTTGTCAAAGCCATAACTTGAGTTCTACAAATCCTATCAAGGACTTCTAGTACTCTCTGGAAAGATAAGAAGATGCTCTTCAACATTCATGTTGACCAAGAGATCATAGGAATCATCCTACTAGGGCAAACGTTGTCTGCAAGTTGGGTGACTTTCAAGGACCCAGATTCACATACCTCAGATGACCTGTAATTTGTCAAAACCATAACTTGAGCTCTGCAAATCCTATCAAGGACTTCTACCACTCAAATTAAAGCTAAGAACAAGCTATACAACATTCATGTTGTGGGGAAGATGAGATAACAATCACATCTTGAGCTAAAACTGCCTGGAAGATAGGGATCAAACTAGGGGATTTTGCACTGTCAATCCTTAGAAACCCTAGCTTAAAACTTCTCAAACTCCTCAATCATGATGAGTTGGTCTAGGAATCATCCTTATAATATCTCAATACATCATTCCATGATCACATGGCCCTTGGATTAGGTCTCAGCCCTCTCCAAATCATCAGTTGACCTAGGGTCGACCCAGTCAAAACCCTAATTCTACCATTCATGGTTGAATCTTCTGAATTCTTGCATAATGACCTCTCTGGGCTTCATGATGACTTTCAAGACATCTCATAGGCTTTCTCAAAGCTCCAAGTTCATTCTCAAAGTCCCAGAATCATCTGAGGAGCACCCACAACTCTCAAGCTATGAGACACACAACCTTGGTTTCAACCAATTCCTCTGAGGATCTTTTGAACTTTCTGATGAAGGTATCAACCTTCAAACACTTGATGGATAAATAATTGTTGGTCAAATTTTGGGGTGCAACAGCTGCCCCTATTCAAACAGCTTGAACCTGACTGGGTGAGGAGCGAACGGCTCTCATCCAATCAAGGTGCGAGATGGTTGAATACCGGTAAACCTGAAAATTTGCCAACTGCTCGAGCACACGATACTCTGCGGGGGACAAACCTTCGAACACCGCAATACTAACTGCACGACAACTAGCTGGAGACATACTGATCTGACATCGCCGTTAGTTACCCACATTCTTCTGACATTGTCTTCAGGCAACCAAAACACCCAACATCACCGCTGGAAGACTAAACCACCTGACATCACCGTCAGAAGCA
This sequence comes from Lathyrus sativus, assembly GCA_963859935.3. NCBI lineage: Eukaryota > Viridiplantae > Streptophyta > Magnoliopsida > Fabales > Fabaceae > Lathyrus > Lathyrus sativus. The sequence continues at coordinate 892,029,928 of OZ012735.1, read as the reverse complement.
GACAAAATTCTGAGGAACACCCAACATCGCCGCTGGAACACCAAATCACCTGACATCGCCGTCAAGTACAACCATAACTCGGGGAAACAAACATCCAACATCGCCGCCGGAGAACTAAATCTGACATCGCCGTCGATCAACCAAAATACCCAACATCGCTGCTGAAGAACTAAATCTGACATCGCCGTCGGACAATCAAAATACCCCGCATCGCCGCTGGAGAACTAAATCTGACATCGCCGTCGGACAATCAAAATACCCCGCATCACCGCTGGAGAACTAAATCTGACATCATCGTCGGACAATCAAAATACCCCGCATCGCCGCTGGAGAACTAAATCTGACATCGCCGTCAGACAATCAAAATACCCCGCATCGCCGTTGGAGAACTAAATCTGACATCGCCGTCGGACAATCAAAATACCCCGCATCACCGCTGGAGAACTGAATCTGACAACGCCGTCGGAAACAAACACAACTCTGAGAGACATTCGGCATCGCCGTCGAACAAACATCCAACATCGCCGCTGGAAGGCTAGCATAATCTGAGAAACACCCGACATCGTCGTTGAGTACTCAACATAATCTCTGCTGGGGAGTTAAAGAGTCTGACATCGCCGTCAAACAAACATCCAACCTCGCCGCCGGAAACAAACATAATCTGACCTCGCCGTCAAAGCAAACATCCAACCTCACCGCCGGAAACAAACATAATCTGACCTCGCCGTCAAAGCAAACATCCAACCTCACCGCCGGAAACAAACATAATCTGACCTCGCCGTCAAAGCAAACATCCAACCTCACCGCCGGAAACAAACATAATCTGACCTCGCCGTCAAAGCAAACATCCAACCTCACCGCCGGAAACAAACATAATCTGACCTTGCCGTCAAAGCAAACATCCAACCTCACCGCCGGAAACAAACATAATCTGACCTCGCCGTCAAAGCAAACATCCAACCTCACTGCCGGAAACAAACATAATCTGACCTCGCCGTCAAAGCAAACATCCAACCTCACCGCCGGAAACAAACATAATCTGACCTCGCCGTCAAAGCAAACATCCAACCTCACCGCCGGAAACAAACATAATCTGACCTCGCCGTCAAAGCAAACATCCAACCTCACCGCCGGAAACAAACATAATCTGACCTCGCCGTCAAAGCAAACATCCAACCTCACCGCCGGAAACAAACATAATCTGACCTCGCCGTCAAAGCAAACATCCAACCTCACCGCCGCAAACAAACATAATCTGACCTCGCCGTCAAAGCAAACATCCAACCTCACCGCCGGTAAACTACAAAGGAGCTGACATCGCCGTCAGGATGAAGAAACTTCATTGGGGAATTGGTTACACGGTAACCGGTAGTACATAGTCGATCATACCGCTTCACGGTCAGACTTCAATCATGGAGTCTTCAGGAGAGATTCTAACTTCGCCGTTGGAAAACCTGTTGGGGATAACGCTTCGCCGCTGGGGAATTTGGAGAACTATCACGTAACTCCACTCCGGGGGTCCATAACTCATTCTGGATAAATCAACTCTGCTGAGGACTGCAATAATCATCTTGAACTGATAACCGTTCTGAGCAAACACTTTGTTGGGGATTCCAGGAACTATCCTGGGCAACTCTTGCTGGGGACAAACCGATCACGGCTTGAGCAGCTTCCAAGGACTCGGCTCTCTTGGGGCTTCAGGAACCATCCTGGGCGATCTTCGTCGGGGACTCTAGGTATCAATTTGAGCGACCAACCCTGGAGACTGCACTGGGGTCTTAAGAATCATTTTAAGCAAACGGCCCTGCTGAGGGATTCGAGAATCATCTTGAACTGAAGACTTCGCTGGGGATCTCAAAAATCATCTTGAGCAACTGATCCTTCGGTGGAACACCTGTAGAACAAGAATGGTAACAACCTAGATCATGTTTATTGTGCATATGCTTCGGCGCCATACTCCACACGGTGGAAATGCTATGCGTTTATGCTAAATGCTATGCAATCATGCACAATGATGCGATCCCGTCAGCAAAATAAATGCCGAGGGGGAAATCCTCCTGTCAAGGAGAAAGGACTACTCAGATAGAGGAATCATCCTGCTGAGGAGAACATGGTCGCGCCAACATCAATTGGACTCCGTATGGGGAAAAGATCTTCCGTGGACTGCTGCAGGGGAAACAACTTCAGTTGATTACTGCAGGGAATGAAGCTCTACGAGAACCTGCACCTGCTGAAGGAAAGTGATATCAATCGCGAGAATAAACTGCGTGGCCGTCTCGGCTACTCTTCTGGGGATGATAACTCTGTGGGGAAACAACTTCAGCTGCTCCACACTCCACTGGGGAAGAAACCGATCATGGTCTAATCAACTTCCAAGGATTCGGCTCTCTTGGATATCTGCAAACTTGGCTGGGGAAGGAGAAATCATTCTGCTTCACTGGAGAGAGTGCGACTCTGGGGAAATACCGCATCGGCTGCTCAATACTCTGCTAGGGAAAATCCACTCATGGTCCCAACTGCTTCCCAGGATTCGGCTCTCTTGGGGATTGCGAACTCAGCCGGGGAGAGAGAAATTATTCTACTTCACTGGAGAGTACGCCTCTGATGAGGAATTTCAATTCCGCTGGGGAAGAAGGAATCATCCGACTTCGGGGGAGAGTACAACTCTGCAGGGGAATACAGCATCCGTTGTTCCAACACTCTACTGGGGAAGAGGGAATCATCCGACCTCGGGAGAGAATACGGCTCTGGTGGGAAATTTCAATTCCGCTGGAGACTTCAGTTTGGCACCATCAGTTACTGCATCCTTCGGCGTAAGAATAGCTTCCTGCGAAACCTGCACTTATGACCCGGTGCTGGGGGAAGAATTCGGTTTCGTCGACTTTACTGGGGAAAGCACGAGCTTCGGCACCCGAACATTTCTACGAAATCTGCACTTGTGACCCGGTGCTGGGGAAGAATACGAGCTTCGGCGCGCGACTCAGCTGAGAAGATGACGTTCCTTCAGGATGCGTCTGCTTGGGGAAGAGAATCCTCTCTGCCTGGGGAAAAGGGCTACACTCTGTTGACGATATCAATCTTAACATGCTGAGGATAACTCTTGCACATGTCTCGCGGAGACTGACCCTTGCTGGGTAACACTTGTTGGACTATCCAGTCTGATGAGGAATACCTGTGTATCAACACTGTTGGGGATATCAATCCTTAGCTACTCATGGTACAACTCTGTTGGAGATGCACCGACCCTATCAAGGAAACACCTCTGGCGTCTGCGGAAGATAACGATCAATCACTGCATTTGAATCTCACTTCACTGAGGAAAACGACCCTGAACGGTCTTTTTTTTGAACACCCTAAGTCCTTCTAGGGTACGAAGCAATCCGCTGAGAAATAACTCTTCACTGGCTGAGATCAAAATCTACCCGGCTAGAGATTACTCAATGAGGGAATCACCGTCGACCTCTGCTTGAGGAATGAGTCAATGACCTAGACTCGGAGGGAGTCACACTCGGACTCTGTGGGGATACAACATTGCATCAGTCCCACTGCCGGGGAAATAAACCCAAATCTGCCGGTCGGGGAACGCTTCAGTCTCAACATACTTGGGAAAATAGCACATCAGGCTAATTAACATTCAATGCTTGGGATGGCCATACTCTGCCGGGGATATCAATCCCGCCCTACCGAGGCTAATCTTGACCCTACTCTGATAAGGGATAAACGCCATCTTAATTTGCTGCAGTCTCGAACTGCACAGGGGAAACAATCCCAAATTGTACATCTCTGCTGAGAAACGATCCTGATTCAACAACGTCAATACAGGGAATAAAGACTACCAATCATGGAGCCGAGTAACAGGTTAGGCTGCGGGATAACAATCCCATGACAGTAAGGCTTCTTCAGAAGGCTCAGGTTTTGGCAGGGTAATGGCGCGATTCCCCGACACTCAATTCTTGCTAGGGTGAACAAACTCATTTGAACGATTTGCCCCAGTATAATTCAACTTGCCCCAATCCGACCTTTGGGGATAATTCATTCTGAACAGAAAACAGCTGGCAACAAGACAATCTTCAGATGGCTTGCCCCAACACTTGTACAACGGAAAGATTCATCCTCCACTAATCAACTCTCAGCATGGTTGGCTTCAATATCTCTGAAGTAGTTTGCCCCTGAACGAGCGATGAGCGACTCAACACGCCCTGAGTGAACACTGGAGGGATCTGCCCTCAAATCGCAAGAATTCTGGATAACTGCCCCTGATCGGGTCTCGAGAAGATTCACTTCCGATCAACCGCTTCTTGCATAAACTGCCCCATAATCAACTGATACTCCGGGACTTGTCCTCAGACAAACTGATTCCAAACTCACATGAAGTCAATGCCCCAAATTCACAGGGTTTCACAACATACTGTTCTGATCCAGACTTCTGACGATTCAGTCCTGATTGACTACTCTCTGTTGGAGTTCCTTCGTATCAATTACTGACCTGCAATTAAAATTGTCTATTCACGAATGGTAATTTTAATGCAGTGCTCATGCAGATTTTGAAAAAAATGTACTGTCACTCATTTACGTGTCATGCTAGTGAGTGACGAATGAACCAAAGGGTTCAAACGTAGTGCTGATGTGATCAGTGAAAAATACAACAAGGATATGATTAGCAAATCATGTAGGAGTCAGGTTACTCAACCTTATCGTAATGCACTTTCAGAATAAATCCTGCCTCAATTAGGTCTTTTAAAGGTTGTATCGTGGTCGGGTTCACGGTTCATGAAACAAATGATATTTGGCTCAAACTATGATTTGTACCTACCCCTTCTACGTGATGTTCTCCGATCCTAAAGTCCAGTTAACTTAGGTCGAGCGCTCGCCTCTTCAAGAGGTATGTCGATCATTGGGAACAACTGGTTAAAGAATTCACAAGGTGTTTCGGGGTGACAGTTACTCCTTTTTTCGTTTCGGTGTCTGTGTCTACACGACTTCGTCCTTGTTCGAGGATTTTTCTTTTTTATAATCATTTCTTTTTCATTCTTTTGATTCCCTAATTTTTGCCCGGACTGACTCTTTAGAGTTCTTTTCGATTTTTCTTTTGAAGTCCAGCGGGATGCCCTGATTTTTTGCCTAAGTATTTGCTTTCTAGCTTTTCTTTTCTTTTACTTAGCGGGCTTTCTTATTCCCTTTTTTTCTTCTTTGGGAACGAGTCGTACGACACTGGTTGTCTGGATTTATCCGAGAGGCTTGTAACTGTCTCACTCCTGATTGGTGAGGTTTAACCATTGTGGTTGATGTGGTACGACCTCTGGAGAGGAATATGATGTGATTGGTCCTCGAAGGACAACACTCCTCTATGAGACTTGAATGCTCGATCAAGTTAACTGACAACTACCCTGCCTCGGGTTAAGATGTAAGGGTTTAAAAAGTCCGAAAGAAACTCCTACTTCTCGGCTCGAAGTGGTTAACAAGGGATTCTCTTCCTTATCTCTCCGGTGTTTAGGGGATTTGAAACAATGCCTTGTACGTCATCGGCAAGGTTTTATCCGAAAGCATACGATCATCGACTATGAGTATTCAGTTTCATCATCCTCCCTCCAATCTTTGCTAATCATAGTGATAAAGTGGAGCGAATAAAATGCAAGTGTCAGTGCAATGCAGTAAATGAGTGACAACGACATGATTAATTCGGAAAAATGCATAGTCACTTTATTAACATTACCATTCGAAACAAACAATGTTTAACAACAAGTAGTAACTAACAGAAAAGAAACTACAAATGCAAATGGTAAAAGATCTGAGGACTGCCAATGCTGAGGACGTCTGCCTGTCTGGACCACTGGCTTCTAAACATAACCCTCTGAATCTGCGAGCTCAGACAGCTGAGAGGTTGTCACGCACAACCAAAACTCCTTCTGGAAAGGAAATGCACCCTTTATCGATCAACTGCTGCACTTTCGCCTGAAAAGCTTTGCAGTCTTCAGTTGAATGCCCCGGAGATTCACCATGGTAACCACACTGAGCATGAGGATTGTACCCTGGAGGGTAAGGCTCTGGCACGGGCTTGAGAGCTTTCGGTTCCACCAAAGAATTCTGAATCAACTGTGGAAGAATCTGGCTATACGGCACAGGCACTGGATGGAAAGAAGCATTCCTTCGTTCTAAGTGGTTGTGAGTCCTCTTTTGATCCTGGTGCTGGTATTCTTTTCTCCCAAGAGCAAGAGGTCGTCGTTTCTGCATGGCAACGGTCCCTTGTTTAGGCGCTTGCGTCCTTGAACTTGATCCAGGTAGAAACTGCGAGCGAGGCGATTCAGTCACCAAAGGTCGCGGGACATATTCAAGATCTTTCTCAGCTTCAGGCAAAGGAGTGGAATCATTCACCTCTCCTGCAGGGTACGGGATAAACTTTCCCGATGCTCTCATGCCGCCCGACACAAGCCTAATTGTCCTTGAGTCAATAAGGTCTTGAATCTTATTCTTGAGAGCCTTACATGTTTCGACATGGTGCCCCGGTGCTCCTGAGTGGAAATCACAATGTGTGCTGAGATCAAAGTCTGGTGACATGTCATCCGGTGGATCCAAAGTCCGAAGCTTGAGAACATGGTTCCGAACCAACAGTGGCAACAGCTGGGCATAACTCACAGGTATTGGGTCCACAGCTCTATCAAGTAGCCTCTTCTTTTGATTACGACCTTCAGGGTTATTCTGAGATGCCTGGCGCGGCTGTTGACGAGTCAGGTCTTGAGCTTCATGCTGTGTAGAGGATCCACGAAGTCCACTTGGCTTCAGCACAGGTGGCACTGGCGGCAATGGAGGAAGCACTTTGGTCTCCACCTCGGGTGCTCGATCACTCTCCTTTTTTAGCATACTTCTCACCACTCCCATGAGAAAGCTCAACTGATTCTGTAGCTGCTGATTCTCTTCTCTGAGTACTTGCTGGTCCAGGCGCACTGCCTGTATGTCATTCATGACCTGCCCCAACTGGCTCTGGATTTTCCCCAACTCAGCTTGTACCTGCTCCATTAGTCTGAGTTGCTCGATTCTGAGTCAAACCTACAAACACAAGGGTTAGAAGACAAGCCCCGACTTCCATCATGCAAGATGAATTATGCTAATGCCATGGGTGTCTGTACGTTTAGGAGATCACCCCTAATTCTGATGTCAACGTGCCAACATAGTGTCAATGCAGTGATAAGACTGGATCCATTCATGGAAGAAAATATCTCATATTGCTCGGGACACCAGAATTAGGGCATGAAATGCGCCTGCGGCACAGACACATGCTAATGGAATGCAAACATGAATATGCGAACTAATGCAAAATGCAGTCATGTAATGATATATCCAGGTAACTGCTGTTGTGGAGATTCGGTATCAACAATCACCGATGAGAAGAAAACCCCGGTGTAAGACCACTGATCTGGTCTGCTAAGAATAACCATCTGATAGGACGATATACATAGGATCAAAATTCTGCTCTGTCGAGAACAAATGTCTGATAATAAGGACCTCAGATGTATGATCAAGAAATATCTGCTGATGAAGTCTTCAGACCCCAAATCAAAAATCTGCCCTATCAAGAACAAACATACAGCTGCTGATGAGATCTTCGGACCCCACTCAAAATTTGCTCTATCAAGAACAAACAACATCTGCTGATGAGATCTTCAGTCCCCCGAAATATGCTCTATCAAGAACAAACCCCTGATGACAACACTCTGATCAAAACCTGCTCTAGCAAGAACAGACATACACCTGATGATAAGATCCTCTGATCCAACCCTGCTCTATCAAGAACAGACATGTCTGCAACTGAGAAACCCTGGTACCAACATAACTGATCCACTATCGAGAAAACCAGGTAGTCTGAAGGTCAAAGTTTCCTGCAATAAACCCGATCCCACTCACAGGTATGGACCTAAACTGACTCAAGGTACGACATCCTATGCGTTCATCAGCGTCACAGACTTTCAAAACTGACGATACGATTCCCAGAAGGAGTGGCATCATCAAGTCTTGAAGAGGCCTCACTTAGCTGAATCACAAATGATCGGTCCCCAGAATCGACAATCCACCAAACCAGCAACCGTCTCAACCCAAAGGGTTGAAAGTGAAGCCAACCGGATGAACCTCGTCTGAGTGTGGATTTCATGAGACACTAGTGCCTGCAAAGCAAGCACGCGCCCACTAATTTCCACTATAAGTCTATAGTGCACTCAAGCCTGGGTCTGGCTTCTCACTCATCAGAACTCCCATCCCACAACAGCACAAATAATCATATTATACTGAAAATAAACTGCGGGAAATAAAGTGCGAGAAGTAAAAAATGTGATAAATAAACGCAACCCAACAAGTAAACACACAAACGGTAGGATTGACTCTCTTAAGGGACGTTGGATCCCAAATGCATAGGGAAGATGAAATCCCCAGCAGAGTCGCCAGCTGTCGCTTGCGCGAAAATAGGGTGCCGGCATGACAGAAGAGTCGCCACCTTTCGTTATTTATCCCTCAGAGCGGGAAAGGAAACGATCGGAAAAAACCTGACGAAAAAGGGTAAGACAAGGTCATCGCAACCATTGTCTGGGTTTGGGAGTCGGTTACGCAAGGGGAAGGTATTAGCACCCCTCACGTCCGTCGTACTCGACGGGATCCTCGCTTGTTTGTTTACTTGGACGGGTTGGTTTTATTCTATCTACCTATCAAGGCTGGCTGAAAAAGAAAAGAAAAATGACTTGGCAAAGCGTCGCACTTTATGCCTACGTATTCTCATCAGAGAATGAGAAATCAGAGTCAACGTAGTTCGGCCTACGAAGGGTTATGGGGGAAGGTAGCTCGCCAAGACTTCGCCATCTTGTTCCTACGTACTCTCAACCGGCATGAGAGATCAGAGCTCACGTAGTTCGGGAAACTACAGCTTATTTCCTGTTTTGATAGAAGTGTTTTTTATTGTGTTTGTGATTTCAACCGCACTAGAGACTATAACCTGAGAGTGAATGCATCGCATGTCACCCAAAGGGTACCATACTAAACATCCAGACTATGGAAAAGAAGCTCTCCCACAATCCTTTCTCAGATAGCTTAAGGCTCGTAACGTACGAAAGAAATCATTCATGATTACCGTATCTTAAACTGTTTTTGAGATGAGAAGAGAACAGGCCCAACTAGGAGGGAGACTATCAAGTCCTACTGTTATCATGCCATGGATTGGTCCTATGGTTGAGGTTTGAATAGGGAACTCCTAGGTGTTGTCATGCATAGGTTTCAACCTAAAAGTCTATCATCAAATCCTTATCAAAGAAAATGAGAGTCCTAAGGGATCATGTCAATGATACACCAACAGACAAAGCATCAGCTTAACAGTAAAATGCATGCAATGCAAGTGAGGGAGGAAATGTGTGTGGGGCTTCAGCCTCCACAAGCTCATCTCAACCTCAAGCCAGTCATGAAATAACAGTAATCATACTGAAAAATAAACAACATGCTATCAAGCAATAAACAGTAAACTGCAATCATACAGATAAAAGAAATGAAATGCCATCAGGCAGACAAACCACATGGGCAAGGGAGTTGGGCTCTACCGAATAACCGCAAGCAAAGCCACGCAATAACAATACAAGCAGAGGGAGCAACTCAACCTCTAATGCAATCATGCTCCTAGATTCTACTTACTCTAGATGGACTTAATCTAATGCAACAGACAAATCAAACAAAACACACAATACAAAAAAGCAAAACAGAAGAAAGCCTCAGCTCCTCCAGCAGCAACTCAGTCTTCAGACTTCGATCACTTGACGAACATCAGTTTGCTCTTCCAGGTTTCAACCCTACAACATGAGTTTCAACTCATCTTCTCCCTTAAGCTTCAGCTTCTTTGATCAGCTCCACCTTCAGGCTTCACTATCTTCAGGGATCTTCAAGTATCAACTTGATCTTCATGCTCTTCAAGCTTCAGCTGGAATGGCAGTCTTCAGGGATTCATCCTCTTCAACAATCTTCAATGAAGTCTTCATCTTCATGCTCAGGCTCTGACAGCTCCCAAGACAAATCAAATCAGAGAAAAATCACCACTGGATAAGCTGGGGGATATTGAACTGCTTATTTGATCACCAAAGGTGACCTATAAGGGTTCAATATCAAATGAAGGGTTCCCTCAAAAGTTCTACCTCCTGGGTATAACACTAATCCCTCCAAAGGAGAGAGGTGTATACCCTGGAAGGACTTTGAATCACAGGGAGGAATGGATGTGAAGAATACTATCCATGTTTAAGAAAGAAATTATCTACATCTAAGCTCTTCCTAATCCTATCCCTAAAACAAAACAAAAAGAAGAAGAACAAGCTCCTCAAGCTCCTCCAAGCCTCTTCCAATCTTCTAGTATGCTCCACCATGCTCCACAATGAGATACCAAGCTCCTCAAACCAAAGGGAAACTCCAAAGCAAAACAAACTAAACAAAACTTGCCCTAAAGGCCACACAAGCAATCATTTAATTCAAAAATCGACCAAAAATAGTATATTATTCTAATAAATCCTAATATAAATGCTAGGGGACCCTACATAACTACCCTTAAGTCCCATATATTCCCTATACACTAGTTTGGCCTAGAAACCCAAAACAAAAATTGATATGATCCTATGCTAAAGTTTTAATCAAATTCTATACTACCTAGAACTACCTAATTAAAACTACCCTAAAAATTATCACAAAATTATGAAATTAATTCAGGGGGACCCTAAACCATTCATCTAATTATCCTAAAAAAATTGAACTCAAAATCCTAAGGGAACTACCCTAATTAAATTCTACAAGTTAGCATACCAACTAAAAGAATTAAAAAAACAATTAAAAGTAAAAATGCACAAAAAATATAAAACTGAAATAAAATGGCTATTTTATGTTTTTATATTTTTCTAGACAGAAAATGAAAATTGGGAAAAAAAGTTTCATTAAAATATAATGATTTTTTATTTTGTTATGAATTTTTAAAGTTTAATAAAATTTGGAAGAAAATATAATATAGAAATTAACATGGGGTGCAGATAGCAAATGCATTCAGTTCATTATTATGATGGGCCCAGGAAGGGGGGGGTGCGCCTAGCATGGCGCGCCTGGGCCCAGTTTATTCAGAAAAACGAATTGAAAAAATAAAAGAAAAAGGAAACAGAACGGTGTAAAAAGCAGGTTTTTATAGTCAAAATGAGATGGGCCTTGGACAAGGGGGGTGGGAAGAGTAACATTTGATGAAGCCCAACCAGTGCATTAAGTTGGAACGCTGCGTTTTGCAGCTGCTTCTCCCTCCACATTTTCGCGTGAATCTGAGCCGTCCGATGGGCTCTCCAAGTCAAAAATTCAATGCGAATCCAACGGCCTACATGTATCATCTTCAACCTTTCTAGGGTTTGTAGCAAAACCTTGCCATGGATGAAGCTTCACACGGCCAAGCTTATACCACTCGTTCTCCCTCATCTTGGCACCAAATTCAATTCTGTAAAAAGGAAACTTGCTCTATTTCTTCCCCTGAACACAACTATGTCCATAGTTCACCTTGAAACGGCCTAAGACGCAGAACCCGATAGCACCATCTCCAAGAACACTCAAACTTCGACCTTCTCGTTTCCTTGTTTTCTTGATATCAAAACACTCTCCTCATTGCACTGAACATTCTAAGCTATAGCATGCATATTAACACTCACTAACCTATTAGTTCTTGGTCACTAAAGTAAGCATGTCAGATTTTCGACCTCCATAGAATGCACTCAAACCTTCCAGATTTGTTCTCCTATTGGTCTCTAATACAACTATCCTAACCATTCTATCTAACAATGCATAAATGAGGAGTTTCAAGAGCTTTTGCAAACCTGTTATTGATGATGGCAGAAGTAGTTATCCCTCGATTCAATGCTTGAAACTTACCACGATGGATCTTTGATTGATGATAAAAGTTCTGTATGCAAAAAGTTTGGTGTAGCAAGCTTGTATCTTGATCTTGAGTGAGATTTTCTTTTCTTGCACTTTCACCACCAAAGCTTCAATCTTCCATGGATCAACCTTCAACTCAGTATGCAAGTACTCATCATGATCCAGAGGATGCGTTTGTGTAGAAGAAAAGGAAAGAAATTGAGAGAAAATGTGAAGTTTGATATTGAATTGCAAAATGGAAGAAATTTGGTCTATTCTCTTTTTTTGCACTAACCCTCACCAATTACCATCAACTATCACCAACCTTTTACTAATGGGCTTTGCCATCAATATATAGACATGTTTAGAAAGATCTAGAATCATCTAGATCACTCTAGATGGAACTTGAAGTTTCTAGGATGTGGTATTTGCATTTCCATTCTCACCACATGAGATATATCATGACAAAATCCCATAACATGAGTAATTAACTTGACTTTCTCCTTAGGTGGTATTTTGGACAATATACAATGCTTAACCACCTTGTTTATTAAGCTTTTCTTTGATTTGGCTAGGTACCCCATTATGCAAGTAAGACTTTTACAAAGCAACTCCAAAATTTAGGCCTCAAATCAAAATTGTGGCTGAACCATTGTTCTTAAAAGGCCCTTGGGAGTCAAAATGACCTATCATATGCCATGGTTAGGGTTTATAGCTTGGATTTTAGGATTTTCCATTTCACTTGAATTAACTTATGTCCCATTTTTAGGCCATTTTTATCACTTTTTGCTATGAGTCTTTCCAACATCTCATGACCACCCTACTAGCCTTAAAACATCATTCTAAGTAACTTTGATGTTGAAGGTTTTTCCATTTGAAGCTTGGAAGTAGGAGATATGACCATATGCTTGAAATGACCTATAAGTTCAAAATAACCAAACTACCCTTGGCTTGTCAAAGCCATAACTTGAGTTCTACAAATCCTATCAAGGACTTCTAGTACTCTATGGAAAGCTAAGAAGATTCTCTTCAACATTCATGTTGACCAAGAGATCATAGGAATCATCCTACTAGGGCAAAAGTTGTCTGCAAGTTGGGTGACTTTCAAGGACCCAGATTCACATACCTCAGATGACCTGTAATTTGTCAAAACCATAACTTGAGCTCTGGAAATCCTATCAAGGACTTCTACCACTCAAATTAAAGCTAAGAACAAGCTATACAACATTCATGTTGTGGGGAAGATGATATAACAATCACATCTTGAGCTAAAACTGCCTGGAAGATAGGGATCAAACTAGGGGATTTTGCACTGTCAATCCTTAGAAACCCTAGCTTAAAACTTCTCAAACTCCTCAATCATGATGAGTTGGTCTAGGAATCATCCTTATAATATCTCAATACATCATTCCATGATCACATGGCCCTTGGATTAGGTCTCAGCCCTCTTCAAATCATCAGTTGACCTAGGGTCGACCCAGTCAAAACCCTAATTCTACCATTCATGGTTGAATCTTCTGAATTCTTGCATAATGACCTCTCTGGGCTTCATGATGACTTTCAAGACATCTCATAGGATTTCTCAAAGCTCCAAGTTCATTCTCAAAGTCCCAGAATCATCTGAGGAGCACCCACAACTCTCAAGCTGTGAGACACACAACCTTGGTTTCAACCAATTCCTCTGAGGATCTTTTGAACTTTCTGATGAAGGTATCAACCTTCAAACACTTGATGGATAAATAATTGTTGGTCAAATTTTGGGGTGCAACAAGTAATGCCAAGGGATTTCGACAGAATCTCAGAGGTCGAAAATCTCGATGCCTATACAGAGGCAGAAATGGCTGCACACAAGCCTGTGTGCTACTATGTTATGAATAATGGTTGTGTAAAAGAGCAAAATGTTTTTTTCGAGCGGCCCACAGAAGCGATGAAGAACCATTTGAAGCCCCTTTATATTACAGGGAAAGTGGAAAATGTGCCAGTCAATAAGATTCTGGTAGACTGCGGCGCAACGGTGAACCTAATGCTGCATTTTTTGTTAAGTAAAATCGGAAAATATGACACCGATACGAAGCCGCACAACATGGTCTTGTCAAATTACGAAGGTAAGGTGAGTTTGACCATGGGAGTAATACAGGTGGACCTAACAGTCAGAACAATAACAAGGCCTACCGTTTTCATGGTAGTAGAAACGAATGCCAACTATAATCTGCTGTTAGGACGTGAGTGGATTCATGGCATTGGTGCAATACCATCTTCAATGCACTAGCAAATTGCCATTTGGAGGCCAGACAAAATTGTTGAAAACATTGAAGCCGGCCAAGGGTACTTCAGAGCACCCATAAACCACGTCAACCGGAGGCAGTTCGACAAACATCTGGCCAGCATAGGCCCATGTGCCCCAGCAGATTCTGAGTTCGTCCCAGATGAATAAACTTTTTTCTCATTATATTTGCATCCCGTTGATGGTTTCCGCTGGGACAAAGAAGTTCTAGGGGAGAGAAACTCATATCTTGGTGAACTCCCGATAGAACCCACGGGCTAGGGAAGAAAATTCAGTGACAATGACTGAGTTCGAGGCACTACAAAGAATTTCGGCCTATGTGGCTGAAACCAAAGTACAGACGGCCCTGGAGGTTGCTAATGCGCAGATGTATGAAAAGGCCAAGTTGGAAATTTTCCAGGAAGGTCCGGACAAGGACTTCGACCCAGAACCACCTGACAAATTCAACATGAAGATCGAGGCCAGAGGCTTGATGCCATATATGATGAAGAGCCTTTGGGATTCGAAAAAGATCTTCTGGCGAATGATGTCAAGATGCTAGCGCAAGACCCGTTGGAGGAGGTTGATCTAGGATAAGGGGTGGCTAAAATACCAACATATATCAGTGCCAACCTTGACTCTCAACTTAAGATCAAAATCATCCAATTACTGCGAGAGTACAAAGACTGTTTCGCCTGGGATTATGATGAGATGCCTGGTTTGAAGAGGGAATTGGTTGAACACAAGCTGCCGATCAGGCCTGGGAAGAAGCCAATCAAACAAAACCCAAGATGTTTTGCTCTAGGAATTCTATAAAAAATAAAAGAGGAAGTCAAAAGACTCCTTCGATGCAGGTTCATCCGCACAACCAAGTATGTCGAATGGTTGGCTAATATTGTCCCAGTCATTAAGAAAAATGGGTCTTTAAGAGTTTGCATAGACTTTAGGGATCTAAACTCAGCAACTCCTAAAGATGAATACTCGATGCCTGTGGCAGAGGTGCTAGTCGATTCCGTCGCAGGACATGAGTACCTTAGCATGCTAGAAGGATACTCTGGGTATAATTAAATTTTCATTGCAGAAGATGATGTTCCCAAAATAGATTTTCGTTGTCCTGGGGCCTTAGGCACCTATGAATGGGTGGTGATGCCTTTTGGCCTAAAAAATGTTGGGGCAACATATCAACGGGCAATGAACTTAATTTTTCATGATTATATAGAGTCTTTCATGTAGATATATAATGACATTATGGTTAAATCAGTGTCAGGAAAAGACCATGTGGACCATCGTCGGCAATCATTTATAAGGATGAGGAAGTATGGTCTTAAGATGAATCCTCTAAAATGTGCATTTTGTGTGCAAGTGAGAGATTTATTGGGTTTTGTGGTCCACAAAAAGAGGATCGAAATCAACCAAAACAAGACCAAAGCTATCATGGAAGCGAAAGCGCCATCAAACAAGAAGGAGCTACAATCGCTACTAGGTAAAATAAACTTCTTGAGAAGATTTATATCAAACCTAAGCGGCAAAACGCATGCCTTCTCACCATTACTTCGAGTCACTAAAGAAGGGTTTGAATGGGGGAAAGATCAGCAAGAGGCTTTCGACAAAATCAAAGACTATCTGACCCACCGTTGTCGCTACTACGAAAATCGGCGCTGGCTATGACAGAAGAGTCGCCACTGTGCGTTATTTATCCCAAAGGAGGGAAAGGAAACGCTCGAAGTAAACCTAACGCAAAACGGGAAAGGAATGGTCGTCGCAACCAAATTCCTGGATTCAGGAGTCGGTTACGCAAGGGGAAGGTATTAGCACCCCTCACGTCCGTCGTACTCGATGGGATCCACGCTTGTTTTCTTGTACGGATTGTTATTCTATCTATGCTAAAGGTCAAGGGACCAAAAAAGAAAAAAGAAAAGGTGACTCGGCAGAACACAACAGTTCTATGCCTACGTATTCCCGTTTGTAACGAGAAATCAGAGTCAACGTAGTTCGCCTACCTACGGGAAAGGAGGGAAGGTTGCTCGCTAGGATACAGCATCCTATGCCTACGTGCTTTCATACAGCATGAAAGATCAGAGCAAACGTAGTTCGGGCTACGGAAGACACAAGCTTGTATGACTGTTTTTTTTACCTTATGAAAGGGTTTTTCTTGATTAAGAGTCCAAGAGGACAAAAATGACACTTTGATGTTTGTTTTCAGTCTTTTACGGAAGAACTGTTTTTTTAGAGTGTTTGCAATCTCTGTCGCACTAGAGACTTGTGATTTGAGAGTGACTACGTTGCGTGTCACCCAAAGGGTGCCACACTAAGCAGCCAAACTACTGGAAAGAAACTCTCCAGCAACCCTTTCTCAAATAGCTTAAGGCTCGTAACGTACGACATCGATTAACCTTATTACTGTATTTTTGAGTTGTTTTAAGATAAGAAGAGAAAGACGCTCTGAAAGCCTAAGGTTGAAATGGGAAGAAAACTGACCTAATGTTGTCATGCATGGATAAGAATCCTAATGTCTGTCATAATTCCCTCCCGCACAGAGGAAATTAGAGATCCTAGGGGATAAACGTCAAAAGAAAGCAAGCAAATACAATAAACAGTAAAATGCATGCAATGCAGCAATACAAGCAAGGCTGACTGTGAGTTGTCAACTTAAGGTCTCTTTATGTATGTCAACAAATATGGCTCAAATAAAGTATTTGTCGGTGCTCTTCAAGAAGAGATTGTCTATGCTTCTATCAATTGTCGGCCATACAAAAGATCCCTCTGAAAGTATCCAAGGTATAATAACTATATTACTACTTAATAGTTTGTCGTGATCTTGACACTATTTATAAGGATGATTATCATAATCCCACATTTTCTGTAAGTTAATAGTTTCCGACAATACTTCATATTAACATTCCAAATGACATTAGTATCACCTTTTCTTTTGAACATGACATGTCCAGTTTCTGTTCCCTTCTCAAATAAGTAGAAAAAATCCTTTGTTATTAGATATATGATATGTTCTATGCATGCCACATGGTCTGCAGTTGCATTGAAATATTTCTTGTAAATTATCAAATCTGCTTATAGCAACCAGCTGCTGCTAAACAAATTCTGTTGCTTTCGGATTTGAAAAATTGATTTTGGCACTAGGAAATTATCGGGACGAGTCGCGTACTAGGTCGCTTTCTTTAAGACGTTTCGCCGTACTGCCAAAATATGCAAAGCAGTCGATTTACGACGACGCCTCCAGGATAAAACAGCCAGTTCAAAACTTACGATTATCAGTTGCACACTAATAAATCGCTCTAGAAATACACCTTTCTAAGTCACAGTATCTGGCGAAAATAACCAGTCAAAAAAACAAGAGAAGAAATATTTTAGATGAAGAGAATTAAGGGAGAGAAGAGGGAAATCAAAATTCGTGTGAACTTGTGAAATCCGGAGTGCTCACTACTGAATTTCTACCCTGTATTTATAGGCAGCTAGTAAGGCTGAATTTCCATTCCCTTCAATGTGGGACTAAAATGAATCTTAATTTCCATTCCCTTCAATGTGAGACTAAAATGAATCTTAATTTCCATTCCCTTCAATGTGGGACTAAAATGAATCTTTTCAAATTCACTTCTATATTAGTTCTTACTTGTGTTCATTTATTGCCCATTAATTGTCAATAAATCTTTTCAATTCCCACTCTAATTTCTATAATCCCAACACTCCCCCACTTGAATTTAAAAGAGATTTTAGAAGTACGTCAGACGTTTCTAAGATTGTGCATAAGCAAAGGTGTCTACGACTTGAACCTTAGCGTAGCGAGTAGGATTCTGATTCAACAAGAGTGACACCATTGTCTTGAACTCTATCTCGGACATCAGACCCACACACAACCTTTCTGTAAGGTGTATTCTTGTAGCCCGTGCTTTAGTGGCCCTGCACGTGTATCCCGGTTTAGTGAATGCTCTTGGAATTCTGCCTCGAAATTCCATAGGAACCGGCCTCGGTTCCACAGTCACATAGGTGAACCTATCAAGAGTACTCATGTAGCCTAGGTACTCCCTCATACAGAACATAGATCTCATTAAGAGTTTCTATTATCTCATCCTTTCATTACTTCAAGATTCATGCTTTACTTGCATGATCATTTTCATATTACTCACAACTTGTTATTACCCATTGAACCTATGTCTTGAGATCTCTAGTCATTTAGGTCGGGTTACCATCATGAGTAGCTAATTGCTTTATAGGAATTAGTCTCATCTTTTTGGATGTATTATAGACTTTCTCTCTAGCTAATCCTTTTGTCAAAGGATCTGCTAAGTTCTCATCAGTGCGTACATGATCCACTCTCACAGCTCCTTTAGAGATACAATCTCTAACAGTGCTATGTTTTCTTCTAATTTGACGTCTTTTACCATTATAATAACGGTTCTCAACTTTTGCAATAGCTGCGGTACTATCGCAGTGGATCAACACAGCTGGTATAGGTTTTTCCCATAAAGGAATCTCAGCTAGCAAGCATCTTAAC
Organism: Lathyrus sativus; assembly: GCA_963859935.3. Classification (NCBI taxonomy): domain Eukaryota; kingdom Viridiplantae; phylum Streptophyta; class Magnoliopsida; order Fabales; family Fabaceae; genus Lathyrus; species Lathyrus sativus. The sequence goes on along the minus strand of OZ012735.1, from coordinate 892,011,266 downwards.
CAACTTGCTTCTTCACTAGCTGTAGCTAATGCTATCATCTCAGACTCCATTATGGATTGTGCCAGAATGGTCTGTTTCTTTGATTTCCAAGATACAGCTCCTCCGGCTATACTAAATATATAACCACTAGTAGCTTTGGAATCATCTGATAAGGTGTTCCAATCTGCATCACTATACCCTTCTAGTACAGCAGGAAATTTACGATAGTGTAGGCTGAGGTCCATAGTCCTTTTAAGGTACCTCATTACTCGCTCAATAGCTTGCCAATGTTCATTACTCGGCCTACTTGTAAATCTGCATAACAGTCCTACGACATATGCAATGTCGGGTCTAGTACAATCAGTGGCATACCTAAGACTGCCAATGATGCTCGCATATTCTGCTTGTTTGACACTTTCTCCAGTGTTCTTAAACAGTTTCACACTTGGATCATACGGAGTGCATGCAGGTTTATAATCAAAGTATTCTTTAAGATCTTCTCCACATAGTGAGATTGATCCAAAGAAATTCCTTGTTCGGATCTCGTGATCTTGATACCCAGGATCACGCTTGCTTCTCCGAGGTCTTTCATATCAAAGTTATTGCATAACAATGATTTCATATCATTGATGGCCTGAACGTTTGATCCAAATATAAGTAGATCGTCTACATATAGACATATGATAGTACAAACGCGATTCTTAGATTTGTAATAAATGCACTTGTCACTTTCATTCACTTTGTACCCATTATTTATCATTAAGTTATCAAACTTTTCATGCCATTGTTTAGGGGCTTGTTTTAGTCCATACAGAGACTTATCTAACTTACAGACCTTGTTTTCTTGTCCTTGGATCACAAACCCTTCTGGTTGTTCCATATAGATTTCTTCTTCTAAGTCACCGTTTAAAAAAGTTGTTTTAACATCCATTTGGTGTACTATTAAGTTATAAATGGCTGCTATTGAAATGAGTACCCTAATGGATATAATTCTAGTGACCGGAGAAAAGGTGTCGAAGAAATCTATATTTTCCCTTTGTCTAAAACCCTTGGCTACAAGGCGAGCCTTGTATTTCTCAATCGTTCCATCAGGTTTTAGTTTCTTTTTCAAAATCCATTTACAACCAATTGGTTTGCAACCCGGGGGTAAGTCTACTAAGTGCCAGGTCTTGTTAGATTCTAGAGAATTTATCTCATCATTAATGGCTTCTTGCCATAAGTCTGCATCCATAGATGACAGTGCTTCTTGAAGATTTATTGGATCTTCTTCTACATTATAGGCCGCATAATCGGGCTCATAGTCTTTAGCAACTCTTGCTCTTTTACTTCTTCGAAGTTCTGTTTCTACATTGTCGCTGCTTTTAGTGCTTTTTATCACAGGAATGTGACTCGATTGTGTGCCCCCACTATTTCTCGATTTGAAAGGAAATTTGTCTTCAAAGAATTCAACATCGTTTGATTCTATAATTACTCTGGCATTTAGGTCATAAAACCTGTATGCCTTACTGTTTGCTGCATACCCAATGAATACGCATTCATAGGCTCTACTAGCGAGTTTAACTCGTTTCGGATCCGGAATTCTGACATAAGCCAGACAGCCCCAAGTTCTCAAATAAGACAAGTTTGGTTGTCTTTTCTTTAATATCTCATAAGGTGAGATCTTACTTTTTGACTTGGGAACTTTATTCAGGACATAGCAAACAGTCAATAAAATTTCCCCCCACCAGTGAGGTACAACACCAGAATTTAACATGATTGCAACTACAAGTTCAGTAAGAGTCCTAATTCTTTCTTTCTGCTTTACCATTCATTTCAGGAGAGTATGGAGCAGTCGTTTCATGTATAATACCATGTTCAGCATAAAAATCATTAAACAAGCTAGAGTCATATTCGGTTCCCCTATCACTGCAAAGTCTCTTAATCTTCTTGTTAAATTGATTCTCAATTTCAGTTACATACACCTTAAACATGTCAAGCGCTTCACTTTTATTCTTCATTAGATATACATAAGTATAATCAGAGCAATCGTCAATAAAAGTGATAAAATAACGTTTATTATTTCTAGTTAAACTTCCATCTAATTCACATATATCAGAGTGTATAAGATCTAGGGGGTCAGATTCTTTTATAATTGATTTATGTGAAGTTTTTGTTATTTTAGCTTGACTGCAAAATTCACATTTATTGGAATCATTAACATTTAGTTTAGGGATTAGGCCTATGTTGCTTGCATTAGAAATGATTCGTTTATTAACCTGACAAAGTCTACCATGCCAAATATTAAAGTCACACAAAGAGTAAACAGAAGGAGAAATTTTATTCAAATCAACATTCAACTTAAACATGCTATCAATGGCGTACCCTTTTCCTACAAAAACACCATTCTTAGTGATGGTGTACAAATCTTCCCCTAAAGTTTGACTAAAATTAGCCTTATTCAAAAGAAAACCAGAAACAAGATTCTTCCTAATTTCAGAAACATGCATGACGTCCTTCAAGATCAAAGTCTTTCCTGAAGTGAACTTCAGCTCAACATCTCCAATTCCAGCAACATTAGTGGTATGAGCATCTCCCAACAACACTTTCTTATCTTCAGCATTCATGTATGTTTTGAACATAGCACGATCATAGCAGACATGACGAGTGGCGCCAGTGTCTATCCACCAACCATCACTTCCACCAACCATGTTGATTTCAGTGATCATGGCAATGAGTTGCTCATCAGTCAGGTTAACCTGAGCATTTGAGTCAGCTGCAGGTTTAGGCCTGCTCCTACATTTCTTTGCCATATGACCCGGTTTCCCACAATTGTAGCAAAAGAAAACCGGAGCATCATTTCTTTGAGGTGGTGGCTGTTGCCTAGCAAAAGGAGCCGATGGGGCCCTAGAGGGATTCCCATTCTTAGTTCGGTTCATAGCATTGCGGTTCTGATTCTTTAAGGGTTTGCCAGTAGGCTTCAGAACCGCACCGAATTTCTTTTTGTTGTTAGACACAACTAAGACTTCTTTTTTCTGATCTTGTTTCTGAGCCTCCTCTTCAATTCGGAGGCGAGTAATCAGACTCTCGATTGAAAATTCTTTTGTTTTGTGACGAAGCACATTTTTGAAATCTTTCCAACCAGGGGGAAGTTTGTCAATAATTACAGCAATTTGAAATTGTTCATTGAGGGGCATACCTTCTGTAATAATCTCATGAGCAATCTTCTGAATTTCGTGGCTTTGAGCTTCCACCGACTTCTCATCCACCATCTTGTAGTTCAAGTAGCGGCTGACAGCAAATTTCTTTGCACCTGCTTCTTCAGTATCATATTTTCTTTGCAGAGCCTCCCATACTTGTTTAGCAGACCTGTAGCTACTGTAGTAGTCGTACAGATCATCAACAAGGCTATTCAGAATGTGATTTTTGCACAGGTAATCATTCTCGTGCCACAAGGCGATTTATTTTCGGAGCTGTAGATCATCTGCTGCAGCCTTAGCTTTTGCAGCATCTGAGTCAGACGTTTTGGTAGTCCCGTCTGAATCTGCAGGTGATTTACCATTAGGTAGTTCAGATGATGCAGAAGGGATAACCGGGATATCCTCAGTCAGAACGTGGGCAACCTTTTTCAGAGTTAAGAAAAATTTCATCTTAGCTTGCCAACGTTTGAAATTGGAACCCTCAAACCGGAAAGGTTTGTCAGAGACCGAAGCGGCCGCAGTAGTACCGATAATTTCCTCAGTTGCCATGGCAGTTATTAAACCGTCTTAAAATTTTTGCTTTCGGATTTGAAAAATTGAGTTTGGCACTAGGAAATTATCGGGACGACTCGCGTACTAGGTCGCTTTCTTTAAGACGTTTCGTCGTACTGCCAAAATATGCAAAGCAGTCGATTTACGACGACGCCTCCAGGATAAAACAGCTCGTTCAAAACTTATGATTATCAGTTGCACACTGATAAATCACTCTAGAAATACACCTTTCTAAGTCACAGTATCTGGCGAAAATAACCAGTCGAAAAAACAAGAGAAGAAATATTTTAGATGAAGAGAATTAAGGGAGAGAAGAGGGAAATCAAAATTCGTGTGAACTTGTGAAATCCGGAGTGCTCACTACTGAATTTCTACCGTGTATTTATAGGCAGCTAGTAAGGCTGAATTTCTATTCCCTTCAATGTGAGACTAAAATGAATTTTAATTTCCATTCCCTTCAATGTGAGACTAAAATGAATCTTAATTTCCATTCCCTTCAATGTGGGACTAAAATGAATCTTTTCAAATTCACTTCTATATTAGTTCTTACTTGTGTTCATTTATTGCCCATTAATTGTCAATAAATCTTTTCAATTCCCACTCTAATTGTTATAATCCCAACAGATTCTGGTCCTGTTCTATGTTTTCTTATAGCAGCTGCTGCTAAACAGATTCTGGTCTTGTTCTATGTCTTCTTATAACAACGAGAGACTTGGTCACAGACTCGGATTTTCTACAATACAAAACACAAACTGCTACACACGGTAACCAATCTTAGTCATGATTTGAAATTCAACTGTTCATGTTACACAATCATTATATATATTATAAACAAGTTTGATTGTTGATTTGAGATCAGATTGTCAAAATCTATAACTGCAGTTACAACACAAAATTTTACTACTCAGTAAGTCTTCTATTACCATTGACCAACATTGTTTTTCAGCCAACACCAATACAATATTCATGGATTCTTTGTTTCTTTATTGTTTACAATCATTATTGTTTCTTTGGGGTTTTCTGGTTTGAAGCATTTGGCATTACATCACATTATACAGAAGAACTTGGCTAAATAATAATCTTTCTTGCAGGCCTACGGAGCTCTTATGAAGGCATTTACAGAGCACAATAAGGTATATATTCACATTGCATTATAAGATTTCACCTTGTTCTGATAACTGTACCGGATGTTTTTACAATTTTTGTGGTATCATTTCAGTTTGGAAATCTACCGTAAGGTTTCCGTGCAAACACATGGGTAGTGTCGTAAATAATACAATACTAATAGCAAAACGTTAATATTAGTAATAATTTTGATAAAGTATAAATGGTTAAACGTAATCGCATGGATAGTGTCGTGTCAGTGCTGCATAGCATATGGTATATAACTTTATTATGTAATTTTTAATATGTATTTTCTAATATGAAGTTGTTTCTAATATGTAGTTGGAACGTCTCACTCGTGTTTTCACTCAAAATTCATGATCTCATTGGCACTCATAGAGATGTTCCTGCTCCTGATATGGGAACCAATGCTCAGACAGTGGCTTGGATGCTTGATGAGTATTCTAAGTTTCATGGTCATTCACCGGCAGTGGTGACCGGCAAGCCTATTGTAAGTGTATAATAATATTGCACAATCATTACCAACTGTAGCTTTAAGGTCCTATTTGAGTGGTCATAGTTTTCTTGTGTACACAATGATAGTTTGTCTATCCAAGATTCAAGAAATCAGTTTGAAATATTTGGCTTGTAGGATCTTGGAGGTTCCTTGGGAAGAGAGGCCGCCACTGGACTAGGAGTGATTTTTGGAACGGAGGCTCTATTTGCTGAATATAGGAAATCAATTTCTGATATGAAATTCGCCATCCAGGTATTTATTCACCACCACCACCATACCATGATATTTAATATACCACTTTTTCAATACAATGTTGTCAATTACAGATAGTGGAAAATAGCTGTTTATTTTATGCTAAATAGCGTATCATGGAACAATAGTGCTGTGTTCAAATACCGTTATACAATATTGTTACAATGCTGCTAAAGCCAATTTTTAACAACACTACATCTATGTGATTGATTATTAATATGTTACATTGTGTAGGGATTTGGAAATGTGGGCACTTGGGCTGCAAAGTCAATTTTTGAGAGAGGTGGCAAGGTGGTAGCAGTGAGTGACATCAGTGGTGCTATTTGTAATCCAAACGGGATTGATATTGCGGCTCTTCTAAAACACAAGGCAGACAATGCAAGTTTGATGGATTTCTCAGGAGCAGATGATATGGATCCAAAGGACTTGCTCACCCATGACTGTGATGTTCTCATCCCATGTGCTTTGGGAGGTGTTCTCAACAAGTATGTTTCATCTATGTTACCTTAGTTCATAGATAATCATCGTTAAAGTATATTGTCGGTGTAACTTCAACTTTGTCTATTGTTCATGAAGGGAAAATGCTGATGATGTGAGAGCAAAGTTTATCATAGAAGCTGCAAAACATCCAACTGACCCTGATGCTGATGAGGTAATATTCTTGCTCAACCAATGTAGAGTTACTTAATGTTATAAAATTGAAATGATTTGTTTGTTGCAGATTCTGTCTAAGAAAGGAGTTATTATATTACCCGACATTTATGCGAATGCTGGTGGAGTGACTGTAAGCTATTTCGAATGGGTCCAGGTAATGATCAACTCGATAAGTGAAAATTTCAGAAGCTAATTAACAGTTCTTGAAAACATGTTTAAGAGATTTTAAATTTTCCTATGTGACTTCTGCAGAATATTCAAGGATTTATGTGGGATGAAGATAAAGTTAACCTTGAGCTAAAAAGGTATATGACTAGAGCTTTCAAGAACATAAAAGGAATGTGTAAGACTCACAACTGAGACTTGCGAATGGGAGCTTTCACTCTTGGACTCAACCGTGTCGCTCGCGCTACGCTTTTGAGAGGTTGGGAAGCTTAGAGAAACATGAACATCAATCACTACTAGCTATAAGCTGTAGTTGGAGTTTCTTAGTTTTTGCATCGTTATTTGTCTCTTCTATTCTTTTAATTCATTTGTTATCTAGTTTGAAATTGCATTGTTTTTTCTTATTAATTTGGTTGGTTGGACAAGTGATTATTAGTAACTTGATTATGTCATTTTTAGTAATGTAACTCTAGAAGTACTTGTTATTGACATTAAAAATTTGAATGTGATTAGTGTTGTATTGACTTATTCAAATTAGATTTTTATTTTTATATTATTATTAAATACATTAATTATATTATTTTAAATATGAATTAAACACAATTAATAATAAAAATTAAAAACATGAGAGAGAAATCACCTGCGAAATTAATTATATTATTTCAGTTTGCTGCGACTTTTCCTGCAAAAGTTAAAGTTACCTGCAGTATTACCTGCGAATTTAGCTGTTTTACTTGCAACATTGCCCTGCGACTTTTTACTGCGACTTTTTCCTGCGACTTTACCTGCTATGTTAATTACCCACGGAGGTTTTAGCTGGAAACGAATAATCTCAGAAAAAATCGCAGGAAACGTGTTTCCTGCGGTAATTTTGTCAAATTCCGCAGGTAAATCCGCAGGAAACAAAGTAATTTTAGTATTGTGTGTGCGTGTGCGTGCGCACGCGTTTATGTCTAGCGCGTGTGGTAAGAATGAGTTTTTGTTAAACTAATAAAAATATAAATTGAAGAAAAAGTTACAAGCTAAAAGTTAAACAACACTTGTCAAACATAAGTTTTTTATTTTATTAAAGTGAGCTAAAAATATAAAAGTTAATAAAAGCTAAAAGTTCTTTTTTGGTATTTCCAAATAGATTCTGTGTACCGTTCTTATCTTATGTTGTTGAGCATATTGTTTTAACCATCAGAGAGATACGCTCTTTAACGTCTTTTAAGCTTAACATTAGTCTTAACATTAGAGCATTATTGCTTGAGATGTATTTTTTTTCAAAAGCACTGTGTGACTAGCGCGATGTTGCTTGTAAAAACAAGTGAGTTATTAAGTTTCATTTTCCCCATCTTCAAGTTGATGGTAGTCTTAGTGAACTTTCAAGGTTACGAAGGTGGTGCGGTGAATTTGGAGAATTATAGAAGTTGTCGAGTTTGAGAAAAGAAAAGAGAAACTTACAGAAATCTCATGTTAATATTCTGCCTATCTAACGTGCTAAAATTAACGAGGCTAAAATCGTGAACGGGTCACTTTTCTTATAGCATTTTGTTGCACCCTAAAATTTGCCCAACCTTATTCAATTGGTTTATGTTTCAATATCATTAGCATTTGCATATAGAGTCATGTACATAGACTAACCATCTGCATAGCATAAGCATAGCAAGTCATTCAACAGGGGACCAATCATGATTTTTCATCTCTATAGGCCTATCAAGAGGTTATTGTCCCCATTCAATCTTATTCAAGTCATCAGGAAAGAATTTGAAAACAAAGAGCTCAGCAGATCAAGCCTTGAGTCCATCTCTTAGCTGAGGGTACCTGAGGATCAACAAGAGGGTTATGAGCTGTGAAATGAAAGCATGGAGAGCATCTAGACATCTTGAGAGACTTATAAAGTCATTTGGAGAAGAAAACAAGTCATTGATGAAGGCATAAGAGCTACAGTTGAAGACAGTCAACTAGGGTTTCATCTGGGTCAACCCTAGGTCAACCCTAGGTCAATTGACTGACTTAGGAGGGCATTCAAGTCTATTGGAGAGATGTGGGGATCATCATTGAGCATATAAAGAAGGATATGGAGATATGACAAGGAGAATTCAAGAGAAATCAAGGAGAAGAGGAGTTACTAAATTAGGGTTTCTCTGTAAAATCCCCTAGTTTAGGTCAAATTTCCAAGCAAGATAAGTCAAAATGCTAACTTCAAATGGCTTCTTGGCCAACATGAAACTTGTAGAGGATCTCAAGACCTTTAATTTGAGTGGTGGAAGACCTCAAGGAGATTTATAGAACTCAAGTTATGGTCCTTGCAAGTTACAGGTCATCTGGGGTGTCTGAATTTTTGTCTGTGAAAGTGACTTGACTTCCAAGCTAGTTTTGCCCCTCAAGGAGATTTCAAATGAATTCTTGGTCAACATAAGAGTTGTTCCTCATTGTCTTAGCTTTCTAGAATGGTATGGCATGCCTTCATATGATGTGGAGAACTCAACTTATGGTCTTGACAAGCAAAGGGTATTTTGGGCATTTGTGAATTACAGGTCATTTTAACCTATGTCCAAAACTCATACAAGGAGGCCTCAAATGGAAAAACTTACAACATCAAACTTGCTCCAGATGGGATTTTAAGTCTAGAAAGAAGGTCACAAATTATTGGAGAAGCTCATAGCATGGAGTTACACAATTGGTCAAAATATGAACTAAAAAGGCTTATAAAGTGAATAATTTCAAGTTGGAAAATGGTTTGGGAGATTTACAAATCCAAATGGAGACTTCCAATATATGATTTTGAATGGAAAAACAATTCTAAGAACAATGGTTCACACACTTTTTTGAGTTTAGAAGGAAAAAATGAAGTTATCCATGGTTGCTTATCATTTAAGAAACATAATCAAAATGGATCAAAATTTGAAAACAAGGGAATGTGCAAGATGGATCTAGAATGTTCATTTGGGGTCTATATATTCATGAAATGTGCATTGATCAAGGGTTGGCCTCATTTGCACCAAGAATTCCACATAATCTCTCACACTTTTTCATAAAAGTTTCATTCCAAATCTCTCAAATTCTTCATCAATCTTCATCATAATCAATTCAATTCCACTCCATCATCATCATAGATCATAATTGAAGCAAGTTTTTGGTAGTTATCATCCATTTTCGAGCACTTTTCTCAAGGTCATCAAAATCACAAGTTCAAGTGGATTGCATGATTCAAGCTAGGAACCTCCAAGTTTGTGCATACAGAATCAAATTCATCAAGGATTGATCAAGATTCAAGTCTCAAAAGCCTCAGATCTTCCATCTCCATAGCTGTTTTGCAAGATTTCACACAAGGTAAGTTTTCATTCAAACTACTTGATCTAGTTAATTTGGCATGATGTTGTTAGTTTAGATGCAATCTAGGTGGTTAGGAGATTAGTTTAGGTGAATTTGGAACGATTTGGAGTCCATTGTTAGCAGAGGCAACAATCTGTTGGTGCTTATATCTCTTAGATTAGTGTGTTGTAATTGTAGTTTGATAGCACATGTTAATCTCCATTAGGCATAGGTTAGTTTAGGTCAAGTTTGATGAAGAGTTATCATGATGCTTATCAGTGAATATCCATGGGGATCAGAATTTACCTCGATCGGGTTGAGAGTTTTATGGGGTTTCAGATTGATCTAAGATCATAGGATTGAAGAGGGAGAGGTTTGGAGTAACTTTCATGTTCATAGCATGGTGATTCGTGGCCTGGATAAGGAGAACAGAGAGGAGGAAATTTAGTCGTGCATGGATGTTCATGGTGTTGGAAACCCTAGTTTCAGGCCAAGGGAAGAAGACGAAATCTGAGCCCTTCGTTTGGTGTAAGACCTTTGACTTGGAGGGGAATCCAATGGCCAGCGTTTGATTTCAGATTTGGAGGGAATAGACTGGGTGCCAAACGCACCGTTTCATTAATTGAAACGGGCGGGCCTCAGACTCTTGTGCTATCCCCACCCCCAGTGTGTTAGGCCCAAACCATTTCAACGTGTTTCTGATGCTATTCCTACCCCCCAGAGTTTATTTGTTTTTTTTAATTCTGAATGTGTACTGGGCCCTAGTGCAAGCGCTATTTGCACCTCCTTGTCTGAGGGCCCATCCAATAATTAACTGGGCGAATTTCTTTTCATACCCCCCCTCATTCATTTAATTCATTTAATTTTCTTAATTTCATTTTAATATTTTACCATCTTTGAAAATTCATAAATAATTCATAAAAAATGTTTTTTAATTCATTCTTTTTACCATGTTTTCATTAAAATGTCTAGAATATTATAGAAAAATAAAATGTCATTTTTAGTTTTATTTCATATTTTTTCCATACTTTCTAAATAAATGTCATATTAAATAGTTACATGTCATGCATTATTTTTATGATTTTTGTTCTCTCATATACTTTAATATTTTTTGATCATTCTTTTCATTTTGTTTAGATAAGATGTTAAGCTTGTAGAAATATTTTAGTTCCCATTTTTAGGAGTTAATTTTAGGTGATTAATAAATGCTTGAATATCATGAACAAAACTAGGGTTTTTAGGTGACAACTTAGGAGTTTGATTTCATTTCCCTTAGGACTTAGGGTTTGAATAGATTAGTTATGGGACTATAGGGGCTATGGGTAGCTATTAGATCCCTTAGAGAACAATTAGGATTCCCCTACTGATATTATTACTGTCTGTATATCTGCTGTCTGGTGTGGTGTGCCCTCTGGGGTTTATTGATTGTTTGATTGGGTATTGGGTTTGTCTGGGGCCCTGGGGAAGCTGAAGATTTGTGGAGATAAAGCTATTGGAGATTCAAAGATTGAAGATCAACTGTCAGAGTTGAGGAGGAGCTTCTTGCTAGCAGATGCTGAGGAGATTAGGGTTTAGGAGCTAGGCAGAGCTCTAGATTAGAAAGATTGTTTCTCAAACATGGATTGCCTTGTCTGCATCCATTCTTCTCTGTGATTCAGAGTCTCTCTAAGACACTCACCCCCTTCCTTTGGAAGGCTTGGAGATAGTGTCTATGAGATAGAACTCTTGAGAGAAAATGTCTCTTGTGTTAGAAGCAGTCTGTTCACCACCTTTGGTAGTCAGCTGATTGCTTAACACGCAATTCACTCTTGTGACTAATCCCTCATCCTGGAGGTTTGAGCTTGAAGAAAAGCCATTGCAGATAGAAGACTGATGATCAAAGCCCTTACCTGAAGGTCATGAAGATGGAGATTGATGCTTGTTGAAGCCTGTAGCTAATTGGAGATTACTTGGAGCCAGATGTTGATTCAGAGCTGTTGATGCTGTTTCTTTTGCTGTTGTATTTCATTTGCTGATGTATTGATTGGTTTTCTGGACTGTGTTGTTTGCTGTTTACCCTGCTGGGTTGAAAGTGAAGCCTGTTCACTTTTGCCTATTGTTTTCTAGGTTCGAGGTTGAGTGGTACTCCCTTGCCTCGCTTGTATTGTTGCATCCATGCATTTTACTGCTTTACTGTATATATCTGGTATTGTTTCTGTTTCTGCCTATCCCGTAGGATCTCTGTTTCTCTCTGTGCAAGAGAGGAGCATGATAGACACTAGGTCTTAACCCATGCATGATGACATTAGGGTAGTTTGTTTCCCTTCGCAACCGTAGGTTAGAGTTCTGTCTCTTTCTTTCTCAAAACAAACAGAAAAACACAATAAAGATTTCAAACACAATAAAAGACACTTCTTTCGTAAAAGAAGGTGAACTCATCAAAGCGTCATTTTTGTCCTCTTGGACTGTTAATCAGAAAAACCTTTTTCAGAAGGAATAAAATCAATCAAGGACAAGCTTGTGTCGTACGTGGCCCGAACTACGTTTGCTCTGATCTTCCATGCTGTGTGGAAGTACGTAGGCATAGGATGCGATATCCTAGCGAGCAACCTTCCCCTCCTTTCCCGTAGGTAGGCGAACTACGTTGACTCTGATTTCTCGTTCCAGGCGAGAATACGTAGGCATAAAGTGCGATACTTTGCCGAGTCATTTTTATTTTCATTTTATTTTCTTTTTAACCCTTGACCTATAGTTTAGATAGAATAACAGTCCATACCCGAAAACAAGCGTGGATCCCGTCGAGTACGACGGACGTGAGGGGTGCTAATACCTTCCCCTTGCGTAACCGACTCCCGAATCCAGGTTTTGGTTGCGACGACCATACCTTTCCCGTGTTGTGCGAGGTTTACTCTGAGCGTTTCCTCTCCCTCCCGTGGGATAAATAACGCACGGTGGCGACTCTTCTGTTCAGCCGGCGCCGATTTTCGCAGTAGCGACAGCTGGCGACTCTGCTGGGGATCCAATGTCCCCTGGCTGCTAAGGACTGCGATGGTTCTTATGCATTTGGGATCCAACGTCCCTTGAGAGAGTCAATCCTAACGCTTGTTTTCCCGTCGAGGATTTTGTATGGAGTTATTGTATATTTCTAACCTTGTATTTTCAGCTTTATATATATTGTTTATTATTGGTGTATCTGGGGTGTGACGGGTGTTCTGATATTGAGAGATAAGCCGGACCTGGGCTTGAGTGCACCTAGAATTAGAGTAGAAATTAGTGGGTGCCCGCTTGCTTTGCTTGCTTTGGTGTCCCATGAAATCTACACTCAGACGAGGTTCCTCTGGTTGGCCTCCTGCCCCTTCCTTTGGTTGGCGTGGGTTGCTGGTTAGTTGGATTGTCGACTCTGGGGACCGATCATTTGGAAGTTGGCTGAGTGAGGCCTCTTCAGGATTTGATGATGCCACTCCTTCTGGGAATCGTATCATCAACCCTGAAAGTCTGTGACGCCGACGACCGCATAGGATGCCGTACCTTGTGCCAGTTATAGGGCCACCCACCTGTGAGGGGATTTGGGGTTATGCAGGTAACTAGACCTCCAGACTACCGGTTATTTCTTGATCAGAGATCTTGGTTATTTATGGAGATTTATTCTGAGGTCTGTCAGAGACCATGTGGAGATTTATTCTGAGGTCTGTCAGAGACCAGTTGGAGATGTGTTATGAGGTCTGTCAGAGACCAGTTATGGATGTGATTTGAGGTCTATCAGAGACCAGGTGGAGTTATGGTTTGAGGTCTGTCAGAGACCAGTGTTGGAGTTCTATTTTAGGTCTATCTGAGACCAGGGTTGATGACTTCTGGATGGTCTATCTGAGACCTTTCTTGATTGGGTTTAGGCTATTCAGCTGCAGCTTTGGTCCCTGTTGAATGTTACTTGCATTGCATCCCTGCATATACATTATCATTTGCATTTCACTAACGTGTGTCTGTGCTGCAGGTGCATTTGCATTTCCCTAGTTCTAGTGCCCAGACTTCTGAGTATTTGATCATGACTAGCCTACGGAGAACGGTTGCGTACAAATTGCCTACGCCTGATATTGTTCCTTTACTGGGGTTGATCTCTCTTGCTGATGAGGGTGTTCGTAGGAGTTTCCGGATGAGCTATGGTAGATTATTGAGATTGGTGTGCAAACCTACAGAGGTAGAGTTAGATGGGCTGTATGCTTTGATGCAATTCTATGACCCTGCTTTGAGGTGCTTCACGTTCTCTGGCTTTATTATGGGACCAACTCTGGAGGAATACGCTGAGTATGTTGAGCTGCCTGTGCAGAACCAGGTTCCATTCATTCATTATGATGCCAAACCTAAGCCGGAGGAATTGGCAAAAGCCTTGCATGTTGATGCTTCTGAACTTGTGACTACTGTTTCCCGTGGAGTTCCAGGCTTCTCATTTCAGTTCTTAGTGGGTAAAGCCCAAGAGTACGCTAAGAATGGGTGCTGGGTTGCTTTCAATGCTGTGTTGGCTTTGTGCATCTATGGCATAGTACTATTCCCCAATATACCGGATTTTGTGGACTTCGATGCTTTCTACTTGTTTGCCGCTGGTAATCCTGTGCCTACCTTACTCGGAGACCTCTATCACTCACTGCATTACAAGAATGAGAAGGGAAGAGGGAAGAATGTTCATCTGTGTGTACCCTTATTGAGTATGTGGTTTGAGAGTCACCTTCCTAAGAGAGGATCTGCTGCAGAGACTACAGTTCCAGTTGGTTGGCCAGAGCGTTTGATGAGGTTATCGTCGGAAGATATGGAGTGGTTTGATAGAGATTTGTTGGGATCGGAGCTCATCCTCAATTGTTCTGGGTACCCTAATGTCCCATTGATAGGAAGAAAAGGGTGTATCAACTACAACCCTTCTCTATTCATTCGCCAGTTCGGATATGCGCTGAAGAATCCACCTCAAGAGGAAGAAGTACAGGAATCTCTGTACTTCACCGGTGACGTGAAGGGGGAGTTATTAGCCAAGTTGCGACATGCCTGGACGCGTATTAACCGCAAAGGGAAGCCGTTGTTAGGAAAGAATGACTGTCAAGCCTATGCACCTTATAGAGCTTGGATTCAAGAGAGAGCTAGTCAGTTGAAGATGCCGTTTCCAGAGGCACCAATTCTTGATCCTATTCCGGTAGAAGAGCCGACTACTGTTTCTAGGGAAGTCTATGAACAGGTTGTGAGAGAGAAAGAAGCCTTGACAAAGATTAACGAAGGGTTAGAGCAAGAGTTAGCCCAAGCACGCAGCGAGAAAAACAAGGCCGTATATGCTTTCCAGCAACAGATTGAGCTAGTAAACAGGTTAGGAGCTGAGTTGACCGAGGAAAAGAAAAAGCGCGAACGTCTGGGGCAAGAGTTCAGAAGTTCCCATGACATGCTGGAAGCCAAAAAGAAGGCGCTCGACGCGGCACACCGAGAGATATCTTCTTGCAATAAGACTTGGAATGCTACTCTCACCAACAACAAGCAGAGGGAAGATAAGCTGAAGCAGCAAATTTCCGACCTCGAGGAGAAGTTGAAGTCTAGCATCAAGAAGTGTGAGGAAGAAGTGATGAACCGGTATAGTGTTCAGCATGCACTAAACAAGGCAATCAAATCCAGAGATGAAGCGGTATCTCAGAAGCGAAAGCTAGAAGATTGCTTCGGAGAAGCAACATGGGAAGAAACTGCTGAAGACGTACGCCGTGTCCTTAAGAAGAGAAACCAGCTTGTTGAAGGGCTGCTTGATCGACCAAGCCATCCGGAGACCAAGAAGTTGATAGAGGAGTACCAGACTTTTGGGAGGATTTGATCGTTCCATTATTTGTATGCTTTATTTGCATAGTGCTGACCATCACCAGGATTGTTGGTTGAGGTCATGCCATCTTTGTACTCTCAGAGATATTGTACCCTGGGATTATTGATTCTCTCTGCAATATACGAGGCTTTCTATGATTCAGCTCCGATATTCCTATTGTCAACACTGTCACCGCACCGGCACCTTCGCACTAGAACTGGGGGAATGAACTTCCCTAATGCACAGACACATTGCATTGCATTCATATTCATATTGCATAACAGGTAATCTTTGAATGGTGTCTTATCTCTTGCTCTGTATCAGGTACTTAACAGGATTCCAGATCAACATCCGCACCGCTATTCTACACGATCCAACTGTCGGAAAATCATGGACCAGATTCAGAACGAGATGCAGGATGTACGCGAGAAGCTCGCCCTCTTCATGCAGACCATGGAGGCTATAGCAAAAGGGCAGGAGAACTTGCAGGCCATGGTCCAGCCTCTGTTGGCTCGCAACGCAGGTCATGGTAACGAAGATCATCAGTCTGTCCGGGTTGATACTGCTCATGGAGATGGCACTCCAACGCCCGTGGCTCCGCCTGTCGTCAATGTGAATGCTGCTAACGTCAACAACGCTACCACTGCTGTGAATGGTAACGTCGGAGTTGGAAATGATGCTGCTGTCCACAACGCTGGGCTGGGTGATGTCAATGTGGGAGATAATCTCGGAGGCAATGGCTTTATCAACGCTGGGTTCGGATTCAACGACCAGGGATTCGACAACACTGGCAAGTATGGCTTTAATGCTCAAGGCTTTGGGCAAGATGGTTATGGTATGGTCAATCAGGGCTACGGAGGTTTTGGAAACGGAAACGGTGCTGGTTTTATGGCTGGAGGTCCTGTTGGAGGTGTTCAAGGGTATGGCAACAGAGGCCGAGTTCCAGGAATGAATCAGGTCAGAGCTGGACGTAATAATGCGTATGATGGATACGGGGCTGGAAACGGTATGTGGCAAGAGGATCAGCAGGAGGACGCCTTCTCTGGCGGAGGCTTTGAAGGGCCGATGGATGATTCTCAAAAGATTAGAATGCTGGAAGAGCAAATGAAAGGAGTTCTAAACCAGAGTGCTGTGGGTCTGGATATGGCAACTATGGGCTTGGTACCTGGGCTGAGGGTGCCAATCAAGTTCAAAGCGCCTGCGTTCGATAAGTACAAAGGAGATACATGTCCGAAAGTGCATGTACGAGCTTATTACAGAAAGATGTCTGCATACTCCACTGACGAAAGAATGCTCATGCATTTCTTTCAGGATAGCCTATCGGGTCCTTCCTTAGAGTGGTACATGGGGTTGGAGCCCACTGATATCAAGACTTGGAAGCAATTAGCGGAGGCGTTCGTAGCCCATTACAAGTATAACAGTGACCTGGCACCCAATCGGGTCCAGTTGGCCGGGCTTTCGCAGAAGAAGGGGGAGAGTTTTAAAGAATACGCGCAAAGGTGGCGCGATATGGCTGCCAGGGTCCGTCCTCCTGTGGAAGATAAAGAAATGAACGATATGTTTGTTGGTACATTCACCGGGCTGTTTCATGATATGTTGTTTCATACGTCTCTGGCTAGTTTTTCAGACCTGATTTTGATGGGTGAAAAGATTGAGCGGAACATTAAGCAAGGAAAGTTCCAAGTTGACGAGTCAGCTGCATCTGGCAGCAATAGGAAAGCTTATGGTGGGCGCCGTCAGGGCGAAGCTAGTGCGGTATTTGGAGGCCGAGGCCGAGGCCGAGGCAGGGGAAGAAATCAATATCGTCAGCAGCAGCAAGTGTCGAGTGTCACTATCCCTTATCAGCAACAGCCAATCCAGCAGCAACAGCAGGTTCAGCAGCAACCGATGCCACAGCAGCAGCAGCCTCAGCAGGGGGCACAGCAAGCTCAACGAAGATTTCAGGGTAATAAGCCGAGAAGGGTGTTCGAGAAGCCTCCCTCTAACTATGCTGATTTATTGCAGACCTTGTTGGGATTGAATCTGGTAGAAAAAAGAACCTTGGCACCGATAACGGGAACTCCCCCGTTCGGCTATGATGCAAATAGGCGCTGCGAGTTTCATTCTGGGGCCCCGGGCCATGACATAGAAGGGTGTCATGCTTTTAAGCACGTTGTGCAAGATCTCTTGGACAACAAGTCTATCAACTTCGGAACGACCGGTGCGAATATAGTCCAGAAACCCATGCCTAATCATGGGGCGAATGCCGTGCTGACTGAGGAAGGTCTGAATCTGATTATGAATGTTGAGGATTTAAAGACGCCGCTGAGCGAAATAAAAAGCCGACTGTTGCAAGGAGGTGTTTACCCGGGTTGTAATGAGTACTGCTTAGATTGTTGGGCCCTGTCCGGGGGGTGTGAGGATTTGAAGAAAGGCATTCAGGCCTTGATTGATGAAGGTGTATTGCAGTTTGATAGAGCAGCCACTGATGAGCCGGCAGGGGCAGTAGTGGATAATCGGAGTGATGTTGCCACAGTGACAATTCCTAGGAAGACGATCACTATCTCAGCACCAGCTCAGCGGCCACCGATTACTATAACTAAAGCCGGGCCAATCCCGTATGAGAGCACGAAAGCGGTACCATGGTCATATGGGCTAGAGGTGTATTGTGACGGGATTAAAATCGATGTTAACAAGCCGGCAGCGGAGGTTGTGGATAATGTTGTTGGCTCAGGAGGCATGACGAGAAGCGGCAGGATCTTTATATCTCCTGAAGTAGAGGCCGAAAGGCTAGCGAAAGGAAAAGGGAAAGCGGTGGAAAATGTTCCGGTTCAAGCAAATGAAAAAGAAGCAGCATCTAAGGATGTCGAAGAATTCATGCGCTTAATTCGGAAGAGCGATTATAAAATTGTGGAGCATCTGCAGCAAACACCGTCCAAAATATCTATTCTGTCATTGTTGTTGTGTTCGGAGGCCCACAGGAACGCTTTGCTGAAAGTCCTGGACACTTCTTTTGTACCACAGGATGTCTCCGTGAACCAGCTAGAAGGAGTATTGGCACACGTAAATGCAGGCCACAGTCTGGGCTTTACGGATTTCGACTTGACTCCGAAAGGAAGGGACCATAATATGGCATTACATGTATCTGTTGAGTGCAGAGGGTCGACAATGTCGCACGTACTGGTTGACACCGGGTCGTCTTTGAATGTGCTGCCTAAGAAGGCTATGATGAAGCTGGATGTTCGAGGGATTTTGTGTACACCAAGTGATTTGGTAGTCAGAGCGTTTGACGGCACGCGGAGAACAGTCTTCGGATCGATCACCTTGCCTCTGCAAGTGGGGCCGGAAGTGTTTGCAACGGAGTTTTATATCATGGATATACAGCCTGCGTACAGCTGCTTGCTGGGAAGACCTTGGATTCATGGGGCGGGGGCTGTCACGTCAACCCTGCATCAGAAGTTAAAGTATATGGTCGGAGACAGTGTAGTCACCGTGTGCGGAGAAGAAGACATCCTGGTCAGCCATCTTTCTTCGTTCAAATATGTGGAAGTCGACGGGGAGATCCACGAGACGCCATGCCAGGCGTTCGAAGGTTTGCGCATAAAGGACAAGGGTCCCGGGCCAAGCAAAGTGCCAGAGATAGCTGTCTCATCGTATAAGGAAGCTCAAGCGCTAGTGGAAGCAGGAGAAGCCAAGGGCTGGGGCAAAGTATTGGACATTCCGGTGAAAATGGACCGGTTCGGACTGGGGTACCGACCGTCGTCATCAACTCCTTCCGTGGGGGCCCCTCATTTCAGAAAGTCAATCACCATCTCTGCCAGTGGAGTATGCCATGAATCTGTCAATGCTGCTTCAGGATCCGATGAAGGGGACAGCGACTGTGATATGGATGCCTGGATTCAGCCAAGCACGCCAGGACAAGGACTGTGCAACTGGTCCATTCAGGAGCTTGTTCCTGTGACTTTTAAACAGTAATGCTTTGCTTTATTAATTGTTGAACAATCTGATGTCTTGCCCGGGGCATCAGGATTTGCTTAGGGCTGTGTTGTTATAAACATTGCTTCGTTAATCATTAAATAAATGGCGTTTTTTCATGTGTAAATACTGTAATCCCTGTCTTTCTTGTTTTGTATTTTTCAATAAAAGGGCAACGTGGTTATCCGCTTTATACGCATTTTGAAGCACTTAACCATTTCTTTTGCAGGATAACATTCTCAGATGACATCCTTGAACCACCTATGACTCGTCCCGACTTCGAGCACCCGGTATTCCAGACCGAAGAAGAGGTTGTCGAAGATAGCGACGTTCCTGAAGAACTGTCTTGGTTGGTGAAGCAAGAGGAAAGAGCCATTCTGCCTCACGACGAGGTTATCGAAATTATCAATTTGGGGTCGGAAGGGGTTGAGAAAAATATTCGTATCGGAGCCGCACTGCAGCGTGATATCAAGCGAAAACTGGTTGAAATGCTCCGAGAGTATAATGATGTATTCGCTTGGTCGTATCAAGATATGCCAGGGCTCGATACAGATATGGTTGTGCATCGTCTGCCACTGAAAGAAGACTGCCCGCCCGTCAAACAAAAACTTCGCAGAACTCGCCCAGATATGGCAATGAAGATCAAAGAGGAGGTTCAGAAACAGTGGGACGCTGGTTTCCTGGCTGTGACGAAGTATCCCTCATGGGTTGCCAACATCGTACCAGTGCCAAAGAAAGACGGCAAGGTTCGAATGTGCGTGGATTATAGAGATTTGAATAAAGCAAGCCCAAAAGACGATTTTCCACTTCCTCATATTGACGTGTTAGTGGACAATACTGCTCAATACTCTGTATTCTCCTTCATGGATGGCTTTTCAGGCTATAATCAGATTAAAATGGCGCCAGAGGATATGGAGAAGACTACTTTCATAACGCCTTGGGGAACATTTTGCTATAAAGTGATGCCCTTTGGTTTGAAAAATGCTGGGGCAACATATCAGCGTGCGATGACGACTCTTTTTCATGACATGATGCATAAAGAGATTGAAGTTTATGTTGACGATATGATTGCCAAATCCCAGACGGAGGAAGAGCATCTGGTGAATCTGTTGAAGTTGTTTAAAAGGCTTAGGAAGTTCAGGCTGAGGCTGAACCCTAACAAATGCACCTTCGGGGTGAGATCGGGTAAGCTCCTGGGGTTCATAGTAAGCGAAAGAGGAATAGAGGTCGATCCTGCTAAAATAAAAGCGATTCAAGAAATGCCGACGCCTAAAACAGAGAAAGAGGTGCGCGGGTTTTTGGGGAGATTGAACTACATTGCCCGGTTCATATCTCACCTAACGGCCACGTGTGAACCATTATTCAAGCTGTTAAAGAAAGATCAAGCTGTAACGTGGAACGAAAATTGTCAAAAGGCGTTCGACAAAATAAAGAAGTACTTGCAGGAGCCTCCTATTTTGATACCCCCGGTGGCAGGGAGACCCTTGATAATGTATTTAACGGTTCTTGAGGGAAGCATGGGTTGCGTTCTCGGTCAACACGACGAGACGGGGAGAAAAGAGCATGCAATTTACTATCTGAGTAAGAAATTTACAGACTGTGAATCTCGATATTCAATGCTGGAGAAAACTTGTTGCGCGCTAGCCTGGGCCGCCAAGCGTTTGAGGCAGTACATGCTGAATCATACAACCATGCTCATCTCGAAGATGGATCCGATCAAATATATATTCGAAAAGCAGGCGTTGTCAGGTAGAATTGCCAGGTGGCAGATGATCTTGACCGAATATGATATTCAATATGTCTCGCAAAAGGCGATAAAGGGGAGTGTATTGTCTGAGTATCTGGCGGAGCAGCCTATTGAAGAGTATCAATCGATGAGATTTGACTTTCCTGACGAGGATATCATGTATCTCAAGATGAAGGATTGTGAAGAGCCGTTACCAGACGAAGGACCAGAGCCGGGGTCCAAATGGCAGATGATATTTGACGGAGCTGTGAATGCTTACGGTAGCGGAATAGGGGCAATTATCACTACGCCGCACGGGTCGCACATCCCGTTTACTGCCCGATTGACCTTTGCTGTTACCAACAATGAGGCCGAATACGAAGCTTGTATAATGGGGCTTGAAGAAGCCATTGATTTGCGAATCAAACATTTAGACGTATACGGAGACTCAGCTCTGGTGGTGAATCAGATCAAAGGGGAATGGGAGACACGGCAGCCTAATTTGATACATTATATGAATTATGCAAGGAGATTGTTGCCTTTCTTCGACAAAGTTGAATTGCATCACGTGCCACGGGCAGAAAATCAAATGGCTGACGCCCTTGCCACCTTGTCTTCCATGTACAAGGTCAATTTCTGGAACGAAGCTCCCCAAATCACTATCTCTCGGTTAGACAGGCCAGCTTATGTATTTGCTATTGATGAAGCGTCTGATGGCAAACCGTGGTATTTTGATATCCTTAATTTCCTGAAGAATAAAGAGTATCCGGCTGGGGCATCCAGTCAAGATCAGAAGACTCTCAGGAGATTAGCGGGTAATTTCTATTTGAACCCGGATGGCGTCTTGTACAGAAGAAACCACGACTTGGTGTTGTTGCGTTGTGTAGACGAGAAAGAGGCAAAGCTTCTCATGGAGGAAATTCACGAAGGTGCATTTGGCACGCATGCTGGTGGACATGCTATGACGAGAAAACTGCTGCGGGCAGGTTATTTTTGGCTGACGATGGAAACTGATTGTTTCAAATTTGCAAGAAAGTGCCACAAGTGCCAAATTTATGCTGACAAAATACATGTGCCTCCGAGTCCTCTAAATGTGATGTCATCTCCATGGCCATTCTCAATGTGGGGAATCGATATGATTGGAAAGATTGAGCCGACGGCTTCTAACGGGCATCGGTTCATCCTAGTAGCAATCGATTATTTCACCAAGTGGGTGGAAGCAGCGTCTTACGCAAATGTAACGAAGCAAGTGGTGGCTAGATTCATCAAGAGAGATATCATTTGCCGATACGGAATCCCCGAGCGGATAATCACAGATAATGGTTCTAATCTGAACAACAAAATGATGAAGGAGCTCTGTCAGAATTTCAAGATCGAACATCACAACTCCTCCCCTTACCGACCCAAGATGAATGGCGCTGTCGAAGCGGCCAATAAGAATATCAAGAAGATTGTCCAGAAAATGGTGGTGACGTATAAGGATTGGCATGAAATGCTACCTTTCGCTTTGCACGGTTATCGTACGACGGTACGCACATCAACCGGGGCAACTCCGTTCTCGTTGGTATACGGGATGGAAGCGGTATTACCATTGGAAGTTGAGATCCCTTCTCTGAGGGTATTGCGAGACGTTCAGCTGGACGAGGCAGAATGGGTAACGAACAGATTGAACCAACTGAGTTTGATGGATGAGAAGAGGCTAGCTTCTCTAGCATACGGTCGTTTGTATCAAAGACGAATGAAGAAAGCGTACGACAAGAAGATACTTCCGCGAAGCTTTCAGACGGGCGACCTTGTGCTGAAAAGGATTCTCCCGCCGCAAGCAGATCACAGGGGCAAGTGGACCCCCAATTACGAAGGGCCATACGTTGTCAAGAAGGTCTTTTCAGGAGGAGCTTTATTGTTGTCCACCATGGACGGGGAAGACTTTGCATCACCTGTGAATTCGGACGCAGTTAAAAAATACTTTGCTTAAAATAGACCCGCTGGACAGAAAAAGAGAGTCCAGGCAAAAATGGGGCATCCTGGCGAACCAAAAACAGAATGAAAGGTTCGGGCAAAAGTTAGGGATAAAATTGAAAAAATGTACACCCGCGAAGTTGAAAACCTACACTGGGCGGCTTCGGCAAAAAAGGGTATCCCGGTGAACTGAAGACCCGTAAAGGGCGGTTCACGCAAAAGTTAGGGATGAGAAAAGCAAATGACTGCGGTCCGAATTCGAATTCAATGAGCATTAGTGCGGGAGAAAATGTTCGAGAAGTCAGTTATCGGATACAACCTCTTCAGAAGTAGGGATACCGGGAAAGTATTAGAGTCGGACGAGTCATGGGAGGATCAGTTCGTGGTGTTCATCTCCATCCAGTTGCCGACATGTGTACAAAATTTAATTTGTCAATATTTATGCTTCTTGTGAATATTTGCATACTTGTATATTTGCTTTGTGTAGCTTCCTCTTTTCAGGAGTTACATCCCGTGTACAAAAACTCCGCCCATTCAGGGGCCCAATCAATGAAAATGTGTTATTCAGTACTTGATGCCTGTTCTTTACTGTTTTTGCGCATGATAAAACGCCTAAGTTTATTGAAGCTAGCATGAGTATAACATCACTGGCCCTTGCCAACAATTGTTAAAGCTTTGAATTAACTGAGTGTAACGTCACTAACCTGAATTGATTTGATTGCATAGGCTTGTCGTGTCTTGTTTGTGTTGTCGCAGGTTTCATAACTGCACGAGGAAGGTGATCAAAAGATTGCGATAGTGAAAGGCTTGATCCCCACGCAGGTCATGCATGTTCTGCCTGAAGAAGGATAGAATGCCCCAGCTAGCCGTAGCTTATCCAAAGGACGTGCTCTAGAGAAGTTACTCGTCCTCAGCAGAGTTTAGTGATTCCGGGATCATAAGGCTGTATTCAGACAGGTTCATTTCTTCCCCGCAGGGTCATGCACTCTCTCCCAGTGGAGTCAGTTAATTTTCCCCAAGAGAATCCAGCCATCCCCAGCGGAGTTCTCTTTTCAGCAAGTGTTCTTTCCTTCCAGTGGAATTCGAAGGTCAAGACTCTCCAAAGCAGAGTCGATGGTGGTTCCTGTCACTTATTTTGTCAGAGGTACTGGTGATATCGGTTCATGTTCCAGCAGAAAGATCAATCATACCAGGTGCATCTGCTATTCCCCAGCAGAGTTATTATTCCCCGGCAGGGGGTTACTTCAACAAGACGTGTGGTTTGAGTTCCCAAATGCCCAGCAGGGTCGACTTCATCCTATCAGCATTTATTTTGCTGGAATAATTTTGTAGCGTCAGGCTATCCCCGGCGAGTCTGCGTTATCCTTCCAGCATTTATTTTGCTGAAGCAGTTTCTGTACTCTAGTAGTTCAGGTGGAGAGAGCTCTTGCTCAAATAAATTACTAAACAGTCAAGATCTCGGCAGGAGATATTCAATGACAATGTCAGTTTCAGCGGTATTCCCCCACAGAGTTATCGTGATAAAACTCTCTTTGTCTCCAGCAGAGTCATTCATGCAAATGTATCTTATTTTCCCCAGCCAGAGTGGCCAGGATAAGAGTCTTCTTATCCCCAAGTAGAGTTTGTTTGGCATCAACGGGTCGCATGAATCGGAATTTCAGAGACCACCGCCGGTTATCAGAGCAGGCGTTCGATAGTTGGTTTTCAGACATCCCCAGTAGGGTCCGCCTCAAAGTCGCTGTCACGTCAGTGCTAAGAAGTTTGTGGGTGAGGATCATTGAAGAACTAAGTCCTGACGTGGACCATTTATTCCTAGAATGACGGGATTCCTTCAGAAGTGGGCGTCCTAACGTGGACAGGTTTGTTTTACCGGATTGGTAAGGTGTGTTAATCCTGACGTGGATAGATTCGGTCTTTTGAAATTTGGAGAAAGGGAGGTCATGACGTTGACAAATGATTGGTTACTCTTCGTGTTGGTATCCTGACGTGGATCATTTTGTTTGCAGCAGATATCTTTATTCATAATGGTGAAATGTGCGTCCTGACGTGGACAAGTTTGTAGTTCTTTGTGATGACAAGATACAAGAATCCTGACATGGACAAAGTTATCCTTCTTCGTGTTGTTGGCAAGGTGTAAGTCCTAACGCGGATATTTCCCCAGCAAATCGAAGGCGCGTGAATCCTTACGTGGACAAGTCTTATTTCCTCGGTGAGTCGAAGACGCCTGAGTCCTAATGTGGACAAATCAAGACGAGATCAGTGTCCTAACGCGGACAGATCAAAGAGATTATCATTCCTAACGTGGAAAGACGGAGATTCCTAACGTGGAAAGATGTAGTCCTTACGCGGACCTATCAATAGAAGTGTTTCCTAACGTGGAAATGACAGTATTCCTAACGTGGAAAAAGAGAGTCCTTGCGTGGACAGGCTAAGATGGCATTCCTTACGTGGAAAAATGAGTCCTGACGTGGACGAATTCAGAAATAGTTGGTATTCCTTACGTGGAAAGATCAGAGTCCTTACGCGGACATATCAAGATTGATTCCTGATGTGGAAAGAAATGGATTATTCCTGACGTGGAAAGAGAGTTTAGTCCTGACGCGGACAGATCATATCAAGATATTCCTAACGTGGAAGAAGAAGTTTATTCCTTACGCGGAGAAATTGGGGTCCTGACGTGGACAGATTCGAGAAGTGGAGTCCTTACGTGGACAGATTTAGAACCAAAGGTGAATTCATTACGTGGAAAGGCTGGAGCCCTGACGGGGACATGGCAAGTGGTATTGGAGTCCTTACGTGGATAGATTGATGTAGTTTTCCTAACGCGGAAAGAAGATTGTTTCCTGACGTGGAAAGATGAAAGGGTTAGTCCTGACGTGGACAGACGCAGAAAAAATGATTCCTAATGTGGACAGGTGTTACTCCTAACGTGGAAGAGTTTTATTCCTAACGTGGACGATGCGGTTTATGGAAATGCAGGTGAATTGTCCCCAGTGGAGTTGCCGAGATTTTTCTGGGATAACAGTAAGTGGAGTCCTAACGTGGACAAGTTTTAGTTGAGATTTCTTCGTATCGACGACAGACAGAGTCCTAATGTGGACAAGCAAGCAATCTGTTATGACAGAATCCTCTTCAGAACGATGAAGCCAATCCCCAGCACGGTCGCGCGAGATCAGTGGGTTACTCTAACAGTCAGATTCAGCTGACGAATGTCATTCCGCAAGCAGGAGCGCAGTTTATTTCTGCGGTTGGCAAATTTCTGGTTTCACTAGTATTCAACCGTCTCGTACCGCGAATGTCTGAAGGCTCCGGGCTCTTCATCCAATCGGGTCCAAGTCGCTTGAATAGGGGCAGCTGTTGCACCCTAAAATTTGCCCAACCTTATTCAATTGGTTTATGTTTCAATATCATTAGCATTTGCATATAGAGTCATGTACATAGACTAACCATCTGCATAGCATAAGCATAGCAAGTCATTCAACAGGGGACCAATCATGATTTTTCATCTCTATAGGCCTATCAAGAGGTTATTGTCCCCATTCAATCTTATTCAAGTCATCAGGAAAGAATTTGAAAACAAAGAGCTCAGCAGATCAAGCCTTGAGTCCATCTCTTAGCTGAGGGTACCTGAGGATCAACAAGAGGGTTATGAGCTGTGAAATGAAAGCATGGAGAGCATCTAGACATCTTGAGAGACTTATAAAGTCATTTGGAGAAGAAAACAAGTCATTGATGAAGGCATAAGAGCTACAGTTGAAGACAGTCAACTAGGGTTTCATCTGGGTCAACCCTAGGTCAACCCTAGGTCAATTGACTGACTTAGGAGGGCATTCAAGTCTATTGGAGAGATGTGGGGATCATCATTGAGCATATAAAGAAGGATATGGAGATATGACAAGGAGAATTCAAGAGAAATCAAGGAGAAGAGGAGTTACTAAATTAGGGTTTCTCTGTAAAATCCCCTAGTTTAGGTCAAATTTCCAAGCAAGATAAGTCAAAATGCTAACTTCAAATGGCTTCTTGGCCAACATGAAACTTGTAGAGGATCTCAAGACCTTTAATTTGAGTGGTGGAAGACCTCAAGGAGATTTATAGAACTCAAGTTATGGTCCTTGCAAGTTACAGGTCATCTGGGGTGTCTGAATTTTTGTCTGTGAAAGTGACTTGACTTCCAAGCTAGTTTTGCCCCTCAAGGAGATTTCAAATGAATTCTTGGTCAACATAAGAGTTGTTCCTCATTGTCTTAGCTTTCTAGAATGGTATGGCATGCCTTCATATGATGTGGAGAACTCAACTTATGGTCTTGACAAGCAAAGGGTATTTTGGGCATTTGTGAATTACAGGTCATTTTAACCTATGTCCAAAACTCATACAAGGAGGCCTCAAATGGAAAAACTTACAACATCAAACTTGCTCCAAATGGGATTTTAAGTCTAGAAAGAAGGTCACAAATTATTGGAGAAGCTCATAGCATGGAGTTACACAATTGGTCAAAATATGAACTAAAAAGGCTTATAAAGTGAATAATTTCAAGTTGGAAAATGGTTTGGGAGATTTACAAATCCAAATGGAGACTTCCAATATATGATTTTGAATGGAAAAACAATTCTAAGAACAATGGTTCACACACTTTTTTGAGTTTAGAAGGAAAAAATGAAGTTATCCATGGTTGCTTATCATTTAAGAAACATAATCAAAATGGATCAAAATTTGAAAACAAGGGAATGTGCAAGATGGATCTAGAATGTTCATTTGGGGTCTATATATTCATGAAATGTGCATTGATCAAGGGTTGGCCTCATTTGCACCAAGAATTCCACATAATCTCTCACACTTTTTCATAAAAGTTTCATTCCAAATCTCTCAAATTCTTCATCAATCTTCATCATAATCAATTCAATTCCACTCCATCATCATCATAGATCATAATTGAAGCAAGTTTTTGGTAGTTATCATCCATTTTCGAGCACTTTTCTCAAGGTCATCAAAATCACAAGTTCAAGTGGATTGCATGATTCAAGCTAGGAACCTCCAAGTTTGTGCATACAGAATCAAATTCATCAAGGATTGATCAAGATTCAAGTCTCAAAAGCCTCAGATCTTCCATCTCCATAGCTGTTTTGCAAGATTTCACACAAGGTAAGTTTTCATTCAAACTACTTGATCTAGTTAATTTGGCATGATGTTGTTAGTTTAGATGCAATCTAGGTGGTTAGGAGATTAGTTTAGGTGAATTTGGAACGATTTGGAGTCCATTGTTAGCAGAGGCAACAATCTGTTGGTGCTTATATCTCTTAGATTAGTGTGTTGTAATTGTAGTTTGATAGCACATGTTAATCTCCATTAGGCATAGGTTAGTTTAGGTCAAGTTTGATGAAGAGTTATCATGATGCTTATCAGTGAATATCCATGGGGATCAGAATTTACCTCGATCGGGTTGAGAGTTTTATGGGGTTTCAGATTGATCTAAGATCATAGGATTGAAGAGGGAGAGGTTTGGAGTAACTTTCATGTTCATAGCATGGTGATTCGTGGCCTGGATAAGGAGAACAGAGAGGAGGAAATTTAGTCGTGCATGGATGTTCATGGTGTTGGAAACCCTAGTTTCAGGCCAAGGGAAGAAGACGAAATCTGAGCCCTTCGTTTGGTGTAAGACCTTTGACTTGGAGGGGAATCCAATGGCCAGCGTTTGATTTCAGATTTGGAGGGAATAGACTGGGTGCCAAACGCACCGTTTCATTAATTGAAACGGGCGGGCCTCAGACTCTTGTGCTATCCCCACCCCCAGTGTGTTAGGCCCAAACCATTTCAACGTGTTTCTGATGCTATTCCTACCCCCCAGAGTTTATTTGTTTTTTTTAATTCTGAATGTGTACTGGGCCCTAGTGCAAGCGCTATTTGCACCTCCTTGTCTGAGGGCCCATCCAATAATTAACTGGGCGAATTTCTTTTCATACCCCCCCTCATTCATTTAATTCATTTAATTTTCTTAATTTCATTTTAATATTTTACCATCTTTGAAAATTCATAAATAATTCATAAAAAATGTTTTTTAATTCATTCTTTTTACCATGTTTTCATTAAAATGTCTAGAATATTATAGAAAAATAAAATGTCATTTTTAGTTTTATTTCATATTTTTTCCATACTTTCTAAATAAATGTCATATTAAATAGTTACATGTCATGCATTATTTTTATGATTTTTGTTCTCTCATATACTTTAATATTTTTTGATCATTCTTTTCATTTTGTTTAGATAAGATGTTAAGCTTGTAGAAATATTTTAGTTCCCATTTTTAGGAGTTAATTTTAGGTGATTAATAAATGCTTGAATATCATGAACAAAACTAGGGTTTTTAGGTGACAACTTAGGAGTTTGATTTCATTTCCCTTAGGACTTAGGGTTTGAATAGATTAGTTATGGGACTATAGGGGCTATGGGTAGCTATTAGATCCCTTAGAGAACAATTAGGATTCCCCTACTGATATTATTACTGTCTGTATATCTGCTGTCTGGTGTGGTGTGCCCTCTGGGGTTTATTGATTGTTTGATTGGGTATTGGGTTTGTCTGGGGCCCTGGGGAAGCTGAAGATTTGTGGAGATAAAGCTATTGGAGATTCAAAGATTGAAGATCAACTGTCAGAGTTGAGGAGGAGCTTCTTGCTAGCAGATGCTGAGGAGATTAGGGTTTAGGAGCTAGGCAGAGCTCTAGATTAGAAAGATTGTTTCTCAAACATGGATTGCCTTGTCTGCATCCATTCTTCTCTGTGATTCAGAGTCTCTCTAAGACACTCACCCCCTTCCTTTGGAAGGCTTGGTGATAGT